>CAWUFW010002281.1:0-1200000 GCA_963921515.1 Calotriton arnoldi | reverse complement strand
TGCTACGTTACTTTATGCCTCTGTACCTTGTGCCTCCATCTTTCCTCAGCCCCCAACCCCCTTCCATGCTTTTCCACCTCCCGCCTCCTTACCTGCTCTCACAGCGTCTTCTTCCCACCTCCCCTTTGCGCCACCCCCTTCTCAGGACCTACTTACTGGCAGCCGCTGCACGACCCCATTGAGCAGGTGCCTCGACTGCCAATTACCTGGGACTGGTCTTCCGTCCAGTCTAAGGCCCTTTATGACCAGGCCTAGCTGCTGCCACTCTTCATGGTTTAGTGCGTTCTTCTCTCGCACGTACCATTTCTCTTCCTCTCACTATCTGCCTTTGCCTCCTTCTCACGATCTTTGTTGTCGTTTTGGCTCTTTCCCTCACTCTTTGTCTTAGCTTTACCTCTTTCTCTTACTCGTTTCCATTACTTTGCCTCTTCCTCTCACTTGTTTCTTTACTTGTCCTCTTTTTCTCATGCTCTGCCTTTGGTTTGTGCCCCTTTTTTTGCGCTGCTTTGCTTTGTGCCTCTTTTCTGTGGATATAGAGGGACGATATGTGCTATTGGCGGGGCGACTATCAAGGCAGGAGATAACGCTCGGTTGTTGCTACGCTCCCAATCACTACCAAATGACATACTTGACCTCCCTCTCTGCGCACATAGCGAACATAGCAACAGGGCAGATGGTGTTGGGGGGTGATTTTAACTGTGTGGCGGATGTTTAGCTGGATCGCTCACATCCACCTTTGACGGGAGCACAAGCACATAGGACGGCTGCGGTGCTGCGAGAATGGATGGCACACTGGGACCTACATGATATATGGCGTGTACAACATAGTGGGGTTAGGGAATACTCCTTCTACTCGCACCTACATCACCTCCACACGAGAATAGATGCATTCTGGTGCTCGCAGTCCTTTGGCTCTCTTACCCAATCTACCGAATATTTAGGCCGCACATACTCCGATCACAGTCCCCTGATGCTGACATACTGCCCTCGGAGGCGTAGGTCCCCGATACCCACATGGCGGCTCAGCCCTGTGTCACTAGAGGATAAACCGTTTGCGGAGTCCTTGCGCACTACCGTGGACACATACTTCAATGAAAATGTGGGTACCGCCTCCACAGCAATTGTGGAATGGGAGGCTTTTAAAGTGGTGGTAAGGGGATTTTGCATGGGACAAACTATTGGGATACAAAGAGAGCTTCATAGAGAGCTCACGGGGCTTGAGGATGAGCTGCGGATCCTAGATAATATGCAAGGGCCGGGGACCCGAACACTTGAGCAATTACTGGCAAAGCGAAAGCAATATGATGAAACACTGGAAAGGCTTCGTTCCCATGACTACAGAACGTACATGGATAGAGTACAGGGGAAAGCAGGGCGACTACTGGCGTGGATCGTTAGGCCCGAATCACGGGGATCGCCGATCACCCGGATCAGGACTGCGGAGGATAGAATCGAGTATGGCCCGGACAGGATAAATAGCGCCTTCCAGACGTACTATAAACAATTATATACAGCCCCGCGAGGAGCATCGCAGGATGAAACGGTCGCCTTCCTGGCTCCCCTGGCCCTGAAGGTGGTCGAGGAGGAAGTCGTGGAGGATTTGGGAGGACCGGTTACGCTCCAGGAAGTCAGGGGTGCCATGGCGCTGTTAGCCAGAGGTAAAACTCCAGGTCCTGATGGTCTACCTACAGAGTTCTTTGTGAAATATGGGCCCACATTGGCCCCCCGCCTGGTTACCCTGTATAATGAAGCTTTTAGATTAGGACACTTGACCGCCCTCCACGCGCTCTGCAATGGTGATACCACTTCCTAAGACCGAAAGCTTGGAGACAGGGGTAAGGGTTTATAGACCTCTCTCAATGCTTAATATTGATTTTACTGAGTAAAATCCTAGCGTTAAGATTGATACCTCACATGAAGACCTTGATTCACCATGACCAAAATGGATTTGTTCCCTCTCGGAACACATCTTATAATCTATGTCGCCTATACTCGGTATTATACCATGCTGAGGCCCAGAATCTACCGCGAGCAGCCCTGCTGTCGGTGGATCTGAAGAAAGCATTCAACACGGTCAGCTGGGATTACCTAATGGGGGTTATGGAGAAAATGGGACTGGGACCGGATTGGCTACAATGGGTCCAGCTATTATACACCTCCCCGACGGCAAGGGTCAAAACTAGCAGTACCATCTCCCCAGAATACGTAATATCCTGTGGGACTCGACAGGGTTGCCCATTGTCCCCGTTATTGTTTGCACTAGCGGTTGAACCGCTGGCGGAGTGCTTCCGTGGAGGGGGGGAGGGACTTGGGATACCGCTCAATGGAAGAACAAATATAATATCCCTATATGTGGACGATCTGCTGATCTACCTGTGTGTTGCGAGCTTGGGAGCGAACACCGACTTTCAATTACTGGAGAGCTTTGGCCGACAATCTGGCCTGCGGGTTAATGATCACAAAACACACCTGTTCCCGGTAGCCGGCCCACATCCTAGGCCTCAGGACCTCCCTGCTGGATAGAACTGGTCCTCGACCTCCTTTAAGTACTTGGGCATTCAAATCTTTCACTCCTTGGAGGACATGAGAGACGGTAACCTGGGGAGGGCAGTTCACTCCCTACGTTCTAGTGTGGCCTTTTGGAGCTCGCTGAGATTGCCGCTGATGGCTAGAATCTCGCTGACCAAGATGGCCATGCTGCCTCGGTTGCTATATTTTTTTGTAAATTTGCCAGTGATGATGCCTGCGGGCTAGTTTAGACCTCTAGACGCATTGGTGAGAGACCTTATTTGGGCAGACGGCAGGCGTAGGGTTGCGTTGCGGACACTGCAGCACCCTAGGAGCGAGGTGGACTGGGGGTCCCAGATTTTGAATTCTACCAGCTGGCTGCGCAGCGTCAGTGGGTGGTGCAATGGTTGGAGGGGGTGAACCTGGAGTGAACATACTTGGCAGAGCCTGGACAAACCCGCGATTATTATTAGCTAAACTGCTGAACCCAGCCACAAAAGTCCCCTACACATCGACCCTACAAGCTACGGCTTTGCAATGCTGGAGACGATGTATGGCTAGATTGCCGGTAGGCCCGAGATACACTCCGGTATTGCCACTGATAGGGTTGCCTTATGGGGAACCTCAGGCGATCTTAGGGGTGGAACAGATGATGGCCTGGACCGGGGCGGGAATTGATACAACTGGGGACTGTTTTCAAGACCACTGCCTACTCCCCGTCGCGGACTTAGCGAAGAGTTATGGGCTCCCTGCGGGACAGTTTCCTATGTATGAAACATTGGTGAGGACGTTCGACCGACTGTGGGGTGCAGGGAGAGAAGAATCAGCTACACACGGAGTTCTCCACTCACTGATAACGTTGGGTACAGCTGGACATCAAATAAAATGGTTTTATACGTTACTTCTAGAAGCGTCACTGGCGCCGCTGCCCGTCCTCCGGGGGAAATGGGAGAGGGTTCTTGGTAAAACATTCACAGATGTGGAATGGCGCCGCGTTTTGGAATCACCTAAGAAGATATCTCGCAATACCCGCCTTAAATACTTGCAGTTTAATTATGTCCATATGACATACATGACCCCACACCGTCTACAGGCTGCATTCGGTGGGGAACCCAGAGAGTGCCCAAGGTGTAAACAGTTAGATGCAGACTTTCTCCACATGACATGGAGCAGCGCGACTATACAGGGATACTGGGGTGCGGTGATGACTAAAATTAATAATACTTTGGGACGTACGCTAGCCCATTCACCTGTAGTCTGTCTTCTGGGATTATACCCCAGATCGCCTAAACGCAAGGTGGGTCACCGATTTATTGGTCTGGCCTTGGCCAAGAGGCGAATCGCAATAGCATGGAAATCAGCAACGGGGCCACAGTTAGGGGTTTGGAACCAGGAGGTGATAAACTGGGCGGCAGCAGAGGGCAGAGCCCTGCATAAAGAAGAGCTGAAGGGCATATGCAGGCTCCCTATTGCAGAGGCGTGGAGGGAAGTACTATACAACTGGGAACACCCGAGCTGCTCCAATAGTGAAGAAGAGGGGGAGGGAGATGCATCGACTGGCTCCGATGGATAGGCTCACGTGCACAATACCTCCCCCCACTGGGAGCCCCCCCATACAAGTTCTTTCCCTCCCTCCCCCCGTCACCACCACTGATACTTGCCAGGACCTTGAGATATACGCAATACTATTGAGTGGCGGGTGGCGCCGCCCCCCCCCCCTCCTCCTCCCTCCTCCCCACCCCCCCTCCGGGACTATCCACTGAGACGATAATTTTCACCGCTGGAGGAAGAAAGGATGGTAACACCCACATGCATAGGCTGACACCGTTCTAACTGTTTAAGTTTAATTGTTTAACTAATCACACGAAAGGCCCCAGGAATTAGAAAATTAGACTATAAGGCACACAAGGACGGGATACAAATGGAGACATCACCCAAATACAAGATACTCTGGCATATGTGGCTTACAGCCTATAGAAATGGAAAGCAGTGGGTATAGTTTCTGTGTATATTGTATATTTAAGTTGGTGCCACCTATATACCCATCGTCCAGGCGAACAAGAAATGATGAATATGTGTGCAATACTTCACCTATCTTGAGCTAAGCTATGTAAATGTAAGAATGTATGATAATAAATGCCAATAAACATTTTCAAAAACAAAATGCAGAACCACCTCTTACCCAGACACCCCTTTCATGAAACACATGCACTTCAACTTGCAAGCGAACAACACCATTGTGAAGAGCACCCTAACCTACACACCACCAGTCTGCGAGGCGTCTTTAGCAATCTCATCTCTTGCTCCCCGCAATATTAGCTCCAAGAACTTTCATCTTCTCTGCGACTTCAACTTTCACCTGGAAGACCCCTTCGACCACTGTTCCACCGACTTCCTCCAGAGTTACACAACATAGGACCATCCCAGGTTGTCACGGACCTTACTCACAAAGCAGGACACATCTTTGACACAATCTTTGCCTCCTGTAACTGCACCTGCTACACCTCTACCTCTCCACTCACATTGACCGACCACTACATTATCCATTTCAATGTGTCTACGACACAAGACATAGCTCCCATAAACCAGACAAACAACAGAAGAACCCCTTTCCTCGTAAACTTAAGACAGAATATCAGGTTTATGTAACAAAAGTATTAAAAATATATATTAAAAACAAAATAATAAAATATAATAAACACTGTTTTACAGTGTTTATTATATTTTATTATTTTGTTTTTAATATAAGAAAATCTTTTTAACAAGGAAATATTTCATGTAATTATTATGGTATCTATGTAGATCGGATGGTGCTTATGAACTTTGATATTTGAGAGTATCATTTGGTTTGCACTAGCACTTTAATTATGAGATATTGTGAATTGTTTTGACTTAAGCAATTGTGAATGTTTTTAGTTTTATGTTTTTTTAACAGAAAATAAAAATATTCAGATATATACAATCCAGTTTGAGATGACTTTCTTGAATAATTATCACACAATCTAGCAACCATTTGTTTGTGATTTGTATTTAAAAAAAATGTTTGTGTTGTTAAAGTTTTCAAATACCATATCACATTTTTAATTTGAATTCTAAGGTTTGCCGGATTGTTACATAAACCTGATATTCTGTCTTAAGTTTACAAGGAAAAGGGTTCTTCTGTTGTTTGTCTGATTTATAACACATTCCTTTTCTTGGCACTAGGGTAACTCCCTTGAGAGTGTTGAATAGCTCCCATAAACACCAACCAACCAAGCTGGAACTGGAGTAGAATAGCAGAAACAGACTGGCGCGAAACTCTCGATGCAAACCAACCCAATACCACTAATGACCACTCTATGGACATCATCAACTTCAACCAATGGATCTTCAACTGTGCCAACATCCTCACACCCATCAAAACCCACAAACATCGCAGAACCAACAACCAGGCCTCTGGGCACACGTAAGAACTCCGGGACTCCAAAAGATTCTGCGAACAACTGTATAGGAAGGGGAGAACCAATCACGACATGGAGGCCAGATCAACCTACATGGCCACCCTCAGGCACTACCACCACCTCCTGAGAGTTACCAAGAAAGGAGCCCTCACGGATAGGATCAAAGCCAGTTCCAACAGCAGCAAAGAGATTTTTGCCATCATCAAGGAATTCAGCACCAGCACCATCAACCCCTCCCAGAAACTCTGTAACGACCTTTCAAATTACTTCAACAACAAAATCGAGAAGATCTACAACAAGTTCAAAAAGCAACCAAATCCAGAGGACATCATCAGCAAACTGCACACCTTCCACTTGGACAGACACCTTACCAACTGGAGAACACTCACAGAGGAAGACTCCACCTCAATCATGAAGACCATCTACTCCGGGACCCCCAGATGACCTTGTGCATACCATATCTACAACCAAGGAGGACCTGTGCTCGGCAAATTCCTCACCCACATCATCAACTCCTCCATCGAGTCCACAACCTTCCCACAGGAGTGGAAGCATGCTGTAGTCACAGCTCTCCTAAAAAACCCAGCGGCTGACCCCAACCAATTAGCAACTTCTGACCCATCTCCTTACTACCGTTCCCCTCAAAGGTGATAGAGAAAGCAATCAATCAACTCACCAATCACCTGGATCTCCACAATCCTCTCAAGCACTTCCAATCCAGATTTTGCAGCAATCACAGCACTGGCTGTCAATTCAAACTCCTCAAACTTGCATACAAGGCACTGCACAGTACTGGACCAGCATACCTCAACTTTCACCAGCCCACCTGACACCTACGCTTTGCCTCTTTCTCTCTCGCACACACACCCTGCATCCGTAGAAGCAGAACTGGCGGGCTAGCCTTCTCATACCTTGCACTCAAAACATGGAACAACATCCCGCTACACCTAAGGGCCTCCTGCTGCCTTCCAGAATTTTGCAGGAAGCTTAAGACCTTGCAGACGAACTTCACACCAGCTCCAGTGCCTGGTAACATTCCGGTAATTAGTTGCGCTTACTAATCCTTATAACATACCATAATATAACTTTGGAATATCTATAACAAAATGTTACTTACGTGTAATCTTGGTTCTGCATTGTAGGTATTCTCACTGAAGTCATGAACATAGAATAGTCCCACCCACGTGCGGGGACCCTGGAACACTTCTTTATATTTATTTTTCTGACATTGGAGGTAGCCACCTCAATGATGAACAGTATCGTGACGCCTCCAGAAGTCTGTGACAGTCCAGCTTTAACAGCTTTTTTATCTGCAGAAAACTGCAGGTAAGTAAGATACAAAACCACATTGCAGCATTTAATGTAGAAAAGTGCCATATAATAAACAATTAGTCAGAAACCCCAGCTGTAACTGCAGAGATAAATGGAGGCAAAGGTGCCTGTTAGGTTAAAAGTACATCAGCTGCACACAATGTACATTGTAGCTTTAAGAGCTCCAGCAGTTCCATTATCCAACATGCACTGTACTGGCAGTTTGCCTCAGAAGTTCAATTCTTTTTGAGTGGGAATTAATTAAATATCCTATAAAGTAGTTGTATGACATTGTGGCACATTGACAGGCAGGGAGGATGGAGGGTTGTTCATGACTTCAGTGAGAATACCTATGATGCAGAACCAAGATTACATGTAAGTAACATTTTCTTCGGCATCGTAGGATTCTCACTGAGAAGCAAGCATATCCCAACTTCGTGGCTGTGAATGTAAGAAGGTACCATATAAAATAAATGAATCTGTATGGTTAAATAGGTTTTGTAGAGTTGCTTGACCTACAAGAGTATTGGTTCAAGAATCTTCATCTTGCCAATGTCTGGTGAAGGTATGAAATGATTTCCAAGTTGTTGCCTTACATATTTCTTTGAGAGGTACATTTCTAATCCAAGCAGTAGATGCCGCTTTTACTCTGGTAGAATGTGCTTTTGGTTTTCCAGGCAAAGGTTTATTTGCTAATTTGTTAGCAGTATGCAATGCAGAAGACTATCCAACAAGCTATGGTCTGTTTGGAAGAAGCAAGACCATTGTGTAAAGGACCATAGTTAATGAAAAGATGTGCTGTTTTTCAAATATGTTTAGTTATAACCAAATAGAACTTTAAGACTCTATTTAAATCCAAATAGTGAAGAGATTTCTCTGCAGGAGAATCGGGGTTGGGGAAGAAAACAGGAAGAGAAATGGCCTGATTTACATGGAATTCTGAGACAACTTTGAGCAGAAAAGAAGGCTGTGTTCTTAAGATACCCTGTAGTGATGTAAGATAGGGTAGGGTTCAGTGGATGACAAGGCTTGTAATTCACTGACTCTTCTGGCAGAAGTGATTGCTACTAAAAAGGACACTTTCCATAAAAAATGCTGTAATGTGGCTTAATGAATTGGCTCAAATGGAAGAGCCATAAGTTTGGAAAGAACCAAGCCTTCTGATTGACCTTCTTAGGTCCTTTCAGGAAGTCCTTGATGACAGGTCTTGTAAATAAAGACTTCTGATTAGGTTCTTTTTTAATGTGGCGTCTGGCATGTACAGAGAGTGGTGGGACAGATAAATGGGTGGTACTAAAATAAATAAAAGAAATAGGCACTTACCTTCCTGGCTTGCTGCCCGACGTGGCCCTCGCTCGGGTGTTCAAGTCTTCTCCACTTGAGTCTCCAACGTGGGACCCAGCTAACTACCCTAACCAATCCTGGTCTGCTCTCAAGCTGTTAATCAGCATGAGAGAAGCGGCAGGATTGGAGGGAGTGGCCTCTCTCAGTGCTCTGAAGAGCATTGGAGGACTGTACTTTCTCTAACCAAGCTGTCTTAGACAGGTGGGTTTAAAATGCACGTCTGGCTAGCTGTCGCAAGACAGCCGGCCAAAATGACATGCGCACTTTAAACTTAAGTGCACAGCTCGCTGCGGCCACTCAGCAGCAATTGCCCCACCCTGTCCTGTCACTTGGTTCAGGACGGGTTGGTGAAAAATAAAATGGCAATAAATAAACTTCATTATCGTTCAATTTTTCAGCTCTAGGACTTTTCTGGGGGCATTTTTTAGTGGAGCTACACCCCCAGTTCTAATGGAGGAGCCGCTCCTTTTCTTTTCTGTATGCTGTTATAGCAGCCAGATCTACTTTTATTGAGGAAAATTGCAGTTTTGTATTGTATGGAAGAATGACACCAGAGTACAAATCTCTTTCATTTGGAGGCATAAGAGGTTCTGGAAGATGGTCTTTTTACTTCTTTTAGGATCTTCATGCAGCCTGGGGGTAAATTCAAATGTTCACACAGTATGATCCCAGGAGCCATGCTGCCAAATTTTTCAACTGTACGTTGGGATGCAGAATTTTGCCTTCCATCCTGGACAGGAGGTTTCTGTTGCATGTTGGTCTCCTGTGAGGTTTGAGTGATAGGTGAAGTAGCTCTGGATACCACTAATGTCTTAACCACCTTGGGGAGATGAGTATCATGGTCGAAGGGGATAATTTCAACTTAATGATGAGAGTTATAATTAACGGTATCAGTGGAAAAACGTAAAGACATTTGTTTTACTAGTTCATCAAATATTTCCGGGATTTTGCATTGTGTTAGTTTGTGAACAGATCTACCTCTGGAAATCCCCAGTCTATAAAAATGGTTTGCAAAACATCGTCGTTGAGTTCCCATTTGTGGTTTTCGAGGAATTGTCTGCTGATGTATAAACTGCTTGCTGATTTGTATATTGAACTGGCAGGTGAACTATTTGAAGTGAAGAGTTTCTCGCCAGTAGCCAATGTCAAACTGCCTGAGCTACTAAGGACAATGTCCTAGCTCTTGTTCCTCCTTATTTGTTTAGGTAATACATTGTTGTGGTATTGTCGTTTGTATTAAAATTTTGTTTGAAACTAGATCTGGTTGAAAAGCTTTGCGAGTTAGGTGGACTGCTTTGAGCTTGAGAACATTTAAGTGATAGAGCTTTTGTTGAAGAGACCATCAGCCTTGTAATGTTACGTCTCCTAAATGGGCTTCCCAGCCTAACAGGAGGCGCATCTGTCACAATGGTCTCTAATGGAAGAAAATTCTGTCTTCCCAGCTTTCTTAATCTTGTGTCCATTGATTCTCTAGACATTGTTGTAGAGGTCATGAAACCTAGGAGTGATGACACTCACATTACTGTTGGATGTGTGACATGTAGTAGCGGGATGCATTTTTAAGAAATAGAATATACTCTTTTCTTCGAAGGATGCACTTTTCCAGATAGTGTATTTAGAGATGCTCCGAGGTAGGATAGTAATTGAAATGGTTTTCTGGTTGATTTCTCCAGATTTACTTGCACTCCCAAGTGGTTTACCAATTTTACAGTCTTTTTGCGCTTGCGTTGCTGACTTTTTATCAGCAAGTATCTAAATAGGGATAGATAAAAATCCTTTTCATGTAAAGAAAAGCAGCTACTACCGCCATGTATTTAGAAAAAGTTGTGGGGAGGATTTTAGGCCAAAAGGGAGAACTTTGTACTGGTAGTGTGCTTTCCTAACCAGAAATCTGAGAAACTTCCAGTGTTTCAAGACAATCGGAATGCGACAATAAGCATCTTTTAGGTCCACAGAGTACAACCAGTCTCCTTTCATGAGTTGGGGATACATTTGATGCAGTACCAACATCCTGAATTTTTCATGTTTGATATACTTGGAACCCTTTCTCAGCTCCAATACTGGCAGGAATTCTTGCTTGGAGTCCTTCCTGGGAACAAAAAATTATCATGAACAGATACCCTTTCCTCCTTGTGATGGAGGAAGGCATTCTATTGCTTGATTTTGCAGAAGTGATATACCTCCTTTTTATTTGAGATAGATTAGGGGTCTCCAACCTTTTCTGTAATATGAGCTACTTCTGATCAGTGAAAATCATCATGAGCTACTAAAGGCTAAACAACTCTGAGTGAGTAGTCACGCTTTATAAATACCTGATTGATTCATTGATTGATTCATTGATTGATTCATTGCTACCAGACCCCCCTATGTCCAGCTTCACTGACTTTCTTTAAGCTTTATGTCCATAGAGCCAGATACTATGGTTTGAACAAAATACTTTGACTAGGGGCACTATGACAGGGCTACCATGTGTCAGTGAGAGCGTGGTCTTTGGGATGTATGAAAATGTGTCCTTATGAATGGGATATATTTGCATGGGTGGCTGAGAGCCTGTGTTGTATATAATTGCTGCAGGGAACATACTTTTCACCATATGTGTAACCGTTGCATGTAGAACACAAACATACAATCATTTTTCTTTAATGGGAGAAATTTAAAGTGCAGAAAAGTTTCTGCAAAAATGTTCATAATATGGAACATTTTTCTGTACTTTAAATTTCTCTCATTTAAAAAAATTGGGTATTTGTCAGTTATACTTATGGCACGGTGTCTACTGGCCACTGGGAGTAAGAGGCCTGCTGTTTGCAAATGCAATACTTTGAAACGGGATAAAATAATAATGGAGAGTTAGCTCAATGATTAAGGTGACTTTTCATTATAATGTTCTCCCATTTAAAATCATTCAGAAACATCATTTTGTTCACAGCTCCAATAATGAGTTGACAAGGACATTTATTCAAGAGTTAAATACCTCAGTGCTTCAGTTGTTGACTTCTGTGCCCCAGCCTCAGCTTGGGTCATAAATCTGACTGAGCACTGCTCATTATCAAGCCCTGCTATCTGCAGCCTGTTGGTAATAATGTAAAATAAACACAGCCTTTCCTTAACTTTAAAAAGAAATATGACCTTGTGCTTATTTAAAAATGATCTCAAGGCTGTGTGCTTCTCTGAAGGTGTCTGGGAGGTCACTATTGACTGGTTGGAGACACCCGAGATAGACGATGTTGTGGAGGTATTTTTGGAGGATTTAGAGTTGGGGAGTGCTGGAGTGAAAAAATAACCATTCTGTACTAATTTGTCTTAGGAGATTTTTCTCCACTCCTCCAGATGTTTTGTTACACTCCCTCCCACCGGCATAGCAAACAGTAGAGATGGAGTGCCGTTCTCAATGCTTATTCTAATGTCTCCATATGACTGTTGAGAGTGCTTACGCCTGACTAGATACGGTCTTCTTGAATACTGATGATGATGTTCTTGTTGCGATTGCTGATGCTTTGAGTAAAGCAACCACAGAGGGGATAGAACCCTCTGTCTTGATACTTGTCTGGTATCCCACTAGCTGAATTGAGATCTTTAAATTATCTTTTTCTCTTTTAGACCAACCCAAAAGGGACACATCCGTCACCACTGTGAGGTCTACGTGGGGAAACCACCAGTGCATGTCTTTTACAGCTCCCTATGATATCTGGACCAGGTCGGATAGATTCCCCTGGATGCTGTGCCCATTTGGATTTCAGGTCTACTGCAGAGCCATCATGTGGCAGCAGGCATCCTTTACCAGCAGGATGCAGGAGGCCATGAGACACAGCAGCCTCAGAGTCAGTCTTGCCGAAATCCAGGATAGAGGATGAATCATTAGGATCATAGCCTGAATATCCTGGACTCGCCCCTTCCGTAGGTGCAGAACTGCACTGTTTCCAGAATGGCTCTGATGACAGGGGGCATCTGAGAAGATGTCAGGTGTGACTTTGGCACGTAACAATGAACTTCAGCCAATGCAGGAGGTCCGCCATAGTCTGAAGGTGGGTGACTACTGCTGGGGTGAGCCTGCTTTCAACAGCCAGTTGTCGAGGTAGGGGAAGACTAGAACGCCTGACTTCCGCAGATAGGCTGCAACCACTGCATTAGTCTTTGTGAAGAATCGAGAGGCCAAAAGGGAGCACAGCAAATTAAAAGCGCTCTTGGCACACCCTGAACCGCAGGTAATGCCTGTGACAGGCAGGGACTGTTATTTAGAAATCTGAGTCCCACAAGTCCAGAGCTATCATCCAGTCTCCAGAGCAGCCAGTACATGAGTCAACGTGAGCATTTTGAATTGCTTCTATTTTAGGAAGTTGTTGGGAGGGCGTAGGTTTAGTATAGGGTGGAAGCCTCTGTCCTTCTTTGGAACCATAAAAAAGCGGAAATAACAACCACTACCTACTTCTGAAGTTGGCAACTGCTCGATAGCTCCTCTGGCCAGAAGAGACTTTACATCCTGACGCAACAGGGAGAGGTAGTCCTCCGTAATCCAATCGGAAGATGGTGGCATGTCAGAAGCGTTTCTGTGATTTGAGGAGCTTAACCCAGCTGAACAATTTGGAGCACCCAATTGCCCAAGGTTATAGACTGCCATCAGGGTAGGTGGTTCTGGATTCTGCGACCGATCAGGATGGAGAGAGGGCATAAAAAAGCAGTTTGGACGCTGCGACTGCCAAGGGGAGGCAGAGAGGGCGGACCTATGGCCTTATGTCCGAGGCTTGTAGGAACGGCGTCCGCTGTCATAAATAGGACTGGAGAGTCTGCTGGCCATGGTGGCTGTGTGGCAATGGACGCGGCTGGTAGCACTTACCGTAGCCACGGAAGAGAAAAAAAGCAGAATGGGGCTGCTGAGGGGCAGTGGAGAGTCCCAACGCGAAGGCGGTAGCTTTGGTGGTCTTAAAGCACTCAATGCCAAATTTGCCTTATCGCCAAACAGGTGAGTGTCGTTGAAGAAGATACCCCCATAAGAGATGCCTGGACATTCTCCAAAAAGCATGCTGATCTCAGCCAGGTGTGGTGACGAAGTGCCAGTGACAAAGCAATCGCTCTACTGAGCGAGTCTGTTGTTTCCAGGCCGAAGCTTATTGTGAACTTTGCTGCATTCTTGCCATCGGCAATAGCCTGGAGCAGGATGGCTCGGGCCTCCTCCGACACTATAGGCAGCACTTGAGCAACCTAGTCCCAAAAAGTGTGGGAATACCGCCTCAAGAGGCATGTGGTGTTCACGGACCGCAGTACAAGGCTAGTGGAAGAGAAAATCCTCTTGCATAAGGTGTCAAGCCTCTTTGATTCCCTATCCGGTGGTGTGGTAGGGAATGCGCCAGGGTTAACCTTGGATGACCAGGCTCTCCGGGGTGCGGTGCTGGGTGAGGAAAGCTGTGTACCAAAGAGCGGGATGGGGGTGACGGGCGATGGTCATGTGCACAGGAGCACCTATGCAGGGCTTGGCCCAGGCCCCGAGCAGAACATCAGTGAGGGCTTCATTACAGGGGAGAAAAGGTTCCATGGCGGATACCCCGGGTTGAAGCACATTAGTCTTGACTGCCACCGAGGGCAAAGTAAGGTCCAGGACCTCAGCCGCCCTCCTCACCACCATCGCAAATGAAGCCCCTTCATCCATAGCCACACTAGCAGGAGAGACTAGGCTTGTGTAAGAGTGGGGTCTAGTTCCTCATACCAGTATTCCTCAGCCAAAGGTTCCTCCAATCCACCCCAGTCGTATTCACCACAGGCCCTGTCAATAAAGGGAGGCGCTGTCTCTGACTGGTGGTTCCTGATCTGGTTGGTGAAGGAGTTGACATCAGACGATAGTGGTCCGGCTCCAGATTCGAGTTGGGTATAAAGATGTTGTCAGCACTGCCAAGGGCCATCGGTGCTACCGGGAAAGGCGCCACTGGAACAGACTCTGGGGAAGGCAGTGAACTTGTGACCGGAGCTGATCCAGGAACAAATTCATGGAGGGCAACTGGCGCTGAGGGCAAACCAGCCAGCCGAAATCCAGTTGGGACATCTGCCGAACTCGTGGGACCTGGAGGTGCTCCAGAGGGTTTGGCCCATCCAAATATGAGGGGCATGGTATCAGAAAATTATTTTAGCTGGACAGGGATCGCTCTGGCTCTGGGACATTCTGGGAGGCATTGAGCAGACCCAGACTCAAGCTCCGCGGCCCACATGTGGAAGCAGGGACTAGATTTGTGGTATCTTTCTTGCGCCTTGGCCGATGACTTGCACAGGCTCGGCAAAGTCGTACAGCGCTTTAACTTCTTGCATTTGTTTTTCTTGTGGGACTTACCAGACGATGATTTGGAGCGTGATAATGACCAGCGGGAACGACTCCGAGAGCGGGCCAGAGACATTTGTGACAAGGACCTGAAGTGGTGTCGGGAAACCAGGAGCTTCGGGCAGGCTCCCAGACTGCCTTGGGGTTCATTGATTGACAGCCTGGGCAGGCCTTGGAGTCGTGGCCCGGCTACAGGCACCACAAGCAAACCAGGTGGGGAGGGGGGTCTGTCACAGACATCTGCCTGTAACAAGTTCCACAGGCTTTATACCCCACAGGTTTTTTAGGGCACATCTATAATGCACATTGGGATCTTAGTTCAAAAATATTTTGGCAAAAAGTCGAAAAAGGTAGTTCAAAAAAAGACTGAGGTAACTCTCTCCGGATCTGCACTGATGGCGTGGGAAGAGAAGAACTTATGTCAGCATGCTGGGGTGGTGCATACTATATAGGCATGTCTCGTCCAGCGCAGATGACAACAAGCTGATCCATGCCACCTACCAGCAGGCTAGGTACTGCTCAGGATTTTGTGGACCCAGTCTAACGCCTGTGGAATACTCTAAAATAAGGAATCTGCGACTAGAAGTCTCTACCAGATTATTAAAGCAGCAGTGCTAGTTAGAAAGACAGAAATCTTATCTTTAAAGTACATCACTTATACCTTCCCTAGGTAGTGCCCATATTGCTGCTTTATCCACCGAGATAGGATCAGTATACAGACAGTTCTAGATGTCTGATATCAGTGAACATAAGCAACGAGCTGTATTAGTTTCGAACCTCTCCCTCTTCTCCAGGGGATGTTTTAATTAACTCTTTTAAGTTAACAAGCTCCGAGAGTTCTAGAGGTTCCCTATTCATAGAATGAACATAGCATTAGCGGTGCAGCACCACAACACAGGCCGAGCAGCCATATATGAGCCCAACAGTAAGGCCCCTTGCCATGAGATGAGCGCACACAAGAGTCTCCCCTCATGCGGTGCTGCGTGGCTTCACTCAGTTTTCAGCCTTCACATAGCCTTTCACTATTTACAGATGCCCCCTTCTCCCTTCTCATTCACACCTCTGAACCCTCTCGCCCACAACCTCTCCCCCTACACGCAGTCTTCCCCTCCAACGACACGGCATGACCCTTCACACACACAGACTGACCATTAACTCAAGCTAAATACAGATAAGCCGGCACAGTAAAATCTTCGGGGACGGCTTCCTCCTGGCTCAGGGTCGCTTCACAGTCAGTGCTCCCATGCCTCCTTGGTAGCATCTTGAGAGAAAAGAGTGCAGTTCTACAGTCGCATGTGGCAGGACACCATCGCTGCAGTTCATCTCTCCCAGTAAATCCCAGACACCTTGTCAGGGTTCACATTCACAGTACGCACAGATGTATGAGGGAAATTCAAGCATGTCCCTCACCTAATAAATACAACTAGGCATTCAGCTCATACCAAAACTTCCTGTTTGATTAAGGGTGTCAGAGGTTGTGAGATTTAAAATCGTAAACTGGCTGCTGGAATCAAATCAGGAGAAAACAGAATACTAACAATAAACATGACGAAACTATCTTTATTTACTTTTAAAAATGGCTCAGATTTTTCGTTTTAGACTACATAGAGCTCATACGAGGATGTATAAAAACAACTTCGTAGCACTGCAGCTTTAAACTACCAAGTCAAACGTACACCCGCTATCTATAAACATGTCTAGATAGAAGGTTGGATATTTTCTATGTGCATGTTTGATTTGCTATACTTTTGACAGCTGAAAATACAGTGGGTGGATGCATTTTTTTTAAATGTTTTAAAATAGGTTAACTTACCATCACTTCCACGTGAGGTGGTGGATCTCACATCTAAAGAACCTTTTCTTCTATCTTTATGTCGGCAAGTCTGAAACTCTGCAAAAAATGACTAATTCAGATCATATGTCAGAATTACAATTTAATTAAAATTATTTTACAATTTTGAAGCGTTTTAAACAATTTACCAAAAAACACCCAACCAGTTACAAAGATGTGGAAATTATTCCACGGAATGACAACTAAAATAATCAAAATCCTTTTTGACTAGTGTTGTTAAGTTTAGTTCATATATGTAACATAACATGTATGTTTGTTATTTTCATTCTATTTTTCTCCCCTTGTAATTTTCCTTAATGTTGGTTTTTCCTCACCCCTGTTACAGTTCTGTGATATACTCTGCTTGATACTGACAGTTGGAACCCATTGGTCTGAGGAGATCTTGACTGAGAGTGAACTTCGAAGGACCGTGTTCAGGGCTAGAAATGTAAATACATATTCTTATATACTCATGTGAAAGTAGCTTCTTCCTAACAACTAGTATTAAATTGGAGGTGAGATTTGCGGCCTGGCCGTTACGCCGGGGATCAGTTACAGACTGAACTAAAGAAATAAGGAATCATTATAAGGATACGGCTTACTTTCCATGAGTTGATAGAGTGAGGACGTATTCTAAAGGAAGATTTGAGTCACATATTGGGCGTGAGAGTGAATAAGTTAAGTAGAAACAACCCTATCATTAAAATATCACGCACGAAGGAGAACATTTTGTCCGAAGGATACTCTATAAATAACCCAGGGCATCAGTCTGGTTGTGAAAAACGAGTCTATCCTCAAGTGGCGTCAGCGAGGCTTCACCCACAGCGCCAGAAGGCATTATTAATGAAAGTAATTTATTGCATCCATGACAGTAAGGCAGTGTCACACAATTTTCCCACACCATAAAAGCAAGGGGAAAAACATACCTTGCTCGACTAAGTATGGACTCAGAAAAAAGGATACTGAATTAACAAACTCTTAGAAAAGAGCTGGAACTGTGTTGATGAATCTGCACATCGATTATAGAAACACCTACCAAGGTTAGTTAACTTGGTTTGCATTGGAACTTCTTCCCGCATATTAGGTTATCTTGGAAATGCAATATGGCAAAACCTCACATCAGAAACTGAAGAGGAACAGTAGGTCTCAAACTTGTCTCATTCTAGGAGAAAGGACCATGTAGTGATGATGAAAGTGAGCCACGAAACTTACATTGACACCGGACAGAGATCACCATACCTCTCATCAATCGAAGTAGTCACCAATTGCATTTGGTCGAATGAGCACAGATCCCTATAGAAAAACTCTTCTCAACAATCTCCCAGCCCAGTTCAATTCCAAAGGCAAATTACACTGAAATTGTCTGCTTGGACTCAGCTTGGTCCTTTTAGCACCAGGGAAAAGAATAAAAAGCTGATTATGTCACCTCAGCTCCTCTGAGTCAGTAATACAAAAAGACTCACAACTCTTATGTGAATTGTTATGCATAAAACGCCTCAGGTGTAAGGGACGAGGAAGGAGGATAGGCAAGGACGATTCTAGATTAGATGAAATTGTGAAACCACATTAATCAGAAAAAAGGTTTCAGGACCGCCTTATATGGAACATAAATAGTTGTAAGCAGAGATAACTGCAGTAAGAAAAACCTGTCAGCATGAGTAAACTAAGAACAAGAAATCATGGGCTCAAACTGAAAGGTAAATGGTGCTGGAATCCTTTCAAGAAAGGTAACACAAGTGAAACGTTAAAGAGAGAGATTTGTTGAGGTGATTTCTGGGAATCCATAACAGCTGTCACGTAAACCTTTACAATATCTTTACTTGAACCCTTCTTAGCCAAATGTAGTTCAAAATTCAGGACATGCAGAACCCTACAAGAGAGAACAAGGCTAGCAAAAAGAGAATCACACTTGACTCTCAGTGGTAGCTGTGGCAGAGCAGTTAAAGCCCGCCCCCCCCCCTTTTGGGAGTCAACCCATAACTCAAAGTGCAGTCAGTAACGTCAATAAATCAATGACCAGTCAAATACTTGTTTTTATATTAAAAATAAGTATTTTATTTCTAACTATACACATCCAAAGAGGTATTACGACATTTGTGAACAATTACACTAACCCCTTGAGGTCGGGGCTCTGGTGTTCAACTCTCAAATCCCTGCCCCACCCTCTTGAATGTCATGTGGTAGGGGTTATTCCCTATTCACTGGTTGGCACATCCAGGGAATTGCTGACCAGTAGGCCTTACCCAAGAGTCCACTCTGACTCTTAGGAAATAGTCAAAAGTGCAGCACCTTTAGCAACGAGTCACTCAGGGCCCGTCAGGCCCGTATCAAGTTTTGCCCGCTGCAGCAACAAGGAAGCATTCAGTGGGTGCTCTGACCGTGGGTACTTCCAATACTCCAGTCCTATTCGGTTGAGCTGTTTTCCGTGTGGAAAGTGCAGAAGCACCGGGCAGGCGCAGGCTTTCTTCTGATTGGGCGGCCAGCTTTAACAGAGTTGGAGGCGCTTCAAGCGTCTGTTGGCACGGTAAGTGCAGGTTTTCCCCACACATGAGAGGGGGCAGGTATTTGTGCTCCTGAATGGGCTCCAGCAATGGAACGCCCTCCTAGCATACAAGTTCACCACTAAGGTCCACACAGGTCTTGGCGTTTTGTCAGCAACAGTCACCTCAATGGTGGCCGCTCCTGCTATACGAGGTCCCTGCAACGAAGCAGTACGGGCTTCACGCTCCTTGCACGACACTCTATTCACGACTAAGTCAATGGCCGGCCTGGGCTTTCCATAATGGAACCCAGGGTCCTCCATGTAATGCACCATTGCAGGCACACTTACACCAGTGTATGGACAAAGCACACACTCTTTTCAGTACTATTCCCTTCCTGCATTGAGCTCTCACAGACACACACACATTCAGCACACATTTGCTGTGCGTATTGTTTAGTACTGAGCATTTCTGTGTTGTGCCATGGTGTGCTACTCAAAAACACACACATTGGGGGGCGTGGCTTGAGCCGCCACAAGATGGCCGCGTCCGGCTGAGACTCCGCGTTTCGAGCGGGACCTTCTTTGATCACCGGAGCCGTTTTTCTCGACTTAAGAGGGCATGGACTGAGCTCATTTACGGAGCAGGGGCACAGGTAGCTGTTCTTTTTTAAATTCGTTTTTTGCCCTGTTTTCCCCCGCGCCGCACTCCCTTCAAGCATCCTTGGTGGCGCCCGCCATTTTGTCTTCGGCAGGACGCTGCTTCTCCTCACAGGCTTCCCGGTGCTGCTCGCGGCGCGGTTTTTAAGACGCCGCCGCAGCTCAACTTTGGGATCTCTGTGCCTTGCTGGCTTTACATGAACTTGGTATATATGTATTGGTATGGACTGGCAGCAGGATACCTGTTAATTTCATAGATTGGATGACTCCTGACACACTCTGCTTCATTGGAAAACATGCCCATTGTAAACCTCTCCTGAAGATACTGCATTCAAATTCAAAGCTCCAGAAGGTGGGCAACATTATAACTCCGTTTCTTTTCTATTAGTGAACTGTCATCAAAACTGCTCAAATTGTATGCCAGGTCAATGCCTTGTATACTAGATAAATTGGGCTGTGGTCTTTATTGAGCATTTTTATCCCACCTGCCTCTATTTGGGAGACACTTTCCTACTTTGCACTTTGGAATGTCATACGGGACTGTTTTTCCTTCGCTCAGTTTGGAGCTATTTGTTGGAGCAGTCTGCACAATGCTTCATAGCTAATGTTTTTGTTCTTCAAATTGGGTTACCTTCCTGGTAGACGGACTGAGCCAAGCTGTCACGCTTTGTGTGCTTTCTCTATCAGTTAGCTGATACCTTCTATTGTAAGGCGGTTGCGACTAAGGGCCCGATTCTGATGCGGGTTGGAAAAGCTTCCCGACCGAGGGCCTGATTCTGATGCGGTTAGGAAGGCCTCCTAACGGCATTTGCTCCTTCCAAATCGGATCGGGAACGTGTCTTCCCGACCGAGGGCCCAATTCTGATGAGGTTAGGAACAAATGTTCCCATTGAAGTCAATGGGAGTTCAACCAAATCGTATCTGGAAGCATCCGGATGCATCCTACTCCGCCGGTCGGACTTTCCCGATCCGAGTGGGTCGGACACCATTTCCCAACCGATTCGGTCGGGAAGCTTTTCCAACCCGCATCAGAATTGGCCCCAAAGTCTGGTTGGTGGGCACTAAAATTGTTCTTCGTTTGGGTGCTAGCAGAATCAGGTGCGGTGATTCAAAGACCAGAGGAGCTTTTTCACTGCTTGCTTTTAGGATTGCTTCAACCTTTATCAGCAATCGGCCATTGATACCTATACAACGTACTTCAGCCAGTTTGGGTACCCTCTGGATTGTCTTTTAAAGAATCTACCATTAATAATTTGATCTTTTAGAGACACCTTGGACTGTTCTATACGCTGTTGTAACGAGATCACAAAAATAAGTATTTGTCTGGTTTTTCTTTTTAGCAGCTTCTTATAGGTGTCTTACTCTACTCATATACGCTGCCTATCTTCTGAATACTTCAATACACCAATACATCCACCTTGGTCAGAAAACTACTTCAGCAAGTATGTCTTCTCTCCGCAAGGATTCCAATCCTGCTGCCCCTTCTAAACGTCATAAGAAGGAACCTAACTCGCCTACCAAGTCTCCATTACCCATAACAATGGAAGACCTCATGGAAGAGATAAAGCTGATTAAACCTTTTGTGATTGAAACCAACGCTACCCTTCAGAGGTTGGATGAGAAATGTTCTAACTTAGACTCAAGAGTGTCGGCGGTGGAACAGAAGATCAATGATACTCAAGATGTGATCCCTCAAGTTGCAACTATGTCTAAAGAGATTGCTCTCTTAGACATAGGACTTAGAAAATCGTAATAGACGCAACAACCTTCGATTTTATGGTATTCCTGAGGGAGAGGAAGGGTCTGACATGCTCGCCTTCTTAAAAATACACATTCCCAAAATTGTTGGTCTCAAGGATGGCACTACTCTTAATCTGCAGCGTGCTCACCGCATTGGTCCTAAAACTGGAGGTTCATCTTCTTCATCGTCAGTTAATCGCCCCAGAGGGATAATCGTTTTATTTTTGGAGTACACTGAGTTGTTAATGGTCCTTTCAGCGGCAAAGCTAAGAAAGCAGATGTTATGGTCCGGTCAAAAAGTTTTCTTCTCTCAGGATGTGGCCCGCGCTACTGCAGCCCGTCGCAAGGAATTTCTTTCTCTTCACCCGGCTCTTCGATCCATGAATGCCAGATACGGCCTAGTACATCCTTGCTTCTTTAAAGTTACTCATAAAGAGAGGTCCTACGCTTTTGATCGTCCTGAAGATCTAAGCCAATTTATTTCTCGCCATAAAGGGGACGAGATGGACTTTGGAGGGACCTGAGCAACATTGTCGTTTCTGCTTTGTCTTATGTTCTCTGAGTTCGTCTTTTGTACTCTAATGTTCTGAAGATATTTGTCTTCTTTCACTGTTGCTGGTTATGGTCTGTTGTTGTTTTTTCTAGATTACTGTGGCTTGTCTGCCTTCTTTGGAGGCCATTTCATATTACTGTTTCTTTTGTCTCTCTCCACAGATGTTCTCTCCTCCTGTACAGACCCATTCCCCAGATGTTTCCCTCCTCCCTGCCTTTCCACCTCAATCCTAATGTTCACAGTTAACCCTCATGTCTGTTAAGTGTTGAGTATTCCATCACACATCCTTGTTGCTGCTGCTTGCCTGTTTTACGTTTATCGATTTATGTTTGATATGTAGTCGGTCTCTCCCGTTGTGTTATTTCATATTAGGCTCCCTGTTTTCATATTTATTTTTCTAACTATTGGTCCCGATTGTTCTCGGATGTCCTTGCTGGCTTTGCCATCTGTCTTCCTTTTGCGGCTTCCCGCTTCCCCATGTTATTTTCTTTAATCTGGATATTTATTCCGTCTTTCTTGACTGAAGTCCCCCGGCTTCTCGTCAACCTTTCTTTGTCTATCACTTACTTCTTCTACCTTTTCTTTCTTTCCTTTCTCCTCTTTGTGTATTTTTCTTTTTTTATCTTCTCTTCTTTGCCCTCAGACCTTGCATTTCCTTTTCCGTCCGTACTTTCTTTATCTCCTATTCCTTTCCTCCTCTTTGTAACCCTTACTTTTCATTTTTTTCATATCCTTTTTTATTCTTATCTGTTTTTACTTCAATGCTATAACCTTGTTGACTTTGATCGCTGGCATATTGACTGTATAACTTTTTTGAATTTTGTAATGCTCATGGTATTGATTAATGTCCTTTCCCCCTTGCGATGACTGATAATGTTCGAATTATCTCGTGGAATGTAAAAGGCTTACGTAATCCTGTTAAGAAGCAACGGGTACTTACACATCTTTCCAAATTACAATGTAAAATTGCAATGTTACAAGAAACACACCTTAATGATAAGGATGTTCATTCCCTTAAAAAACAATGGGTAGGCTATGTTTATAGTTCCCCATCTAAAGACAGGAAAAATGGAGTGGTGATACTATTTAATAAGCCCCTTTCCCTTATTGTAGAAAGAGAGGAGAAGGATGCAGATGGACGTTGGCTTCTTCTTCATACTCTCATTAACGGATCCCGTATTTCTCTTCTCAACATTTATGGTCCCACAGGCATTGACTCACAATTCTGGCAATCCATGTCACACACTCTTCATTCATGCTCCGACTCTAATTTCATAGTGGGTGGTGATTGCAATCAGGTCATGGACCCGCTTACAGATAGGAATTCCTCTTCCAGGTACATTCCTAATAAAATGCAAAAGACCTTTGCTAATACTATACTTTTGAGAGGCCTGGTCGATGCCTTGAGAATATTCAATCCCGATTGTTTAGAATTCACCTTTTATTTCCCCACTCATAACTCTACATCTAGAATCGATTATATTTTTTTGAGCCCACACCTCCTTCCCAATCTACTACATGCTGAGATTGGTTCCATTCTTATTTCCGATCACGCTCCCGTCCTTATCAATTTAGATCTTTCTTCCCTACCCTCCAAATCCCGTCGCTGGCGCTTTAATAACTATCTTCTTAAAGATCCCTCTTTTATTGGACGCTTTAAAGATTTCGTGTCAGAATTCTTTCTCCTTAATGCTAGTCCAGATATGCCCTTTCACACCATATGGGATTCCTTCAAGGCGACAGCCAGAGGTTTCATTATTGATTATGTAGCTAGTAAAAAGAAACATTATCGTAAGGAATCTGCCTCCATGCTATCTTCCATTAAGAAATTGGAGCATGCATATTTTTCTTCTAACAATGCTGATACTCTCAAGAATTTGGTCCAAGCAAAACTAGATTTTAATAGGAAATCTACGGAGGAAGCTTCTGGGACATTATTAAAAATTAATTCCAAATTTTATGGTAGTCGCAATAGAGCGGGTAAACTGCTGGCGAATTACTTGAAGATTAAGTCCCAAAGATCCAGAATAGTCAAAATTATTGATGATTGTGGTGTTCATCGCTTTAAAGATGAAGAGATATTGAAATGTTTTACAGATTTTTATAAGACCCTATATACCCCTGAATCCTCTCTTTCGGACGCCGCCTTGGATTAATTTTTTGATTCATTACCTCCCAGCTCTTCCCCTCTTCCTGATTGCTCTATCTTGGATAAGGATATATCCCATTCTGAGATCAAGTCCGCCTTGTCCAAGTTACCCAATGATAAGGCCCCTGGCCGGACGGCCTTACTGCTGAATTTTATTCTTGTTTTTCTCATATCCTTTTGCCTCATCTTTTATCTCTTTTTCAACATTTTGTTTCCTGCAGCGAGGCTCGAGGCTCTTTTCTTGAGGCCATGATTTGTTTAATCCCCAAAAAAGATAAAGATCCTTCCTTATGTGCTAATTATCGCCCCATATCATTGATCAATCTAGATTGTAACATTTTTGCCAAGGTAATAGCCCTTCGTATTAATCAGGTACTTCCAGAGCTGATCGGTCGTGAGCAGACAGGGTTTGTTAAGGGAAGGACTATAGCTGATAATTCCAGAACTTTTCTTAACATTATTCATCTAGCATCTAAGAGCTCCTCCCCTGTTGCAGCCATAACCCTTGACGCGGAGAAAGGTTTTGACCGTGTTCATTGGCTTTTTATGATGCGCGCCCTCAAGTGGCATGGTTTTGGCCCCTCTATTCTGTCCCTTATAAATTTGTTATATTCTTCCCCAACTACTTCCGTTTTTGCCAATGGCTCTCAATCTTCTTATTTTCCTTTACAACGAGGTACTCGTCAGGGATGTCCTCTTTCTCCCTTGCTTTTTATCCTCTCCCTTGAGCCTTTTCTTCATTCTCTGCGACACTCACCCATCTTCCGAAGGTTTCAAACACAAGGCAATTGAAATCAAATTTACTGCTTATGCGGATGATATTATGTTATACATTTCTGATCCCTCTACCTCTTTGCCCGCCTTCTTAGATCTTCTTTCTTCTTATGCCGCATTATCTGGTTACACGTTAAATTTTTCTAAATCTCAAGTGCTTCCACTAAACAAATACTGTTTAAGGAGCATGTTTGAAGGATCTGATTTCAAGTGGAATACCAATAGTATCACTTGCTTGGGGATTAAATATTCCTCTTCTATTGCAAAAACGATTCAGCTTAATTTGGAAGAGGTTCTTTTAAAAGTAAATAACATGGCAGGCAGATGGTCTCCCTTTTCTTGTCATGATGGGGTAGATTGGACGCAATCAAAATGATGTTGCTCCCCGTTATTAACTTTTATTTGTCCATGCTACCAGTGAAACTTCCATTAAAAAATTTTTAAACCCTTAATGGGGTTTTGAGTAAATTTCTCTGGAATGGTCGGAAAGCCCGTATTTCTTTAGTCCTCCTGTCTGTTCCTAAAGATCGGGGAGGCGTCCACTTTCCCAATTTCCGACAATATCCTTCCTCCTTTTTAATCCGTCAAGTGTTACCGTATTTATCTTCTTCGGAAGGAATTTCCACTTTGGTTTGGCACAGATTGGAGGAATCTCTGATTTACCCTTTCCCTTTTTTCCTTGTTAGCCAGTTTTACCCATCCTCCTCATTCTTTTAACTACCTGACGATTTCAAAATGTATTTCTACCTTTCATCCAGTTTAAGCGCAAATCCCATACTCCTCTACAAATATTTCTAGACTCACCTCTGTGGCATAACAAATCCATTAAACTGTCAAATCGTACTATTTATGGGAAAAAATGGGCTGCTAAGGGGATCTTCCTGGTTAAGCATTTAATACAGGGTTCGCTTTTTCTTTCCCCCCCCCAAGAGGTTCAATCTAAGTTTGACCTACCCGTTTCCTCACTACTTAGATATGATTCTTTAAGATTGCTCTTAACTAATCAGTTCTCTCTCCTTTCTGGATCTTCCCCTCTTCTTTGGACCCCATGTTAGAACCTCTATCCACTTCCCCCTCTATCCGGGCCTCTCATATTTATAAATATCTCAATTTTTCCTCTCCTAACCGCCCTAAGAGTAAAGTTGAACTTTTATGGGAATCTGATTTGCAGCGTACCCTCTCTATTCACACATGGAACTCTATTTGGGCACGCATACACATTACCTCTTGTACTGCTAGCACCACTCAGACCCTTTATTATTTTTATCAGAGACTATTTTTAACTCCATTATCTCTTTCCAAGTATAGTTTAGACCTATCCACGAACTGCTGGTCATGTCAACACACCCCTGGCTCATTAATGCACTCCTTTTTTCTTTGCCCCAGCATCTCCCGTTTTTGGATCAAGGTATGTGAATCAATCTCCTCCATTTGTTCTATTAACTTTCCTTTTGATATTTACTCCATATTCTTGGGGAGTAACTCTGCAAATTGGTTTGGTTCTCGCAAGGTGGGCATTTTTGTGGATCTGTTAATTGCTATTGCCTTTCAGGTAATTACCTCTAATTGGAAGGACGCCACTAAGGTCTCTTTCCCTGCTTGGTGGAACCTTCTTTGCTATTATCACAGACTGGATAGAGCTTCTGTCAGCACGTCTCAGCAACTTATTCGAAAGGAAGCCTTTTGGTCTCTACTCACCAATTATTTATCCACATCTGCACTTCGGAATAAGGACTGTTCCTTTGTTTATCAACCACCATGAGTATTTTATTTATTTCTTTCTCTTATGTAGTTCCTATAAGTCAATGTTTGGTTCTTACCCTGTTTTCAGAAAAATGACATGATCACTGTACCGCGGTAGTCTTAAATATGACATTAGATAAGGATTTTATCTTATCTTCTTTTTCTTCCTTTTTTTCCCCCTTCTTTTCTCTCCACTCTTCCTTTTTCTTTTTCTAGCTTTTCCCCCTTTCTGAAAAATGTAAAATGCTACTTTGTTTCAAGGTACAACGTTTCACTATTGCTTTCATCTTCTGGATTTATTTGTTTATCATTGGTAGTTATCTTGAGTTTTTCATTCCTCTACAGTGTATATTCTGCTAGTTACTTTTTTGCTATTTTCTCTATAATTATTGCTATAACGTCGTACCTATGTTTTTATTTTCTTCAATAAAGCTCTTTAAACTAAAAAAAAAAAAAAACACACATTGCCAGTACACACATTCATCATGAACGCACTGCACAGTACTTAACCTTTCATGGATTGTACTTTCTGCAAGCACACATACACACAGCACTTACTTCCACTGCGCACGCACTGCACAACACTACATCTCCCATGTAATGAGTTCCTTGCAGGTATGCATACACTGAGTACTTGCACTCACCATGCATGTATTGCACAGCACTGCTTTATCCCTGTACTGTACCCTTTTCCAGGCACACATGCATCCAGCGCATAATCACCACTCCTGAGCTGAGCTACGCAGCACATTACAGCTAACTGATGTAGGTACAATGGAACTTGAGTGAGCCTGTAGACCTCAATCCAGTGACACAGAGCAAAAAGGACCTGTTCACTCTTATTGATCACTACACGGTATGCTGCCAGCACCGCGATCGTTCTGCTCAACATTTGAGGAAGGCAGTAGCCTTCCACCACTATGAGAGTAGCGATTAGGGGTGTGGCCAAGATGGCGGTAAGCTCAGACGTGCCTGAACGAGCTCCGCAGGGGCCCGCACAACATCCTGCCAATTCATGGTGCATCTGGGCTTGGGATGCCCGGTATTGAACACTAGACTCCCTCCCATGCAGCCACTGTTGAGTGGGGAAGCCCGATTTCTGCTCCCACGCAGAACCCGGGTGAATGTGGATCGGGGTGGCAACTGGGCCTCTGACCACAACGCTCTCGCTGAGCCAAGCCACGAAACGGAGCTGCATTGGCCACAGACCGCATGAGAGGACCACAGCTGGGACGACGCTGAGCGGCAAGGAGGGCCATGCTACGCCACGTGGCCATCTGCTCTAGCGCATGGTGACTACAGATGCTCAGCTGCACAGACGGTAGCCGGCGTACGGCGCCACTTGATTCCTTCAGCTCGCTGGAAACTGGGAGGGTTGTGTCCCTCCATTGGACAAATCACTGAATATGGGTAGCCCAGAGATCCACCAGCCATTGCGGAGCCTGCACCTGGGGACCGACAGGATCGCTGTTGAAGCAACGTTATCTTTCCCTGATGACCCCAGTTGAGCATGCTTAATGTCTGATGGCTGCCCACAAAACCACTGAAACAGGTTACCAAAGAACTGAAGTGAGAGCTACGGCGCCCCACCAGCGGTGCCTGGGGTCTTCCCGGGCCTGAACGTGCCCTGTTACTGCTTTCCTGCTTCACTGATGCCCAAGAGGCCCAGTGCAAGAGGGGACATGTGTTGGAGACAGTCTGGTCCCTAAGGCCCCCTAGAAGGAGCGGCCCCCCAAGGCTTGTGACATGTGTCTCCTACAGTTATAGCCGGGACTGGCCCAGGGAGATAGCACCCGCTGGTACCGCTTTGTTCTGCGTTATCCCCTCAGGAGAGGAGACAGTCACAGCAGCTTGGTGTGTGGGTGCTGCACCCCCCTGTGCTGAGCTGTCATAGACGGGCCTGAGGCTCGACGCTGTGCAGACTGAGTCGCCTGGCTTGGAGGGTGACAATCTCACTACACCACCTTTGGGGACCCGCGCATGTCGGCGCTGTGACCCTGAACCCGTCTGACATTCACTAGGATCGTGCAAGACGGGGATTTGATATTGCAACAGACGCTTTGAGAACACCACCATCACTGCTTACCCAGACTCCACTGCGGAGGTCCAACGGCTTCGGAACTCCTACACAGCAGTGAAACAACTACTCCAGGACCTGAGCTTGAAGTCTTCCCTCCTGTATCCTGCAAAACTCAAGGTGGTGGACGGTGAGACCTTCCATCTTTTTTTCCTCTCCTGAAGAGGTATGCACATGGCTCCATGTGAAAAATCCACAGGTGAACGGTTGACACCCTGACCGCGGCGCTGGTGACGCAGAGGGGTGAGTGGTGGTCCTACCCGGGAGCAGGTGGCCATGGAGCAGGTGCAAGTAGTGGCAAAGGCATTACACCATAGTCAAAACCTCTACGATGCATTGTGATCAGACCAAGCCTCAGAGGCGGGCTCAGACACTGGAGAATCCTAGACGTTGACCACGGAGCCCATTTGGGGCCCAGAAGTGACTCAAAGATCAGCAGATAAAATCTTGTGAACCCTAGTGGTGACTGTCGTGGGAGGCAGATGGTCGACCCCGTCCAAGTGATGCAAGCCGAATCCTTCTGTTTTTGTGGCCGACCGGGGCAGGATGCTTGGACATCCGGTGTGGGCCCGACCCACACCCATTAGAAACCTTTGCTACTTGGTGTACTACACCCCTCATAGAATCCGAACAGGACATGATTTATTTCACATTTCTTATTTATGTTTGTTGCAGTTGGATATGTAGTTTTGGCCGGGAACGTAAGGTCCTTCTGACCTGGAATGGGATGGGGTGGGTATGTTTAGTTGGGTTTGTGGAGTCTCATACATCGCTTATCAGACCATGGCCCAGATCAGGGTCGGACTAGGAACTGAAACCAGCCCTGGCAAAGAGCTCGGCCTGCTGGTGAGGGGGGTTTGTGTGTGGGGGGGAGGGGGGGAGTAAAGTGGGGATGTCTAGCAGAAAGCTTTGTGCGGCTTTTGTTCCTGAAGGCCGATATTGCAGCTGCACTGCAAAACCGTCCCCGGTAACAAAAACGGCCCCCAGGTGTCTAAAACCAGCCCCCACCGTGGCGGCCCACCGGGGAAATGCCCGGTGCCCGCTACAGCCAGTCTGGCCCTGGCCCAGCTAGACACAATGATCAGTTATAGTTGTTGGATGCACACCTATTTATCCAAAAGTTATCCATATTTGTCCTCATCCTCCAAGAATGCGTGCTCACCGGAAGAAATGCCTTGCCCACATGACACTTGAGTTAACAACAACATAGTGTGGGGCGACATAACGCCCCACTTCCAGTCGCACTGCTAAATAGCGCAAATTCAGCGCCAACTTATATTTTCTGCCATTGTACTCCTTGTATTCCATGTACTCCATATTTTTCTTTTTTCCACTTTTTCACTCCCGTTCAATCCACACACAGGAATGATCTGCCATTTCCAAAGTTTCCCATATTTAGGTTGTGCCCTCCGGGCCTCTTACAAAAACACGAACTGATGCAAATTCATCCAAGGCAGTGTTTATTAAAAACCCAATGCATTTCAGGCTACCAAAGCCCTTCTTCAGGGATAACTATAAACAACAATAAAACATTTACCATTATCTTGTTATTCATTATTATACATTATATTCAATCAATTATTATTAAAATGCATCTTGCATAATCAATCTTAACGGTACAATGCTTATTTTCATGTGTCTGTTACTACTATACATTCCTGCGTGTGGATTGAACGGGAGTAAAAAAGTGGAAAAAAGAAAAATATGGAGTACATGGAATACAAGGAGTACAATGGCAGAAAATATAAGTTGGCGCTGAATTTGCGCTATTTAGCAGTGCGACTGGAAGTGGGGCGTTATGTCGCCCCACACTATGTTCCAGCTAGACACAAGACATCTCGACACGGCTGGGGTATGCGGGAGACACCATACATAAAGCTGACATGGGGATGGTATGCTTTGCCAAGTCATGCTGTCACCTAGCACTTTACACCATGGGCACACCGATACACACCTCTATCCCACATTATCACTTGCAGACATGGAACGTGCGAGGCATGGCTACCCCCCACGAAAGGATACCAGGTACACGCTTACCTCAAGCGCCACCACACCCACATCGCAATCTTACAAGAAACACATCCAACACAAACGGAGGTACGCAAACATCAAGCGAAGGGGAGGGGACAGGTTTACATCACAACAGCATCAGCATGTGTGTGAGGGGGCTGATGTGGATAGCCACGGGGGTCCCCTTTGTGGAAGATACGCATAGAGCTGATGAAGGGGGATGCTAAGTGCTTGTTAAGGGCCATTTAGAAGGGACGCCACTGACACTAGTAGGAATTTATGCACCCAACACTAATCAGAGGGCCCTCTTTGGCACGCTTACACTGGCACTCTTCAAAGAACCTCATACCCAGAGTACCTAGCGCGGCTACTTTATTTGTGCACCAGACGTCAATCAGGATCGGTCTGTCCCAACCCTTAAAGGCACTCCTTGCACCCGTGCATTACACCATTTTTGGGACTGTATGGCCACACACAAGTATATGACACATGGCACCTGAGAAATCCCCATAACACTGAACTTTCATTCTATTCCCCGGTCCATGGGATACATACTAGAATAGACCTTTTTCTATGTAGTGAAGCCCTAGGCCTGCAGATTGTCAACACGGAATACTTGGCCCATACCATGTCCGACCATTGTCCATTGCTGTTTATGCTCCACTGGGGCAGACGACGCCCTACCTTACCAACTTGGAGGCTACAGACGAAAGCATGGGGAGATCCCCCTTTCAGAGAAATAATATCGACATGTATTGCTCAATACTTTGACAATAACAAGGCCCCCTGTCGCTCCTCAACTTAAATTATAAGATATTGGGGAGGGTGCTAGCCAACAGGCTCCTCCCCGTGGTTGGCGTCCTTGTACACAATGGCCAATCTGGGTTCATACCTGAACGTAGCACCTTCCTAAATATTCGTAGGCTACTGCGTGTAGTGGGGGCTACCCCAGCCACAGCTCGGACCCAGGTGGCAGTATCGCTGGACATCAAAAAAGAATTCGATATCCTGGGCTGGGAATAACTGTGGGCTACACTGGAGAGTATGGGTGTAGGACCGGGGTATCTTGGGTGGGTTCATGCAATACACAAAAACCTGACCACTTGAATCTGGACAGACCAACTGATCTCTGACAGCTTTGCCATTTAAAGAGGTAGAAGGCAGGGATGCCCCTTGTCACCACTGATTTTAGCCTTGGCCATGGAACAATTGGCCTGTAACTTGCGCCTACAGGCGCTGCGATGGGGTATACTGGAACAGGGCATGTGTCACATTGTCTCACTATATGCAGACGATGCCCTGATCTGCGGGATGCCACTCCCTGCAGTGATGAAACTACTAGAGGAGTTTGGAATGTTGTAGAGCCTCAAGGTGAATCGGTCCAAGTCATGTCTGTTCCCCCTGTCCCTGATCCCGGAACCTGACAGGGAGAACTTACCAAGGTGTCGCCTCGAATTGTGCAATGTTTCTTGGGCATTCCAGATCTACCATGCTGATGCAGACCTCAAGGAGGGCAATATAGACAGGGCACTGGGTTCGACCCCTAAATCACTACCCTTCTGGCACTCTCTACCACTGTCCCCATCGGGGAGTGTGGCGATTTCTAAGATGCTTTTACTGCCTCGCCTCCCCTACTTTTTTCTGTACTACTGATCTCTCTATCTAGGAGCTTCTTCCGGGAACTACATGGTATCTTCACGGAGTTGATATGGGGTTGGGGCAGGCTGCAGGTGGCGCTTTCCATGCTACAGCAGCCAGTGACTAAGGGAGGCCTGGGGGTCCCCAACTACGAATTATACTACGCAGCAGCGCAACTGCAGTGGCCGATGCATTGGCTGAGTGTTACCGCCTGCCCGGAAAGGTTGACCATATGCAAGATTGTTAGAGCGACCCTGATATACACGTGGTTATCGAACTCGGGAACCCGCCCACGGCAAGAGAAGAACCAAATGATGATGGCCCGCCTTGGCTTGCAGAGGTTTGAGCACAAACGGAGACCTCATTCCACATACTCACCATTAATACCGGTATGGCAATGCTGAGAACTTCGTAAAGTGGCCCGAAGGTTTGATCTGGCGCCCTGGAGGGGGGCAGGAATAGACTGCCTTGGGGACTTTTATAATGAGAGAGCCCTTATGTCCTTACAGGACATTATGAACACTTATGGAGTCACGACGGGACAGTTCTTGACGCACCACACAATACAACATGCGATCCATGCCGCTTGGGGCACTGACACGGCTGAAACGCGACAATCTCTTGTATTGCAAACACACTCCTAACATGCGGAAGGGCATGATGTGCTATAACAGCACCATACACTGCATTGAACTCTACCCCGGTGTAGGCAACTGAAGGGGCTAGGACCAGATGGTCCACAGACTCTTATCAGCCACTGACAGATAAACTCTGGGCCAACAGTTTAAGGAGGTGTACCAAAATCCTCGTTTTTGCTTTCCTTAATTTAATTATCTTGACCACACATAGTTAACGCCAACCCAACTTCGCTGCATGTTCCCCAAGGTATCCCCTGCTTGTCCTAGATGCAGCCCACTTAACAGAGGTTTCTACCACATTGTCTACGACATGTATGGTGAACCAGAGGGCTTGGGATGAGATTACTGGTCATGCATTATCAGACTCACCTGAATCCTGCTTACTGGGACTCTGACCCAAATCAAAAGAGGATAAATATTTACATAGGTTCATTGACCTTGCCTTTGCCCTTTTTAAACGCAATATTGCAATGGCATGGAAGGCCCAGAGGTTAAGTGCTGGCTGGCTGCATTGTTGAAATAGGTACGAGATGAATCTGATGTCCTGGCAATGGCGTGTACGCAAGGGGGGGTGGGGCAATGAACGGAGGGGCTGGGAGATTTACATCAGGAACCTAGAAGCGAAAAATAATAACCGACCGCCCTGATTGACACCCAGAATCTAAATGCCCTATCCTGCAGCACACTAGTCTGTTTCTCCGCCGTACCCTGGAGACACCTTCCCAGAGTTGTGGGGTGTGAACCTATATACAACATCACTTGCTGGGCTGCTATGTCTGTGTGTGGTACACCACTGCAAGATACCTATAACCATGACATAACTGGGCCCGCAAAGGTCCAACTCAGTACTTCTCCTCTATGAGGGATGAGATGTTTCCAATCCTTGGTGGCGCCACTGATGTTGTTTATGTTTTTGGTTACACACAACAATTATTGTACACATCTATGTTTGTAACTGACATCCAGGTTGCGAATACGAATGGCTGCCACATAGCCAAAACTGTCAAAAATGTTAACTGTGTTTTGCGTTATGATCAATAAAAAACTAATTAAAAAACAATAAATGAGAATAGCCCTTTTGGTACCCCTTCCCGTCCAACAAGGCCATAATCCTTGACAGAGGCCTATCTCATGGCACACACACGTGATCCGTTTTGTTGATGAAAACAAAAATCAACATTAGGGATCCAAACAAAAGTACAGTTGGGCGCTCACGGCAGGACTTAATTTACTCACAAATCTTAAATGTGTTCTCCTGACTGATTTGTGTGCCATACATAAACCTGCCCTCTAGAGAAGCACAAAGATGTGTGATGCTATGAAATAGAGGGGTTAACTGATATCTAGGTCCCTGCACTGCTGCTACCTACTGTTCCAGTAACCCATCTTGTCTTCAGATTTAAATACTACACATATCGTGAAGAGCTCGAAACTACTATGTATATTAAATAATCAAACAAGGTGTCTGACATTTGGCTCATGAGTGGTAACAGTTGTGCATATCTGTGGTTAAGCATACGTCACTGAGTACATCTAGTAGGTTATCTGCGAAATTGTGAACTGGAAGAAGACACAGAGTAATATTACTTTCAAATTCAGAATACTCAGAATACCTAAAGCCCCGCCAAGCTTCACTGATCTTGTATTGTAAAATAATGTTCTTTTGGTGGATACTCTATCTGACCACAGATTACTTACCTTTAGAATATTCCTCAGGCTGGATCCAGAAACTGTACAACTCCTGCACCACTAGGTGGCGCTATGCAGTTCTGCATTGGCTTTTTTCCAACCCAGAAGTGATGGAGCAGAGCTGCAAATAAGAACAACGCCTGAGTGCCATCGTCAGTTTTTTGCTTGACTCCTTCAGCGCCCTCAGACACAGAGCACAAAACAATTGGAGATATCAGTGTGCAGATCTCTAATTTGGGACTTTCGGAGATAAGACGAGATCACTCCACAGAATGGGAAGATGTAGAGTATACACCAGAAAGAGCATTAGCAAAGGTAAATAATGTGTTCTTCTAATACTTCTGTACTTATACCCATAGATTCCTCAACTTTTTGAATAGATTACCAACGCAGCCCAATCCCAAGAGTGGGGAGTCGGTGGTGTGGGCTCAGACCAAAAAGTCCTCCAGAACTGAAAGGATGAAAAGCCCTTCCTGTCAGACCTGGCTCTTAAGTCAATAGTGTTTTGTGAACATATATTGTGATGCCAATGTTCCGGCTTGAAAGATATCAAGAGCAGGCACTCTGTATGCCAATGCAATGCTGGAAGTCTTCGATCTGGTGGAATGAGTCCGCACTCCTTCCAGAGGCTGCTTTTAAAGCATAGAAGATCTTAATGCAAAGAACTCGCCACCTTGACAAACTGCTTTTCTGTAACACCTTACCTTTCTTTTCCCGACAGAACCCCACTAAAAGCTGATGGTTCACTCAATAGTCTTTGGTGCGATCGATGTAAAAGTTTTTATGGTGTTCAGTCGATGGAGGCTCTCCTTCGATGGGCACGGCGGGCAAAGAATATTGGGAGTGTGATGGATTGCCCAATATAAAAACAAGTAATGACTTTTGGAAAGAAGGCCGCCCTGGTCCTCAGGTCCAATTTGTCTGGAAAATAGGTAATATAGGGCTGTTGCACCAAGAAAGCCTGAAGCTCACTCACACAACAAGTTGAAGTGATCACGACAAGGAAGAGTGTCTTTAGGGTCAGATGACACAATGAGCAGCTGTGCATCTGCTTGAAGGTAGTACAGGAGAAAAGTAGGGAGCAAATTGAGATTATGCTATGTAACAAATATTTCTAGAGCGCATGTTAACCTATCGGTTTCATCGAGCTAAGGCACTGTAGCATCACAAACGGTTTGAGAGGTAATATGTATGTCAAACCTTTAAGAAAATGCAACACAACTGGTGATTTAAATAAGGACGGTTGGTCCAGTAAACGCAAAAACGCCAAAAGGGCCAAAAATAACATTAAATAGCGCCCACTGCAAGGCCTTGCTAGGTCAAAGACAAAACAAATTATAAAACATCCCATGGCTTCGTTTGTAATAGGTCTATCTTGTGGAAGCTCCACCAGGTCACAAATTTGTCCAAGTGCCCAGCATAAATAGTTTGTGGAATGGTGCCTGGTGGCCAGAATGTCAGTAAATTAAACGCCGTCAACTGCTACCTCTCAATCTGCACACATTGAAGGTGTAGATTGCGCAGGTTCAGGTGAAAAACCCTGCCTTGCTGCTGACTCCCGAAGTGGTAGCCTGATCAGAGGGTAGCTGCACATGCTCAGAAGTTCCGGGTACCACATTCATCAAGCCCAATCTGGGAACAATGGCATAACTTGGGCCTGGTCGTTCCTGGTTTTCTTCAGAACGCTGGAGAAGGAGAGGCAGAGGGGTGAGGCATACAGGAGTTCCCTGCACCACTCCAGCTGAAATATATCACCTAGGCAAAGCCCTTGCTGTAATTCCAAAGAGCAAAGGTTTTGACATTGTACATTCTTGACGGTGGAGAAAAGATCTAGCCAGGGTTCTCGCCATTGTTGGAAGATGCCCTGCACACCTCAGGTGCAGTCACCAGTTATGATCCACCAGGTACCGCCGGCTGAGCTTGTCTGCCCTGGCGTTTAAGGATCCCACCATGTGGTTCAGGGAGATACTCTGATTTTCCAACCACCTCCAAAGGCCCAAAGCGTCCTCTCACAGGACTCCATGTCACTCGCTTGTTGCAGTACCACATGATGGAGGGGTATTGTCCGTGAGAACCTGTGCCAGCCACCCCTTGATAAACGGTAGGAAGGCCTCCAATGCCAGACGAATGACCCACAACTCCAATAGTCTGATATAGAGCCAGGTTGCAACCAGAGACCAGAGTTGGTTGTGTATTGACTGTCTGACTTTGGAGTGACAGGGGAAGGGTATGTGCAATCTGTTCAGACAGTCACTTGGGGGTTTGAGGTGTGCCCTGCCTTTCCAGGGTGAGTCAGGGCTCGGCTGAAGAGACCTGGGCTGCATTCAGAGTAGGGGGAAGAGATTTCCTTCACACCTGAATGGGCCTGGGCTGCCTTAGACAATGCTGCCTCCACCTCCTGCCACAAAGCTGCACCAGAGAGGACAGAACTGGTTTTGGCTGGGCAAAGAGCTTCTCTGCCACAGAGAACAAAGGATTTCATATTGTAATATGAGGGGCCCAGACCCCAGACTTTTAGATCACTTCTGGGAATCAAGAGGAACCTTTCCTAAGGAGAAGAGCCGGAGGAACTGAGGAGGAGTACTGCCCCTTTGTTGTTTGCTTTCTGGGGTTGGCCTGCAGTGGCTACTTTCTGCCAAGGAAAGGAGACTGACTGTGATGTGTCCCCTGCTTGAGGAAGATCTCCAAGGACTTGAAATAGAGCTTGTCTCCTGTTCTGAAGCCTCAGGGACACAAAGACTTCACCCCCAGTCTCTCCTGAACTCCTGCCAGTGTTGTGGACCTCTGGAGGTTGTTTTGGGACTGGAAACTGCAAGAACTGTGAAAATCGACGCATCGCCTGTTTCCGATGCATCGCAGCGGTGCGAGAAGAATTTTTCGACGCATCGCCGCCACCGAAGAATCGATGCAGCGCCTACTTGCAGCTGAAGTGTCTGCCGTGTGACGAATCCTGTGCACCAATCTCTGACGTCCGAGATCACCGCACCGATTCTGACGCAGGCCCTGTTGTGGAAGATCCGGCGCATTGAGGGAACGGGGCTGAAATCATCGCAGCGCATGCCGGATTTTCATGCATCGCATCGTACCGGATCGTCACGCATCGCATCGGAGCGTCAAGTCTGTCGCATCGTTGGAAGACGCAGTAAGAAACCGATGCATCAACTCCCCACGCAGTAAGAACCAGAAGCATCACCTCCTCTCCGGTAAGGAACAGACGCATCACCTCCTCTGTGCAGCAGTAAGGAACCGACGCATCACCTCCCCCGGAGCAAGGAACCAACGCATCACTTTCCCTGAGTTTAAGGAACTGATGCATCACCTTCCCTGCGACCCATTTGGCTTGCATTTTTCAACGCATCCAAGGTACTTTGTGTAAAAGTGTTGCATTCCACAATTTCTTGGAACAGAACGGTTTCTATCTTTTAAGAATCCTATTTTTAGTACTTTATTGTGGATTTTTGTTGTTTTGGTCTTGTTTTGGTTTAGATAAAGATTACTTATTTTTCTAAACTGGTGTGGTGTCCATTTGTAGTGTTTTCACTGTATTACTGTATGTGTTCACAAATGCTTTACACACTGTCTCTGAGATAAGCCTGTCTGCTTGTGCCAAGCTACCAAGGAGGTGAGCAGGGGTTATTTTAGAAGAGTATCTCCCTTACCCTGACTAGGGAGAAGGGTCCCTTCTTGGACAAAGGTGCAAACCCTTGCCAACTAGAGAACCCCATTTCTAACACTCCCCAACCCAGCAGCGCCCCAATCATCACCATCTTCAGCTCTGTTAGGGAAAGGAGAGGTGCCTGCCACTGGTCAGGTTGCGGTCGAGAAGCCACAACTGCAGGTCTTGTGCAGTCTCCTCCAAAACCTGGATGACATTCAATAAGTTTCCTTGGTGCTGGGCCCACTGAGACTTCAAATCCCACTGCAGAGCCTGCATATGCCACCTGGCAAAGTGGAGAAGCAGGATGCATGAGGCTAACAGGTCAAGAAGCCTCAAAGTTGCTCTCACGAAGATCCACTGAGGCTGAAACATCGGGATCATAGCCCAAATGTGCTGGACTTGTTGCAACGGTGAAAGAGCCCTGAACTGGACCGTGTCCAAAACAACTCCAATAAAAGGAGTTCTCTGGAAAGAAGTTATGTGCGCCATAACCTCATTGATCAAGCAACCCATCGATGTCATAAGGTTTGCCATCATCTAGAGGTGGTCTAGACTGACTGTGGTGAGCCGTCGTTGACATATCCCCCAACCTCCGAAGATGAGCGGCGACCACCATCATAACTTTCTTAAAACACGCAAGGGGTGTTGGTAAGACCAATAGGAAGCACAGCAAAATGAAAATGCTCCTCACCGAACTTGAACTGCAAGTAACGTCTGAGCGACTGAAAGATAGGCACATGACAGTATCCGTCCTGCAGGTCGATAGCTAACATATAGTAGACCGGATCCAGGGCAGACAGGACCTAGCCCAGTATAAACATTCTGAATTTGCCCTTCTGTAACAAGCCATTTAAGGGGCAAAGATCTAAAATAGGACAAAGGCTTCCATTCTTTCTTGGCACAAGAAATAGTGATACTAGCCCCTATTTCCGAGTCCGGAACCTAAGCCGCTCTGATGTGGGAGGAAGCAGCGGCAGGTGGAAAGCAATGAAATAGCATAGCCCTGCTGAACAATCTGGAAGACCCATCTGTGGGATGTGATTGATTGCCGCCCCAAGAGAAAGTATTGGATCTTGCCTTCCCACAGGAGGGTTGTGTGCCGAGATAAAACTAAAGTGGCTTGGATGTGGACGCCACTGGGGTGGGGGATTGAGAAGTCTGACGCTCCTTGCAGACCTGTGAGTTGCCTGCCTGGACGCTGGCCATGAATGGACTGGGATTAATGCAGTGGGAGCAAAGGGCCTGCGTTGTCTGTACATCAAGCCTTTGGTGTAGCCTCAGGAGGGCAGATACTGATGGGGAAACTATCTGCCAGGTGTCGAGAAGCTCAAAGAATGGGCAGTGGTCTGGCTTTTCTTAAAGCGTTCTAAGGCAGAGTCACATTTTTCGCCGAAGAGGTGAGATCCATCAAAGGACATATCCATAAGAGAGTCCTGTAATCTCCTGAAAAACTTGTGAAACACATCCATGCATGGCAATGAAGCACACAACAGTGCCCATGCTCGCCCTAACCAGTTAGTAGTGCCCAAGCTACTACAAATAATGTGGCTGCATCCTGACCATTATTGATGGTTTGAGCCGAAATTGTTCCAGGAGCACTGGCAAGATCTCGATAGCTGTGTCCCAGACAGCAAGCATATATCGGCCTAAAAGGCAAACCGGGTTGACTGATCTCCAGAGTAGGTTGGCTGAAGAAAACATTTGTTTTCCCAGCGCCTCAATCCTCTTCAACTCTTTGCACCCTGGGGGAGGGGGGGCAATCAGGCGGAACAAATTAGGATTTACCTTGTCGATGGGAGCTTGGGCCACCAAACTCTCAGTGGTAAGATGCTGCTTAATAGCATTATGGTTGCAAAACGCCAGTCTGTGACCCCTGGCTACCTGCTTGTACACCAGTGGGCCAGATCAAGGCTTAGACCAAGTGCCCAAAAATCTGTTAGGGCTTTGCTCAATGTAAGTAATGCTCAGGGAAAGCAGGCCCAAGTTGCAGGACTTCTCCAAAGATGTTCAGTAAGGACATTTATCTTACCTTCAACAGAAGACACTTGTAGGTCCAGGACCTCAGCAGCACATCAAATTACCAGAGCAAAGGAAACAATGTCTTTTGTTGGTGGCTCAAAGGGTGAAATCATCCCTGTATCAAGGGAAATGTCAAATCCACTGGCCTCCTGTAAGTCCGTGCATTAACTATTATCATAATGTGGGGGCTAGATCATTCCCATCATCGCCATTGTCATCTCCAGGTGGTGGTAAACTCAGAATAGTAACCAAAAAGATGATGGAGCTTCTGAAGACGACTCTGCAGAAGATTGGTATAGTGCCTGAGTCAGGTGTACTGGAGTTGAGTCAGAGAGCAATCTCAGTTGGGGGTCGAGAAGGATTCGGCTCTGGGTTGGACATCAGAGCTGGCAGCTGATCCCCTCCAGCATCGGTGACATGGGGACCAGTGTCGCTGAAAGAGGTACAAGCACAGGTTTTGGAACCAGGCTGGAGGTCGGAACCAGCGTTGGTGCAGAACCCGAGCCGGGTTCCAAGGTCTCAGATGGTGCAGAGCAGAGAACCGCTAGCCGTAACCTGACTGTAGGCCACTGCGGATCCTTGGGGCCCAAAGGCACACCAGAGGAACCCAGGAGAGTAACAAAAATATGTAGCATAGCCTCCTTAAAGGCTGTGGAATCTGCTCCTCAATTGAGCATCAGGATAAAGATCAGTAGTACCCTGACACCCTTGAGACTTCTCTTTTGATGGACAGTGGAGGGATGAGGTTGAGTCAAGCTTCACCTTCTTAGGTTTTCTTTTCGATTTTAAAGTAGAACTAGGACAGTAACAGCCTCCAGGTACACTCTTTTGACTTGAAGAGGGGCGTAAGCGAGGTCCTTGACTTCTTCCCATGCTCAGCGAAGTACAACTTTACTTCACGGTCCCTGATCGAAGATGCATGAGAGCACACTTTGCACGACTTGGAGTTGTGCACCAAGCCCAAATACCAAATGTAAGCCTTGTGCGGGTATTTACCAACAAACCAGGTACTTACCATTGGCAATGCCTTTTCTGGTAGAGACTCTAACCGCAGATTCCTCACCTTGTGAATTTTCCCAGGCATCATACTGTATCCTGAACCTTTGGTAGCATTTTCCTCTAATGTCAGTAGATGGCATAGTGTGGCTCTGCGTCAGTTCCGTCCTTTTCCGGATGTGACGTTGCGGGCCACTATAACTGCGCAACCTCTGCAAGATGACGTCAGTTTCTTTACAATCTCGTTCCATGCGGATGGGTGAAGAGCCATTGAAATCACAATAGAACAGTGTGCAGACTTCCAGATTGAGATCTTGGAATGGACTGTGTGAATTCTTTCCATGGAATTGGGCGTAGGGTGGATTGGTGAGGAATCTGCACTCTGAGTTTTCACCAGAAAACGCATTAACAATGGTAAGTAACGTGTTCTTCTGATAAAGCCTTCTAACCGTAGATTCTGCACATTGTGAATAGATACCAAAGCGGTACACCGCTCCTGGTGGTGGGTCTGTGGAACGGCTCAGACCAGGAAATCCTGCATGACAGATGGGCAAAATGCCTGCCGCGCCAGACCTGGCTATCCAGGCAGTAGTGCTTTGTGAACATATGGAGGGATGACCACGTAGTTGTGTGACAGATGTGTAAAACTGGCACTTCACACAGTAGAGCAGTTGTAGCAGCCTTTTTTCTGGGAGAATGAGCATGCAAGCCTTCTGAGGCTTGCATTAACACTCCGCAGCCCTCATCCTACTCGACCTATCAGCGACCTTCGACACCGTCTCCCACCGCACACTAGTCGCCAGACTACATGATGCCGGCATACAAGGAACAGCCCTGGACTGGATCCGATCATTCCTCACCGGAAGAAGCCAAAGGATCAGACTGCCACCCTTCCTCTCCGAACCCACGAAAATCACCTGCGGAGTCTCACAGGGGTCATCACTGAGCCCGACCCTTTTCAACATCTACATGGCCCCCCTCGCAGCCATCGTCCGACAACACGGCCTCAACATCGTATCCTACACTGACGACACCCAGCTCATCCTCTCCCTCACCAAAGACCCCACCAATGCCAAACTCAACTTCCAGAAAGGAATGCAAGGCGTCGCAGTCTGGATGACCAACAGTTGCCTGAAGCTCAACGCCGAGAAAACAGAAGTCCTCGTCCTTGGAACCACCCCTTCAGCATGGGACAACACCTGGTGGCCGACCGCCCTCGGAAGCCCACCTACCCCACTCAGACCACGCCAAAAATCTCTGCATCGTACTCGACTGATCGCTCACCATGAGCCGTCACATCCAGCTGCTTCAACACCCTCCACATCCTCCACAAGACTTTCAAATGGATCCCCCCCGAGTCAAGGAAGACAGTCACCCACTCACTCATCACCAGCAGGCTGGACTATGGAAACGCACTCTACGCCGGCATCAACAAGTCCCTACTCCGCAAACTCCAGACAGTACAGAACACCGCCGCCAGACTCGTCCTCGGCATCCCCCAGCACGAACACATCAGCCAAAACCTACGAAGACTCCACTGGCTCCCCGTGGAGAAAAAAGTCACCTTCAAAATCCTCACTCACGCCTACAAATGCCTACACAACAACGGACCCAAATACTTCAACGACAGAATCAACTTCCACGTACCCAAAAGAAATCTCCGATCTACCAACCTCGCACTAGCCGAAACCCCACGCATCCACAGAGCCAGAGCAGGCGGAAGATCCTTCTCTCACATTGCAGCAAAGACCTGGAACGAGCTACCGGCAGACATCAGACGCGCCCCCTCCCTGAACACCTTCAGTAAGACCCTCAAGACCTGGCTCTTCGGCTAAGCAGATCTGCGGACCCCCCCCCCCCCCCTCAGTGCCTTGAGACCCTCACGGGTGAGTAACGCACTTACTATTCCCCTGATTGATTGATTGAGGGTTGTTTTCTGGCCAGTCCATAGCAGATCTTGATCCACTGGGAGATGGGTCTCTTTTGGACCGCATTGCCTTTCTTAGCTCCAGCGAAACCGAAGAACAGTTGGTCATTCTATCGGTACAGTGCATAAAAAGTCGGCAATGTGATGGATTTCACTATATGGAAGGGCATAACTACCATGGGCAGGAATGCCGCTTTTGTCTGGAAAACTACCTTGTCCGGAAAGAAAGATGTATCATCATGGCACCACAGAAAATGTCTGAGTGCATCTAGCAGATATTATGCCAATGAGAAAAACCATCTTAATGGCTAATAGGCGAAGAGGGAAACTGCATTGCTTCGAAGGGAGTTCACATTAGGTAATTGAGTACCAAATTAAGGTCTCACTGTGGCATAACAAACAGTGTTGGCGAAGACATGTGGGTCCATTCAAAAAACGCATCACAAGAGGTTACTTGTAGAAGGATGGCTGATCTTGTCGTGTAGTTCCTAGGAGTCCCCCAGGACCCGCGCGTTTTGGATGACCTAAGCTGAGGGCTTGGTGTCCCAACAGCTTCCGGACACCCCCACGGGTTATGTCAGCCGTTAGACCAACTAGCTCTACAGTGCCACTACCACCCCCCCGTATTCTATAGTGGTGTAGGTACTCTCTGGCAACCACTGAACATAACAACCCTGATTCCTCAGGGATCTATTTACGCAGGACGCTGGGAGAGGTTTGTGGTCTGGTGTTCTTTCCGGGATATCCAACCCCTCAATGCACAGTTAGTTCTTCTGTTTTGTTCGTCCTTAACTTAGGAAAGCCTTGATGTGGCGACAGTCAAAGGTTGCCTTTCGTCTCTTCCAGCCTTCTTAGGTTTACCAGATTGTCATGTCTTTTGGGATAGTCCCGTCATGTATACCCCATTCTTTACATACATTGTCCCATCCCCACGACAATAACGATTATAAACAGTTGACCTTTTACCTAGTAGCTTGCTCTTGTCTCTTCGACACCAGGCTCTAAGTATTTTATCATAATCCCTGCACCTGAAGTACATAAACATGTCCCCAGGCACAGCAGAATTATTCTGTATAAGGGTCACCACTTTTTTCATCCTTGGCCAACAGCCAGCTGTGCATGATCACACTTGTTTACAAAAGCATTGGTGATTGTTTTCAAAACATTCATGATTGTTTTCAAAACATTCATGATTGTTTTCAAAACATATCGATTCTAGAAAAAACCCTGAAGTGACCACTTTAGTATAAAAGACCCTCACTCCCCCCTACATATCAGAGGAAAATTCCTTCCGAGCTGAGACTGGGTCCTGCATGCTGAATCTTCGACACACAGCGGTCTGACATCCCTTCCGGGCTGTCATCCTTGAAGCAGAGACGGGGTCCTTCATTCTAAACCACCAGGTGAGGTGGCTGGTTCATCCCTAGGGGTTTCTTGGCTACGGATACACATAGCTACACGCATGTACATGCTACACATACAGATCTAGGCTAGGTACATTTAGGCAAATTACTTAGGGCGTGCATTTTAGGAATATGCAAGTGCCACTGTTTTATCTGAACTGCTTATGTTCATCTTATTAGCACAATGGTAGAAATGTATCTACTATTAACTATATTGGTACTAGCAATCTCTTTCGTATGCTTCTGTCTCCTGATTGTCGCAGAACATATGTTTTACACCAGGCTGTCGCTGGACCAATAAATACTTATTGAAACGTCCTAATCGCCATCCTGTGTATTTTCTGAGAGTAAGCAAGCACGAGTGTCTGAGCGAAACATACTGTACGGTTTTCCACAATTTAGTAGATGGATGCCTGGCTGCTAAGATGACACCAATCGCTTCTGGAGGAAATTCGAAAGCTATCAACTGTCGCTGTTCAATCTCTAGACATAGAGGTGCAGTTTGTGCAGGTGTGGGTGCAAGACTTTGCCTTGCTATTGCGACACGAGATCCTCCTGAATGGGCAGCCGCCCTGGAGAGCATGTGCTCATGGCCAGACGTTAACACTCTCCTGGCCCAGTCTGGAGCCACTAGGATAACTTGAGCCCAGTCTCTCTGGATCTTTTCAGCCCTCTGGGTAGGAGAGGGAGAGGTGGAAAGGCGCACAGCAGTCTGTACCCCCAATACTTGCAGAAGACATGTCTGAGGGAGAGCTGCCAGGGTTCTCCACATTGTTGAGAGTTGGCCTGTGCCACTTCCAAGTAAACTATTTGTGATCTCCTAGGGAGTGTTCGCCGAGTTTGTCCACTCTTGTGTAAAGATCCGGCCAGGTTTTGGGCAATCAGGAAGATACCTTGAGGGTTCAGCCATTTTCAGAGATGCAGAGCCTCCAGGTACAGGACTCACGACCTCATGCCACCCTGTTTGTTGCAGTACCACATGGTGGCTGTGTTGTTTGTGAGAACCTGCACCCACTCGCTCTTGATGGTTTGGAGGAACGCATTCAATGCCAAGTGGATCGCCCATATCTCCATTTCTCTCAGGTGATTTCCCCAAACTAACAATGATGCATACATCATGACCGTCAGCTCTACATGGGGTAGGTAGAGGGTTCTGCCGCCAGTCCAGTTGCAGTCAGCCAGCCATTACTGCAGATCTCTTGCAGTCTCCTTCGACACCTTTGACAGTTGTTTTGGTGCTGAGCCCACTGAGACTTCCCACTGCAGAGCCTGCAAGTGCCATCTGGCATGGTCCACAAGCAGGATGCAGGAGGTCAAGAAGCCTCAGAGCCACTTTAACTGAGACCCAGGTCAAGGGTTGAAATATCAGGATCATAGCCCAAATGTCCTGGACTCGTTGAGGCAGTGGGTGAGGCAGGGCTCAGAATGGCACAGCATCCAGGATAGCTCCAATTAAGGAGAGCAGTTGTGAAAGAGTCATATGTGACTTCGGCACACTGATAGAAAACTCCTGTGATGTTAACAGGTTGACTATTGTCTGGAGGAGGCTTATGACCGCCTGAGAGGAGCCTGCCTTTAGCAGCTAATCGCTACGGTATGGGAAGACTGGTATTCCCAACATCTACAGATGGGCTGCGACCACCACCATTAATGTTTTGGATGCGCTGGTAAGGCCAAAGAGGAGTATGGAAATCTAAAAAGTGATCTTGGCCTGCCTGAACCCACAGGTAACGTCTGCGGGAGTACAGGATGGGAGTGTAAAAATATGTATCCAGCAAGTCCAAAAGCAACCATCCAGTCTCCTGGATCCAGGGCAGACGTGGGCTAGGGTAAGCATCTTGAATTTGTCCTGCCGCAAGTTCAGAGGGGGCAGATCGAAGAGGGGGCGAAAGCGTCAATCGTTTTTCGTTAGAAGTATCCATCAAAACATAGATGGCATTAAGGACACCATCAGATTGCAGACTAAAAAGTGTCAAAATGAAAAAACAAGACAGCAGGCCTTTTCTGCGTACGCACCCAGAATCTGAAACAACATCTCTGCCCACATCCATCAGGTCTCCCCCCCCCACACAGCTCCAATTTAGGAAAGAGTTGGAGACTCACCTATTTAAAGAACACTACATCACAATGCATTAACTATCCACATCCCAGCTTCCTCGCCTCTTACTCGTTGACTTTATACTGGTCTTTGACCATGTACAGCACTCCACTTTCTTTTGGCTAGGTTTTCATATAGAAATACCATATACATACAAACCATATACATTTACTCTCTTCGCTGCAAGTTGCCTCCCAGAGTCCAACAACCCTAAGTACTGCAGAGACGGGATTTAACCAGTTGGGCGGATGGTTGCATAGATATGCATGATGGACTAGCCACCAAGTGTGTTCGAGATCTAACTGGATCTCAAACTGATTGGCCTCCTCCCTGTGGCACTATAGTGCCACAGGGAGGAGGCCAATCAGTGTGTCTGCCCCAGACATTTGCTCTTAATTACATGGATCACTGCAGGGCCCATCTATTACATGTTACACATCTGCTACGTTTAAATAAAGGCCGGGTGGCGAACTCCGCTCCACCAGCGGAGTTTTGCCAACTCTGCGCTCCGTTAGGAACGCAGAGTTCAGACAAAACTCTGACTCTGTGGCAGAGAGGAGTTAGCCTCTGTCCACGCCAAAGAGGGCCAGCTGGGAAGATTCCAAGACTACAGGACACACTGAAAACGGTCAGCTAGAGAAAACTTTTTGTTAAAGGGATACCTTTACTTGATGCTTCAAAAAGACATGTACAAGGGTAAGAGCAGCAGATGTATTTCTACTAAAGTATTTAAAATAGGATTAGTTTATAAGCACACAGTATATGGTTATTTTAGTGAATTTGTATTATTATTATCTAATCACTTCACACTAAGGAATAACATATTTTAATATTCAACTGCATGATGCACAATGATAGGTTGCACATATATGTGCTGTGAACCAATGCTATAGCTCATTGGTGCATAATTCAAAACTCTATTGTGAGGTGCTTGTTCCAAAAATGGGCCGACCATGATAAGGTGCTTAGTGCTGACAATACATTGTACTTCAGCCCCTAAGGCTCCGGCCCATTATCCCTTGCCTGCCCTGTGGCCCCCTGGGGGCGTAACGTCTCCATCATGATTCTCAATCATTATTGGGCATGATTGCAAAAGATTACAGAATCTTCAACTGATATCAATTGGGGATCGGCTGGTCTGAAGTGAGAGTGCTACAACAGGCATTCTGTAGATGGTTAAGTCAGTGGGGAGGAGAGAATGGTGACAAGCTATGAGAGAGAAGGCAAAAGTGATAGGTGAAGTAAGGCATGCTTACTAGCTTTGTACAACAATAATGATTTAATGGTTTCACTGCGGATCATACTCTTTACTGCTTCGGACCATTGCTGCATGGAGTCACTGATCCTCTTTGGAGTCATAAATCACTGATGTACATTACTGCATGGGGTCACTGATGCCTATTAATGTGTAGTGTCATTGATGCTTGTTATTGGTGATACATACAAGCCTGTTCTCATGGTCACTGATTCAGGTGCTGCCTAAAGGCAGAATCAAGTTGAAACAGGAACTTCCAAGGCACTTCAAGAGTTCCAAAATTCATTGATGTTTATTATTATAATACAAGTTAAAGCAAGAGCACCAACATGCACAATGCATTTTGGCTGACAGAATATAGTGGGAAATCATTAGTGCTTGTACTGCTTCAGGGTTACTTTTTGCTTGTTGAAAGGTGATATATTTTGCACATTTAATATAAATACCTTTGTGTATCATCTATATAGAGATGTTTTAGGGCTTGCATGCGCTGCATACACTCTCCCTTGCAAGAGATATTGTATACAACAAGGGGCTTGAGGCCCGCCCACTGCTTAACATTAGTTGAATTCATTGTCACTCTTATTTTCTCCCTTCTAATTGGCCTGTGCATGCTGGCTTCACTTCCTCTTCTTTTGGCTGCAGCATAGACCAACTACTAATTGCTTCACAAACCTTGTTCTTAAAACCATGTGGTGAGACCCATCCTCTATAACTGTGGGCTGCAAAACTAAACTTAAAGAGCAATTCTGGAATTTTATTGTGGGACTTAGACAAACAAATGGCCCATAGGGCAGTTTATGGTTTACATTTCTTTATTGTGATTGCATGTAAAACAGATAAGAATGGCTGATGGCAGAGCCACCAGTTGCAATGAATACAATTGTATATTAACCCCAAAACTCCCCCCCCCCACCACTACGGACCTGGTGACCTGTTTAGAGAAAGCTGTAAGAAGGAGCCTGTGTTTTCTCCCTCCCAGTCCGATTCAATGGCCGTGAGTTGGTGTAGTGTTGGCATCCGATAAGCAAAGTAGGCGTAGGTACTTGGGGCATGTAAGCTCGCGAAATTCCGTTGTCAGTAGGGACAGGAAGGGCTTCCAGAGTTTGGAAAACGTTGAGCCCTGATTCATCAATGTGAGGATGATTCGCTTCATCCCCATTATATACCACAGTCTGTGGAGCCAGCCTTGGTGTGTGGGAATGCATTTGGTGCCCCAGTGCAATAGTATATTCTGGAGAGATGCCAGCAGTGCCAGTCCAATCCGTCTACCCCTGCGAGATTTTAATGGAAAGGTCAGTGCATTAGGAAGCCCCAGAAGAACATATGCCGGGAATCGAGGGATTTCTGTGTCTAGGTGTTTATCTAGGTCGTTAAGAATCTGTGCCCAGTATGAGGCTAGGTTCAGGCAGTCCTATAGTACATGAAGTAGCGTACCCGTAGCTCTGCATTGGTGCCAGCAGTCATGTGACTTAGATGGTGCGTATTTATGCATTCGAACGGGGTAAGATACCAATAGGTTATGATTTTGGTGGCCGTTTTAATGCCTGGGATATTACGGGCTGTGTGTCGAGCGCGGTAGTAAATATCTTCCCATTCTTTTATGTTTAAATCATGTTTATTGGAAGGAAACATTTTGGCACTACACAGCTTACTGCCTACATCCGTTGGCCGGCAGAGCATTTCTAGGAGGTTAATGCCACAACCCGGAGGCCGGCCGCGTAGATGAGTGATCCGTCTGAAAGGCTGGTTGCCCCCTCCGTTTTCTCCCCAAAAAAATCAAAACACCCAACCAATGAACTAATATAATAACTATCCCCCCTCCCTGTCCCCCCCGTCCCTCCCCCCCCGAACCGATGTGCTGGTTGCTCCCAGTATTGGGTCTTATGGTCTGCAGGACCTCAGTTATTTGCTCCATGGGCTCCCTCCTCAGTTGGCCTATCTGTGAGACGGAGAAGGCGTAGATATTTCGGGCAAGTCACCTCATTAAGTTCCCTCGACAACAGTGTCAGAAGTGGGCTCCATATGGTGTGGAAGGATTCTATTGAGTTCGTAAGTGTCGCTTGAATGCGTTCCATCCCCACTATATACCAGAGTTTATGCAACCACCCTGTATGTGTTGGTCTGGTCTGTGTGCCCCATAGTGAAAGTATATGCTGTACCGCTGCTCCCATCGCCACCCCCATCTGCTTCCCCCTTATGGATTTCAACGGATATGTAAGTCCATTAGGCAGGCCTAGTAACGTGTAAGCTGGGAATCTAGGGATTTCGGTGTCCAAGCAACTGTCTATATAATCTAAGACCTCCCTCCAGTAATCTCGTACTTCCGTGCATTCCCATAGGATGTGCATCAGTGTTCCTTCTTCATCGCAGCCCCGCCAGCACGTCGGGCTACGCTCTGGGTTCCCTCGATGCAGTCGGACCGGAGTCAGGTACCAGTACGTGGCTACTTTTACAGCCGTCTCCCGGCTGGCCACGTTCCGAGCTGTATGTGCGGCCCGATAGTAGATATCACGCCATTCCGTTTCGGTAAGGTCCCTCCCGATTTCCCTAGCCCAGCGCCTCTGGCCTGCCGAGGGCGTAAATGGGGTCAAGGGTCGAAGCAGACCATATATTTCTGAGATTATTTTTTTTATCGGACGTTTTATCACGAAGCCACCGTTCGTATCTAGTGAGCCTCCGACCGACGAGGGGTTTCACTTCCGGTTGAAGGAGCCAGTGCCGGAGTTGAAAATATTGGAACTGCTGTGGAGCGATAATATCATAAGAGTGTTGTGTCTCGGCCAGGGACAAAAATCCCTCGAGGTTAAAAAGGTGACCCGCTGATTTGCATCCCGCGTTCCTCCATTGGGGGAAAGCTCTTTCGTTCATCCCTGGGACAAATTCCGGATTATCAAATAACGGCGTCATTGGGGAAGGGAAGGAGGTAAGGCCTCGTTTCACTGCCACTGTATCCCAGATGTTTAAAATTGTACTCGTAATCGGCGAACCCTGTAGATTCGGGGTCTGTCACGTTTTTTAAAAAAGGCACCTTCCATAACGAGAGTTTTGCCAGTGCCCTGTCTTGGAACAGCCACTTCTTTTCCGATTCGGGTCTGCTCCATTCCACCAGGGTTCGGAGTTGGGAAGCCCTATAGTAGTCAAGGAAGTTCGGGATACCCAACCCTCCCTGGTCTAGGGGTCGATGGGATATCTCTCTACGCATCCGGGGTCGCGCTCCGGCCCAACAAAAGTGGTTGACCTCTTTCTGGAGTTGCTGGAGGGCACCCCTCGGCGGTCTGGCCTGTATGGTTTGAAATATATATAGCGCTTTGGGCAAGATGCTCATCTTGATCGCCGCGACTCGGCCTAGGAGCGAGAGTGGTTGCTTGCGCCATTGTTGAAGACACCTCTGGATCTGGGAGAGGAGCCCTGCGTAATTCCGATCGACCGTCTGTGTTACCGTGGGAGCTAATTCTATGCCCAGGTACGTGATGGATTCCCTTGCTCGTAAGTTTCCGTAAGATGGTCGCTCTAGATCTGAGGCTTCTGCATATCGACCCAGGTGTAATAATGTGGACTTTCCCACATTAATTTTAAACCCGGAGACGCGGCCGAAGGAGGCCAGCTCCTCCAAAAAGGCTGGTACCGAACGTTCCGGCTTCTCCAACGTGGCCAAAATATCATCCGCATATAAGCTCACTGTATGGTTCTCCCCCCAAAGGGAATCCCCTTATGTCCGGATTATCTCTAATTTTCTGGGTGAGCGGTTCCACGTATAATGCGAATAGGAGTGGGGAAGCGGGCACCCCTGTCGTGTGCCCTCTGAATCACTACCGGCCGTGATGTTGTACCGTTGACTCGAACCATGGCCCTAGGCTCATCGTAACAGCTCGCCACCCAAGCCCTGAAGCGTTCCCCGATTCCAAAATGAGCCAGGGTATGGTCCAGGAAGCTCCAGTTGACCCGGTCAAAGGCTTTTTCTGCGTCTACTGACAGTAGCAAAGCCTCCATCTTGGTTCGGTGCGCCTTATCTATCAAATGTAGTACCCGCTTGGTGTGATCGCTCCCCTGTCGGTTATAAATAAAACCGGACTGATCCGGGTCTATAATGCCCGGTAATCGCTGTCCCAGTCGTGCCGCTAGTACTCCAGTGAACAGTTTCAGGTCGAGATTGAGAAGAGAAATCGGCCTGTAAGAGCTGCATGTTGTCTTCTCTTTCCGGGTTTGGGGATGACTACTATGTCTGCCGCTAACATATCTGGGGGATAGACCCACGCCCCTGGAAGGCATTGAAGAGTCGTGTTAGTATAGGGGCGATCAATGAGCAGAAGGCCTTATAGAAACCTGCGGAGTACCCGTCTGGACCCGGTGATTTGTGTGATTTAAGGCGAGCAATGGCCCCAATCACCTCTTCTATCCGAATCGGCGCCTCCATTGCCTCAGCCTCGGACTGATCTAAAGCCGTGGTCGATACTCCCTTGAGATAATCCTCCCCTCGGTTGAGTCGGGTATCGACTCCCTATAAAGAGAGGAAAAAACTCCCGGAAAGCGTCTGCTATTTCCTCGTCCTTGACCACCTTCACTCCCTTCTCATTTATTATTGCGGGTACCCTGTCCCGTTGGACGCGGGCTCTAAGTTTGCTGGCCAACATACGGCCTGTTGAATCCCCCAATATAATACGAGTGCTTAAGCCTCAGCGCCGCATACTCCGCTCTATCGATATCAAGAGCAGCCAGCTGCAGTCTTGCCGCTCTCACCTGACGCCAAACCCTAGGGGCCCCTGTGCGACTATGGATTCGTTCCATTTCCACTACCTGCTTTGTGAGCTTCTCCCTAACCTCTCTACGCTCTTTAGCCTCCGCCGCTGCAATGGCGATCACTCCGCCGCGTACCACTGCTCTTCAGAAGCCCCCAGGGGGCCGTAATGGGGGTATCTGCGAGGTCGTTGCGGGTTAAATAGTCAGTGATGCTTTTGTGTAGCGCTGTTACCACCCCGTGTCTCTGAAGCAGCGTTTCCCTTAATCGCCATCTCCCGGGGTCCTGTGTGTTGTAGGTAGAGAGAGAGTCAGTGTCACCGCATCATGGTCGGAAAGCGCCGCCGGAATTATATTTACCGTGTCCACTAATGCTGTCAGGTCCGACGACCCTAAAAGATGATCAAGTCTAGCATATGTTCGGTGTGCGTCAGAGTAGAATGAATATTGTTTATTGTGTGGATGCTTTGTCCTCCAGATGTCTGTCAAACCCCGTTCCCGTAGCCAGTCCTTCCCTGCAGTAGAGAGTGCACCCTCCTGTCCGTAACGCTGACCGGAGCGATCTATCTCCGTGTCCATGACTAGGTTCAAGTCCCCCCTACCACCATCATCCTATTTTGCGTGGCGAGTGCCTCTGAAAGTGCTGTGGTAAGGAACTTCTCCTGTCCCGCGTTAGGGGCGTACAGGGAGCCCACCACCAGTGGGACCCCTCCTACCCAGAATTTGTATGCCAACATCCGTCCTTTAATTTCTGCCACCCTCTCGCTCACCAGGCCCTGAAAGGATTTAGATACTAATATTGCCACCCCTGCTTTTTTCACCGCTATAGAAGAAAAGAATTGCTGAGGAAAGGCTCGAGATCTCATACGATGCCAATCTTTAGCCAGGAGGTGTGTCTCTTGCAGGAGGCAGATAGCCGCCCCGTGTGCTCCAAATAGGAGAGGATGGCCCTTCTTTTAATGGGGCTATTTAACCCTTTCACATTAAGGGTGAGAATCTGGAGTTTGTGAGCCATCCCAAGTGTTGAACCCTGGTGGGCGCTGAGTCTGGTAGGGCCCGCCCATCAGCTCGTTATCCCGTAAGCCTCGTCCTGCTAGGGCTAGGACCCCGATTTTCGGGAATCCACCCGAACCCAACCCCTTGCAGCACATCGGTTCCACCCTCCCCTTCCCCCAACCCCCCAACCTCCCCCCTGGACCCGTCCTCCCCCTCTCCTCCCCCCTCCCTAACCCCAACAAGGAACCCTAAAAACCCTAACATTGTCCGTAGCCCCAGGGCCCCATGCCCTGGTACGTGGAAAGACGATAATCGGGGCATGTGTGGACCAAGTGTTCCCGGCTCCCCCCCCCCATCCCCCCCCCAGCCTCAAATATGATAGCGTTACTGACCCCTTCCATGTTTTCAGTTCACTGTGTCGGGGCAGTATCCTTTAAGACAGCTTCCAGAGCTGCTTGCCTCTCCTGCGCCATAGCGTCCGAGTCTGGTCTTGCTTCCGAAGTCGGGGAGCGTCTGCGTCCCACTCTTCGCCATCCATCCCCCGTCGATCGTTTCGTGGTTGGAGGCAGACCTTCTGCGTCGTGGACTTCAAGGCCCAGGAGCTTGCACGTGTCCTCCACTGACCTGAGTTGATGCACCTTGCCGTTCCACTTAAAAATTAGCCTAAATGGATGCCCCCAGGAGTAGGCTATCTCTTGTTCTCTGAGGTGCCGGGTGACGTCTTTGAAGGATCTCCTCTTCTGCAGCGTTATGGAGGCCAGGTCTTGATATAAAGCCACGGAGTGGCCCTGATAGATGATGGACTGTTTCAGACGTGCCTCGCGTAAAATGCGTTCTTTTAACGGGTAGTCTGGGAGGAAGGCCAGGATGTCCGGGGGGGGCGCCGGGGCCCGCCGCGGCAAACCCACCCTATGCGCTCGATCTATGCGGATCTCAAACTCTTGGTTCTCTCCCAGGACCTCTCGGAATAACCCCTGCAGATAGCTTGCCACATTTGTCCCTTCGGATTTCAGTGGAACCCCCGTACGCGGATGTTATTGCGTCTGGAGCGATTTTCCAGATCCTCCGTGTGGGCCTGGAGGTCGATTTGTTGCTCTTTGAGTCGAATGACCTCTTGCTGGAGCTGAGCGAGTTCTTCCCCGCTGCGTGTTCTCTATCCTCCAGTTCCGCCACCCTTTCCCTCACCGCGTCTACATCTCGTCGGATGTCCTTCACCTCTCCTGCGACTTCGCTCTTGAGCGCCTGGAAATCTTCCCGGAGGGTGTTGAATAGCGTTTCGAGGAAGGCCCGGGTGATCGGGATCGTGTCGTCTTCTGGGGCGACCCCGCTAGTTCTGACCTGGGGGGATTTACTGCCTTTCTCCTCTACCACTGTATGTTTTATGAGCATCTCCCTCACGGACCTTTCCCCTTTCTTCTTCGCCGTGGCCATCTTGCTCCTGCTTCTCCTGCAGTGTCTTGGAGGAGTCTTGGAGGTCTTCTGTGGTCACGACTCGATCTCTTAGCGGGGCCCAACGACACTGCGGCCCACTCCTATGATTGAGAAAGGGCCAAGAGGCACCCGTCCCACGTGCCCTCTCAGGATAAGTTCGGCTGGTGCCCGTCGCAGGACCAGAATCGAGGCCTTGTGTTCGTCCACCCTTCTTGTGTGGTCCGCCGCTTTCCTCCCTTGTTTCCGAGCACTCTGGTCTTCGCACACGACCTCGCGCCCCTGTCTCCCGGCTCTCTGAAGGGGGCGCCCCTGATCTTAGTCCCTTCGCGCCCCTTAGTCGCCTTCCTACACCTGCCTCGAGGTGCGGGCCTCCATCACCCCTGCCTCGCTGAACGCTCCCTCTCCATCCCTAGGGGTCTCGTGTTCTTCTGGTGAGGGTGTGAGTTCCGCAGCTCGTGCCTTGCTCTCGTTCCCCCGTTAATTCCTCCAACCTCGGGAGCGCCCACCGATGGTGCATGCACCACCCCCTGCTGCTCCTTGTACCTCCGCCAGGCGGCAATCCTGGCCGGGTGTCTCCCAACCTGTCTGTAGCGTGGGGCCCTGTATCAGCCGTCCACACCGCCTATCTCATATAGGCCGCTGCCCCAGGCCGCGCCTCCTGTGTGCCCTTGGGTCTGCTCCCTCCGTTCAGCGCTCCATTACCCACCGGGGTTCCAGCCCAGCCTCAGCCTCACCTCCGAGTCGACGGGCCCAGCTTCCCGTCACCTCTGGACGAGCTCCTGTTACTGCTATCGTCGGGACCTGTGAGTCGTCGCCACGGGGGCCTCTCTCCCCCTCTGTGCTGTCGTCTACCTCTCCCCCCTATCGCCTTCACCAGGGGGGGAGGGGGATCGCTCACCACCGGCCCGATGGCCTCAGCTGCTCACCGCAGTTCTCTCTCCCCCTTTTGCGAGGCCTGCCGGGCGTTCTACGCCGTCCACTGGGTCTCTGCCCCGTGTCTCGTGCGTCTCTCAGCGGGCCCTGGGTTGCCGAGGGTTGTTCCTCCACCAGGGCAGTGCCCCGCCGCCCGCTCCGTCACTCGGCGGGGTGCCTCCTCCAGACGTGACGCCCCCGTCTGCTGCTTAGGTCCCGTTTCTGCCCCTCCGGTCCTCCTACCTCCCTCGGCGTCAGTTCAGACGCGATGCGGCGCCATTTTGTGCGCTCCGCTGTTCGCCAGCCGCCGCTCAAAAAAAAAGGAGGATTCGGGAGTCGGTGCCCTCAGCGTTGTGTCGGACCCAGACCCTTCGCCTCCGCTTTCGGCTTTACCCCTTCCTGCGGGGTTTTGGGGCCGCAGGCACCGTAAATGGCTGGGTGGGAAGGCAAGGGACGAGGAGCCTCCGGAACTCGCGACTGTTCAAGTCGCCATCTTGGCCACGCCCCCCTTCCCATTCTTTTAAAGATAATTCCCATCCTATCTCGGATTCCCATCGTTTTTGGCCTGGGGATTTCATGAGTGTGCTTTCAGGGGCCAATAGTTTATACAAGTGTGTAATGAGTCGTGTATCTGTCGTGCTAGAAAGTAACCAGCGTTCATATGAGGTACGGTGTCGTTGTGCCCCTGGGCGGTTTGCCGGATGCATTACGCAGTGACGAATCTGGGTGTAGTGCCAATGTTCGTCTTCAGAAAGGTTGTGTTCTTGGCGGAGGTAGTCGAACGGAATGGGGCCCACCGCATCAAACAGGTGTCCCACCGATCTGCAGCCCGGTTGGTTCCAACGATGAAACCCGGGGTCAGTAAGAGCTGGGGTGAAGTCAGGGTTCCCAACTATGGGTGTCAGGAGGAAGGGAAGGAGGTGAGGATCCTCTTAGTTGCCAACCTGTCCCATATTGTTAGCACCAGTTTAGTGATGGAAGATTGACACAAGTTGGGGGGCCGTGCGCTTTTGGGAAGAAAAGGGATTTTCCACAAGGCTTGTCCTGCAAACGCCCTTTCCATCAAAAGCCAGTGTTTTTCAGACTCTGCACATGACCATTTAACAAAGGCTCTTAGTTGAGTGGCCCCTTAGTACCGGACAAGGTCCGTGACCCCCAGGCCGCCCTCCAGGGGGGTCTATAAGCCAGGTCTCTGCGGGGGCGTTTGCCTGCCCATACAAAGTGGTTCAGGTCATCCTGTAGGGAGCGAAGCGAACCTGGTGGTGGTTCTAGTGGAAGAACCTGGAATAGGTACAGGATCTGGGGAAGGTCTGCCATTTTTACTGCTGCTATCCTCCGGATCCAGGAGAGGGAATGGTGTTGGCAACGGCCGAGATCGGAGTGTATCTGACGAATCAGAGCACGGCAGATGAGGGTCACCGTCTTGGGTATTGTAGGGGCAATCTGGAGACCTAGATATTGAATATGTGTAGTGGCCCACTGGAGGGGAAAGGACCGTCGGAGTATAGTTAGCGATTGCTGTTGCAATGTTAGGTTGAGGGCTTGCGACTTATGAATATTAATTTTAAACCCAGCTACTCGGCCGAATGTAGCAAGTTCATCCAGGAAGGCCGGTAGGGAGGAAGTTGGGTCTTCCAGAGTCGCCAGACCATCGTCTGCGTATAGACTTATGGTATGTTGATCGCCACCGAATGTATTGCCGGTTTAGATCTGACTCTATGTGCCATAGGCTTCATGTATAGAGCAAACAGTAAGGGCTACAAAGGGCACCCCTGTCTAGTGCCCCTATTGATTGTGAGTGGGGTGGAGGAATGTCCGTTTACCCGAATTACAGCAGTCGGGTGGTCGTAGGCGATGGAAATCCACTTTCAGAATCTTTCGCCTATACTGAAGTGCCCCAGGGTAGCCTCCATGTATGGCCAGTGGACTCTGTCAAACGCTTTCTCAGCGTCAACGGATAGCAGCATTCATTCTTGGCCATGCCTCTGAGCTTTGTCTATGATGTGTAGGACCCTTCACGTATTGGCGCCACATTGGCGTTGTGGGACAAAGCCAGCTTGGTCCAGGTCTATGAGACCCGGTAATAAGGGATTGAGGCGCGCCGCTAAGATACCTGTAAAGATTTTGAGATCAACGTTTAAGAGGGAAATCAGTCTGTACGAGGAACATTGCGTTGTATCCTTCCCCAGTTTAGGAATCACTGCTATGGAGGCCATCCTCATCGATGAAGGGAGTGTTGTTGAGCTTCCTAAGGCGTTAAAGAGTCGGACAAGGAGGGGTGCTAGGATCGGGCAGAACTTTTTGTAAAAAAGGGCCGGGAAGCCATCCAGGCCCGGGGATTTAGCAAGCTTTAGGCGGGATATGCAGGAGATGACTTCCTCGATTCTAATTGGGCGATCCAAATCTTCCCTCTGGTCCGATGTTAGGGTGGATGTGTGTGCTTCCTGTAGGTATGCTGATATCCCCTCCGGCTGAAGGTTTTGTGCCGTGTATAGTGCTTGATAATAGTCTCTAAATGTCTCTGCTCTGTGAGGGTCCTTCGTCCGTGCCTGTCCCTCAGAATCCCGGATCTCCTGGATCCGGTGCTCCCGTCGCTGGATCCTCAGCCTATTGGCCAAGAGGCGCCCAGCCCTGTCTCCGCCGACATAGTATCGCTGCTTTAAGCGGAGTGCGGCGTACTCTGCCCTGTCCGTGTCAATGCCGGTTAGTTGGGATCTAGTAGTTTCCAGTTGTCTCCACACCCTGGGGGCCCCAGTCCTTTTGTGTATGCGCTCGAGCTCTGCCACCTGGTGGGAAAGGGCTTCTCTCTTAACCTTGCGTTCTTTGTTTTCAGCTGACGAAATGGCGATCAGTTCCCCCCTTACCACTGCCTTTAGTGCATTCCATATAATGGAGACAGCAGAGTCATGGTTGTTGTTGATGGCCAGATAGTCGTTGATAACCTTGGTAATTTGATCTACGTTTTCAGGACGCTGCAGGAGACTGTCTCTCAGGCGCCATGTCTTAGGGTTGGGGCCGGCGTGTAGGGTCTCAATAGTGGCTACCACGGCCGCTTGGTCCGACAGGGTTCGGGGTTCAATGGTGACACTTTACAATCTAGGGAGCAGGTCACATGTACCCAGGAAATAGTCCAACCTGGCGTATGTTTTATGCGCAAATGAATAGGATGTATAGTCTCGGGTCTGTATATGAGTATTTCTCCTAATGTCAACTAAGCCCATTTCCTTCAGCCAGTCTAATCCCTCTTTGGATAAGGCGCCCATCTAACCCCGTCTTTGAGCAGATCTGTCCATGTCATTGTCGAAGACAAGATTCAGGTCGCCCCCCACCAGGACTGAGCAATTTAGGGTCCCCATGATCTCTGTCACTGCTTGTCTTAGGAAATTCTCCTGCCTTTCATTAGGCGAGTATGTAGTCACTATTGTGAGTTCTGGAGCCCGTTTGTAGTGAGTAAGCCAACAGTCTCCCCTTCAGTTCGGCCTCCCTGGATAGTATTTTGCCCTGAAGTGCCGGGAGATTAGAATGGCCACCCCTGCTGTTATATTCAGGAGGGATGAAAAGTATTGGTGTGGAAAATGTTTGGAGCGGAGCCTATGCTCATCCTTCGGGAGGAGGTGTGTCTCCTGCAGTAGGTAGATGTGGGCCCCTGAGTGCTCGAGATATAATAGGAGAGACCTTCTTTTCAGGGGGTGGTTAAGGCCTTTAACGTTTAGTGTGAGAACCTTCAATTGGTCTGTCATTGGGCACTAGGGATGGAGTCTATACAGAAGCCACCCTTGAGCCGACAAGGAGGCCTGCGGATGCAATGTGTGAAATGTTGTGCGAAAGAGAGTAGTGAGGTCAAGGGCTCGCATCAGTAGGTCCCAAGTATTATCAAAGGGGAAAAAAATTAGGTTATCTAAACCCATAACGGGTAACAACAATACAAGATGAAAACAAACATAAAAAGAGGTGAAGTCCATTTCTGGTGAGTACATTTGGTCACAGGTGGAGTCATGGGTGCGGCTCCCCCTCCCGCCCGGGCCAGGCACAAAATGCTCAATTAATGCGGCCAGGCAGAGATGGAGTAAAGAGGAGGTACAGGACGGAGGATCAGAAAAAGGAAAACAAACCCCAGGAGTTCCGGCTGTCTTCAGGGAGTTGCAGGTCTCGAGGCAGTTCCAGATAGTGAGTCTATTACTGCCGGCTTCTCCCTTGCTATTGTTTCAAGGTCTGGACGGAGTCCCCCCCAGAGGAACCCCAGCGCCCCACCCGGGACCGTTTGTTCTGCTCGGCTCCCGTCCGTGCCCCCCACAGACTCGGGTGAGTCTCCATTCAGGCCCTGTGTGCGGCGTGCTTCCTCCAGTGATCGTATTTGGTGCAGTTTCCCGTCATGGCGGAAGATTAGGAGAAAGGGATGTCCCCACGAATAGCGTACTCCTGACGCACGGAGGTGCGTGGTGATGGGGCGGAAGTCTTTCCGTTTCTGGAGGGTTGACGCTGCCAGATCTTGGTATAGGACTGGGTGATAACCTTGGTACTGGAGGGGATGTTGACCTCTGGCATTCTGGAGAATGCTTTCTTTCGGGGGGAAATCGTGTATGCATGTGAGGATATCCGGCGACAGAGCTTTAGGCGAGCGTCTGGGACCCACTCTGTGCGTTCTGTTGAGCTTAATGACTGTCTCTGGGGTGGCCCCTAGGATGTGTCGGAATAAGTCCTGCACGTAGGAGGTGATGTCCGATCCTTCGGTTCCAGAAGGAGCCCCGTGTATGCGGATGTTGTTCCGGCATGATCTGTTCTCCAAATCTTCTGTGTGAGCTTGGAGGTCCAGGTGTTGGTCTCTGAGGCGGAGTATTTCTTGCTGGAGTTGTTCTATTTCCTCCTCCCTGTCTGCTTCGTGGTCTTCTAACGTGGAGACTCTCTCACTCAATCCATCTAGATCACGCCCGGTTTCTTTCAGTTCCTGTGTGATTTCCTTCCAAAAAGATTGCAGTGAAGCAAGCAGCGATTCCAGATAGAGGCGCGTGATCGGCTCGTCCGATGTCCAGAGCCGGCGGGCCCATCGGGGGTCGTCGAGGGTGCCTCGCCTCCTGGACCTCCTGTTGTCTTAAGGAGCATGTCCTTAAAGGTGCAATCTTTCTTCCCCCGAACTGTTTGTGTTGGGGGAGGTGCCAAAGGGTGGGCTGAATGGGTGGTGAATGGTCCGTCACTACCCTGAGTAGGTCTCGGTGTCTAGGTTAACCTCTGGGAGATGTGGTGCAGACCCCCGTCGTGTAGGCTCTTGTGGTGTAGTTGACCACCCCCCAGGCTGAACCACCTATGTTATGCGGCCCGCTTTGCTGCCACTGCTAGTTCCGGTTCACTCCCTGCATCACAGGCTCCCTCGTGCTGGTTATCAGTACCCGGGGAGTGGTCAGGGGTCGTGCCGGGCGCACGAGAGGGGCCCACTGCAGTCGCTGGCCTGATTGCGTTATGTGGCTTTCAAAGCTGAGGGTCAGACCTGGAGCGGGTTGCGCCCTTCAGTAAGAGCGGTGCAGCTGACTCTGTGTCGCTCTCCAGCGGGCGAGTACAGTGCCGTGAGGCCCTTGATGTCTATGACGCTCTCTGCATGCCAACGCTCATGCCATGATGCAGGCCGCACCCCCCGCCTCGGACACCAGCACGGCAGGTAGGCAATCCGCTCCAAGCTCAGGTTCGCCGCCCTATTTTCCCTCTGTCCAGAGGGGTAGGCACGAAGCTCCTCACTGCACGTCCCCGGGTCCTCTATTGTGGCGGGCCGCTTCTCTTCAGTGCCATGGTGTGCCCCCCCCGCCGCTGTTGCTACTGCCTCTTGGGGGGGGTCCCGGACTGAATCTAGCAGTGTCCCGGTATCGGGGGCTCGCACAGTAGGTGGCAGCTCCGGCTCCTCTCCGGGACCCATTGGCCGTGCTCCGTCCCCTTCGCCCTCTCACCTGGCGTCTGGGATAGGTGATCACTGCGGGCGGCGGTGCTTTCCTCGCTATCGCCGGACTCCTCCTTCCGGACCCAGCTCCGTACAGGCTCAACCTCCCCGTCCGGCCCACCCGCCAGGGAAGCGGAAGCCAAACCAGTCTCCGCTACCAGGAGGGCGAGTCGCGGGTGGCGCTCTCCTGCGAACGTCGGGCTTCCAGGCCTGATGCACAGGCCGCGTCTCGGCTCCAGAGTATAAGGCTGGGGAGAGTGCGCCCACTCAGCTTGTGCAACCTCCAAACCTCTCCAGCTCCTCATCCGAGCCGTGGGGTTTCGCTGTGGGCTCCACCTCTGCGTTTTGCTGTAATAGGCTACCAGGCCCGGCGGCGGGGAGAGGAGAGACTCGAAAACACGTCTCAGCCGCCTGCCATCTTGGCCCCAAAGGGCAGTTTATCAGCTCAATTTCTGGAAGCGAAATTAAGACCATTATGAGCCATATTTAGAGGAGATCTCACTGATCCAGACTGCAACCCTTTTTATTAAGTTTCATTTTTGTATTTTAGGCTTTACATACAAATCAACTATGTCTGGTAAGGATTGTGTTATGTGGACTGAGGGGATCCTAGAAACAACAGATCATGTTTTATTTTTTTTCTTCACCTACTTCCTAGCTCAAAAGGGATGGATACTCCCATTATGCCGCTCTTTGGATTTTTAGAGTGCTGTTTGAGTAAATCTTTATGTTGTGTATGGATTTAGAGGAAAGGTGTAGGCCTGGATCTAGAAAGTTATTCATTATTAGCACGGTCAATTGATTTTACTGTATTTATTGACCATATTGCTTATATTAATACTCTGCTGTTTTTGGGTTTTACATTTTTGTTGTATATTCTTTTAAGGTGTGTTTTATGGAGCATACCCCCGATCAAACATGATGAGTGCTAGTGAGTGTAAGGATTGCTTCAGCTTCATTGCCGTCCTTCCACTGATTGCGCTGTGATTGTAGTACTACTTACATTTTTCTTCTTCCCTGTTGTTCTTGTTGAACCCATTGCCATTTGAAGCTATGTTTTACTACGCCACAGGCATAGTCTTTTTTTCACCATGGGTAGAAGAACTGATTTGCTCAGAATCACAGGGGTGTTGTGCCGAGACCAAACAAGCAATGACATAGCCAATAGGTTGCGCCTTTGAGACTACTGGCTCTGCTATTGCCACTTGTTTCTGCTGTACAGCATGGCTATTGCAGACTTTGGCGATGATTTGTAGCAATGCTGTATAGCAGTGTGACTGTTGTGCAGCATGGCTAAAAATAATAATGAACAAGCCATGACAAAGCTGGGGGCCCATGGCAGCTAGCTGAGATACTGTTCGGGAGTACTCTCCCCTCCGGTGACCTGAACTAATTGCAAAGATAGCGCAACACTAAAAATAAGTGGAAACTCACCTCCAGGCTCTCTGTGAGCTTTTTCATCTGACTTTAGCATTCTCAAGCCGATTGCAAATGAGCCAGCTCTCCCTGCAGGAGGAAGGTCGCAGTGAAGGCGGCAGAGCTCGGCTGTGGTTAGAGGCGGCGCAGGCACTCCGCAAGGATCAGTGGGCTTCTGCCTTGATCTGCTTCCGGGGGACTCTGGGCAAAATCAGCACTAGCTGGTGGCTGCTCTCTGCTCCGACGACTGCTCAGGAGACGAGCACAGAAAGAAAAGTTGCTATATGAGCCTAACACGAGGAGTTGTGTTAGGCGGTACAGTGAAGCCCCAGGAGGAGCCTACACTTCCTGTTTCCACAAAGAAATCCAGAGGATAAAGGTTAGTGTGCTTGCACAAGGGTCCGGAGAGCCAAGAACAGATATTCGTTAGGAAACAAGCTTTATAAGCATAGAGCTACCTATTAAGGGGAGAGTGATAGCAAACGCCAGGGACCGGCGGCGGAGTTAGCCCTGGACATCCCCCTTGATATAAGTACCCTTAACCTCCAAGTCAAAGCTTCTGACTCACTTCAGGTTCCACTACCCCATTTTGAGAACAGAAACAGATCAAGGGAAACTCTGGGAAGCGCGGCAAAACCCACTGATCGCATTAAAGTCACCCCATCTTTGAGGTCCTTTTTAAGGTTCAATCCAAACAAGAGGTGGGAAGATCCTATATACCTCACTAACACTGAACAAAAGGCCCGCTAGCCCCTCAGCAAGAACGCACTTAATTATGGAAGCAGGAAAACAGAATTTATAAGACAACAGGATTCATAGTTGAGAATAGATTCCAGGCAATAGCGGAGAAACTGTTGGAAAAAGATCAGACAGGAGAGGTGCAGTGGTAGACCCAAGGTGCAGGGGAAAAGACACAGGATCCCACTGGGAAGTCAGGACTGAAAAAAACTGCTGGTCGCATTGATAGAAGATATTAAAACTAAATCTGCAATCTCAGAAAGAAATCAAGCTAGGATACAAGGGGCTTGTGACACTATAGAGCAGGGGTCTTCAACCTGGGGCGCATAGTGATCCCAAGGGGGCCACCAGGCTCTGGCCAAAAGAAGCATTATGCTGATAAGTGATTTGTTTTAAGCAGAAAAAAATGAGCAGCAGTAATCTGCTCCGTAATGGACCATCACTAACAATTTTTCTCATTTAAATCCTAGCTGTCAAAAGGGAAGTGACTCCAAATATGCTTCAAACCTCCCGCCCCCATTTCTAGTAATCACAATGTGGATACTTTTATACATTAGTAAGGCCTGCCTGACTAAAATAGTATGTTTAGCAATCATGTGTTTGCTTGCATTTTTAAAGCTGTAACAAAACTTAACTACAATGTTTAAATAAGTCTAGACATATTTAAGCATTGCCAATTTTAATGCAATAGCTGTGAAAAATTCTGAGGAGGGCCCGAACCTTTTTTCCCACTGGGGGGGGAGGTGGTACAGCATTAAAAAGTTTGAGGACCACTGCTCTAGAGGGAAAAATGAATGACCTAATGGAAAGAATGTGTACTATGGAAGGTTACCCAGAGGAATTAAAGAAAGAGGTTAAAGCCAATCGCGATAAGATTCATATGTTAATAACAGGGGAAAAAGAGTCTCACGTTAAGGTGGAATCTCTGGAAAATAATGCAAGAAGAAACAGCGTAAGCGTGCTAAATCTCCCTGAAGGCGCTGAAGGAGAGAACTTCATGATTAACCTGTTTAAGGTGTTTATCCAATCAGTAGACACTAATGAACTGGAAGCAGACATACAGAGGCTCCATCGAGATCCTTTTACAAGAAATCCGAATAGGAAAAACCCTAGGAGAATACTGGTCAATTTTAAGTCTTACTCCTTAAAAGAGCAGATCCTATCAGAGGCCCCAAAGACAGGTAACTTCAAGAAAGGCAAGTGGTCTTTCTGTATTAGATTGGACATCTCAAGGGTGACACAGGATAGACAATGGGAACTGGGAAAGAACATTCAAGAACTCAGATCTTTAGGAGCTACTGCCCAGCTGAAATTTCCTGCAACTTTGAGAATAGTGTGGAACAACCAAACACAAAATATAAAAGAGCCAAAGGAGATTGAGAATTTAGTGAAACAGATGAAAGCGCAGCATAAATAGAACTAGAGACCGGAAGGAAGAGGTCTCAAACAGTTAGAATGAAATACCCTAAATGGTTCTTTGGAGGGTTCCCCAGGGATGGGGGGAGGGAGGAGAGTAGGTTTGGGTTGGGGCACAGCAAGATGATGAGTGAGAGTGAAGTCACTGGGTGGGGAGCATATGGGAGAAAAATGAAAAAGAAAGGGTCCTCATTTGCAATAAATGAAATGAAAGAAGATAGCGAAGTGAAGGGGGTCACAATCCAGTAAAGCTAATTCCTCAGAAATGCAATGATAGACACAAGTAAAAATCTCTCTCTAAGGGTCCGGACATGGAATGTGATTGGCCTTAGAGTGCAAAAGAGGAGGAGGAACATTCTGATATATTTAAGGCAGTCAGAGAGTGATAAAATAATACTACAGGAGAGACACTATGAAAAGAATGGGAAAGCATTTAAAGAGGCAAAAATTGATTAGCCCCTTTGCATGCACTAACCAATCATGTTGCGTAAAGGGGGTAGCCATTCTGAATAAAAGCTCTCCTCAGGCAACCTTGCTAGATTTCGCTGCTGATTCAGGGGGGCGAAGCCTAATAGCAGATGTTAAAATACAAATTTGTAGGATATTACAGCCCAAACATTGATGATCCAGAGCCCCTCCAAGAGTAGTACTGTCAGTTATTGGAGGTTAAAGCTCCTCTAGTGATAGGAGGAGACTTCAATGTATTACTAGACCCAACCCTAGATAAATCTACCACAAGAGCTATGATGAACTCCCCCAAGATGAGAGGGTGTGTGCGTTAACTGATGAAAGACCTGGGATTCATTGACATTTGGAGACAAAGGGCTGGTAAAGGCTTTATCTTTCACAACAAAAAATATGGCCACGCCTCCAGGATCGATTATTTTCTGGAAGATATCAGGCTGAGCCAAAATGTTAAAGAGATAACACACCTTCCTGAGTATCTATCAGATCACTCTGCAGTAATATTAGAACTGCACCTAGAGAGGATCCCTCCTAGATGGTCTTTAAACAGGACATTACTAATGGATCAAGTGAAAATTGGCCAGCTGAAAAAAGACAATAGGTTTTATTAAAATAAACAACGGTTCGGCCCCCCATTATATATAATTTGGGACACCTATAAAGCATTAATCAGGGGGAGGGTAATACGTTATGCAGCACAAAAACACAAGGAAACCAAGCACACACAATGTTTGGTGACCCTGGTGTCCAATGAATAGGGTGGTAAAAACAACAAAGTGAGGCGTACCAACACATTACGAAACTCCTACAGAATGTTGTATGAGGCTCTGGACCAGGAAGAGGGTACTTTCAGACTCATCTGGGCTCTGTCTTTTCCTTGCCTGGACTCTTTACCTTCTATCACAAATGAGGACCAAAAAAAAGCATTGGCAAAGCCAACAGGTCAGGAATTTCATATAGCTACAGTTACCCCAAGTAAATACTAGATGTCGTTTTCAGGTCAGAAAACCAATGTCAGGTATTTAACAAGACTGCAGCCCTTCAGAACTTTACTAGATGCCCCTATCAAGTCAGAAGCAACTGCTCAACAAGCCTGTCACAAAGCTGAAATAACTCATGCTGTTACTAAATGTCCCTCTTGAGTAAGATGCAACTGATTAAAATGTCCCTCACCAAGTTGAGGGGTGTGGCTTCAACATAAAAAAAGACATATCCACTTTTGCTACTCTAATAAATTGTGCTTGATTTCAATAAGATTAATAAATATGCCAATGTTGGTATATGCGGATGAATCAATATTGCAACTTTCAATAAATATCTTGATTAATATGGAACATTTGTAAAGACAGCCTAGTATATATAGATACTAGCAAACCCTGGTTAAGTCAACTGCTTTTTTTTATTTTTGAGTGGCACTATATTTATGCCCCAGTAAAATGCAACTGCCTTATGCCATGGTAGGAAGAAACAAAATGCAAGCCAATGAAAGAAGATATTTTTCAAAGGAGATATTTATGAATATATATATATATATATATATATATATATATATATATATATATATATATATATATATATATATAGTTTGAGCATATATAGATATACTTTCCCAGAGCTGCAGTTCCTCAAGAACTAGAGTTAACTACAGTGAAATTCAAAAACATTAAAACCCTTTCAATGAGTTGCAGTTACCCTATTCCTTACTAGGTATCCCTCACGAGTAAAAAACAAAAGCATGTATATTCTTTCATGAAGGTGCAGTTCTGCAAGTCGTTACTAGGTGTCCCTAACAAGTCAAATGCAAAAGCATTTATATTTTTTTGTGAAGGTGCAGTTCCACAAGTTAATAGGTTTCCCTCACAAGTCAAATGTAAAAGTATTGAATTTCTTACATAAAGCCGCAGTTCCACTAGTTACTAAGTGTCCCTCAAAAGCCGACTGCAAAAGCATACACATTTTTTTTCATAAAGCTGCAGTTCCACTAGTCGCTACTAGGTGTCCCTTAAAAGGCTAATGCAAACGCATGGAAAATCTTAAATCAAGCCGCAGTTCCGCTAGTCATCACTAGGTGTTCCTTAAAAGGCTAATGCAAACGCATGGAAAATCTTTCATAACGCTGCAGTTTCACACGTTATTACAAGGTGTTCCTGTTGAGCTAGATGCAAAAGCACAGAAATTCATATATGAATCTGCAGTTTCACTAGTCCCTACTTGGGGTCCCTCCCCAGTCAGCCGCAAAATCATTGAAATGTTTTCATGAAGCTGCATTTCCACTTTTTGTTAATAGGGGTCAAGCTCAAGTCAGGAGCAACTGGCTTAAACATAAACATTTGCACATACAATCTAGCTACTCTAATGAAGTGCGCATTTTCAGTAGAAAAAATAAATATACCAAAGCTGGTTTATTGTGAGGAATTAACATTGGAATTTACAATAAATATCTTAGGATTTATGAAAATAGTTTTTGCAACCCTACTATATCGAGGGGTAATCAGTCATTGGGAAGTGCAAGTGCGAAATAATTTTTTAAGTATATGTGTACATGTGCATGGACAAAATATAGTTACACAAATGAAGGCATCCAATGGCTGGAGTGAGCTGGTCTCTTGATCTATACCTTCTGGTAGAGTAGGAGTATAATTTGAGTCATGTGGAGATTGATATCCCCTATATATGTATGTATTTTTTGGGGGGAAAACATGAGGAGGGCAAAACAGCTAAAGCTGTCTTTAGGCCAGACCTAAAAAGGACTAATTTGCATCTAGCACTAATACACGATAAAAAAAGGAGCATTAGCCCTGGCTGTGGCATAGCACTTTTGATTTATTCAAATTAGTTTGAGCCACACTGCGATGCTGTACAGCATAGCTACAAAACATTGCTAAAGCCAATAGAACTCATAGGCAAAACCTATTTGCTTTGCCAATGCTTGTTGGTAATGTAACTGTTTCAGCGAGGTGTTTTTTTTAATAATGGTCCATCTTGCCACGTAATGTTAATTCCTACGATGCCACTGATTTTGTGAATGATTAATCACTCTTCAGAATCAGTTCTGACCTAATCTACAAGGAAAACATAGCATGTAATGTAAAGCGTACGTTTACCCTGAGGGGTTTCTTTGCACATTATGACAGATGTTTAATGCTACACCCAACTCGATTTATTTTACTGACCTTGCGAGAATGGAAGGCTCAAGGGGTCAAACACAGATCCCTGCCGTTGATGTATTTATTCCACTTAGCTGTCGAACCCAGGAAAGAAGGTGGAGGGACCTGACATAGGGCAACTTCTAAGATCTATCTACTATTGGGCGCGAGTAGCTCATCTGATCCTGTATCAGCTTTCTTTTAGCTATTCACAATAGTGTCACTCGAAGTTTCATAAATGAGATGCAAATGTCCTGCATTGGGAAACTGAAATGTAGAAGTCACTCACACAAACACATACTGAGCTAGGTACAAAGGAACACACATCAGCACATTATGCGCATAACGATCTATAATGCAAATTCTTTGGCATCTCATCGTTTTGCTCTTCAGTAGCTAGCAGATCGATGTGATCACATTCACTTGAAGTGATTCTGAGGAAGCAACAAAGCAAGATCTTCCCAATCTCAATTGCTTCCCAGCTAGGTCTGCGCTATCAAAGTACAACTACAGATAATCAAATGTCTACATCCAGATTATATGAATATTCATTCGCCAGAACAAACAGTGCACAAGCAATAAAGATCAAATTAGGATAAAGAGTGATCTGTATTTATAGTAAGGAAAGTCGACTAACATGATGTAAACATTCTGCTATTATCTATGCCACTTTAGTAAAACATGCATGACATGAGAAAAACATTGAATTAGCCTGGCACCTGTTTGGGATTCAGCATGAACACGTTCACATGATTTTTCTACCTAAAAGAAAACAAAAAAGAACCAATTTTAGACATTTAATTTCTGGATTATAAATTAGCATACTCATTTGAAAATCATTTTTAACGGTAGCAGATGTCATACAGATATTAGGGATTACATTACAACACTCTTTACTTTACCTGGAGTGCATGAAACCAGTACTAGTCAATAACAGTCAGTAACAACAACACAATGAACCACACACAGATTATACATGTCAGAAAAGACGTTAGATTGAGCCATAAACAGAGAATGAAGGCTGACTATTAATGGCTTCCTCATGTTTGAACATCTTTCTATAATATGGTGGTAAAATTGTCGGTCGCAAAAGTTGATTTATAGAGATACACAAAGACAGATGACACAACCCAGGCTGCAGCATGAACTTTTATGTCTCAAGACTACACATAATGCAAGTCAAAGTGCTACTGCAATGAGACTGGGGGACGCCTGAATACAAAGGTCCACAACAAAAGGGTCAACATGAAGAATTCACATTAGTTGAAGATTTCCCTTGGTACAGCTCAGCTCAAAATAAAACTGTAGTTTTAACTCACAATACCTTTAATTGATATTTCATGAGCCTGGGACCAAAACGACTTATATTCCAGCAGACACAGATAGTGCTGTGGATAAGTGTGACAAAAAAACGCTACTGTCTCAGCACACCATGGAGCGGTTACAAACAAGTATTTTTGTCACCGCATACACTGGGAGAGAATGGGATGGAGAAACATCTCTACAAATGCATGGAGCTAATTCAGACAAATATTCTCACAGAGGTCTAGAGAAGGGCTCACTGACAGCGGGACACACAGGTAATGCCCAATTGTAATCTGCTCACATGACATATTAAGTGCTGTCTTACAGACTCTGAAATGTCACTGGAAAATAAAGATCTCAAATTTTAATTTTTTGGGGAGAAAAGCAGTGTATACCACCTTACAAAACGTTAGACTAATATTACGTATACATACATTATAGAGTGAATAATTCTTAAATCCATAACCTACGATGAAATAAAACTGTAAAAATCACCCCCTCTATCACCTCAGAAATTCAGATTCAAACCAAACACAGACCTAAATAAAACCTGGGCAACGTGAGTCTAATATCCTAAGCTCCTTAACAGTGCTACTTCTAGCTCATGGTCCATAGTTTATTCCACCACTGCAGAAAGTGGGGATCTCTATTTTGAATCAAGCTGGTAGACTTTACCCACTGTCACAGATGTTATCTGAAAGGGATTGTTTTCATTAGTGCAATTTCATAAAATTCTTGGCTCACACTAATTTAAAGAGACTGTAAATAGCTGGAGTGGGGAGTGATTTGCAGCCAAATGATTGTTTAGTACTAGCAAAAATGTGTCCTGCCTTGTGAAGACCGTTTTGATCTGGGAATATAATGATAAAAAGAATTCCCAAAATTTCTGATAAAAGCAAGGGAAATGTTAATTCTTCAGTAACCCAAAATCAGGTGAGCAAAACATTCGGTCACGTGTGGCAAGTCCTGTGTGTCAGACATTCTGGTGATTCCAAAGGAAAGGGACCCAAAGCCTGTAGATTCCCCAAGAGGGAACCAAGACACTTGCCAAAATATAGCTCAATGTTGTTTATAAGAAAATAATGGGGAAAAAGTGATGTGCAAGAAAGCATATGTTTTTTTTCTAAAAGTGGCATTAACAAAAGGTTTGCTGTGCTAAAATCACCATCTTCCGAGCTTCCAGGAACAAGCAGAGGTGTATGAAAACAGTTTGTATCCCGGTTATGGCACTTTCTAAAAGGTAGTCCATTTATTTCTCCAAATGTTTGTGGTTTCAGCTTACTAGCAGTTTGTGGTGGAAACAGGTGTGAAACCCATGGATAATCCCAGATAGCTGAACATTTCTGAAGCACAGATAACATTTTGAATTCAGTTAGGGGTCATTTGTGTAGATCCCTCAAAGTTTTGCAAAAGAAACTATCTAATAAAAATTTTTAAAAAAATTAAAATGAGTAGGAAAATACAACCATTTGTGACAACGTTTTTATTGGTACCTTCTTTTCACAATGACGTGTTTACAAAAGTTATATACTGTTACGTCCGATACACCCTTCTGGTTGAGCGGATATATACGGTTCGTCAGTCCTCCAAAAAGATGTGATACCTAGAGTTAACAAGCATTGGCATAGCCAATAGGTCTCGCTTTTGGGACCTTATAAGTATTTAGTTTTGCAGCACAATATCCTTGGTGCAACAACATCAGCTGTTGCATGGCTAAACCTTGTACCTTATAAGTGTTTAGCCATGCAACAGTTGATGTTGTTGCACCAAGGATATTGTGCTGAAGTTATCCAGCACAATATCCTTGGTGCAACAACATCAAGTGTTGCATGGCTAAACACTTATAAGGTCCCAAAGGCGAGACCTATTGGCTATGCCAATGCTTGTTTTTATTTGGGGGTATCCTCTAGCACTGGTTGTTTTGGGGGTTGGGGTCCACAGAGACTATTTGTTTATGCTCATCCCATGTCAAAGCGTGCCTCTGTTACTACCGCTAAGTCAGGGAGGACAGAACCTCATCTGTGCATTCCACAGAATTAACCATACAGCGAAACAGGCAAAAATGCAAACTACGCTTTACTGTCAAATCCCCAGTCCTGGCGGGACATGCATGGGTAACTAACTGCACTGAGTCCAGCAGCACTAGCCTTATGCTAATACGCTAATGCATCTGTTATTTTGCATATCGTTGCAAATAACACGTTTAATACCCACATAATTAGGCTTACTTTATCGACCTCGGGAGGATGATTTGTAAATGTGCGATTTGTAAGTGCGTGCCCGCGCATCTCACCAGAGAACTATTAGCAGACACTGCTGTTTAACAAGCACACCACAGCATGGTTTGGAGATCCCTAACTTTAGGGTTCACATTGAAGGCGGGACGTGATGTAGAAAACAGAACATAAAATATAAGGCAATAAAATATTTATGTTTTTTGTGCACAATAGATGCGAAAGTATTCTAATCTGTGGAAGTACATTCGAAGTTGGAAGAAGTGCTTCGATTTGCACTTGGCCCCGCAAGCCTCTGACCTCTTCATTATGTCTGAAAGGAAGCTTAAGTAGTCAGCCCATGTATTAATAGACTGAAGGCTCACGACGACTTAATGTCTTTAATAGTTAGCTTACTTGTGCGGTCAGGATGCGTCCACTGCAGAGGGTCTCATTAGTGCACACTGTGTCACGTGTGTGAAGTGCTCGTTTAGGGATGTTGACTTGCCACAGCACGCAGGAGAGGAATCCACAGCCGCTCTGGTAGAAGTCTACGTTTATGTTCTAGTTTCCTTGCTTAATCCTGCTCCTCAGACTCGCCTCACACAAAGGTCATCATGGCATTTGGACCACAAAAAGGTACGAATGAATGACACCAATACATTCCACACATGCGGTGAATGCAGCGGCTTGTGGGGACAGGGCCGATTGCACTGCCGCCTGACTGGTCTAGTTCCTTACAGATCTTTAATTCAAGCAAGAGGCTTTTGCAATGCAATAGGTCTCGCATTTACGCGAGTTTAAGCTATTGGCATTGTAAATGACAATGCCTTTTATTTATGTTTTAAAAACGAATACAAAAATAAAAGGCATTGTCATTTGCAATGTAAATAGCTCAAACTCGCGTAAATGCGAGACCTATTGCATTGCAGATGCTTGTTTTTAAATGGTGTAAATCCGTTCAGTAGTTGCTGAGAAAATCAAAAAATAAAAGTTTCGATATTTAGAGGCGCGGTGGATCCGCGGACCCTCCCGACCACGAGCTTTATTCTAATTGGCTGTCAACACTCCAAACCAGGAAGTGTTGGCACCCATCTTGTGCCTCGGTAACCAAGGCACAAGAAAACAGAACAAAAAAAGGTGAGAAATAACAAAAGGGGGCAGGGTAGAAACACCCTGACCCCCTAGGCCTGCTCAGGGGGTCCCATAGGGACCCCCAAGGCCAAAAAAAGCATTATTATTTTTTTTTAAACGGCGAGATTTACGCACCCAGCGCGAATTTCGGCCGAAATTTTTTTTAAAACGAAGCGCGGGACAAGGAAAGCAGGGCGAGGGTAAGCAAGCCAGGACAGGGAGTGGTTGTGACAGGAGGAAATTAAATGGGTACCAAAAGTGGACAGGATATAACAAGTAAGGACATCGACGTCATATAAGGACAAGAGAGAGATACCATATTAGGAGAGGGCAAACAGGTGCAGGAAGAGCCCGTAGGGTTAGGCGCTACAAAGCGCGTTCAGTTTATGAAAGCGCAGAAGGATGGACACGTGAAAAAACACAGGGGAGCAGGAAAACACAGGGAGAGTGTACAATGATAGAGACAGCGAGGGCTGGTGCTTGGACAGCAAGCAAGTACGGGGACTAGAAGGTGCTGAATGGGAGAACACGCAAAACACCCAGGGCCAAGGGAGGAAGATACAGGCACACGGGAGAGAAGGTGGAGACCAGAGGGCAAGAAATAAAGAGAGAGATGGAGGGCCGGGGGAACAGTAGGGCATCGCGGAGAGGCAGCAATAGAGAAGAGCGGAGATGTCAGGTGAGACCCGGCGGGGAGATGCAGGAAAAGGGAGAACAAGCAAGAACATGGGGGGGAAGGTGTGGGGGAAGCAAACAGGGACAGGTGCAAGAGACAGAAACTGTGCAGAAGGGAAAGGAATCAGAGGATGCACCCGGTGCCATGCATATAAAAATCAATAAATAGCCAGCACGCGTGTGTAAAGTCTCTTTAACTGAGTAAACTTGTATCTACAGCTCCTAGAGGGCCCTGGGTGGGCTCTGCGCTGTACAAAGGAGTGCACCGCTCTGCAGGGCTGGGACCAGGAACATAACGCAGACCCCTGCAGCCCACGAGGGAAGGCGGGGGAGGCAACCTTCAGGGGTGCTCCAAACGGTGGAAAGCCTGTAAACATCTTTGAGATATGGGGGCTCCTCGTCAATTCCACAAATCAGATCACAGACTTTGGCCCCCTGATTCACAAAGGTAAACGTACACGTTCCTGTAAGTGTAATTCTTGTAGGCATTCAGAAACGACATACGGAGTTTTACGACTACTTATGCTTAGGTGTGCGGAGATCTCTGCCACAGTTGCGGTGTCTCCGGGTGCGGATATCTGTTTCCATGAGTGGGAGTCATGCTATTCCCAAGTAGTTAGCAAATATCTAAAAGTAGTAAACTTACAGAAAAGTGTACATTTCCTTTCAGAATACCGTCCCAGGTGTCTTGGAAAGCAGCAAAAACTTGTAACTATCGTAAACTAGAGGGATAAAACCGGGATAAAGGTGTTTTTTTTGGGGGGGGGAATAAGTAAAGGAGCCGCCTGAAGGAGGAGTGAAACACAGCTGGGCCCCAGCTCCCGGAGTCCGATGACAAGTGCTAGTGTACAGTGTCGCTGTTACACCAGAATAAATACCCAAAACATGCCTGCAAAGGTCAGTCCGAGGACCCCCCCCCCCCCTTTTACTCCAGGGATTGTTCTTTTAGTTCATTCCAGAATCCGACCTCTCTCCCGTTGCAGACACGGCTCTCTTCAGAGTCTATCTTTGTTTCATTTTGTTTGTATAGCGCTTTTCGTCGTCCCCTCGTGGCGCTTACTGTACCACCAGGGACGTGTTCAACACAAAGCGTCTTTGCAGCTTCAGCTCAATGCTATGTCTGCGCGAGGTAAACAGAGTGCTATTCCTGCGCGAGTGTTGTGATTTATCAGCGAGAGTATAAGGGGGAGGGGGGTGCACCACTGTAAGTGTGGGGAGGGCAGTGGAGCGTGTTTTAACAGGAATGGTGGTGGGGGAAGGGGGGTGTATTATCCTGTTCAGGACGTAAGGAGAAATGGGAGGATGACAATGTCTTTCATGTTTGGTCCGACGGAAAAAACACAATGACTACAGTATTCAAGAGACGAGTTCTAAAATCCCGTGTCCCATTTGCTGCATTGTGTGGTCTTGGGTAAATTATCTTCCCATACGTCAGTTCTCATTCTGAAAACTGAGAGTGGGTACAGAAATGGGCTAAGGGTTGGTAAGAAAAACGATATAAACAACTCGACACTTATAGCGCTTCGAGCATACTGTGCATCCAGACATAGGTTCTCTTGCACCGTTTCCATATCTCAACCTACTCCTGCATCACTTTTCTCAGCTAACTATGCCTGCCCCTCCATTCGCATTCACAACTGCAAGAAGCGCCGTGAAGCAACCCAGCGCTTTAAAAATTTCGCAAGGGAACGTAAAGCAGCAGAGCATATGACTGCTGTTTAAAGCGTGCATGAGACACTTGCTTATAGACCCGGATTGGCGCGTGACTGCACGTGCCCTTTAATGAAGTGCAGCCTCCCAGTGGATTAGTGCAGCTTCTGTCGAGTACAGCTGAAAGCTCAAGAACGCTCGGCATCCCGGGAGGGGCTCACCCCCACCCTCGCCACTTCAGGGCACTTCTTTATGTACAGAGAGCTGGGTCGTGGGCAGCATTCCTCGCATTAAAGCGTCAGGGTGCGGGGACAACTGCGAGTTAAGAGAGGAGCGGGGGCGAGCGAGCACGGCAGCCTGGGCTTTCGAAAGCTGACCAGACGCTCGTGCGTCATGGCCTTTTCCCCCGCACGGCCAGCATGTGTTTCCAATTATCGCGCCCGCGTCTGGGCACGATAATTGGAAACACATGTCTGCCACGCGCGTAACCGCAGGTAAAAGGCCATGACGCACGAGCGTCTGGTCAGCTTTTCAAACTCCCTAACTATAAGTCTCGCAGAGCAACGCTTGCGCGCTACTCGAGGCTCGACCTAATAAAAACTGAGTTGCACTTTACAATGATTTTCCATTCTGTACCTAGTATACAGCAATTCATATGGTAAAATGTAAAGAAAGCCAAATGTGTATGAAGGAAGCCTATCTATTTCTGAAATGTGCACAAGATACTGAGTTTAGTAACAGTGGTTATTTGTACACCCCTGAGTTTGTGAATACCCATACGATTAAGTGATTCAAACGGATTTTGCAAAACGTCTTCTTTCACGCTGGCTTACATGAATATACAGAGAAATCCAATTGGTTCTAACTATTCTGTGTATCCACACATCTCCCGATAAAAACAATGACCACTTTTGTAGCACTTGTGTGGATAGGCACAGCCCCCATGACAGTAGACGATCAAAAACTCAACATGGACAGATCGATTTTTTCCACTGAAAACTGACTGTCTTTTAGCAATGTGGATAGCTGTGGAGTTTGGGCCTGGACTTGGATGCCACCCACAGAAACCTACCAAACCCAGGCATTGCTAAAAACTATACACCTGGGGGAGTCTAGTGTGCTGTGACTTGCATGGCTGTTGTGTCTTGCTTAACCAGAGGTCCTTACAAATCTCAACCTTTGGCAAAAAAATACACATTTTCCCCACATTTCTGTGAGGAAAAAGTTCCGGAATCTAAGGGGATCCACGCAACTCCTACCACCCAGCATTCCCACAAGTCTCCCAATAAAAAATGGTATTTCACTTGTGTGGGTGGGCCAAGCACCCACAACAGGAAAGGGCTCAAAACGCAACATGGAGAGATAAAGTTTTCCACTCAAAACCAACCCTTTTTTGCAATGTGGGTAGCTGTGGTTTTTGACCCTGGGCTCGGTCGTCACATAAGGATGCCTACCAAACCCAGGCATTTCCAAAAAAAAGACACCTGGGAGAGTCGCAGTGGTGCACCTCATGTGGATCTCACAACATTTTTATACCCACAATGCCTAGCAAACCTCAAAACGTGCCTAAAATCGCACATTTTCCTTACATTTCTGTAATGTGAACTTCCAGAATCTGTAGGAATCCACAAAATTCCTACCACCCAGTGTTCCCCCACTTAACCATATAAAAACACTACCACACTTGTGTGGCAGGGCCTAGTGCCCACACCGGAATGGATGATATTTCTTCTACTTCTCTAAGAATGCTTAGGGCCTCATTATTGTTATACTCCAGCAGGTCTTCCAAACACTGAGCTAGGTCAGTTCCAATCTATCAAAGAAATCTAAAATTGCTAGAACGTTTGCAGCTCTGATGGCTGTTGGGTCGTAGCAGACACCCTTTTTCCAATATTCTCAAGGCGTCTACCTTCTCTTTTGGGGGCACTGTGCAAGAGGCAGAAGGATTCCTCAAACTTCTTTGCACTGCTTGAACTAACACGAAGTCTGACATATTAAACAGGTTTGTGTAATATATGGTGCTTTGTACTTTTACAGCCTATGGACCACTGCTGAAACCATAGCCAAATTCTGCATAACCTAAGGTCTTCATTCCATTCCAAATGTGATTGATAATAGGAATTAATCTGTCTCACTTATTTGGTATGCCGTTGAAGTCTTACAAAAGCCAGTCTACATCTTCGGGTGATAGAGGTAAATCAAACTGTTTAGAAGTCTTTTCAATAATAGCGTAAAATCCTGTTATATCATTAAGTGGCAAGTTTATGGGCGCTAGTGCTAGGCAATCCGGTGATGGAGCCAATAACCATTGCATTCAGGAGTTCTTGGCAACGAGTATCTTGTGTCATTCTGGTCATTATCAGTAATAAAACCAGCATGAGTTGGTCTAAGAGTCATAGCAGTGGTCCATGGTATTTTAGCTGCAGATACATCCTCAGCAACTGGTTCTTCATGTAGAAGATCAGCAGGTACCCTCTGCAGAGTATGACTTGATGTACCTTGTGGTTGGTCAGTATCTGGGGTGGGTCTGTAGTAGCTCTCCATCATTGGTCTTAGGTATTATACCAAGGCTACTGGGAACTGGATTAGGCTACTGGGATCTGGATTAGGATACCGACAATCTCCATAGTGGGTTGCATATTCCTGGTGTGCCTGCCAGTGAGACAGCTGTGATTCTTCTCCAAAACGATCATAACACCTGGGTTGATATAGTTCATCACGTGTCCCATCATGAGGCTCTGTGACGGGATACTCTTCATTTCCATCATATTCTTAACATTTTACCCTCAATAGACCAGAGCTATATGCAGGCCAAATGTCCCTTCGTCTTCTGATCCATCAGTGTCCAGAAGTCTGGAAGGAGCATGTTCCCATATTTTGATTGGGGATATGTGCTGTGGCACAACTTCTAAAGGTACTCCAGTCTCATAGATAAAAGTTACTGGGGCTGCAAAAGGCTCCTCAAAAATGGGCATAATCATTAGTTGTAAAGTTGTCAACGATGTTACACCGACAGAGATGTCAACAGATGCCTTGCTGACGAAGATGTCATCGGCTACTGTCTCGTCAATGGTGATGCCAACAGAGTTTTCAATAAAGGGATCAACAATGGCATCAATAGCTTTTTTACAGAAGTTGTCATGGACGAGAGCTTCTCTTACGTTTTCTCCTTCACATGTTTCATCAACACTACTACTGTGGACAAAAACGTCAACGGGGTCGTCGACAGTGGAAGTTCCTTGCTTGTCGATGGCGTCGTCATTGACGAGTCAACATTTGTCACCGCTGCAGTCCTCAAGAGAGGTGACAGGAAAGATGATGGTGAAAATGGTACAGTCTGCGGCTCAGTTATGGAGCTTCCCACCGGCCATGTGGCTTCCTTGGAGACGACAGCTTTAGCTGAAGGTTAGACTGATTTTAGAACATGAGGCACCTCAAAAGATGTGCAGCACTTCTTGCATCTCTTTACAGCTTGCTTTGATATATATGGATCCTCTGTTTCAGGGATGTTTTTTCCTTTAAAGTGAGATCTCTAATGGGTCTTTTTTTATGTTTCCAATGAAGATCTTGATTCCTCATCTGAGGCACCAGCCTCTCTTTTATGAAGCCACAATAAAAGTTTTACCTCCTTATCCTTTAAGGTTGTTGAAGAAAACCTTCTGCATATCTGGCAGTTTTTTGGTTGAGAGATGGATGGAAGCAATAAAATAAAATGCTGATGATGGCCAACCGCAGTACTGAAGCAGCACTCATCTTCCCCACAGACGACATATGCATGATCCCTGACAGAGGAGACAAAGAAGCCCTCATTCTTATGGACCTCTCTGCAGTATTTCAAACTGTCTCACACTCCATCCTCATCAGGTGCCTGCACGACATCGGCATCCAAGAACCCGCTCTCCACTGGATCTGCTCTTTCTTAACAAAGAACACAAACTGTCAGCCTGGCACCTTACTCCTCAGAAGCCCGCAAATTAATCTGCAAAGTGCCTCAAGTATCATCGCTCAGACCCACCCTCTTCAACGCATACATGATACCTCTAGCCAACCTCACCTGTGCACACATCAACATCTTCTCCTATGCCAACATGCAACTCATACTCTCCCTCTCAGACAAGACCCCCCTTCCCCCAACACAAAAAACGATTTGACCGCCTGCATGACCAATGTGGATAACTGGATGAAAGCCAACTGTCTCAAGCTCAACCCTGACAAAACATAAGTAGTGATCTTTGACAAGAACACCACACTGTGGAAGCCAGCCAATATCGGAATCATCTACAGCAAAGTGGACATGACTGCACAAGTCAATGCAGTCACTTTATTCTGCTTCTACACTGTGAAGATGCTAAGGAAGATTTTCAACTGGCTCCCAAGCTACACCTGAAAAAACGCTACTAACGATCAAGTCACCATCAAGTTGGACTAAGGGAACACACCAGGATCACCAAGCAACTCATCAGAAGGCTACACATCATACAGAACACGGCAGCCAGGCTCATCCTAAACCTCCTACACTGAACTCACATCACACCACACCTAAAGGAGCTCCACTGGCTCCTGATACAAAGACACACTCATTTCAAACTCCACACAAACACATGCACATTTAAGGTACTACACACATTAGGTCCCACCTACCTGAACAGTTACATCTCCTTCCACCAACCACCCAGACACCTCTGCTCCGCAGGACTCCTACTTGCCCACAGCCCATGCATACACAGAACCAGGTCAGGAGGATAGGTGTTCTACATTTCTCACAGAGCGTGGAATGACCTCCAACTTCACATTAGAGCCTCATGTTGTCTTCTTGAACTCCGCAAGAAGTTGAAGACCTTGATTTTCAATTAACCAACCTACCATAAGCAGGCATAGACACACCCCCCTGTCAGCGCCAGGATACCCTAAAGGGTAATAGTGCGCTTTACAGATACACATAAGATAAAATGAGAATCATCTGTATATAGTCTCTTTTTGACAGTATATAATATATATATATATATTTCAAAGGTTGAAAAGTTTTTAAATGATTACATAAGACAACTAACCTGTTTGGACAAAACAGAAGCAAAAAGACTTATCTGAGGATAAATCAGCAGAGCTTAAATGTACTCCCTTCACACATGATGTGCGGCAGAAATCTGAAGGACGGTGGCCTCTTAGGGTGTGGTCTTCAAATTGATTGTTTCTGAATGGTTGAAATTTGGTTCCAGGCGATGTTTAATATGAAAACGCTATTGTAATGTTAAATGTGGGACTCCCAACACGAGAGCGGGCATGATTCAAGCATGTGAATCTATGAAAGATCATCCAATATGGAAGAACTTGTTCTTCTGATGGATGCATTAACCTGCAGAGGTGCCACTTAGCGAACCAACAGCTAAACATGACCACAAGGTGATGGGTCTGAGAATAGTGTCACAACAAAACATCTTTTAACAAGGACATTGAAAAATTAGTTTTCCCATGGAGCAGAGTGTCAAGGCTGTCATGTCTTGTGAAGGTGTGCAGCGAAGAACACATCGAAGCCTGACAGGCATCCAGAACTTCCAACACCCCTGAACAATGGAGCAGAAGCTGCTTTAGCCCTCATGGAATAGGCTCTGATGCCTTCGGTTAGCTCCTTCTTGGCCAGGGCATAGCATAATTTGAGTATCCTGCAGTCTGACACTTACGGACTGTATTTTGTTGTATGGTTTTCATAGTGCTTTCCACACCACTTACAAGGGTTAAAGCGCTTAGTATGCAGAGGTGACAAGAATGTCAGCAGAGTGATGGCTTATCCTGAATGAAACAACCACACTAATTTAGGCAGGAAAGAGGCCAACATCCAAATCACCAACTTGTCTGGAAAGAAAGAGTTTAAGGTAGGTTGGACAAAAAGAGCTTGACGAGAACTGGCGATGACAACCTGGAAGATGGTCTTCAAAGGAAGAAGTCTCATAGAATAGATATCCATCAGATCAAAGGTTGTGCCCATAAAACATAAAAAAAAGGTAAGGACTCAAATCAAATCCGATAGCGGCATGATGAATGACAGATGGGGAAAATATATGAGCCAGCTATTTTAAAACAAGTCTTGGCAAAACCAAAAGGTCTCACTATTGTTAAAGAAGCAATGGCATTCATATTCTTATTCCCTTTAAAAGCTGTAATCAGTTTTTTCCCAATTCAGGTTGAAGTACCCATGATCAGTACTAAACACAAAACCACATGGTCTGGCTAATAACTGAAAGTCCCTCCTCATTGATTTGTGAGTTTGTGTATGTTTTATTGTGAATGGGAAAGTTGGTGATTGCAGGAATAATTTGAATGGGTGGACGAACAGATGCTTCCATCCATCCTCTCACTCATCATCACTCTTTTTGCACATTCATAGACTCCTTTATCATTTCATACACCCATCGACTCATTACTACATTCACCCACTCACCAATACACAATGCCACACACACACGCACACAGACTTCAATCGATGAAGAGGCACTTTCAGTTATAAATCACTAATCAGACCAATTGGTTTGGAGGATCTATCGTTGTCTTTTAAAAGAAGCATGTGTTTTTCTAGGAGTTCGGTCTTCAGCTGATGTTGTAGAGTATTTATTAAACACGTTTACGCTCCACATTTAACAAAGTCATTTTCTAGTAAGTGTTTTGAAACCTGCTTTTTGTAGTCCATGTCCAGCATTGCTGGCTGTGAATGAGACTATTTAGGGTGCTCGCTTTCCCACCCACAGCAAGTAAACACCTACAAGGTAACTGTAAGGAAGGGATGCAGACGGAGGCGTTAATTACTAAGCACATGAAATGTTCCTCTCCTTTTAGCAGCAATGTTCCAGTTAAAACATATTTAGCACATTTGCTATCACAGCTGACAACTGCGCTTTGCAGTGCAACTTGTTTTTAATATCCTAAAAGAGGCCATAATCTTCTGTATGGGCAGAGTTCAAAATAACTACTGTTAACACTTACTAAACCGCTAGACCCTAGAGGGGGACTCTACACTCCCTCTACAAGAATAGCACCTGCTCCAATGGGGAGGCCCTGAAGAGCTCGATATAGAGTTCGGATTGAGCAAACAGTAGTACTATAATGGTGCTGCTCGAGATGGCAGGGTGGAGGGGCGCAGAAGAGGAACACCGGGCTGGCTAACATGGCTAGGCATCAGTCAACGGCTCATCAAAGCCAATACAGCTGTCTATGGCTCAGCCAAAGTGGCAGGACTTCAGGAGGGCAGCAATGTAGCAGGAAACCCGGTCCCAGAGGAAGAGAAAACTAAAGCACTGGTGACAAAGCAATTATGTTACAGGTGACAGGAGTGTAGACAGGTAATTATTTGCAGTCAAGTACTCCCCAGGGGCTACTCCCGTTACACTCAGTGTGAAGAGGCCCATGGCATGTGGGTGTCACAGCCCGCAGCTGCTGCCCTCATCATGTTAGGAGCATTGCGGTGTCTCGGGTTTCACCTGTCCTCACAGCAGCTTTCTGGAGGATAGGTAGTGAGACTGAAGATGGACTTCTTGCTTCTCCCTGATAGTTTCTTCTGGATGCCAAGAGGACAGACAAGAAGGAAAACATCAGGCAGAGCGTACTGAGCATACTGAGTGTTTTGCTGGACCACATAAAAGACACAAGTATTGGAAAAGCCAAAGGGTAAGCATTTAATGTGCTAACACTCGCATGCCGAAGACATATGAATGCATCCAATACACCAAGCAATGATTAGAGGGTCAGTAGACTAAAAAACGTACATTTTTACCCCAGAGACACACAGGCCCTCACCAGCTCCCCCCTCGCTGCAGTCAGTGCCTCCTTGTGCCGCACTTCTGCTAAGGCTGTCCATGCCCTGTGAGGGGCAGTCCTACGCAGCCTGCCCAGTCAGTCAGCTTCCGCTCTGCAATTTATTTTTAATTTTATTTTATTTCCCCTGCCATTCCTTGGTTGGCGCCTTCCATCCCTTGGCAGTTTCCGCGCTGTTTTCTCCCATTTTTTCCACCACCCCCTCTCGCCACCTGCCTCCCCCAGCACCCCTCCCAGGACCTACTTAATGGAGGCTGCAGCGAGAGCGCACTGCCGGAACACCAAAGCTAAGCCCATATGCTCTTGTCCACTCCCAGCGCCAGGAACCCTGCCCCTCTGGACATCCCCAGGTGCTCCACCGCAGATCCTTCCCGCCCGTCCTTGCAGAAACCAGTGCCACTCCCAACCCGCCTGCCGACACCACCCCGGAACCACTTCGATGCCTCCTGATCAACGCCAGATCGATCTGCAAACACACCACCAAAGTCTGGGACACCGTATCCACCCTTGCCCCAACGTAACCTTCAGCACAGAGACATGGCTCAACCCTTGTTCGGCCCCCGACATCGCCACCGCAACGCCAAACAGCTACAAGATGAAAGACCGTGACCGTACCAACAAACACGGAGGGGGCATCACCATCGTCCACAAAGAATCAATCCACTGCACCACCACCCGAGACTATCATAGAACAGCTGAATTTCCAACTCCATACCGACAATATAACCATCAAAGGCACCCTCGCCTAGAGACTCCCAGGAGCACGAACTGGCCTCTAGAATACCATCACAGACTTAATTGCCCCACTCGCCATCAAATCCAAGCACTACATCTTCCTTGGTGACCTCCCCTGGACGACCCCACAGACACGAACTCCGCCAACCTCTTGAAATGAATGGACAACATCAGCCTCACCCAGTTGGCCACAGACCCAACACACAGAGTAGGACACACACTGGACCCTATCTTCGCATCCAGCAACAAAGTCAAATACAGCCATACCACAGAACTCACCTGGAACAAACTCACCTGGACCAACCTCTCCATTGTCCACTTCATCATCGCAGGAACACCTCCATCACCTCCAACCCTCCCATCACCTCCTTCCGCAGCTGGAGCAAAGTGATACAGAACCAATGGATGGACGTCCTCAACACCACCCAGCCAGACGCCACAAACAAACTGAAACAGGCAGTCGAGAACTTCAACACCTGTATCACCAATGCCACAGACCGAGTTGCCCCCATCAAACCAGCCAAAACTCGCAGATCCACCAAACAAGCCAGCTGGTACACTCCGGAACTCTGCACAATGAAACACAGCTGCAAATAACAAGAGAGAAGATGGCGCACCAGCAGCACTTGGACCCACCCCCGCACTAAAAGACTCCCGCAACCTCTGCATCATCCTGGACGGCAAACTCAACATGAAACGACAGATCAACACAGTCTCCTCGGCCTGCATCCACACTCTCCGCATGCTCCGAAGACTCTTCAAATGGCTTCCCCCAAACACCAGAAAAACAGTCACGTAAGCCCTAATCACCAGCCGTCTGGACTACGGCAACGCACCATCAAATTCATGAGAAGGCTCCAGACGATACAAAATTCAGCGGCCAGACTGATCCTCAGAACCTATGAAATCTCCACTAGCTCCCCATCCAAAAAAGATGCCAATTCAAACTACTGATACATGCCTACAAAGCGCCCTCCACGACCAAAGACCAGAAAACATGAACTCATCCCCGGAACTTCCACCAGCTAACAGAAACCTTTGCTCTGCCTCCCTCGCCCTGGCACAAACACCGTGCATCCGCCGTAGCCACAGCGGAGGACGCTCCTTCTCCCACCTCGCCAAGTCCTGGAACGCCCTCTCCCTCATCCTCCGAACATCACCCTCGCTGACCGACTTCGGAAAGAAACTCAAGGCTTGACTCTTTGACTAAGACCTGCAACCCAGCGCCTGGATACGCTCATGGGTGATAAGCCACACTTTACAAGTACTGAGTGATCAAGTATCAAAAGAAAGCTATCCCTCTACACATATACATTTTTGTTTGATGCTCTTGGTCAGAACTCTTGCTGTCATATCCATTACAGGTCTGGTAAAAGACATCACTGTAAAAGCCATCACTGAAAGAGCAATGACAGTCCAAAGGGTACTCACAAGGACCTAAATGTAAAAGGGTACTCACAAGGACCTGAATGTAGAGAGCTCTCACAGGAACCTATAAGAAAAGAGTGCTCCGCCATCTAGAGGAAGAGTGTGGAGGGAGTGGCTTGGGCCCACTGAAGATGGCGGCGCCTGTGTGACTCTCCCCGAGACGGCGCGGCTGCAGTCAGCACTACAGTGTCCTTTCTATCCGTCGACCGGAGGAACCTGCAGAGAAAACCGCCAGGGATGTTAGAGGTAACCTCCGCTTGAGTTGCCTCTCTTTTGCCGCTGACAGAAATCAGAATTTCCTACACTCCGCGGCTCTCCTCAGAATGCTGCCCGCCATTCTGAGTAGCTGAAACCTCTCTCACTCACCAAGCAGTTTCCCTTCAGGAACATTTAACTCCTTCATGCAGGAGTGTTTCAAACGTTAAATGGCGGAGAAGCTCGCAAAAGACTACGGGGGTAACTTCTAAGGCACCCTCCCGTTCTCACAGGGACTTCAATCATTCACACGAACTAGCACTGGTATGCAATATGTCAAGCCCCGCTGAAGCCCCGGAGGCGCTTAAAGTAACGATGCGGGTCCCACGGTTGTTGAAGCCCCGCTGAAGCCCACATTTACTGAGGAGACCGTGTAGGGGGAGGGCTCCACCTCCCAGACTCTCCAGCCTCCTGTTGAATCACCGCCCCACCCGGAGGCGCTTAAAGTAACTACGTGGGTCCCACGACACGAAGCCCGGGCAAAGGGCAGGCCCGTCCTGCACCCGTCAGTAAGAGGCAGGGCTGGGCCCCCCTCTAATGTTTCATCTGCAAGGTACTGTCTCAGTGACTCTGGCGCTTCTCCAGGAGTAATTTGTGCAGCAATGGTCACTGGGGCTACTGAGTAACTGTGGGGCTGGGACTGTGACTTTCTGCAAAATCTTTTATTGTTAGTATTAACATTGATGACCAGTTAGTCCTAAAAAAAGCCCACAACAGGCTCCTTGTATTTGCCTACTAATCGTGTTCAATTGACAGTGGTTAACCCTGAGATATATCATAGGGTAACAACAGAGGCAGTTTAATTTTCCACAAGTTTTATGGGCAAAAGGAAGGCAGGGGAGGGTCCAAATGGGTCTGGGAAATTGAAGATGCTTAAAAAGAATAGAGCCAAAAAAGGCAGGGGTAATTGTGTTATAGACCGGATTGATGACCTTTTGGGTGAATGTGAAGAGCTATTAAATCCTGTTAATAACCAGCCCCCTGCTGTAGCATCTGTGAGTGAATCCCCCAAACAGCCTGGCATGGATCGGTGGCAACCCAGAATCCCAAACATGTTCATGAAGTCCAAAATCTGCCCAGAGGGCATACAATCAAATGGGGATTCAAGTAAAAATTCTGATCCAGGTTCTAATTCTTTGGTAATAATACCATCTGGTGACAATGTTTTTCCATGCAGGAATCGGTTTTTACCTTTATCCGAATTAACAGATGAAGTATTAGTGCATAGTACTAGTAATGGCTGTCCACCTCCTAGTTTAACAGCTGCTCCTATCCCCTCTGATTGTACCCCTCTGATAATGGAACTCAAGGCAGAGGTGGGTGAGTTAAAAAGCATTATTTGCCAATTGATAATGGTAGTAAAAAAACTTCAGGCAATAGAAAATGTTAACCTAAGGGAAACTTCTAGCCAGGTTTTTGGCAAGACGCTACCATCGCAATCACCTCCATCTTTGGCTAGTATGTCTGTGGCTCAAAAGCACCAACCACCTTCTAACACTGCCTTCTCTAGCTATAATTCCTGTGTGAGTGGTCCTAGCGTCCGAATGCTGATGGGTGTGTGTTCAAACCTAATCTCGCACACCAAGGTTATTCTAGGCCATTACTTCATCCACCGGATAGTGGGATGTGGAGACCCGAGGGGGACCAGGGGGGTGAAGAGGCAAACCTATTAGAGACCAAAACAGGAAGTTCCGAGGGATGGATAATTCTGTTGCGAACAGCATCTTTATGGTAAATGTCCCTAAACCCCATACCTTATCCGGCAAGTATGAGTCGGAGGATTCACTCATTAATAAAGTAACGCACTGGATTAGGTATGTTAGAGGGTGCCGTTCAGTAATCTGAGAGGATATCCTCAGTGCACAGAGATGTCCAACCACAAACCCACTCTATGATGCCACTGAGCTGACCCTGAGGGATGGGAGGATGAGGGATAATTTGATAGCCCTTGATGCTAGATGTTGCCCTCCCGGTAATTCAAGTATACAGTTCAAATCCAACAGACCAGGGAGTGACCTGCGCACTGGGGTTTATCGGGGAGAAAGGCAGGTATCTTCATTGAGGGATGTGGACTGACTTGGGGCATGTACGAGAACCACCTCTCCCCCGACTCCTGTAACATCTGAGGGCCAGTCCGTTCCTCAGACCAGGTCTGGGTTTTACGAGCGTCCAATTCTCAATGTTACGAGCAACCTAGCTGCTGTACTTGACTTTATTTGTTTTTATAAGCTTTATTTCGGCATCTCGTGTCATAGAAGCTATAGAAAAAAGCACCAATTATAATACAAGTAAAAATCTAAAAATAGACAATTCGTGCAGCACCAATTACAATAACATATATAAAAAATGTTCCTTCCGCAGTAGTATAAGCTCAATATACTGGTTCCTGTGTCGGGATATCATGTTAAAATGACATACAATGGTAACTTTAAGCACACTGTACAATTACAAAAGTGCCTCTGGTGGTAGGCGATTCGAATTATAAAACAGCAGAAGGATGCCATGCCCATTCGGCATATACCGTTCATTTTGAATCACAGCTACAGCAAAGGAGGAGTATAAGATTCAGAGAGTCAATATTAAAAAACAGTTGACACGCCATTGCAGTGTAAAAAAAATGCTTTGAGCGGTGTGAAAGGAGAAGAGAAAACATTGCAATAATGCCACACTTAAAATCTCCTAAATTAATCTTCATGCCTAACAATCATATTGATTACCTTTTCGACCCTCTTAAAACAAGGTTACAGGAAGATTATATACAAAAAAGTGCATGTGCGTAACAGATTCACAGCTACAGCAAAAGTGGAGTATAAAATTCAAAGAAACGATGTTAAAAATGGTTAGCACATCATTACAATATTATACTTAAAACAATATAGAAAAAACAGAAAAAACATCACAGCGTTATCGCACTTAAATACTCCTCAAGTAATCATCTTACCCAGCAGTCATGTTAGTTGCGTTTTCGACCCTCTCAAAACATAATTATGGAAAAATGGTGTACAATAAAGTGCATGTGCATAACAACTAAAGAGAACATGGGTTGGGAACCTATATGCCCTTAGGCAGCTGGGTATAGGAGTCATCCTACTGAATGCTGTGGTGCTCCTGTCAGGGCCTTCCTCCTAATATTCCACGTGTGGCTTAAAAACTTGACCACTCCGCAGGCAAAAAGTGGTCTGGGATCCGATTTTAAAATGCGCAAGGCATCCCGATGGTTCCGTGTGCCCAGTTGCCGGCAGATCAGTTTTAGCCAGTTAGATCTAGGTTTGGCATAAGCCTGACAAGCAAACATAACATGAGCAACGGACTCCACTGGTGCCTTGCAGCTTGGGCAACTGCTTGTGGTTAGATCGCGTCAATGCCAATTTGCTGTTGCCTCACAAACGGGGAGGGTACCAAACCTAAAATGAATATATAACATCCTGTCCCGAGGGACCTGGATCATGTCAAGATAGGGCTCCAGGAACCTAATCTGTTTATAGAGATGAAATTCTGTGGTACGTTTTCCTAGGTTGGGTTTGCTAAGATCTTGCTGCTTCACCCAATCCCAATAGTGTCGTTTGAGTACTTCCTTCCGGGGTGGATCTTGTTTATCCCATAGGGCCTGAAGCCCTAGTTCAGATATCAATTTTGTTGCTTTTCTGATCCAGCCAACCTTGTTGCTCGTGTCTAGCCGGATAACCTCCGATAGGGCTTCCGCGTAGGGCAGGAGCTCCGGTGTCCGCCTAATGCGAACCCAAAAAAGCAGCGGGCGGAACCTCGCTATATCACCGATGGAGCGTCTGCCCATATCAAGCATTAGGAGGGTAAGCGGGGTGCTTTGGGGCAGCATCACAAGGTTCCTTAGGAATTTGTGCTCGGATCTACTGAGCTCTGGTATCTTATCAAATCTGTTACATCAGTCGTGCCAGGCACCACTTAGGTTTGTAAAAGAACCTAAGTGGTGCCTGGCACGACTGATGTAGCAGAGTCGTCTCGAGTGGGTTCGTCCACGTTGTTTATGAAATAAGTACTTAGGGATAAGGACGTTCCCAGTACTGGGTCCTTGCTCTCTCGTTTGTTTTCTACATCTTATCAAATCCCCACAGCTCTGCTCCATACAGAGCTATGCTGACTGCTTTTGAATCGTAGACCTGGCGAGCAGGAGGTACGGGTCTGCTATGTGAAGAGCAATGTTCCTTTCCTAAGGACCCCATGACTCGCTTGTGGCCCAATAGCATCTTAGTTAGGTGAGGCTTCCATGACATTTTGTCTGAAAGTCGAACACCAAGGTAATCAAAAGTGCCAACTCTTTCCAGGGGGGTCCCTCCTAGCATTAGAATGCATTTATAGGACTTGTGGGGGTTAAAGACCATACATTTGCTTTTTGAGGTGTTAATAACCAAACCCCTAATGTTGCAGAAGAGATGGAATCTGTTAAGTAGAAGCTGCAGCCCTGCTGGGGTCTTCAACACCAGCAGGGTGTCATCTGCAAACAGAAGAGTTGGTACCTTGACCCCTCCCCCCCAAAGTTGGTGCGTCAGCTGGTTCTTGTTGCAAAAAGCTGACCACTCCATTCATATAAAAGGAGAATAGGGTGGGTGCCAAAACACAGCCTTGGCGAACTCCCCTGCTGACTGGAATACACTCGGTCAGTTGCCCCTGCGCCCCCCCATCTGATCTGGGCATAGGTCCCTTCATGCAGTCAAACTACCAGATTGAGAATAGGTAGCGGGATGCCCATATCTTTGAGTGCAAGCCATAGTTTGTGCCTGGCGACTAAATCAAAGGCAGTCTTTAAATCAATAAAGGCTAAGTAGAGACTGCCCTTGCCAACCACCACCACTTTCCAATAGAGGAGTAGGAGGCGGAATGCCTTGTCGATGGTCCTCGTCTTTACTCTGAAGCCAGCCTGATATTGGGATAAGATTGCATTATCATCTGCCCACAGCTGGATCTATTGCAGGAGAGCTCTACAGAAGACCTTTTGGAGGGCATCGATCAGGCTGATAGGCCTATAATTGGAAGGTTCTTCTCTATCTCCTTTTTAATAAATTGGAACCACCTCTGCCTCCTTCCAAGACCCGGGAACTGGGGCGCCGCTAGCTACTGCATTTGACAGGAGTAAAATGTAACGGGCCTAGTGTGAGAAGTTGGCCTGGCATATGCTGTCCACTAATTATAGTGGGCACCTTGCACCAGTCCAAATCGACTCTTATGGTAGGTAGGTTAAAGACAACCTTATTGAAAGCTATCCTAGTGGTAGCTGTGGAGAGCAGCCTTCAGGCTAAGTCTTGAAGGAATGTAAAGCAGCTTGTTTTACCAGTCTATAATCTCTTGAGTGACCAAATGAAAGAGCACCACACCAGGTATATATTCAAAATATATGTATTTATTACTAAACACACCCCTCTAGTCTCTTTATGAGGCTAGAGTTCAAGTACATAGGTTATAAGATCTTAAATCACAGTAATAGCACAAATACACGTTTGGGCCCTAGGGGCGTACCAAACCATATACCAATAAAGTGGTATGCGAACCACGACTGAACTAGACACTAGGCCTAGAGCCTCTAGAAGTGCTTGGACCACAAGGAACCACCCAAGGTAGTGACACAGGGGACCCACGGGAGACGCGTGCAGTGTAAATACACAACCGCGATACGCCGTTAACTTCTATGGAGAAAGTCGGGATCGGGAAAATAGAGGAAAGGGACACTTTAAAGAGGACTAGGACAAAACCCTTTGAGATCTAGGACTTTGAAGAGTCTCTACCCACGGGAGCACCGGAGTACTCGTGTTACCTCACCCAGGGAAGCCGGGTGCATAGGTGCCTTTCGGGGTCGGGTTTCGTCGTCGTTTCTTATGGCGATCTGCTGCAAAGTGCTGCTGGCGACCAGGAGAAAAGTGTCCGGGTGGATCCAAGAGTGGATCGGAGTTTTGAAGAACCTGAAAGCAGAGGGGACAGAGTCTGGGTCACTAGCCAGTGACCAGGGAGGCGATGGACAGATGCCCACCGATGTCGAGTGCTTCAGGTGCGTTGACGGTCGTCTCGTTTCTGCAGCCACGAGGTCCAGGAGGCGTTGTCGGCGACCAGGAGCAGGATTCGGGCTGGTACACGATGTCTGTCGAGTGCTGCGGTGTCGGCGACCAGATTGGACCCAACAAGCCTTGGCAACGGCAAGTCTCGATGTAGCTGAAGATCGTCGATGGTGCAGACCAGCAAGGTCTGGGGAACTCACCCAGCAAGGGTAAGTGAGGGCAGGCCTGGAGCAACCAGACTGCCAAGTAAAGAAAAGATTGGCCTTCGGTAAGGGCTACTAGCCAACGGGCTAGCGACCGCGAAGGAGCCTCGTGACACCGCACGTGGAGCTGGCTTACAGGACACTCGTGGAGTGGGGGCCAGTGATCTTCGGTGCAGGTGGTGCTGGAGGCTAGGGCTACTCGGAGCCCAAAGCACGACTTCTTGGGAGACCCAGAAGATGGTGCACTTGCAAGTGTGCTCGGTGTCCAGGGGTCACGGTCTCACGTTACCCACGATAGCCACGGGCCTCAGCTTTGCTGGGGACTCAGGGTAGCCTCGGGAAGTCTGAGAATCCACCTCTGGTGATGCGATGACTTCGGCGTCCGACGGGAGCTTCAGTGATGCGAACCGGACAGATGCTTCTTTGGTGCCTGCCAAGCAGGGGAGTCACTCCTTGACCCCAAGGGAGATTCTTCAGTCCTCTAATCGTGAGTAGAGCGTCGAAGGTCCAGGATTCTGTTTCAGAGTTTCGTCCAGGTATAATCTAAAGTCCTAAGGACTGGGTTCCTACCTTTATTCCAAAAATAGGGGATGGACTACTCTGCGGCCCCACCTATGGGTGGGTCAGGGCAGAGGGGTGACTACACCCCTTTCCCTTTGTCCAGTTCGCGCCAAAGCAGGGGCTGCAAGCCCCTGATCCGGTTCGAACTGGGGTATGCACAGGGACACCAAATGTGCCCCCAGTGCAGGACTTCAAAGCACCCGAAAGTGCTCCCGCCCAGCCCCAATACACATTGTCCTGTCTGGGGAGGTGGTCACACCTCCCTGGGACAGGAAACCTATTGTCCAGGCCTCCCCTGCCGGAGTTTCGTCCAGCAGCAGGAGGCCAGACTCGTGTCTGTGGCAGCAGCATCCATTTTGTGATGCCAGGGCTCTGGAAAGAAGTTACCGGACTCGTCAGAGTTAACATGCCTTTCCCTCTAGAAGGGTGGAATGCTACCCCCGCCGCCAGAATTGGCGGGGGGTAGTATTCCAAGATGTTTGACACCAAACACGACATGTTTCGGTGCAGCCATTCCATAGTTAGCATTTTACCGCGAGGATATAATGCGTTTAAGAGTATATGGTCAGGCTGCACTACAAACAGCATCAGAGATGGTCTCCGAACGCTGCAGAGGGGCCCTGCTCATGCAGGGGCACCCTCTCACATAGGAACCATGCACTCTGCCTTTAGGATTGATAAGGCCTGCCTTAGGAGTGACTTATAGGTTTATATGTGTGTATGCATTTAGTGATATAGGTAACCTATACCACAGCAAGGGGTGCATGCACCACCTTACCCAGGCTGCAGTAGCAGACCTGTGGTGTCAGTTTGGATGGCCTACCAGGGGTGGCATAATATATGCTGCAGCCCCTGGCAGGCCTCTGAGGTACCTATGCCCTTGGTACATAGTATACCATATACTAGGGACTTACAAGGGCACTCCAGATCCCAATCAGAGATGTGCCTAAGGCACATGGAGACCCTTTTAAAGAGGAAACAGCTAGGCTGGGGTTCTGAATAGCAGGGCCCCAGCCAGACTAATGTCGAAAACCAGTGAAGTATCAGCAAAAAGTGGGGGTACCCCTGTGAAGCAGATCCTACTCTCCTACACCTAGTTTGAGGTATCGGCTAAAAATAGATCCCCCGGGATACCATCAGGCCCTGCAGCTTTAGACTGAAATATTCGGCCTATAGAGGCCTCAATTTCACCCAAGGTAAAAAAGTTGTCGCTCGAATGTTGGCTGTGAAGGACAGCCACCTCTGCTACAGGCGTGTCCCCAGAGTTTGTGCAAAGCTTCCAAAAGTGGTCATACCATTCCTGGCCAGTGATATGATTGGGGAATGATTGAGCCCCTGATCTATTGCCCCAAGTAACTAAGGACCAAAATAACCTAGTGTCTTTCTCAGCACTTGCTTCCTTAAGTTGCTGCCATCGAGATTCGTCCCACGCCCTCTTCGCAAGGCGCAAAGTTGCCTTGTAACACTTCCTAGATGCTTTTATTAGGGAGCGATTTTTGGCTTTAATGGCTGAGGCTAGGTTTGAGCTCGCACGTCTGCAATCCCTTGTGTACCACGAGTATACTCCCCCAGGTGGAGCGTTAAGTTTTCGATCTGTCCTCGGTGCTACAAAATAGGAACCAAGTCGATCAAAAATTCTAGAGTGGGCCGTAACTACATCGGCCACTCTGTGGGTACTTTTGGCCAAAGACTGGAGCTCAAGGGTGCCAACTGCCAATTCGTGCTGTATGCCCTTGATCTTATTATCATGCAAAACCACTTTCCGCCATTTAAGTGATCGCCTATCATTGGAGGGATAGATCTCCTTAGCATGACACCGGGGTGAGTTGCTCTTGGGGTTACAGGGAGCTTACCACAAAGGCTTCATACTAAGGCAGAGGGGATTGTGGTCGCTGTCGGTTGTAACACCCACATTCATATCGACCAAATCTCTCCAGAGCCTCACATCAAGGAGGATGTAATCAATACGAGATGGACAACTAGCTCTATTGTACGTATTTGCACCCTGACTATCTGAGGGGTTCTTTCATTTGCAGTCCTCAAGCCGTACTCAACGTTAAGGGCATTAACTTGGAGCGCCAGCTATGTCAATTTTTTAACTGGGGGGAGATCTAAGGAGGGGCAGCCCATTTGAGGTCATCGGCTTGTGAACCTGTTAGGTCCTCTTGATCGAGAGGCTTGAAGGTGCTGTTAAAATCGCCTGCTACTATTAATCTCAAATGAATTGGAGATCTAACTAGACTCTCTTCCAGTTGAGTAATTATGGGCGATGGTCTAGCCCCTGTGGTCCTCCTCACACAGATGTTCAACAGGTCAATAGAATCGCCCCCCCCCCCATAGGTCCCTTGATACGGATCCCCAGAATATCTGGACTAGGGCTTGGGAGAAGAGTAATCTGGCATCCCAGAGCAATCCCCACCCAAATGATCAGTCCCCCTGCCGAGCGCCCTCTCCCTATTGTGGTCGCGGGTGAACAGTAACATGCATATCCAGGTCTCCTGGAAAATACAAATGTCATATTCCTCAATTAAGTTATTCCAGTGAGGGAGTGACATTTTGCTGTTTAGCCCGACCACATTCCAGGAAATTACTCTAAACTAGGATTTGGGACTGGGGGTCAGTGCAGCTTTTGGATTGGCAGGGAAATAGTTAGTTGGAACTTGGGTTAATGCTTGAGAATTAGGGTTCGTGTTGGATGCTGACCCTCTAAGATTAATTGAAGTGCTACCCTCGTCTACTAATTGCGAAGGTCCATCCCCCCTTGTATATGACGACTTCTGTGAATCCAGAGTGGTAGAACAGTTATCTGCGTGAGTGGAAGGTGAGGGGCATGGCCTAAGATGCTGCTGGTCTTCCCTCAAAAGTCAATCAGTCTCTAGGTGGGATCCTTTCAATGTTCCGCCCAAGGGTAGAGGAGGGTTGGGCTTACTCTGTTCATAAGGTATAAAGCGTTTAAACTGGGTTAGAGAAGCGTCAAGTTCGGTATTCTAGAGCAAGGAGATTTTCGGCCAGGTCTGCCCCTTTGAATGTAAGTTCAATATAGTCAAGAGTTTGGTCAAGGGAGGTGCATCTTCGTGCCCTTGCGATGTCATCCTGAATCACAGATCGGCATCCCCTGACGTGACGTATCCAGTGAATCGCTTTATTGATCAAAGAATCTTCCCCCTCATACCTCGTTCTTCCACCGAGTTTGGAGATAATAACCATAAAGATTTTCCGGACAGGTAACAGACATGATGGGAATTATGGTATTAACTGGGCCCTGCCTTGGTTTAGCACTACTGGCCCTTGATACAGGCTATTATTTCTACTCCCAAGGTAATTACGGGGGCCATTCTCTTCCATTGTTTTGGGGTGATGATTATTTCGAATGGCGGTAGGTTCAAATTGTGCTTGTATGTGTGGAATAGTAACAGGGTGTGCGTGAGAGCGCTCATTGCAAAGGAGGTCCCGTTTTTTTAATGGCGGGCAGATGTGGTGTGAGTTGGTTGCAAGTGGGCTGATTGTCTGCTCCCGGGGTGGATTCAGCAAGCGATGGAAATCGTGGTCCATTCTGGAGTAGTTGCTTCACTAGCGTTGTGAGGCCACCTATCATTGTTCTCATAATCTCTACTTCAGCCCTGAGGTCATTAATGAGCTGATAAGTGCTCAAGTTCTGGAGATCTGTGTTGAGTGCTGGTATCGTCTCTCCTAGCGTCTCAGTGGACTGAAGGATAATATCGTCCCTTGGATCATTAGTCAAATCCAGAAGGGGGGTAAACCTGTTAACACATTGGAGGGCGGGTTCTGAATGTGTTGTCGGGCTGCAGGGGGGATTGGGAAGGGGAGGGGGCGGGGGGGGGGGAGTGTGGACCCTCACACTATGGGATACAACCTCCTGTTTGCTTAGGGGGGTCTCTTGGAAAGTGATCTCTTAAACATATCTGGGATAGCTGGTGAACCGCTAGGGGTGACGGTACGAATTGAGGGTTGGTCAGCAGAGGTACATGGGGTGGTAGCTGGCTCAACGTCTAGAATGCCTTCAAATTCATTTAACAGGCAGTCAATACGATCTAAAACGCAATTGCTGCCTGAATGCTTGGACGATTTCCTAACCTTTTTCCCCTTCCCGGCTGGCCCACTTCCTGAACCCTCCGCAGCTTTTCTCTTCCCCATCCCTCGACCCTCAGGGGGCAAAACCCAAAGTGGATTCAAAGCAACAACAAAGGTCTAGGCCTTTCCAGCACGTTATAAGCCAGATGCTAAACCGAGATAGCAATAACAGTAGCGGGAGTGCCTAAGCCAACAAATGCAACCTAGGGACTTTGACCCACCCCGTAAGGTAAAAAAATAAAAAATAAATAAAGGACCAAGAGGGATACTTCCCAAAAACACAGGATGAAAAATACCAAAATAGGCCCCCCCACCCCCAACAACAGACCTGTGATTCTTGGGGAGCTGGAATTTAGCAAATAACTAAATTAGCCAAGAAGGGACCTAAAATCTCGAACAAATGTCAAATTGTCAAATAGTCAATGTCAATAGACAATATTGGTACCAAATAGAAGCCGTGAGCCGGGAGGTGATCCCAAAAAGGTTGGGCCAGAGTTGAAACAGATCCAAACCTAGGCCTGGGCCAGTGAGTAAACAGAAGAAAGAAAATCACAGTACCTCGTGTTGCAACGGTGAACCTGCAGGAACCATCGGGGAGCCAGACGCAGGGGGGGTGGCCCTGCCGTGTCTCTTCCTGGCAATGACGGGTAAGGACGGGCCCGCCCTTGGCCCAGGCGTGGCTTGGCCCGGGCGCAGCCCGCGCCGCGGGTTAAATCGGCTTACTTTATGCGCCTCCTGGCGCAGTCCCGCAGTCCGCAATGCCAAAGAGGAGCGGGGCAGTCTGGGGGCTGTGGTTTCCTCCTGCCGGGCCCGTGAATTATGTGCGTCCCGCGCCTCGGGTAAAACCGGCTCCCTTTATGCGCCTCCTGGCTCAGTTCCACGGTCCGCGATGACGGAGAGGAGTGGGGCAGTCTGGGGGCTGTGGTTTCCTTCTGCCCGGCCCGTGAATTAAGTACTTGACTTTAGTTAACCTGTGGGAACTCACGGTCATAATGATAATCAAGAGGCTGTAGTAATTTCCCCGGCTATGGCGAGTGTTAACAACCAAGATATTACTCATGTTATTGGGTATTTACACATCATCGAGTTGTCAAACAATGATAAACGAGGAGCATATACCACTGATTCTAATTGTGCTGTCTTTGACAAACCTGTAGCTAAAGCCCCTACTAGTTTCAGGGAGGAAGACCCCCCCCTGAATTCTAGTTTGTCAATTATATCTTGGAATCTTGCAGAGATTTAAACTAAACTCTCCGACCCCAGGTGGCTTTCATTTATAAATAAAAATGATATTTGTATTTTTCAAGAGACCTGGGCTACTGACAGGGTATTCATTAGTGGATATTCTACATACAGCGTTGAGGTGCTAGTTCCAAGGAATACAGGGAGGGCAAGCGGTGGCTTAGTAATATTTGTAAAAAATTCCATCACATGCACCCACAAACAGCTGCTAATCAATTCACTTGACCTAATGGGGATCCAGGTTACTTTTCCGTCAGGGCTAGTCTTATCTATTTTTAATATCTATGTTAGGTCTGACTCTTCAGGGAATGACTCACCCACTTTATCTACTCTAGACCATTTGGTAGGTATCTACCAGCCACAGACTAGGGTGCTGGTCGCTGGAGACTTTAACACCACGTTTGAGCCCTTCACATTACCCGATTCTCTGATTGAGGATGAAGATGAGTCCTGAGGGATCCCTAATCTATCGAACAAAGCAGGAGGCTCACGTAACACCAAAGTAACTTTCTAGCTTATTTCCTGGTAGCGGTGAGGAGTTTAAGGGCATGCAATGGCAGAACCCTTTCAGACATTGACAGACAAGCCACATTTAAAAGAGGCTCTAGTTCTAGCGTCATCGACTATATCCTGGTGGATGTTAGATTGTGGTCCTTAGTGAGCGATATGATGATCACTGCTCGGCTTGACAGTGACCACAATCCCCTCCTTTCTATGGCTGGTATTTTCCTTAGCAGGGGCTTGTCTGGAAGACACACAACACAACAAGAACCCTTAATTTCTAACAACCATAGAAGAATTTCTTGGGCTAGAATCCAGGATGACCGTAGACAACAAGCATTAATCTATGATCTGTTTGTGCGTCATTTTTCCAATTTTGATACAGCTATGTTATCACCTGACCAATTATTAACTGCCGTTGGGGGCTTCTTTAAGTAGCTAAAAGGTGTGTTTTCATCACAATCGACCGAGAAAAAACCCAGGGAGGGGAAGAAATGTGCATGGTTTAACCGTGAGTGCAAACAGGCAAAACTTAATTTAAAATTAGCGATCCAGGATGGTGATTGAATAGCTGTTGCCCATTCATGCAAGGGATATAAAACAGCCCTAGAAAAAGCAAAGCGTGATTGGGCTGACAATAACTGGCAGGATTTATTTGCTGCTGCCAGATGCAATGACAACAATACATTTTGGCCTATTATTGCACACGGGAGCCTGGAAGGGGTTACTATTCCGGATTACTTCATTCAACCAGAGTAGTGGGTTGACCATTTCACCTTATTATATGATGAAAGGGAAGCTATTCAACCGGAGGGTGATACTGATAATTCATCTAACTGTGTACCCTGTGAGATTGGGGGGGGGGGGGGTTACTGCTAGTAAATGTTCCCTTTTTAGGCTGAATGACACTCTTAGTACTATAGAAAGAATGAAATCTGCTAAAGCCCCTGGGCCTGACAAGATACGGGTGACTTGTATAAGTCAGAACCTTTACTTTGGGCGCCTTACCTAAACCTTTTGTCTAATGCAGTTGCTGATGAGGGAGAATTACCCGAGACCTGGAGAGGGGCGTAAATAATAACTATACACAAGAAAGGTGGTGCTTCTGTCCCGTCAAATTATAGACCGATTAGTCTATTAGATAATATGCAAAAAGTCTTTGCTAGACAGGTTCTGGACAAATTACAGACCTGGATGGATGACAATGGAATTCTGTCATCATATCAAGCAGGATTCCGCACTAAAACTAGTACATGCGACCAGGTGTTTAGGTTTACTTTATTATATTGGAAATACGTACAACTAAAAAGCAAAAACTATACGTAGTGTTCGTTGCTCTTCGTGCTGCCTTTGACCTGGTGCCGTGAGTAATGCTTTGGCCAGTTTTAATAGGGTAGGGAGCGCCCGTACATTTGGTTGAAATTGCTTGTGATGCTCCATGAGGATAATTATGCGCAGGTTAGGTGGGGGAAAGCCGGTGAATTAACTACTAAGATCCCTATCCAGCAAGGGGAACGCCAAGGTTGCGTGCTCGCACCCACACTGTTCTCCCTTTATATAAATGAGGTAGTCAGTGACCTGCAGGATTGTGAAAATGATTCTCCCCTGTTAAATGGCAAAAAAAAACAATCCTGCTATTCGCTGACGACTCACTACTCATATCCAGGACCCCAATGGGTCTCCAGAGGCTAATTGATAAATTTCTAGCATTCTACAAGACCAGGGGCCTGGAATTAAATGTGGAGAAAACCAAATACATGGTATTCGGAAGGAATAAGGGTAATACTAGACCTGTAAAAATAGTGGGGAAACCCCTTCGGTGCGCAGGACGGCAGGGAGCCGTCCTGCGCCACGGTGCTCGTGTGCGCAGGACGGCTCCCGGCCGACCTGGTACATGGCACCGGAAATCCCTCTGGTGCAGGCACCAGAGGGATTTCTTTTTCTTCCATGTAGCCTCGGGAGCTGGGGAAGAGCTTCCCCACCTCCCGAGGCCCCCCCCCGTTTCTGTGAAATGACGCTCAGCGCGCACGTCGCGCTGACGTCATTTCACCGAAACTGAAATGAGCCTTTAGGCTCATTTCAGTTTCACTTTCTACGTGCTCAGGGGGCTATCTCAGCCCCCTGAGCACGTAGAAAGACGGGAGAGGTATCATTGGAAAGTGGTGAATCTCCCCTTTCCAATGGTACCCCTCCCCAGTGGATCCCTGCTTGGGGATCCACCCACTAGACACCAGGGAGGGGGAGCGGCTCCTTGGGCAAGGGCCTTCGCTCCCCCCATAAAAAAATTGACAAAATTCAGTCTTTCTGCCCCCTGGGGGCAGATGGGGACAGTAGCCCCCAATCTGCCCCTCCGGGGGGCAGAAAGCCCACTAAACGGCAGGGATTTTTTTATTGCGCAATTGTTTTTAGTGTGGGGGCTGCCCTAAACGGGCATTCCAATGCCCCCACCCCTCACCGCACAATAACAGCCTTTCTTCCCCCCCTGGGGGGCGAAAGCCCACTAAACGCCAGGGATTTTTTTTGTGTAATTTAATTAGGGTGGGGGCCGCCCAAAACGGGCATGCCAATGCCCCCACCCCACCCACCACAATTACAGCCTTTCAGCCCCCCCTGCGGGCAGTAGCCCCCAATCTGCCCGCCCAGGGTGGCAAAAAACCCACTAGATGCCAGGGATTTTTTGGGGGGCAATTTGAATTAGAGTGGGGGCTGCCCAAAACGGGCATGCCAATGCCCCCACTCCCGCAATAATTACAGTCTTTCTGCCCCCCTGGGGGAGCAGAAAGCCCACTAGAAACCAGGGATTTTTTGGGGCAATTTTCATTAGGGTGGGGGCTACCCAAAACGGGCATGCCAATGCCCCCACCCCCGCCCACAAAAATTCCAGTCTTTCTGCCCCCCTGGGGGGCATATGGGGGCAGCAGCCCACAATCTGCCCCCCCGGGGGGCAGAAACCCTACTAGAAACATTTATTCATGTAGTTTTTTTCAACTAATTTTCAATTTTTCCTATATTCAACTGTTAGTTTCTATAAAGAAACCTTGAAGGATCTACACAAATGAACCCTTGCTGAATTCAGAATTTTGTCTACTTTTCTAAAATGTATAGCTTTCCAGGATCCTTTATTGCTTTCATACCCATTTCTACCATTAACTGGAAGGAGGTTGAAAGCACAAAAATAGCAAAAATAGGCTATGTCCCAGAAAAATGCCAAAACTGTGTAAAAAGTTTGGTTTTCTGACAAAAGTCTGCTTGTCCCTGAAAACTGGGAAAATTGTGATTTCAGCCCCACAACCCCTTTGTTGATACCATTTGCAGGGAAAAAACCAGACGCTTTCAACTGTAGCCCTTTTTTCCCATTTTTCAAAAAACAAAACAAAATTTAGCTATATTTTGGCTAATTTCTGGGTCCCCTCCAGGGGAATCCACAAACCCTGGGTACCTTTAGAATCCCCATGATGTTGGAAGAAAAGGACGCAAATTTGGCGTGGATACCTTATGTGGTCAAAACGTTACAGGGGCATAAGCGCGAACTACCCCAAATAGCCAAAAAAAGGCTTAGCACAGGGGGGGGAAAAGGCCTAGCAGCGAAGGGGTTAAGTTTGATTATTTAGGAGTAAGATTAAACGAAACCTTGGGCTGAGATATTCAATTAGAGAAAATTATTTAACCCTATGTCATAACTCGAAACCTATACTGCGACTTCACAAGCAGGCTTGGTCCAGGTCAATTACCCCTGCTTTGGAAGTTTACCAGATGAAAGCCCAAAATGCTGCACTCTATGGTGCAGAGCTCTGGGGTCACGTTGATTTGCACAAACTAGTGGTGAGTGAAAACATATTTGCCAGATCCCTGATCTGTTCCAACGAGCACTCCGTTGATCCAGCTGTTTTTTGATCTTGGCCTCAAGAGAATTGGTGACATAGCCGCAATTAAACCATTGAATTACTGGCTACGAATTTGGTTCACTAGGGAGCAAGGCGAATATTGTGAATCTCTGAAAGAAGTTTTAAATTTAAGTGGTGCTAAAGGGATTCCCTGGCTAAGTCATGTCAAATCTCGGTGCAGATCATTGGGGTTGATTCACTTGTGGGACCGCCCGGAAAGCATCAGTAAAAATGATATTACCATTGTGAAAGCCAAGTATTGGGCCATTGTGAAGAACGGTATGTTACAAGTGGAACTGTGGTGCGACTAACTACTGAGTTTTAAACCCTTCTCTGAGTTTGAGTTTTTTTATGATTTGAATTCGTCACCCCTGGCGAAAAGTCTCTATGTGAGATTTAGACTAGGCTGTTTACCCCTAAGGTCATTCAATGTATGGGCAACGAATATAGATACAGCCGCATGCCCAGCATGTGGTTATGCACTGGAGACAGACGAACACATTTTATTTTTCTGCACAGAATATCACCTTCTTCACAAAAAATGGATCTGTCTCATTTGTTGTAATTTGGGAGTCTGATGTTATAGGGTGGCACTGAGGATACTAAAATCTGACAACAGAGCATCTATTGTTTTTCCTGTAAGTAGGTTTTTGATGAGCGTCTGGTTTAGGCGCGAGAAGTTTATGTCCCAGGTTGCCCAAGAGGTTCCAGCTGTGTCGGAGTTGTAGGTACAGTTAAGATTAAGTGGTTGTTATTCCAGGAACCCCTACTCAGGATTGTTTGATTATCTGTGATACTTAGTAATCCATGGTTATGAGCAGTAATCATAGGCAGCCAATTGATTGTTATCGTAAGTTTTTTAGCTGTGATTGCCGATCATTGAGGCATCCAGTATTTTATCGGACATGACAGTATATTATGAAATGTTTTTAACTATAGGAGTTTTTATATTGCTGCCATGGTTGTATAAATTGGGATATTTTTAGCCGATGCTAATTTACGCTGTTTATCTATTGTGAAGTTATGTGACAGTATATCAACAATGCAAAATATTCTTTTTTTAAGATATACTGATTATGTGGTCTAGGAACCTGGAGTTGCCCTACGTTTATTAACTGTAAAGAGTATATCTATACATGACCATTTTATTACTATATTGAATTTGGTGTACGGTATTTAGTCTGGTCAATATATACCTATGTAATGTATGTATGTATTTATCACCTTGTACATTAATGGCGTTTTTATTAAGGCTGTTATTTTTATATATTGTATGTATTTTAAATGCACCTTAATGTTTGCATGACCGAATAAAGTAAAGAAGAGAACTTCTTCATGCCTCAATTTGGCAAACACTCACCTTGACTTTCACTGTAAGGATCCAGAATAAGCAGCTGTGAGACTTTTTTTTTTCTTAATTCTTGTTTTATTTCCTGCTATATATCTGTGGAGCTATATTTACAGGGAGCTGACTTTAATTGTATACCTGAAAGTATTCTTTATGATTTTTACTGGCTCCATTCTCTCCTATATCATCAGTCACCTTCATTAATTGAAATGAGCTGCTACTCTGGCTTTCATATTTTGTTACTTATGCACATTTTGAGTGTTTTTTGAGGTGCTGTGCTTTAATACTGCAACAACTCATTCATTCACGTCACAGAATTTATGTTTGATGAGTAACTTGGCTTGCCCTCTTATTTTCCTTTATTTATGGGCAGATTAAAAAAACAAAGTCTTCACTGACATCTTCTGCTCATAAATGTATAAATAATTAATCTTTTGTCTCACAACTTGCAATACTGGAAGATTCAGTGGTTTCTTTACATAGAGGCACCTCCTCATCAGGTTCAAATGGGAACGCTGCTTCACTTGCAACTGGGAAAGCATCTACCAAATGCCTGACAAAAGATCTGCCATCCCCTCCAAAATCACTTCCGACTGTCTCTATGGATCTTCTTTTGAAAGAAATATGTGCTTTACGCCCTTTTATGGAAGAGACTAATGCTAAGTTAAAGTACCTTACGGATAGATGGTCTAAGATGGAGAAAAGACTTCGCGCTGCTGAGCAAAATATTGCGTCACTTGCATCAACTACTCTTAAAATGGATGCCCTTCAATCTCAGGTGCGGTCTCTCCAGAAGCAGGTTGAAGGCCTTGAAAACAGAAATAGGAGAAACAACCTTTGTATATATGGTCTTCCTGATAATTAGAGGAAGAGAGCGCTGTAGGTGTGCAAAGGAAGGCAGTGCAAACGGGACTGGAAGAGATGAACACAACTGGGAGTGCTGATGGACTAGTGTAAAAGAGAGCACTGCAAGGCTTGGAGGAAAGGAGCCGTGACAGGGCCCTGGAGGAAGAGAGTGCTGAAGGGGCAAGAGGGAGACAGTGAAGCTATGGCAGCAATGAGAAAGCACTGCAGGTGCCTGTTGTAGGAGAGCACTGCACTGCCAGGTCCTAGAGGACCACAGGTTAAGATGACTCCCTCCTGATGTTACAAGACATCTCAGCTGCCTTTGACACAGTTGACAATCCCACCCTCATATGCACCGAGTCTTAAATAGGATTCACCAGCAATGTCCTTCACTGGTTCTCCTCCTACCTTCCTAACCAACCCCAGTTTGTTTACATGTGAAGTCACACATGGATCCATGTCTTCTCTCATCTTTATCCTTTACCTGGATTTGTTTGATGCTCTGCTCACAGACACCTGCATCAAGACTCACCAATATGATTATTATACACAACTTTACTTGAAAATCTCCTTTGCATCAGACATTCAACACCTCAAAAAGTATGTGCACATCATCCAGACTTGGATGTTGAACGCCTACCTGAAGTTCAATCCAACCACGACAAAATTTCTGTCATTTGCCAGAACAACAAACAAGAGAAAATACAAACATGGCATAATGACATGAACCTTGAGGGCTTCAAACCCCAAATCTCACTGAATGCCAGGTCACTAAGATTCATCCTGGACACCAACCTTACCCTCAAGGAACACACTGCCAAAAAACAAAGCTCTGTCTTCTAAATTAAGTCAAGTGTTTGAACTGCTGTTCAAACACTCGTATTCTCACATCTGGATGGTACTAATGCCCTTCTCCATGGCCTTCCTGACTCTACAATGGCACCATTTGGATGTACAACAAGTCCCTAGTAGAAATATGTGGATCAAATGCTGTAATCTAAATGTGTAAAACCTCAAAATGAAAAGGCAGGACTATCCACTGTGAATATAATACTCAATGACAAGCCCAATCTTCCCCTTCCAGGTTATTACAATGACACTTGAGAATCAACCAAACAATAATCCCAAAACAATATTTTCAAAATATACAAAATCGATTTTATTCGTAAATTCTTTTAATGAATTAAAAAACCTTGTGAAACTGAATCTGACAACGGTTGTATTGTGTACAATAAAAAGATCGAAAATTGTGTGCACATAAAGACCGTAAATTGCATATATAGCACTTTTTAGCGTCCACATCATATATTACAAGATGGCCGCCACCATAAGACGGTTAAATATCTATTTAGAGTTAATATATTTATTAACTTTTGGAGTGATTGACGCGACATGAAAAAATAGGAGGTGAAAGACTATGTACCCCAAGAACTTAACACACCCCTATTTCATTATAAGATGACCGCTGGATTTGAATTGTGAGATAAGAGTAGATCTTAGGACTAAACCACTTCAAGGACCCCGTAATGGAGAGACTTGTGGTAGAAGTAGCTTTTATCCCCCCGTAAACATCGCAATCGAATTAGTTTTATATGACTCTACTAACAAAACAGTCATAAGATAAGGCACAGTTGGCCATTGTAAGATGTCCGCCGTAGTAGGGAGAAATGTTTCCCTCCACACATCTTAGTTAATTGTACCACATGACTATGGTAATAGTATTTAAATGCACAACCCGGAAGGGGCAGACCATTGTATCCTGACCCAGAAGGCATTGACATAGGAGCAGGGAGGCCGGCTCATCTGTTTCAAGTAAGTTACAAGGAATGCGATAGTTATAATTTTTTTTAAATAACTGCTTTTAAAGGTTTAAAAGGGTTTAAAAGGGTGCAATGACTGAGGGGGGCAAGACGGCGAAATTTGTATACGTTCGAGTCTTGCTCCGATAATTAATAGTCATGACCGCAAAAGGAGGGAGAGTTGCTCTAATAACTTTGGACATAAACTTATAAAATCACAATACCCAGACGAAGGGCCCCCAAATTAATCTGAATAATGGATAGCATCACGCGAGAAAGACATACCCACAAGAGACTCTTAAACCTGAATAAAATGATCATTATAACCAGGGAAGATACGAAGAACATCTTATTATGTCTATAGAGGTTCGAGTAATCTGTCCTTCCTAAAACTTTTTGATCATAAAGAAATTTCCCAAAAAACAATGAGGAATATACATTAACTGAGTCTTTATGTACTTTAATCCGTCCAGAATGTTTTACTGAAGTTGCACAATCAAGAAAAGCAACACAACCAGGTAACATTGATTAACTACCGATATAGTCCACGATGTTTTTTTATTAAAAATAAAACGCGATTGAATAATGATTACGATTTATTCATCCTGCATAGACGACGAGGATTAAATTATTAGAAGAGAGTCCAATCACGGCTCATCCTTCTTTGCAGAGGATACTGCAACTGGCTTTTAATAGGTATAGAGATAGTTACGAGTAATTTGTTGTGACACGAGATATGTTTTTTGCAATAACAGATATCCAGAGAGCTGAAACTTTTAATTTTCAATTGTTTGGTTTTAAGGGAAATTGATGATAATATTTATCGGTGGCTCCTATGAAACTCGTAAGAAAAAGGAATAGTACCACATAAAAAGGTACGCTACCTCATATCTTTCATATATAGACATAGATTTGTTAACAAACATAGGGCGTAGTTTTGGTCCTGTTTGTCTCTTTTTTCGAATAATAAGGAAAAGTTCGGTCAAAATTTTTTTTTCCATTACTTAACACTATTTGTATTATTTTAGGTCATTCCTTGTTTTTAAATCAAGAAGAGTGTTTCCCATCTCTAGCGAATAGGGGATCCACCACTTTTCATACCTATAATAGGTAGGTTATTACCGAAATATGTAGGATCATATGTTGTTTCTATATGTTGTAAATATGATGTTGAGAGGGTCACTGTTAATTTGCCAATGTTGAAAACCACGTGGAGGTGGTTTATTACAATGAACGTTACTTTAGAATGGCAATCTAATTTAAAAAAAAAAAATTATGATATGGGAACAAATGTATAAATGTGGCAATATGATTACAGAGGAGAATAGAAAAGTTAACCTTATATATTTTTGTGTATTCAATTCGTAGAAAACTCTGTCCTGAAGAAGGTGATCAATCAGCATTTCACCGAAACGCTGCGTCGACTTTTATGTAGTTTTCTGGTTTCTAACCATTGTTGATGAAATTTGTTGTATGTATTAGGTGAAAATAATTTTTTAATGACATTTTTAAATATTTGCCAATTATGTTTTTTAAAAGAATTTACGAATAAAATCGATTTTGTACATTTTGAAAATATTGTGTTGGGATTATTGTTTGGTTGATTGTCAAGTGTCATTGTAATAACCTGGAAGGGGAAGATTGGGCTTGTCATTGAGTATTATATTCACAGTGGATAGTCCTGCCTTTTCATTTTGAGGTTTTACACATTTAGATTACAGCATTTGATCCACATATTTCTACTAGGGACTTGTTGTTTGTTGACTGTAGTTACCCTGTCCCTATTTTGAATAATAGGGTGTCTCTTTTTGTTACTTTTGACCATTTGGATGTATAAAGCCACAACAAATGCAATGATGATCAAAAGGTAATTGTTTTTGTTACAGTGATCTGATAAGCTAAACAATACAAGCCTTACTTACACTTTTTGTGGCATGCTTCATCATAGGCAACCTCATTCCACACTGATAAGGTGATACTTACTACATTACTTCGACCTCAGTGAGAGGGAGTTCTTGATAGGAAACACTGGATAGTCTAGTGATCCAAGTTTATTGTGTTTGTGACTTACACTTTAGTGCGGCTGTGTTTCCACTGTAATTATTGATTCCCATGACTAATCACATCTTTTTAACTATCAGTATACATATTGAGAGGATGCATTAATCATGATAATCCCTCATGGATGGAAGTATGAGTTTATTGCATCTATGTGTTCCTTATTATCTACTAACCTCTACGCCTATATTCCTCAAGTGTGTGATTACAGGGGGTGCCCTCCTCCGCCAAGACCAGGCTGACCAATAATAGTTAGGGTAAGTATGAGTCATGTATGAGTGTGTTCACCTTCTTCATGTGTGTAGTGTATTTACTGTGTTCTCACAGTTTATCACATTTATGTTGCAATGACCTGTGCCTTTGACAGTACACAGTGCAAGTGTGTACTATAATTTACACTATGTACCCTATTTTGTCTTATTCTTATAGGCATTATATTGCTACTCTCAAGGTAGGAAATCTTCTTACCTATGTTTGAATGACTAACGGTAGATATATTATTAGGTATCTGATTTGGCCTGTTAAAAGCCCTTTTCGATTTCTTGTTTGTAATCTGTTTATTGAACATTTTCAGTTACGTACAACAATGTGTGCCATGACTGTTAGAGACCAACATGAGATGACATAGAACCAACTGGCACAAAGTCTATGTTTATATGGCAGCACCAGTAGAATGCTGCATGAAAATGGAAAGGTACACAGTGAGTGAACAGGTGTGCTCAGAGGTCATCTACAGTTTAGCATGTCAAAAAACAAAAAAGAACAACAGAAAAACATCAAATTATTACAACTCCTGGTTGATGCTGTTGAAGTGAGTTTGAGGGCTGGAATGCTACCCCTCAATAGGATCCCAAGCACCCGGTGTGGCTTCGAAGGAGGATTAGTCAAGGAGCAGCAGAGCTCGCAGCTTCGGTAGGGTAAAGCATGTATGTTCCAATCGGGTTAAGTAGTGGATCAGAGGACGTCAGATACGCTGAAATTTAGCCTCCGTGTCTGTTAGATTGTGAGAGTTGTTCCATCGCCATGATATGTCATAGACAAGTAAACCATTAAGCAATGGAAAGGGCTGATGTATTTTTCCACGCTAGTGCGATAAGCTGACATGCAGCGTGGAGCATGTGGCTGATTAGTGCCTAGTCAGAATGAGTCGTCACTTTTAGTGTCATGGGCAGCACTCCAAGAGTAACTGTGAGATAAGATGTACGAAATGGATATCCTATAGTGGCTTTAATGTGCCCTAGGATTTCTTTCCAGTAAATAGTGATGTGGCTACATGCCCACCAAATATGACAGAAGTCTCCTACTGCCAAGCCACATCACCAGCAGTGGGAGGATGTGGAGGGGTATAGGGGGGAGAGGCGAGCAGGTGTATAATACCATTGGTACATGTCTCTCTAAGGGATAAGCTTCAACAGATTTAAGGTATATCCCGCCTGAGGGCATCCCATTGTTTAGGCGAGATACCCTCAGTAGTAGTACCCTGCCAGTATGATTGATACAAGTAGGTTCGAGGTGCCGTAGAGTGCTGCAGCGTATAGTATGCATTAGATATCAGTCCCCTGGAGCCAGTGTATATCTGCACCAACTTTTCTAAGGGATTGTAGGGCTTAGTCGCTCCTGGTTAGTTGGAGGGATGAAGCACACGATGTTTCAGCTGACAGTACTGTAATCTTGCCGTTTCTAGGATGTAGAAGTCTGCTTTGCATTGCTCAAAGTTCTTGATGGAGAGTCCTACAAACAGGTCGCGCAGTGTCTGTGTGTTGAGGGATGGAAAGGTAGTGAGCCCCCGTTTGGTCGCTAGTTTATCCCATATGTCAAGCACCATCATAGTGGGGGGGGAGAGGGGAGGGGCAGGTATGCACTGCGTGAACTAGCGTGCCAAGGTAACCAAGCTCAATCCCACAAAGGCTGGCATGCAACAGCACGGTCCATGTGGAATCAGCACTTCTCACTCTCACGCACTACCCATTCCAAGATGTATCGTAGCTGGGCAGCCCAATAATATTCAAGAAGGTTGGGACATGCCAGTCTGCCTCTGTCGAATGGCTGCACCAGTAGGGAGGTAGATATCCTTTGCAGCTTCCCATTCCAAATAATAGAATAGATATTCCGCTGGAGACGGAGGATATCCTCCTGAGGAATCAGAGTTAGTAAGGTCTGGAAAAGATACAAAGCCCGGGGGGGGGGGATCGCTAAGACCAGGCGAGTAGTGCTCTATCCTAGTCGCAAGGATTTTGGTAAAATTCTTTGCGTCGGTGTTAAGGAGCCCTGGGGACAATAGAAAGGGCATTGCCTAGTGTCCTTCCCCAGTTTAGGTATAAGGGAAATCTCTGCTGCCGCCATAGTGGGCGTAAGGCCAGTTTCCTCCGTGAAGGAGTTAAACAGCTGAAGCAGTTGGTCTTGAGATCTCTTTGTCCCCTTGGATATTTGCAGGAGCTCGACGGCGAAGGATATGATGTCAGATCCTTCTGCCCCTCTGGGGACACCCCTGATGCGAATGTTGTTCCGCTGGCTTCTGTTTTCCAGAGCCTCTTGTTTAGTTTGTAGTTCTATATGTTGGTCTTCAAGTGCCGCTATGTGATGCTATAGCATTTTCTGGTCTTCACAGAGAGCATCTACCATTCATTCCAAAGTGTCCACATGCCTTTAATGCAGAATTTGAAGTCGCCTTTAAGTGAGCCAATTTCGGAGCAAATCTCCTGCAGAAAACACTCCATGTAATCTTTCATAATTTGGTAGTGCGGACGACTCAACGGCCATGAGTTTAGAGGGGGGCGGCGAGACCGAGTCCAACAGGGGGGCCTTGTTCCAGAGGGAGGTCACCTGGTTGTCTTTCAGAATTTTGGGGCATGACATGATGTTGGAGCGCCAAGGTAGCAGGCATTAGGAGTCAAAATTAGATCTGGGCTGACACAGGGTAGGCACAGGGCAGGCGGAGGAGAGCACAGCTGGGCACCGATGTCCCTCCGCAGGCCAAACAGAAGCAGCTCCAGGCCCCGTCTCCTCTCAAGGGCGCAGTGATCCCTCGGCAAGGAGGAGAAAGGCCGCCACAATCGTTACACAATCTAGCTCTGTAGGCCCACTCCAGGCCACGCCCCTCCTCGGGTCAGTGTGGTCTCAGCGCAGCTATTCCCCCCGCCCGGCCAGTACCTCTTTCCCAGTCCCCAAACGTCCGCGCAGCAGTGGGACCAACAAAGGGGGAAGGAGGCAGATGTCGACCACTGTGAACAGACAGATAGCACGGTTTGCATCAGGAGCCTGCTGGTGTTGCACAAAAAGGGCAAGTCCCGGATGTAAGGGTCAGCAGGGGGGTCACTTAAGTCTCTGCTGATGGGTGTGACAACTGGTCTCTGGTGATCCCCCCTGCTGTGCACTTTAATAGAGTCTGTCTGGGCAGTGTCAACCAACAACGGCCACAAAGGTTGTGCTTAATGCATGGTGACAGCCAGCAAATGAGGCCAGGCACCCTCTCCCACGGGCTCTCTCTTTCCTCCTGCTGCTTTCCAGGCCAGAGTCGCTGTGTGGCGGCGCCCCAGGTAGTCCAAATAGGACCAGTCGGGCTCACCTCCACAATGCTGCTTCCACGTCGTTCGGGCCAGCACCGCCGAGCCATCGTCACAGGACCCTGCTTCCTCTAGGGGGGTTAGAGCAGGGGCTAAGAGCAGGGTTGCGGCAGCTGATTGGTGCAGCAAACATCAGGGGATCCGGGGAGGGGGCTCCTCCGCTCTCATTACCCTTTCAGCGCTGTCTGCCTGCAGAGCCATGGCCCAGCTGCTTCGTCTCTGGCCGGCAGAGCCGTCACTCACCACAATCGTCCGGCACTGGCTCTGTCCGTCGCAGTGCCCAACCACCAGGGCTCCAAGGGCAGGTCAAGGTGGACTCGCCTGTTGTTTCTCTGCAAGCAGTGTTATGGCTCGGGCAAGCCGTCCCAATAGTTCTGGGGCCAGGTGGTTTTCCCCAGGGCCGGTTCTGGGATTTGTGGGTCCTTGGGTCAAAAGGGAATGTGCGAGGCCCCTTTAATTTTCTCAAGTGACACAGCTCAGGAAGCTTTGTGCAGACCCCTCCTGGGCCGCAGCTCCTCCTCTCAGCTTTCTACAAGCACCTTTTTTACAGCTCCTATCGGGCTGAAGGTGTGAGAATTGCTTGGGGGCTGAGAGTTAACACTGTGAGGGCGCTGAGGTGGTGGACAATGGGCGTCCCGCAGTGTCTGAATGGTCTCCTTGCAATTGGGACAAGAGGAAGTGTCTCCCTCCCTAGGCCTCCCGACACCATCCCCGAGAGGCCCAGGGAGGGGGGCCCCTCCCATGGACCCTAATTCCAAGGAGACACCTTTCTTTCAGTTTGATTGGCAGGGTAACAATAGGACACACGATCGGTGCGGGGCCCCATGCTGGTAGGCTGAGTGCGAGGCCCTGGGCAGCTGCCCACACTGCCCATGCCTAGCGCCGGCCCTGGTTTTCCCTCTCCGCCCCCGGAGCTGTGGCATGCAGGGAACGGCTCCTCAAGATGGCAGCTTCGAACCTGCCAGGCCCACGGCGACAGATGAACAGGGCTATCGCCAGGACAACAAGTAAGGGGCAAAACTGTCTTCCTCCCAGGTGCAGGAAAGGATCGCTGATGCCCCGGTGCAGGTATGCCCTTGACTTCACCATCCTGGTGCTGTGGATGCCAGCAGGATTCCAACGGGGGCCCGGAGAACAGACGAGACACGTCTTACTCCATTCCCTGCTTGGCCACGACCCCCTTTAATGATTTTTAGACACACAACAGTCTAAAACATGTTGGCAGTACTAAGAACAATTAAGTCATAATACTCCTATTCATCCGCTTTCTCTATTTATTTATTTTTTAATCATACAATTAGTCCCCACCAATAAAAGAGTACCCTTTGGGTTTACCCTGAGGTATTTTTCTATAAAAACCTGGATCTCTAATGTAAGAAATTTAATTATTAGGTGTGTGACACTACCAATCTCAAGGAATAATCCCACCCAGTGTCAACGTGATCCATCAACATCACTAAACTAACCTGAGCCTTAACTCCTGGTAGCTATGGCACAGAGCAGTACCAAAACAGTAATAATGTCAAAATGCTACAAAATTAAAATCCTAAACCGAATTAGAAAGTAAAACTTAATAAACAAAATGACACAAAAAGGACAAAAAAAAAATCAATAAGGGGATGCAAAGATATACATTTTTATAGTTTTCAATAGAAATGGCGTCCAAAATACAAGGTACCAGTGATAGTCAATGGTCGTGGTAGACTGGGATCTATGTGCAATAGAGTGAGGGTCATATGCACCTACCAGGTTCGTCTTTGGGATCTGGGAGCCTGATCTGCCCTTGATTCCTGGTGGGAAGGTCCAGCCAATTAGGAAGCTTCTGGTGAGGGCAGACCAACATCTCAAGTAGGAAAGAGTGCCAGGGCTACCTAGCCAGACTGACTGAGGTAGCAGATAAAGGGAGAGTGAGTGCGTGCCTCCCTGCTTTTGGAGGCGAGTTCCCCACCTGTATTGAGAGGCACCTGTGGTGATGGTGAGTGGCGAAATGGGGTCTAGGAAAGGCCAGCCCCACAACAAGTTGATGCTGTTCTAGCACTGCGGAGTGAGATCGATGCCGGCTTTTATCAACACTAATGTTGGGTGGGGTATGTGAGAAATTCTAAGCAGTAGCTGTGCGGAACTACTAATAATACCCACTTGTCTAAGGTGATTTCTGCCAGCAGGGGAGGACATCTTGGAGCCTTCCTCCAACAGGTGTTGTCTGCCTAAGGGGAGAAAGAAGAGGGGAGGATTGCCGGCACGAGGCGAGTCGCTATTTGGAGATGGAGGCCCCTTTGCCAGAGCTCCTTTACCCTGCTCCTGTTATTTTTGCCCCTGCAGACCCCCCCTGGAGTAGACTTGAAGTGACTGCTGGTGGCAGGCCTGCAGCTGTCTCTGATAGGAGGGAGAAGGGTCTGGGGAGGTGATCTTGCAACCTGCCCTGTACTGCTGTTATCGAAAGGGCCCCCTAGGGCTGTATGTTTGAAGGGCACTCATACCCTTGGCAGTGTCTGTGTCCTTTTTAATTTTTTACAGAATCTGGTCAACCTGCGGGACAAAGAGGTGTTCCCCATTGAAGGACTGGACTGTTGTACTTCTAGGTTAAAACCAGAGACACAAAGCCAGGTGTGGTATCTTACTAGGATGCTAGTGTTAACCCCTCGAGCCGCAGTGTCAGCCGCATTCAGGGCACAGTAGAAGGTGGTTTTGGTGATGGTTTTCCCTTCCGACACCAATTCCCCTCTTCTTTCTCTATACTTCTCGGGGAGGTGCTTAAAGAGGTCCTGCGTCTCGTCCCATGTGCACTGTCATATTGGGACAGCATCTCCAACAGAAAGTTGTTGTTGTCCTGGAGCATGTGCATATCCACTTGGTGATATGTGGCTGTTCTCTGTATCACTTCATGATAAGATGTAGTATCATCTGAGGAGTTGGCCTACGTGGGTACATATCTGGGTCTGTATGACCCGGGGGACCAATATTATAGTTGTCCCACGGGTCACCAGTAGGCTATGGATGGTAAGGTGAATTGGTGGGGATAACAGGGTTAGGTGGGCGGCCTTCCAAGTAAGAGGAGTGGGGTGATCCCTGTGGTGAGTACAGGAGAGAGAACAGATGTGGTGGTGGTGGTGGAGGAGGCGGTGGTGGAGGCGAATGTGGTAGAGGAGGAGGTGAAGAAGCAGCAGGAGGAGGTGGAGGGTAAGGTACAATAGGGAGAGGGCTGGTGCCCTTGTCTTTGTGTCTCCTGTCCTTGGGAGATGGAAGAGGCTCCAGAGCAATTTATTCCTTGCAGGTGAGCTTCCTCTTTCATGGCAAAGTCTCTGCTGGCTTTGGAGGCAGCTTTGTAGAGATCTTGCCCATCTATAGACAAATGTACAGGGGTTTCTGCCATGCATCAAGCTCCTCTTGCAACCACTGGAGGATGGGGTGTTCTGAGCCTTAGGAGCCGGTTCTGAGGGAGTACATGGTGCTGACTATGCTCTTGGAGGTGAAAGAGTTCTTAACATCAAGATTGGTTTCAGCCCCAAGGTGGATCTCAGTGCCAATGTGTGTGTTGGTGCTGGCCAAGATTCTCTCGGCTTAGCAGGGCAGCGAGACTTGATTAGTATCATTTGGCTCAATGGGCTAGCTGGATCGGTACCCAGAGGATGGAGAATTGTTGGCTCTAAAGGTTTTAGTCAGAGCCAACCATGGCCGAAAGGCAGTGGTGGTCCTGTTGGCTATTTTGTAGGCAAGAGGTTCAACACCTGACCCCCCTCAGGGGCAGTGCTCTGCCTCAACACGGGCTGCTATGCTGGCCTAATTTGTGTGTCGGTACCAACCGTATTTATGGCTGATGTCTTCATTCCTGGCTGTGAGGTGCCAGGAACCTGTTTGTCTTTCTCTTCAGGCTCGGAGTTGGAGGAGAATGCTGCCTCCGAGCGGGGCGATGACAGGAGGGGCTGTGCCTTCGAGGGGTTGGCTTCTTCCTCTGCCTCGACTCTTAAGATGTTGGGGGTGTCGTTTGACTCCTGCCTACGCATCCACTGACATGCCTACATGTGCTCATGTCGGTAACAAAGAGTCATCTTTAGCTGTGTAGTTCCTACAAATCTGTAGGACCTGCGCATTGTTTGAACATAAACTAAGGGCTTGATGTCAAGACTGATTCCGGACACCCCGCAGGATATGTTGGCCTATATACCAGCTAGCTCACAGGGCCATCATAAGCCCCCCCCCCCAACTTACCAAGGGAGCGAATGGTTTCTGGCAACCCCTGAACATGACAACCCTGACCCCTCAAGGATCGTGGAAACAGTACAGAACCTTTCGCTCAGTCACTCGTGCTTACTTATTCTCAGAGAAATATACAGAGAATACACAGTGAGACGTTTTCAATAATATTCATGGAACCAACGTTATTCTTGCATAAAATACTTGTGCTGCAATGATAAGGAGACAGCAGCAGATAAACGTGATTACAAGCACCAAAAGTGTAAATAGTAGATATAGTTCTACCATGGTGCTAACCAATGTATATATGTAGGCATATAAACAAGGCAGTAATCTAGCGTACTCCTACTATGCGATCCCCACTCTAAGTGTACCTAGAGTGTGTAGGTGTAGAGCCAAGAATCTCCCCAAGGGACGATCCAACCCCATTACCTGATGGGATAGAGTGAAGGACCCCATCTTGGTCACGAACTAGACACCCCTCACGAGATGTCAGACCGGTGCTTGGTGATTTCTCAGCATGCAAGGACCCTCAGTGTCAGCGGAAGTACCTCTTCTACTAATCTATCAGGATGCTCATCTTTTATAACAGAAAGCAGCCTTGCGATGTACACATAGATTAGCGATGTTATGTATCTGTAGATAGCCCTATCGCCCCTTGGATGAAGATAGTGATGACATTTGTACGTAGTGCGAAGCGAGATACTGTACATGATGTTCAGGGCGTTGTGATAATGTTGTGCGAAGCTAGATGTGAAAACAAGTTTAGTTTCAGAGAAACTAACCCAACATTGTCGTGCATGAAAATGTGTGCAAAAGGTCCCAGCTGGAAATGTTATTTGTGAAGACAATGTAAGAAATAAGCTGCTTCGCTACCTGGGCCTAACTCGGGAATATAACACCCACTCCCCATACTAAGGGTCGATATTTAAAAAGCTATCTAAAAGGCCAGCAGACAATTCTAAAAACGTTAAAAAAACTACTCTTAAAAGTATCTGAAAGCGGGCATCCCAATAAAATATGTATTAAAAGTCTTAAAAGTCATTATATTATTTGAGATCCCAAGCACTCAGTAAGCCATGGTGCCTAGAAAAAGCTGTTTTGGCACATTTTGTTTAAAAAAAGAGGCCAAATTGTTCTCACACGGAAAAGGTCAATTGTTTATGTGTTCCGAGTGGTAGACGAAACATTGCTATTGCCCACATCCGCAGACGTTCCCAGAGGCGCACCTCGTAGCATGTTTATGGAGCAAAGGTGATTCCATCCAGTTTCCACAGCAGCCACTGAGGGAGGTGTCGTATCCCACAAGTTGTCCCCCTGGCCATTGTTCACATCACTAGGAGCTGAAGCATCCCAGGGTGGCCCTAAGAATGCATTCATCATCAATGGAATACGATGGGGAGAGGACAGCAATACGCATGGAACTTAAAGGGGTCCATCAGTACTTCAGTGTCCTGTGGTGCAATCAATTCTGATCCAAGACACATATCCAGGACGCATTTGTGGCTGCAAAGCACTGCAAAGCAGGCAGCGGAAGCCAGGTTGTATGCAGTCAAGCCAGACCGGCCTGAAAGACAAGAATCCGTGCTCATTTAGTTCTTGAAGCCAAGGTGAGCCAAAGCAGTGTATCATGCACTCACGGCAACGCAGCACAAGCAGTGCTGTCTCCATTCCAAGTTGAACTGGGGCGGCCTTTGTGGAGCAGATGGAATAAAATCAGTATTCCCGCAACAAGCAACAGGACAAGCGGGAGTCCTCCAAAAACCCGTCCCAACACGGAGTGTATGAAAGATGGTATAACTCCGAATATTATCTGAAAGGTGCTACCCAAACCAGAGCCGATACATAAAAAAAGTGCACTATTTCTTTCGTATCAGACATGTTAAAGATACGATGGACCAGCTCCCCAAAATGCAGCGGGAAGTTATTATGGAGTAGTTTAGTCTGTATCTCAGACAAGGACCTTGCAACCTGGAGATCAAACGTCTCTTTGGCTGAAGTTAAGGCCACATCTTTTTCCAAAAGCATGGCTTCTAGCTTGCTTAGGGAATCAAATTTTATGTTGGAAACATTTTTTAGTATTAAATCTTTTTTATTGAAAGATTGAAGCATATACAAAACAAATATACATGCAGGTATAGCCATCACGTCCTTTAACAGTGCTAAATCCAAAATTCGAAAAGGACAAGCTAGGTCCATCAGCGTTAAAGTGGGCTTGTGCTACTGTAAGATAGCCCTGTATATGCTGTAAATGACAGGAAAAAACAAAACTATATGAAAACCCCTGAACCCTTCCCGTCCCCTTCCCACCCACCACCCGTGTTCCAAGTCCACAACCTAAACTATCTAAGCCATTCACGATCACTAGTCCTATGTCATCTGTTCCGTATCAGAGAGGCGCAATAAGCGGAGGTATCGAGGGCAAGTGACTTCCCGAAATTCAGAGGCCAACAAGGACAAGAAGGGCTGCCACAGCTCGACATACCTGGATCCCTCCCCTGCCATAGTCAGCGTAAGCTTCTCCATACCAAGTACCTGCCATAAGCGGTGGAGCCAGCCGTTGAATGTCGGGACATGCTCGGTCCGCCAATGTGAGAGTATATTTTGCATGGGTGTGCCCAGCGCAATCGCTATCAAGCGGCCTCTGCGAGAGCGCAATGGATAAGTCAAAGGATTTGGGAGGCCCAGGAGGACGTATGAGGGGAATCGTGGGATTTCTGTGTCAAAATGTTCATCTACTTCGTCCAGTACCTGTTTCCAATAGGCTTGGAGGTGAACGCAGTCCCAAAGTAGGTGTACCAATGTGCCCACCTGTCCACAGCCCCGCCAACATGTCGCTTCTCTAGTGTGGTCCATGGCATGGAGACGTTCAGGAGTATAATACCAGTAGGTTGCTATCTTAGTAAGGGTGTCAGTGAGTCCCATGTGATATGCGGAATGCCGTGCTCTATAGTATATGCCTTCCCACTCCTTATGACTGAGTGTCCTGCCTAATTCCCTTTCCCATCGTGCCCTACCGGAGCTGTAAGTGTGAGCAAATCTGGCCTGTAACATCTTGTATAAATCGGATATTAGTTTTTTGTCTGTCTTGCGCGTAATAAGCCAGTGTTCATAGGGAAGGAGGTGTCTATCAGCCACAGGGCGGACTTGATCGCTGAGCGCCCAATGTTGCACTTGTAGATATCGAAGTCTCTCCGACTCTGACATCCCATATTCTTGTGTAAATTGGGAGAAAGGGATAACTCCCTCTGCTGTATACATGTGGTAGAGGTATCGACACCCAGAGGGTCGCCACTTCGCAAAAGCCGTCGTGTCCATGCCCGGAGTGAAATCTGGGTTATCCATCAGTGGAGTGAGTGGGGACGGGAAAGTAGTAAGTTCGTGTTTAACATTGGTTTGGTCCCATATCTCCATGGGGACCCTTGTGATATATGAGGCATATAAGTTAGGGGGCCTGTGTTGTTTGCGAAGAAATGGGACTTCCTGCAGGGGTCTGCCGGCTACCGCCTGGTCCTGGAATAACCAATGTTTCTCTGACTCCCATCTGCTCCACTCCACCAGTAGACGCAATTGTGCAGCTTGGAAGTAGAGCAGTAAATCGGGAAGTCCGAGTCCCCCCCCTCTGGGGGAAGCGTTGCCAACCTCTGTTTCAGGCGTGGCTTCCGACCATTCCATATGAACTGAGCCAATTCTGATTGTGTTTGCTGTATCCAGCCAGAACGTGGCCTGAGAGGGATGGTACGAAACAGATATAAGATCTGTGGAAGAATGGTCATCTTGACTGCGGCTACTTTGCCTAGCCACAACAAAGGGTAATGTTTCCATCGCCCCAGTTCCCGCCCAATTTTCTGTCGCAGTAGGGTGTAGTTAGTGATAGCCGTTTCCGAAAGCAAGGGGGCTAACTGAATCCCCAAATATGGGATCGAATCTGCTGCCCATTGGATAGGGAGTAAACTTTGCAAGTGTTGCCGAGTGGGTTTCTCCAGAGACAGGTCTAGGGCCACCGACTTGTCCATATTTACTTTGAACCCGGCAGTTCGTGCAAAGAGCTCTAGGTCCTCAAAGCATGCGGGCAGCGCCTCTCGCGGGTTAGATAACGAAATCAAGACGTCATCAGCGTAGAGACTAATCGTGTGGACGTAACCGCCAAATTTGATCCCCGTAACCAACGGGTTGAGCCTCAACCTCTGCGCCAGTGGCTCCATGTAAAGAGCGAAAAGGAGGGGCGACAAAGGGCACCCCTGCCTTGTACCTCTCTCAATAGTGAACCGGGGAGATGTGTATCCGTTGACTCAAACCGTGGCCATCGGAAACTTGTAGCAATTCAAGACGTATGTGCGAAACTTCACGCCCAACCCCACTCTTTCCAGGACTTGTTCTAGATAGGGCCAGTGGACCTTGTCGAACGCCTTTTCGGCGTCGATAGCCAGCATCATGTATTCTCCCTGTGTGCGTGTAGCTTTTTCGATAAGGTGCAAGGCCCGTTTAGTGTTGTTGGAGGTTTGGCGTTCCGGAATAAAGCCCGCCTGATCCGGATCAACTAGGCCATTCATGTGAGGTGCGAGGCGGGCAGCTAAAATCCCAGTGTATAATTTAAGATCTACATTAAGGAGGGAGATAGGGCGGTATGCCCCACATTGTGACTTGCCTTTCCCTGGTTTGGGGATGACTGCCATGGAAGCCTCTAGAAGGTCCCCTGGAATCGCACCGGGCTCCGAGAAGGAATTAAAAAGGCGAGTGAGGAGAGGGGCGACTTGGGCACAGAATGTCTTATAAAAGACCGCGGAGAAGCCATCTGGCCCAGGCGTTTTCGCTAGCTTGAGACGTGAGATGGCAGCGATAACTTCCTCTGGTCGAATGTCTCTATCGAGATAGTCAGCTTGTTCCTTAGTGAGAGCTGGTAGGGGGATGGAGTCAAGGAAGGCCTCCCCAATGGAGAGCTAGCGTAGAGGTCGGCGTAAAAATCACGAAATGCATCAGCGATGTCGCTGTCCTCCGAGACGCGTCTACCGTCCTTCCGGAGAATCTCCTGCACTTTCTGCTGTTGTCTAGTCTCGCGAAATTTATGGGCAAGCAGGCGCCCACACCTATCTCCCCCGTGTAACAAGCGTGTCTTAGCCGCAAGGCCGCAAACTCTGCCCTTCTTGGTCAATGGCTGCAAGTTGTTGACGCACAGCTTTAAGTTGCCTCCACACTCGAGGGGCTCCTGTTCTCTGGTGCATTTGCTCCAATTCCCTAGTCTGTTGGGTGAGTTCTTCCCGCTTGCTCCTGCGCTCGACATTGTCTGCGGCTGAGATAGCTATTAACTCCCCCCGTATTACTGCCTTCAGTGCTGCCCACTGCGTAGCAAGAGTGGTGTCAGTGTTACTGTTGTGAGAGAGATAGTCAATGATGACGTGCTGTATCCGTGTGACCACATCTTTGCGGTGCAGTAGTGTCTCTCTAAGATGCCATGTCCTAATGGGGCGATGGGTTGGTGGAAGGGAAAGAACAACTGTCACTGGGGCATGATCAGAGAGGGAGGCAACCCCCATCTCCAACTCCGTCGCCAGCGCGTGTACAGGTGCCGATGCCAGCAAGTAATCCAGCCGAGCATATGTTTTGTGCGCATTGGAATAGTATGAGTACTCACGTTCTTGGGGGTGAAAGCTGCGCCACAGGTCCCTAAATCCTAAGTCATGTAGACGGGTCAGTACCTCTGTGGAAAGGGCGCCTGCTTGGTGTGTGTGTTGACATGATCTATCTAAGGTGTTGTCTAGAACCAGGTTTAGATCTCCCCCCAGAAGGATGTGGCGATCTGGTGTGGCGGAGGCTTCTGTAAGAGCCGAGTGAAAGAATCGCTCCTGGCCTTCATTGGGAGCATACACTGAACCAATAGTGAACGTGGTGTCGCCTACGGCAAATCTATAAGCCAACAGCCTTCCCTTTATCTCAGCCTCTTTGTGTAAGACCCTTCCCTTAAACCGCTGAGCCACCAGAATAGCAACCCCGGCCGTTTTAGTATTGCCTGAAGAAAAGTACTGAAGTGGGAATTTCCGGGACCGGAGGCGGTGGCAATCTTTCGACAAAAGGTGCGTCTCCTGCAGTAAACCGATATCTGCTTGGGTTTGCTCTAGACACAAAAGGACCGCTTTGCGCTTCATTGGGTTATTAAGACCTCTCACATTTAAGGTGAGTACTTTAAGCTCAGTAGCCGGCATTCACTCTGTTAAAATTACTAAAAGCAATGGTGGAGCGCTAAGTCTGATACTATTAAGGCACAGGGTGTGTTTCCACTCTAGAGAGCCCATGTGATGTGGGCCTATGCTAGCCCTGAGAGGAAGGTGGACAAGGAACACTGGAACCTCCCCCAGAACAACCCCCCCCCCAAAAAAAAACCCAATTCGGAAAAAAGAGAACAAAGACATTTTGTCCATCATCCGCAGGTGATTGGAAGTCTAGTGGATTGGGGTAGTCCGTCAAGATCTCGAAAGCCCCCCTCCCGCCAACGGCCCGGGGGAAAAAACAAACAATCAATTGGCCTTATAATATCATGAGGTTCAGCCAGGTTGGGACGAGGTCAGCTCCGTCGATACCGCCTCCAATGCGGCTTGCTGGCCCTTCATGATTTCTGCTGCAGGAGGTTTCATCGTACGACGCCTTCGGCCCTGTTGACGCCACCGGGGCTTGGAGTCATCTGTTTCGACTGTATGGCTCGCCGTGTCGTTCTCCTCGGCAGGATGGTATATGTCCAGCAAACGGCAGGCCTCCGACAGGGATCGTAGCTGATAGAGTTTATTGTCCAGTCAGAACACGAGGCGGAACGGGTGGCCCCAGCTGTAGGAGATGTTGCGTGTTTGTAAGTGAGCCGTGATAGGTTTAAAGGTTCTACGCTTCTGCAGGGTGAGTGCTGACAAATCCTGGTACAGGACCGGCGACTGGTCTCGAAATATCAGTGGATGTAGCTGTCGAGCTTTTTGGAGGATCTCTTCCTTGGTGTGATAATCCTGCACACAGACCAGGATGTCCGGTGGTGGAGCCGAGGAGGTACGTGGGGGGCCCACTCTATGTGCCCTGTCTAGACGGAGTTCCGTTTCCAGAGGCCTCCCTAAAATGTGATTGAATAGCTCCCTTGTGTACCTGAAAAGGTCTTTCGTGTCGTCGTCAAGTTTCACTCCACGGATCCTTATATTATGACGCCGGGAACGGTTTTCCAGGTCCTCAAGATGGGTCTGGAGATCAACCTGCTGATCATGTATCCGAAGGACTTCCTGCTGCAGCGCTGCTATTTCAATGTCCCTTCTGTCGATTTTGCCCTCCAGCTCGGCAACTCGCTCACCTATACCGTCCATGTCTCTGCGGACCTCCTTTATTTCCTCCGTAAATTCCTTCTTTAGCGTGTGGATGTCCTCTCTTAGTGCAGTAAACAGTGACTCCAAGAATGCCTTGGTAATCGGTTCCGTTCCATCCTCTTGCTCCGAGACGGGCTGGGCCGCACCCGAGGCCATGCCGGTGGATTGTTGGCTCGCTTGGGCCTTGGCGAACAAATCTTTCAAAGTCTTATCTTTACGTCCTCTGGACGTAGACATTTTGCGTGTCAGGCACCAAAGGAGCTGTGAGCCGAGCGCAGACCCCCGGGCAGCAAGACCACCACTGCAGGGAGTGACAGGGCTAGAGTAACTGTCCGTTCTGTTGCGTTTTGCGTCAGTGGATGATTGGGAGCAATGGACGGTGGGGCCGGGCGGGCCAGAGGTTGCGCTGTCGTTCAGGGTGTGGGTCCACCGCACCCCCAACTGTATGCTCCCTCCAATAGGTTGGACCACTCGCCTTCGCTTCGGCTGACACCCAGATCCTCTGGCGGTTCACCGCCCCCTCAGCAGGCGTTGTCGCCCCACACTCTCATCCCGAAGCTGCACTTTCAGAGTGGCACTGCTCAAGGCGCCCGAGATTCCTGACCATCCGCTCGTGATCTCTGGTGGCCAATCCGGCGTGGAAGAGGTGTCCACAGACGAGCGTCTCAGCGCAGGGGGCCTCCCTAGGCTCCTGTAAGCCCCAGTCAGTCTTGTGTTTGTCTCACTGGCCCACCACTCTGCCAATGGACCCTGGCACTGTCCTTTTCGACCCCGACCGAGCTTTCAGCTCCCCCCACTCACGCCAAGGCCAAACGTCTATCCAGGCCGTTCCATACCTCACCAACGCCTCCAAGTCAGATCATGCGCTTCCGCGCCCAGGCGATCACCATGTGGCAGTCAATAATCCTGCAGCTTCCCACCTCCCGGTGTACCGCCGGAGCCCCCGGCTGCTGCACGGGGAGACTTCCCCCCTCGAGGGGAGTCCACAGCCCCCTGTTGATTTCCCCCGGCAGAGGCCAGCAGGAGTGGAACTCTGAGGGCTCACGTCACACCGAGATCAGGCCGCTGTTCGCTCCACTTGTCCCCAGAGTCTCCGGTAGCAGCCCTGGCCAGCCCCTCCTCACTTGGGCATTGTGCCTCCTTCTCCGCTTTGCCCCGGTGAGGCCCACAAGGTCCGTCCCTTCGGCGGGCTCACATCACGCCAGGGTCAGGCCGCTGTGCGCTCAATCAGTTACTGGTTGTTGCTACAGGCGCTCTGCCCGCCGGGTCCGCTCTCCAGCCTCCACCTTCTCCGGCGCCTGCTAGGCACAATACCCCTCCAGGCCAGTCCGGGGAGCAGGCCCAGGCTGGGGCATGGACGGCCCCTCCCTTCGCACCCCAGTCGCGGTAGTCCGATGATCGTCGGCCACCCTACCTTCCGCCACCCGGTGGCTCATCCGAGGCTGCAGGGATACCGCTGGGCTCACTCAGCCACTCCGTTACTGTAGGTCACCAGAGACTCCGTGGGGCCGTCACCCGCGTCCTCGCAGGCCCGCGATCCGAAGAGTCACTCTCCCAAAATGGCGAAGCGGGGCACCCGACCTCTCCTCAGCTCCCCACCGGACCGCCGCCGGTGCGGCCCCGCTGCTCCGCCACCTGTGAGCTCTCGTCCGATGGGCTGGGGTCTCCGATGCCAGTCACCGCCCCAACCAGGCTATTCGGGGACCGTTTCGCCGCTGTCCGGGCCGCTCACAGCCTCGTCTGCAGTCACAGGCCTCACGACACAGCCCCGCCCATGGGTCACACCGTCAGGGCTCCGCTGGTCCGTCCGGGAAATCGGCACTCCCGGGCTCCACCACTGCCCCAGCTGACAGCTCGTCAGTGCCGGAACCGAACCGGCCCCAATGCCTGGGCCGACAGAAGCTATAACGGCCAGATAGCCGGTGCTGCAGCAGGCCGTCGGCGGGAGCTTCGGAGCAGTACGTCTGCTCACGCCGCCATCTTGGCCACGCCCCCTGGAAACATTTTTTGAAGGCCATAGTGCTGCCTCCCTAACTGTGCGGGCCGGTGGAAATGGTACTTGTGTACAACAAGTGACTATGGAACTAACCGTTACTAGCGATTCCCGGTTCCATACCACAGCAACCTTGATCATTCAGCATCAAATAGCTCCTATTTGAGAGCAGCCTAAATACAGGATGAATCAAAGCAGCTGAGGAACCCTTCAGATAACAGGACAAGTTCACCATTGATGCATTACATTCCCCGTGGAGAGAAATGTCCTTGCAAACCAAGGAACCGCTTAAGGCATGTTCACAGCCAGAGCCATTAAGAAAAACTTCTGTGTCCCAATTCCTGCATCTAAACCTGAATGGTAATTCCCAATGCTCATGAACATACCCTCCCCCTAGCGCTTAATATCTGCCTTCCTGTTGGTATTGGAGACAATGCTGGAATTGAAAGGTCGTGACCAGAATGGTGATGTAACCATGGATTGTCCAGTCAGTGGGTAGTGTTTCAGCCACGGTGAAAGGTTTATGGTCTAATTTTTCAATGTGCAACATGGTATGTTTCGCATCCCTACATGCCATTATCTGTCTTTCTGTTAGATCGTGTGTTGAAAACAGATTCGTACTATTGATGTAGGACCATGGCATGTGGCCAGAACGTAACGTTTGTAACGTCCAGCTCAGTATCACTATTGACCGTAATTGAGGCTGTCCATGTTGTAATATAGGCACGTCCTGCTGTATTATGTCAATTTCGGAAGACACTATGTTGCCAGTGAATAAATTCTGGATGATAAAGTGGTCATACCATTGTCAGCTAAAGCCTTTTCTAAATTAACCCTATCAATCTCATGCAATCTCTCAGCAGCTTCCTGTTGAGAAATCTTCCACAGCTGTTGTATATTCTACACAAAAAGCACTTTTGAGGTGGGTTTCGAGGACCTAGTAAAAAATCCCTGAGATCCATGTCATCAGAAAGAAGGGACAAGTGTTGCTTCACCTGGGAGAGTGTTGAGGTTTTTGGCCAATCTAGGCACAACTTCCCAACACTAGAAGACGTGACCTCCCCAAGTGTTCTGTCTGTACATATCGTTGATCAGGCCTATTTACCCTAAACCCATCTGTGTTATCCAGGAATCTACATTGTCACCCGTTTGTGTCCACAGGCCAAACCAACCAACCCTTCCAATTGGGGTCTGATGAATTGAAAGAACCTTTTCGTAACATGGTATCTAATGTATCTTCACTAAAGTGGGTAAAGTACTGCCAATTCCCGAAACATGAGAATGCGGGAATCCGTGGTGCGTTCAAATACTTTGTTTTTGCTATACCCAGACATGAAGTTTGTTGTACTGTCTTGTTTAGGAAAATCATTTGATGTGGTATGAGGCATGCTCTAAATAAGGCCTCCATCCCCTGAACCTGATAATCTCTCGTCCCCAGATAGACTGTGTGTCTATTGTGTCTTTCCAAAAGTCAAAACCCTGTGTACATAGTTGGGAAATGAAGGAAGCAGAGTATATCAGCTTGGTATTTTTCTTTGCAGGTGTAGGTGCAAGCCTATCGTAATACGAGACTGGGTCTGATGTTTCAAAACCTGAAAAATAAGCAAACTTCTGTGCAAAAGTCTTTGAACTTCCTTTCGGCAGTGTTGGGCAGTGTTCCCATTGTATGTAATTATAAACAGTGCGCGGGATACTAGCCTTAATGTAAAAAATGGTGACCATAATGCCAGTAACAGAACATGTCCCCAAAATTACTTGTACCATCATACAATCCATCATTAGAAAATTACGCTGATTGCTCTAAATCTGAAAGCAAAATATGCACAGTTTCAATGTCCCAATCATTAGAGAAAGGACTAGAGGTGATGGTCATTTAAAGATATTTTGAACAAATAAGGACTTTTCAAAAGTTCAGTAGGACCATATACATCATACGATACCCTGTCCCACACAATTCCTTCAGGAACTGGAACCGCTGTAATGTTCACCAGGGACAAGTCTCTTAGTTCACGGTGTGAAAATGCATGTGGTTTAAGACCCAAGTTCACTAGTTGTACTGCAGAGCGTTCTGAGAGAAAGTGTCCATTAAGAAGTATGAAAAATGCAGTTACTATACCAATCCAAAGTACCAGGAAAAGTAATCCATAGATGTATCCAGGGAACAACGAAGTAAGTAATTTCAGCCAAAGATAGAAAGCATAAACTCGAAGCTTGAAAAGGAGAGATGGTATCGTCAGCTCAGGTTCACTTGGATCTGATGAGAAATAATCATAATGCACAAAGTAGCCAGACGCCGTCCGGTCTATTCTTGGCAGCTCAGCAGGTTTAGGAGAACTGGTAGATGACTCGATCTGTGGCATGTTGACATAGACGTCATCACTTTTTTTAAATTGAAATTTCTGTTTATTGTACAGTTGCAGTTGTTTCAACATGGAGAAGCCTCATTTCATTGCCGTGCACAGCTTCTCTTTGGAATGTGGAGTCTTCAGTCGTTATTAAAGCTTTCATCTGAACTTCCTGTACGGTAGCGACAGTGCAGTGGCTACCCAGGAGCTCACATGGCCTACTGTTGAGAATCGGCAACATAGTGTGATTTGATCAGATCAATTGAAACAAACCTTTTGTCTCGGCAGCCGGCAACTGGAGGAAGTAGTACAGTTCTGGTACCTTCAACAGCCAGGACAGGCCCAAATTCTTTCTTGGCAACAATTTTCTCTCTGACCGGGTCCACAATCTCCAGGACCCAGGCAGGTTTTGCCGTTACCGTTTTCACTTCCCCAGTGTCGGTGCGTTTTACTTGGACGTTGCTTTGTAAAGCTCTGTGTTCTTTAAGGTCCTGTAAAACATCCAAACGATCATTAAGGTCAAATGGGGTTTCAGCCGCCACCGTCCTGAAACTATTGAGGTCAGGTACCCACATTCTTACCCCCAATAGGAGCTCATACGGTGTACGATCCCCCAGGGATTTTCTTGGCATGTTGTTAAGTGCCCTTTGGACCCCATATAGGTGATTGACCCAACTGCCTCCCTAGCTTAATACCCTTGCTGTTAAGAATTGCTTTAAGTCACGGTTTTTCCTCTCGCCTACCAAATTTCCCTCAGGATGATAGGGGGAGGAGTACTACAAGGCCATACCCAAACTTCCCGTGGCTTCTTTGTAAGCCCGAGAGCTAAACGCCAGACCTTGGTCGGTATGTAGTGTATCAATTGTGTATGTGCTGATGAAGACTTGCAAATCCTTTATAAAAGTTTGAGCGTCAGCCGAGCGCTGGGGGCAAACCCACAGGAATCTAGAGCATGAATCTACTGCCACCAAGATGTACTTGTAAGCCCCATCAGAGTGAAGGGGCCGCAGTGATCCAAATAGACACAAATCAAGAGGTTTCTCTGAGATCAATAAAGGTGTTTGTGGTGGACTTGCTACGGTGAAGCCTTTCATCTGCTGGAAGATGTCGCATTTTAGGACCAAGTCCTTGGTCTGTTTAGTAAGACCTGGCCACCAATAGTGCTGCTTTAGTAGTGAAACTGTAGCAGAGATCCCTGCATGTGCTGAACCCAGACCTTCGTGTGCAGCTAGTATCAATGCCAATCGGCGATCAGTGTTAGGTATTACTCTATCCCCCACTCCTGGAATTTGAGCATACGGAATTGTTGTAATCTTCTTACATTTAAGTATTTAATATTATTACTGTACCTATTCAAATGCTTCTATAACTTGGTTCCTCCCATTTCCCCCTTTCCCATAGAATCTCCTGCCTGGAGCTCACATTAGAATGTTGAGGGCATCCGTTATTCTAGGAGAGTGGATGACTGGAATAAAGAAGTGTTTCTCTCACCTCTTGTGGAGCATTCATTCTTCATTGAAACTTCAATACTGGCGACGATCTGTGCGCAGGGGCCAGCCAGTCATCTCCCCTTTCAGTACTCTCTCCATTTTTGCAAGTAAGGTGCTATTCCAGTGTCGGGCACCTCAGAGGAACAGCAGTTTACAGCATTAATTTTCCTGCCACCGAGGTGTAAGGTCTGTCATTGCCTGCAGCACCTCAAGTTTACTCCTGAGGAAGTATAGGCGCCCGTAAGCTTTGTAAGCCTTGTAAGGAGAGGGAAGTCTCCCTCGTTAAACATTTGCTTTCGTAATCTACAAGTCCTTTCTCTGTATCCTACGTGGCTTGCTACCTAGTCTTCAGTATTGGAGAACAGATCCATCGTGGGAGGTTCGCATCCTGGTTGGGTGTGTTCTGTGAGATCGAAGGGCGGATTTCCCTCAAGAAGCACACGCATCCTATAACTAGATGTTCCTGCTCTGCGCAGCCTAAATTTTCTGCACGGCTCCTTTCAACGGAGGGAAGGCGGTTCTCCCTCAGGAAGCACGCGCCTTCCACAGCGACGTGGTTCTCCTCAGCGCAGCCTCTGTGTACTGTATGTTTCTTTTGACGGAGGGAGGGCGGCCCTCCCTCAGGAAGCACCCGCCTTCTACAGCAAAGTGTTTCTCCACAGCGCTGCCTCAGTTGACTGCACGGTTTCCTTCGAGGGAGGGAGGGTGATTCTCTGTCAGGAAGCAGCCGCCTTCAAGAACGTTAATCCTCCTCAGCACAGCCTCAGATGTCTACATTGGTTCTTTCGGGGGAGGCTGGTTATTTTAAGGCAGAGCAAGCCTCCGTACGGAAGTTTTTCCACGCTCATTAGTCTCTTTGGGTGTGTTCCGGGCAATGGGAGAGCGGCTCTTCTTGTGAAGATTTACGATCTAACAGCATTTTATATGCCACTGGGATGATTTATCCTTAGCTTCCCACAAGGTACGCCTCTGGCAATTTTCTTACTCCTCTTGCGCCATTTGCAGCATTTATTCTAAACGGTGACACACCCACCTTCAAAAGTGTGTCAGGTGCCTCACAGTGACACACAGAGACATCCTTGTGTATATCCAGTTCCACGGTGATACACACACCTGAGATAACTTTCTTCCATGACTGCACTTTCCTTTCAAGTTTCCTGGTCTGAATGTACTGTGCAGGATATCCCTGTATTCTATGCAGATATATGTACTTTAGTTGCTTTATACTTAGTCGCTGCATTTATTCTATTCAGTGTATTTAACATATAAGGGTTTATTATTGCATTGCCTCTTTCTGTTTTTGATCACCATTAGTTTCCCACCATGGCAGTTCCAGCTATGAGTCAGCCTCCATCCTTTCTAAATGAGATTGGAGAACCAAAGGTTCATTGGAAGGATTGGAAAAAATTATTCGAATCATATCTAATTGCTATAGGGGGTGAAAAATGTTCATTTGACAGCACTCCGCGGCAAGCTTCGTGCCATTTATAATAACAGAGCTGAGTTCACACTCCTTAAACTCTGCCACTTATCTTACTCCCAAAGCAATAAAATTGGTAAACATTTAGCCAGGCAACTACGAGATAAACGGGAGAAAGAATACATAGGGGGCATTGTGGGCCCCGCTGGGGATGTTACGCACAAGGATGAAGACAAAGCCGAACTCTTTGGCTCATTTTATGACGCTCTATACTCTGGGGATGACCTAGATACTGACACCCAACAGGAGTATCTCCGTGCGCTGCCCCTACCTCAGGTTTCCAACGAATGGAACGAGTTACTCTACGCTCCCTTCACCTATGAAGAAGTCAATTTAGCGATTAAAGCCCTTAAACCCCACAATGCCCCAGGTCCGGATGGGTATACCGCCCTTTTCTATAAGACCTTTGCCCCAGACATCTGCCCCTACCTTACGCGACTTTTCAACAAGATGGCCGAAGCCGGGGAACCTACTGCATCTATGACTGAAGCCATGATCTCAGTGATACCGAAGCCCGGAAAGGATCCCCAACATTGTGCCTCCTATCGCCCTATTGCCCTTCTCAACCTAGATGCCAAATTATATTCCTCCATCAAAGCCAAACGACTGAATGATCTCATGCCTGACCTCATACATCCGGACCAGTCCGGATTCATTAAGGGCCGCCAAACTCACGACAACACCCGTAGAATTATCCATCTCATTGAAAAGGCCAACAGACGCCAGATCCCTGCTGTTCTAGTGGGTCTAGACGCTGAGAAAGCTTTTGATCGCGTTAATTGGGCGTTCTTGTTCCACACCCTCAAGGCATTCGGATTTTCAGCCAAATTTCTAACCATGATCCAAGCTAATTACCGACAACCTCGCTCCAAAGTGATAGTTAACGGGGTTAGCTCAGCCTCCTTCTTCCACTCTAGAGGCACTAGACAGGGATGTCCCCTCTCACCTATACTCTTCGCCCTTAGCATTGAGCCCCTAGCAATGGCAATTGGAGATAATCCCAGTATTCGGGGTATACAATTCACTGGGGAACCACACAAAATCTCCCTATTCGCAGACGATGTTCTCCTGTCCCTTTCCGAACCGGCTGTATCTCTCCCAGCCCTGCAGACAGAACTTGAACGTTACGAATTAGTTGCAGGCTTTAAAATAAATTTTAGCAAATCCTATATCCTTAACCTCACTTTGCCATCAACGGAGGTCCACAGCCTCCAACCCCTTACCCCCCTCGCATGGGCTTCCTCTTCCATACAGTATCTAGGGGTTCAACTGACGCCGAAGATTGAGAGGATATATGCGGCTAATTTTCCACCCATTCTCAACCGCATCCAAGCGGAACTTATAAAGTGGAGGCCCCTCTTCCTATCCTGGCTGGGCCGGATTCACGCAGTAAAAATGACACTCCTCCCTAAGCTTCTTTATTTATTCCAGGCCCTACCCATAGAGCTAGAAAGGGACTTCTTCCGCCGAGTTAAGACTATGATCCTGCATTTTATATGGCAAGGGGGGCGTGCCCGTTTCTCCTTCTCCCTGCTACGTCGCCCTCGCTCGGAGGGGGGAGTAGGCCTCCCTGACATCCAGTTATATTTCAAGGCAGCGCAGCTAAGAGTCTTGGTCGAGTGGTCGAAAAGGGAATCCGACAAACATTGGCTGCATATGGACCGTAGCGTGACTGGGAGAACCATCTGGGACCTGATCTGGCGCCCTAAAAAAGATAGACCCCCAAACAAATACATCGCTACACCCACGCTCACTACACTGAAAGTATGGGACACAGTAGCGGGAGACGATAAGTGGACCTCTTTCCCTTCCCCGTTTACACCGCTACATTTTAATCCTGAATTCCCGCCGGGTACTCAGGAGGGGCCTTTTGATGCCTGGAGGGAGGGGGGCTGTCTTGCTTTGACCCACCTTTTCCATAATTATGACCCGCTCACCTTCGACAATTGCCAGCGGGACTATAACTTGGGAAACATAGAACGATACCATTACACCCAACTGATGCATTGGGCCCTCACACCGCAAATACGCAACGCAGCTACCCGGCCCCTCACTAAATTCGAATCCTTTCTTACCAAGACCACAACTATGAAGGGAGCGATCTCATTCATATACAAATTTTTTCTCACCACTACAGTTTCCCCGAGACCGCGATAAATGTCCATGTGGGAAGACATTCTACAACGTCCCATCTCGGATATTGAATGGGGACACTTATGGACAGACATTACACGTTTCAATCACTCCTCTGATCTACGGGAAGCCCACCTAAAGACCATGATGGACTGGTACCTCCACCCCTCTAGGCTCAAGCAGATCTTTCCCAACACTTCTGACAGATGCTGGAGAGGGTGTGGGTTACTGGGAGATTTTAAACATATCTGGTGGGATTGCCCGACAATTCGCCCCTTCTGGGAGGAAATACTCGCGCACATTAAGGATATCTTGGGGTACCCTATTCCAACCACCACGGCGGGGGTCCTTTTAGGTCTTCGTGACCCTGCACTAGAACATCAGACGCGAGCAGACAAAACAATCTTGTGGCTATGTATAGGCGCAGCGAAAGTTACCCTGGCAGCCGCCTGGAAAAGGAGGGAAGCACCAGCGATCTCCCTGTGGCATTCTAGATTGTGGAAACTTCTCAGTCTGGAACGAATGTCTGATGTCTTTCGAGATGACTTTAAGAACTTTGAATTCAAATGGGGACCTTTGGTGGCCTTCCTCTCACGAGGCCTACCGTCTGCTGCATGCCCTTCGTCTATTAGAGCTCTTCATCTTTTTCAACTATAATCTGCCTTACACGGCCATAGTCAGACTGGATGTTTGTACGCCACCGCCACCATTGTCGGGAAGGGGGGAGGGAGGGTTTGTTTTTTACTCTTTCCTTTTTTTGCGTTTGTTGTTTCCGTTTCCTCCCTGGTTGGGGAATGTTGCTGCATAAATGTGAACTGTTCAGGTGCCTCCCTCTGCAGAGGGATTCAATGTTCTTCCCATCGCAAAAGAAAGATGGGACACATACTGACACACTGACTATCATTAAAAGTTGTTAGAGGCCTCACCCACACCCCGTCAATACAAGGAGCTGTAACCTTTTTTAGCAATCCAGTGATACCGGGGTTCGGCGGATATGGAATGTTAAGTGTTATTAGCCACTTACAGTCTTATTGCATCTTGGGACCCCCTGTGAGGGGTGACTTGATAGTTCTGTCGTATGATGTAATTTGTACAAAAAAAAAACTAATAAAAATATGTTTGAGAAAAAAAATATTTGGGTGGAGAGATTTCCTCTCCCAAATATAAATGAGATGCTGAGCACTATGTGTGAAGCCAAGTTCTTCTCAGTTATTGATTTGTCTATGGCATATCACCAGGTGGAACTCCACACAGAATCCAGACCTCTTACTGATATTACTACTCCTTTTGGGGCGTACATGTTTGTGAGGATGCCTTTTGGACTTGCCTCTGCCGTGGCAGTTTTTCTGAAAATAATGCATCAAGTCCTAGCTGGCATTAACAACACCCTTTGTTTTCAGGATGATATAATGATTTATGGATTATCTATTAAAGAACATGACCACATTTTAAGGTTAGTGTGTGAGAAGCTTATGGAGGCAGGGTTAACAGTAAAACTCGAAAAGTGCAAATCAGAGTAAGTTCAGTAGATTACCTTGGCCGTACAATTTCTCAAGAAGGATTTAGACCAAAATACAGTTTGGTCCAAGCTGTTAGTGATGCCCCGTACCCAAAAAACAAGGAGGAGCTTAAATCATTTTTAGGTCCAATTGAATCCATGGAAAAATTTGTAAACACATTTTCAGAGATGTGTGAGAGCCTTCGTAAACTTAAAAAGAAAAAAACAAGGAATTTGTCTGGGAGGAGAGTCATAGCAGAGTTGTTGACCAATTGAAGAAAGAGATAATTCACTCACCAGCGTTAGGGTCTTTTGACCCTAAGAAAAAAAAACATCTTAACGACAGATGCATCCATCAAAGTTCCGGCTGTCACATTATCCCAGAAGGGTGAGGGCGGCTAAACTATTATAGCATTTGTGTCAAGATGCCCGAGTTCAGCTGAACGTAACTACTCCGTAATTGAAAGAGCGGACCAAGCCTGTTTCTGGGCTGTTAATCACTTTGAGTTTTATCTATGGGGTATTAAATTCACCATCCGTACTGACCATAAACTCTTAACATTCATGTTCTCGGCCAAGAAGACACACTGTAGTTCTCCTAGCATATCCAAATGGGGTCTAGGGTTGGAGAATTTTTGTTTCCAGGTGGAATATTTACCGGAAGAAGAGAATAAAGTGGCTGATTATCTCTTGAGGGCGCCTTTAGAACATGCTGCTAAGGATGAACCATTAGATGTACCCATCTTTGCTATTCAATTGCCTGCTTTAACTAATGCAAAATGGGAGGAGAGTATGAACAAAGATATCAACATGAACAAACTCAAGGATCTGATTGTGAATGGTTGGCCTGATAAGCGTAAGGATGTGGTCGATGAATTGAAATGCTATTGGGAAGTGAGATTTGAGTTAACTATAATTGATGATAAAATCTATCGTAATGAAAAGATAGTACCACCTGTTGATCTCAGAAACAAAATTATAGACGTGGCTCACACAGGGCACTTAGGTAGCAGTATCACTAAGAACAAAGTAATAAATTGTTTTTGGTTCCCGAACATGGATTCTATGGTGGAACATAAAGTCAAGGAGTGCATCAGCTGTGCTAAAAGTGATAATACAAACATTTTGCACAGAGTTCCTTTATCTCCTGTAGAAGTACCTATGGTACCATGGAGCAAATTGGCCATAGACGTAATTGGTCCTATGGAGAACCTGGGACCTCAGAGAAGGTTCATGTTTGTACTTGTAGACTACACATCTCATTGGATCAAGTTTACACCACGCACAACCACTAGTAACCTAATTGAGTTTTGAAGGAATGCATTCAGCAATGAGAGAATCACAGAAAATGGGCTGCAATTTACATCCTTGGAAATGAAAATTCCTACAAGAAATGAACATCAAACATGAGGAAACTGCATTGTATTGTCCTAAAGCCAATGGCTTAGTGGAAAGAACAAATAGGATGATCAAAGAACAGATTCAACTGGCCATCATAAATAGACAGGACGTAGACAAATCCATAAGGGAATGCGTTTGGTCGTACCACACTTCACCTAATCTCATTACTGGTATATCTCCATTCGTTTCCATGAGGGGAAGGGAACCAGGCACGAAAATGAACCCAATATAGTTGGGTGGGGGAAACAGCGTATTAACCAATGGTCGTGAGCATATATAAAAACTCAACAACACCAGTTAAAATATAAGAATAGGTATGATCAAAAAACATGGAGCGAAGGAACAAAATTTGAATGTAGGCGACACTGTTTTAGTGAAAAGACCCACGAAAGAGCATATAAGTCAAAGTAAGTTCCAACCTCCTCAGCGGTTGGTGAAGGTGAGCAGAAATGTAGTCCAATTAGAAAATGGACAAACATGGAGTGGGGATAGGCTTGTAAGTTTGGGGTAGCCTAGGCAATTGACCTTTTCTCATGAAGGGAGATGTGTTGTAATCTTCTTACATTTATGTATTTATTATTATTGCATCTATTCAAATGTCTCTACAACTTGGTTCCTCCCTTTTCCCCCTTTCCCCTTTGTAATAGAATCTCCTGCCTGGAGCTCACATAAGAATGTTAAGGTCATCCGTTATTCTAGGAGAGTGGATGACTGGAATAAAGAAGTGTTTCTCTCACCTCTTGTGGAGTATTCATTCTTCATTGAAACTTCAACAGGAATATTTTGTGCATCTAACTTGTAGGAGTACTTGAATGTTTTATCTTAACAAAAAATGAGAGGGGCCCCTTTACCACCAAAGGAGTAGGGCACCAAATAGACCTTAGTCAAGACAGAAATCCCCTTTGGGTATCCTAATACACCAAATCACATACACTCAATCATATACTCAAATCACCAGAACATAACACCACCACCATCAAAGGCCAATTGCTTATGAAAATATACACATATTTTATTCAATTTTAAAAACCATTAAAAAATAATTAAAAACACAATTGAGCAAATGATGCCCACAAAATTCTTCTAAAAAACACACAGTTAGTACAGTATTGGGAGAACCTGCAAGAAAAATGGTTTCTAATCAATTCAACAGGCCAATACATCAGACCAAGTTCTTTCTTCTGACATTTGGTTTTCGTACATTAAACATAATTGTCATACAATAAACTTAACACCATTAGCAAATGTCATCCACAGTCTACAGTAGGCCTGTTATCAAATGGCGTCGACGCGTTTCGGTGGGTATTGTCGCTTAAACACCACCTTCTTCAGGACAAAGGACGATATCTCCCAGAACACAATACGAATCTGTATTCAATCCCAGAGTTCTGGACTGAGGTGCTTCTATATCCACATTCAGAGGGGTTAAAAAACCTCGCTCAGAGTCAGCCACAACTATTGTATTCAGTAAAATTTCTTCTCGCACGTTTGTAACTTTTATTTCATCTGATAAAATGGATACTGTCCAATAATTTTTTTTTTTTTTTTTAATTGTGTGAACGAGAAGAAAAAACAGGCATCCGATAACGGAGGCGTTTTTCTCCCCGTAGGAGTTATCGACATACTAAAGAGATCAATTGTGATCTGTGATTTTACCCAATAATCAAGAAGACGAGAAAGGATATCGTATCTATGCCTGTTTTTTCTTCTCGTTCACATGATTAAAAAAGAAAAAAAAAATTATTGGACAGTATCCATTTTATCAGATGAAATAAAAGTTACAAACGAATACGACAGACCCAAGAAAGTAAAGGGTCTCTTTTGGGAGAACCTGACCTATGGTTACAATATTCTCTTGGCCGAAAAGGATTGGCCACCTGAGTTCGTGATGGATTGTCCAAAGAGATAAGAAGTTATTATACCTGCTTTCTCCGGCCTCGTATCAGAATCAGTTAAAACTTCATACGCGCAGGAGTGGGCGTTAGCATTAGCTCTTGCACTTTACCGAATCATGTTGGGTGGGATGATGAGTCACCTCATCACAAAATTCCATTAAAATCAATTCCTCTACCACAGAGACAATACCCGATTAAACATGAGGCAAAGAAACTAGTCAGGGAGATCCTAGATCAACTTGAATACCAGGGTGTGATAGAGAATTGCACCTCACCTATGAATAATCCCTTGTTTCCCGTAATGAACCTGATAATTCTTATAGTCTGGTTTTAGATTACAGACATTTAAATGCATTCACACACACATTTGCTGTACAGAATGCACACAGTGCTGCACTAATAAATAACATTGTGCAGAAAAAATACAAACCAACACTAGACATCTCAAATGGATTTTCTACCAAATATAGCGTGTGGGAGCAGATATTTGAAAGCATTTTCGGAGATTGCCTCTCAACGCCAATTTTGTCGATACTGCAGCGGTTTAAGAACAGCCCCGGGTTGTTTTTGGCCAGGGTAACAGAGTAACTTCAAAACTTTGATGAGGAGGCATTGTCCTACGTAGATGACATTCATCTGACGGACGATGAATTAATGGAACACTTGTCTAGGGTGAACCACATAATTCTTGGGTTCGCTCACTTGGGATACAAATTTAATTTTAAAAAATCTAAAATTGCCCACCTCAGTGTCCTATTTTTAGGGTACGAATTGTCAAGTGAAGGCAAAACCCTGGCGGCACATTTTTTAGAAAAATGTGCACTGTTACAACCTCCAACGGCTCTGAAAAGACTACAATCCATTTTAGGATTCTTGAATTAAAGTATTGCATCCACGATGGATTCAATGGGCTAACTCTCTCACTGGAATAGATGTAGATTACAGATTTGATTCTACATTGCAAACTGAATGAAATAATCCCTCTACATCGATATGAAAGTATCATTTATACTGATGGATCTGCCCAGCCAGCCGTAGGTTCGAAACAGTAATATTCCACGGCATGCGCAAGTGTAAAAGGACGCATGCAGGATGGAAAGTTTCTCCCTGGGAAAGCACACACTCAGTCCCTAGGGGATTGTACGGAACAGCTGGCAGAATTAAAATCCCTGATACTGGCACTACAAAATACGGATCATGAATTCCCAACACTCATAGTGTGTGATGCATTTTACTGTGTCCAGTCCTATAACGAATATTTACATCATTGGGGTCAGAATGGATTTAGGGATTCCAAAGGTTGCACAGTAAAGCACAAGATGCTCTGGGAACAAGTGGCAAAGCTGAAAGAAGGCCTGCCACGGGCTCATGTTATTCATACATTGAGTCATCGACATGTTGGCGTTCACGCTGAAGGGAATTCGATGGCGGATGAAGCCGCCAAGGCGACAGTACGCACTGCTGCCATTGCTGCAATAACTCGCTCCAGTACGAGGATAGCTGGAACAACTATGATAGCTGTCAATGCCACGAGCAACAGCTCAGCCCTGCCAAAAGGCTTTCCATTCAAGTACTCCTTAGTCAAGACAGAAATCCCCTTTGGGGATCCTAATACACCAAATCACATACACTCAATCATATACTCAAATCACCAGAACATAACACCACCACCACCATCAAAGGCCAATTGCTTATGAAAATATACATATATTTTATTCAATATTAAAAACCATTAAAAAATAATTAAAAACACAATTGAGCAAATGATGCCCACAAAATTCTTCTAAAAAACACACAGTTAGTACAGTATTGGGAGAACCTGCAAGAAAAATGGTTTCTAATCAATTCAACAGGCCAATACATCAGACCAAGTTCTTTCTTCTGACATTTGGTTTTCGTACATTAAACATAATTGTCATACAATAAACTTAACACCATTAGCAAATGTCATCCACAGTCTACAGTAGGCCTGTTATCAAGTGGCGTTGACGCGTTTCGGTGGGTATTGTCGCTTAAACACCACCTTCTTCAGGACAAAGGACGATATCTCCCCGAACACAATACGAATCCGACAGATTGGAGCGTTATTTCATATAAACGATGTAGGACACTTACCCTTGTATCAGGTGTTTCCACCGTGATATGCTCACTAAGCGCTACTACCCCCAGATAATCCATCAGGTTCTGGCGAGCTATTGTGACTTCTGCCGCGCTGTCCAGCATCTTCACTGCCCATTCCCCGTTCAGATGCAGAGTCCTCAGTAGCCTCGGCATTTCTAATTTTAATCCGGGCTACCTTCTTTTTAAATTGAGGTTTTGAAGTATTTTGCTTGTATTCCTGTTTAAAGAAGTAGTCCGAAGTGTGATGTGTCTCCCTTTTCAGCTTGACTAGCTATTCCGATCTGTATTTTGACCGTCCGTCTTGCTCCAAACGCTTTTCGGATGTCTCCAGAAAGGAACGAGATGAACGTGTATCAGTATCCTGATACCTGTCAGGTTTTCTAATATTGTCACGGTTTCTCAGATTATATTTTCGTTTGGTGTGTTCCTGTTGAGGAGATCCACCCCGTGACTGTGGGTTTTTATTTGTTTTGTTTATTATCGCATTTCTTCTTTGAAGAATCGGGTGCTTGCTTAGAGTGATCTACTCTTAAGGACTGGTTTCCTAGGTTTGGCTCCCAGATTATCTCTGCATAGAGAGGCATATGTATCTTCGATAATCTTGGCAATTTGCGCTCCTGCTGTGTGGGATTGAATTCCCTCAGGCGTTGGTGTATAGCCACCGCTGCTGCCTCTCCTTTTATGTTACTCAACATAATGGCCGACACCTCGGCAAAATTGCCCATCAGTTTCATCCCCAGAGGTAAAGCAGGCTCTGCCCTGTACTCATTCTGAATCTGTTTCAGTACATCTAGTATGACTGCTATTGAAGAGGTACCATGTGTTCTGGTGTATACGGCAGCGAAGATTGTAGCCCAAGTGGCACAATCTTCTAACTGGAGAGCCATCCCCATCGGCAAGCAAACTGTCAATATTCTGTGCTTTTCGTGCAAGCCTGTATGGGGAAGAACTGCTTCAACTGTGCTATTGTTTGTGCTATCCAGAACGGGATTTGCTCCCGGCTGGGGGGAACCTTTAACATAACGGCTTTTAGTGTTTGTGAGCTAATACCTGTCGTAGCCATGTGTGGTTGCGTAGCCTGAGCAGCCCCCGCAGGTTGGACTGTCAATGTTCTCATTATGTATTGTGTAAGATTTCTGCAAATGTTTACTAAATCTCTGTAAAGTTTGTGCATTCCTGCTGATGTTAAGGCAGCAATGTCTGGATGCAGAGGGTATGAAGCTAAGACCGGCCAGGTGGCTCCTTCTCTGCAGAGCAGGCTGAGTCTCACGTACTCTGTGGTATGGGATGGGGCCCCTTTAAACCAATTAATATGCTCTTCGTAGATTAACGGGACTTCTAAGCCCACGTATGGAAAATAATCATTAGGTGGTTCATCTTCAATTTATTCATGAAATAACTGTGTGTGTGCATCTGCAGGCAGGAATTTAACACAAGAATAGAATACCCCTGTTCTGAATGCTTCGTGTGCCTCAACCATAAAGGTAACATCTCCACCCATTACCGGGAGGCCATGTTGTAACAATTTCATGGTAACTGCCTGACTGCAATTTTAAGAAATATTTAGTCCAACTATCTGTTCTTCAATGTCATCACCTAGTTGTTAGGTCATTGTTAAAGCAGTAGTATTTAGCCAAATTGTTATAGAGATATGGTTTGCACAATGTGGGAACTTTTAATCCTCCAAGCTTGATTAACCATAGCCAATACATAGGGTATGCCTACTCAGCTGAGGCGGATTTATTTCCCTGCCCACTATGGACGTCTCCAGTTAAAATGTGAGCAGGGGTCTCTGAGAAAGCACTACTGAACTACTTAGAATTGACCATTAAATAAGAGCCTAATCAATATTGGCAGCGCCATGTCGTGTAGTTCCTACCAATCTGTAGGACCTGAGCATTGTTTAGACAACATAAACTAAGGGCTTGGTGTCAAGACTGATTCTGGACACCCCCGCAGGATACTGTTGTATTCCTCTTAAGGTGTCCATACACGGGCTTTCCTGTATCATGTCCTTAAATAGCCACAATTCGCCCTGTCCTTAGATAGGCATAAAATCCAAGGCCTTATTTAGGCATTAAACCGTGCACTCCAAATACAGGCATGGTCTCTGACATTCGTCCACCCTAACGTCACAACGAGTTCTTGAAGAACAGACCCTTAGGCTTCGGGAGTTTCCCTAGCACAGGACTATTGATTTCTTCAAGGACTCATCTATTATGCATGAACCGTTATACCTTAGGGGTTCATTCATGACGTCTTCCGCTGTCCGATTCACGTCAATGCTAACATTCTGAGGTACCTCTCAGGTATAAATATACCTTCCCTAGCCCTTGTAAACTAGAGGAGACCTCGACTTCAGAGGAGCCCGTTTCCCGGCCTGACGCACTGAGAAGACGCTGTCATCCCTGCACGCAGAGAGTCCAGCTTCTAGTGATCTGACTTCCCTCGCGGGGTGTTGGAGTTCGAGTCTGGCAAGAGATTCCTACCTCTCTCATTCTTAAGGTATGGAGCTGACTAGAACCTAGCGGGACTCTTGGCATACTAGGCATACTAGACTTAACATACTCTTAGTATACCATAGTAAGGAATACTTCATCTACTTCATACCTCTCCCTACACCTAGGTTAGGTTAGGTACATTGGGGTAGAACTAGCTTAGAAACGCATCGTATGAGTGCTCGCATTTTTAGTCTGTGTTATTTATGTAAATGAATATCTACTAAAGATCATGCTAGCGCAGTATTATTTATTTCTACTGCTTACGCTGTACATTATTTATCTTGCCTACTGTCTTGTGATCGTAACAGCACATTTTTCTTACACAAGAAATAAGACTGTTCAATAAACCTTTTATTGAAACGCCCGTCTATTCTTTCTGTGTAACTTTGAGGAAAACTAAGTATGCACGAGTGAGCTGAGTGAAATAGTTATCTATTGTTTCCACGACTCTGGGACACGTTCTGATTCTAAAGGGAAACCAAAGTTGTCATGTTTTGCGGCTGCCAGAAACTACTCCCTTCTTGTTTGTCAAGGAGTTTCTAGTGGCCTCTGAGCTAGCTGGCACAAGTAATTAAGTTTAATATACTCGATAGGGACATACCGACCTCAGTCCTATGTCAAACCTATAGGGTATATTATTCCAATGCGCAGAGCCTATTGGGGAAATAGGAGCTACACTACATGGCGCCCAACGTTTGGTAAGGCGGTAATTTAACGCTAGATACTGAGTAACTCAGCCGTGCCTTTTCTCTCAGAGACCCCTACCCATATACTCCAAAAGACGTCTGGAGTGGGCAGGGTTAAGTATCCACCACGGCTACATAGGGAAACACCCTATATATTAGCTGTTTGGTTTGCTCAACGTTGAAGGATACAGTGTTCCAAAATATTGGGCATCTTATCTTTGTTTCCTTGAAACTTGTTCTACATTTTTCGAACAACAAAATGCCTGACTCCGACACTGAGACCGGAAACGGTGGAGCTGCGGATCAGCCAGCTGCAACAGCTTATAACATCACAGGTTTTATTGAAACCGAGGAGGGTGTTATGGACATCCCTCAAAACTTAAGAAGAGCCATCACTCTAAAACTTATAAAACACGGCCTACCACCAAGAGGCGGTAGAGCAGTTTACGTGATAGAGGCATACGAATCCTTTCAAACAGAGGTATTCTATTCATGGGTAATATTTCCTGAATCCAATCCAGTAACACACATGTTTCACTTCTACAAAGAAGATGATCCACCAGAGGAATACATTCCTTTCGAGGATATAGAAATTCCATTAACATACCAAGAGCATCAGCTCTGGTTTAAAGGCGCCCTAAAACATCACAGAAACATTACCAGGCTCGGTCCACTAGGTAGACCAGGAGCAACATGGCCGATTCTAGCCGGCTACACACCTCATCCTGACATTGAAGAAATGTCAGACGAGAAACTACTTGTTCAACTACAAGAATTAATAAAAATCTACAGACAATTGGTCCAATATGTCATGCGGACTTTCACAGTCGAACCACCATTGACACTTCCAAATCAAACTCCTCACCAGGGGAATACACTAAAAATTACACCACAGACTCTATACGCAGTCATGGGTAAAATGCCCACAAAACGTGAGCAAATTTCATTCTGGATAGCTCAAAAAATTACTCAAATCAAAGCAGTATTTCCAAATACTAGCCCGTATGAGAAACACAGAATCCTAACAATCAGTTTACCGATGGGGATCACACCACAACTGGAAGACTGCACCACTTGGGGCTCAGTCTTTGCTGCCATCTATACTAAAACACATGGCATTCCGTCAATTGCGGTAATACCTGATGTCCTGAAACAAATTCAAAACGAATACGGGGCAGAGCCTGCTCTAAATTTAGGTATGAAATTACTGAAAAATTTCGACCAGGTCTCAACAATAATATTATCTAATATTAAAGGGGAGGCAGCAGCAGTGGCGATCCGCCAAAAATTAAGGGAATTCGATGTTACAGAACATCAGACAGAACTTCCCAGAATAATAGAACAATCTTATGCAGAATTAGGCAGAGATAGTTTGGGTGGAAGACGAGTGAAGCCGAAACTATCTGAAAGTCCTGAGAAGGACTCTATTAAACAAACTCCTACATCTTCTAAAAAGAAGTGGGAGACTAATAAACAAAATTCAAACGAGAAACGTTCTCAATCCCGAGGTAGGTCTCCTCAAAAGGAGCCCTCTGAAAGGAGGTATAACCTCAGGAATAGGGATAATTTGAGAAAACCTGACAGGTATCAAGATACTGATACACGTTCCTCTCGTCCCTTTCAGATCTCATCACAGACTTCGGAAACAAGAGGACGGTCAGAACATAGAGAAGAACGAGTGAAATCGAAAGACGACAAACACGTTCCGAAAAATAAAGCAAAACCTCAATTCTCCAAAAAGAAAGTAGCAGGTCTGAAGATCAGACATGCCGAGAATACTGAGAACACAACTCAAGAACGGAGAATGGGCTCAGACAATGCTGGACAGTGCAGCAGAAGTCACAATAGCTCGCCAGAACCTGAAGGAACTTCTGGAGATAGTGGACTTGAATGAGTACATTACAGTTGAGACTGTAGACACCAGGGTTAGTACTCCACAAAAGTTTTATGAAATAACACTCCGGATGGAGGGAGACATACCTAGACAGGTGAAAGCACTTTTTTGGGAAAGACTATCAAGGGGCTATGACATACTTCTAGCAGAAAAAGACTGGCCACCACAATTTGTCAGGGAGTGCCCACACGGCGAAGACATTATTATGCCTGCCTTCTCCAACCATATTCCAATTCACCTAAAATATACATATGCCAGGAAATGGGCAGTAGCCCAGGCCCCAGCATTATATAAAAATCATGTAGGATGGGATGAGGACTCACCTCACCATAAAATACATCTGAAACATGAACCAACTGCACAAAGGCAGTATCCGATAAAGCAAGAAGCTAAAAAACAGGTCAGGGAGATCTTAGATCAACTTGAATACCAATATCAACTTGAATACCAATAAACATGCACCTCCTCAATGAACAATCCTTTGTTTCCTGTCTCCAAACCAGACAACACATATCGTCTAGTTTTGGATTACAGACACTTAAACACTTGTTCTAAAACTTTTGCAGTGCAAAATGCACATAGCACAGCATTAATGAATAACATTGTGCGTAAAAAATATAAAACAACATTAGACATCTCAAATGGTTTCTTTTGTCAAAACATAGCACCTGAAAGCAGGTACTTAACAGCATTCTCCATAATGGGGACCCAGCGTCAATTTTGTCGACTCCCACAAGGGTTCAAGAACAGCCCAGGTTTATCCTCAGCGAGGGTAACGGAGTTACTACAAATTTACGACAATGAGGCATTGTCCTATGTCGATATCTATCTGACAGACGATGACCTGGAAAAACACTTGAACAGGGTAAGCACCATTATACTGGGCTTTGCCTCTGAGGGCTACAAATTCAACTTTAAAAAGTCCCGAATTGCCCATCTCAATGTCCTATTTCTAGGATATGAGCTTTCAAGTGAAGGCAAGAGCTTGGCAGCTAACTTTCTAGAGAAATGTGCGCTGCTCCAACCTCCAAAAACGCAAAAAAACTTACAATCCATCCTGGGTTTCCTAAATTTTGGAAGAACATACATTCTAAATTACGCAGAAAGGGTTAAACCTCTCTACGCGTTAATCAAACCTGATTTTTCAATCAAGAATTGGACAAATGAACACACAGAAATCTTGCGTTCACTCCAGGCTAACATGTTAGCAACAAATCACTTACAAACACGCGTAAGTCAAAGCAACCTGGTGATCCCAATAATTTCGGGTCAATGCGGATTCACCTACTTAACCTTCAATGAGGGTGAAAAAATACCAATCGCATACAAATCTCATTTGTATACACAAGCAGAAATGCGCTTCACTTCAACTGAAAAAATTCTGACAGCAGTTCAAACCGCTGTAGCAAAAGAAAGAGCCCTAGCACAAGGTAAACGCATTATTGCCGTAACCCCAGTACCGGCTTTAGAAGCGGTCACAAAAGCAAGCATTCCAAATGCAAAAGCATTACATCCAAGATGGATACAATGGGTTAATTCTCTTGCTGCAACAGACGTTGAATATGTTTTTGATCCAGATTTAAAAACACAAGCATTCCTGCAATATGAACAAGAATGTCCTCTGCCCACTGAAATTCTGCCTCTCGATCAGTACGAATTCATAATTTACACTGACGGATCCGCACAGCCCGCAACAGGGAGTAAGCATGCTTACAGTGCAGCATGTTTAATCGTTAAAGGTCGCATCCGAGATGGCATCTTCAGACCTATGGTCACAAAAACTCAATCTCTAGGAGATTGTACAGCTCAGCGAGCTGAGCTACAAGCATTCAAACTGGCACTTGAAAGTACAGATCGAGAATTCCCCACACTAATAGTGTGCGATTCCTTTTACTGTGTTCAGTCGTATAATGAATATATACAAAACTGGCTTGAAAATGGTTTCAAAGATGCGAAAGGTGGCACAATGAAGCACAAAATGCTTTGGGAACAAGTAGTTCAGTTGAAAAAACGAACTACCAAAGGCTCACGTGATCCACACACTGAGTCATCAACGTGATGGCGTTCACGGTGCAGGGAATTCATTGGCTGACGAAGCCGCGAAGGGGGCTGTTCAGACGGCTTGCGTAGCTGCGATCACTCGTTCAAAAATAGACGGTGAGATAATGTTGGCTGTCAATGCTTCAAGCAAGGGCAGCAGTGCAGCGTTACCAAAAAAGTTTCCACTCAAGTACTCTTATGTAATTGATGCGAACAACGTTCCTTTTGCTCGAATCCCTGGAGTGGGGGATAGAGTAATTCCAAACGTGGAACGTAGAGCAGCTTTGATTTATGAAACACATTTGGGGGAGGGTCTGTCACATCAAGGGATCTCTAAAATAATTTTGACATTAAAAGAGATGTACTGGTGGCCTGGAATGAATACAGAAATTCACATATTCATCAATAACTGCTTAGACTGTAAATTACAGCGAGAAAGCCACCAGACACCATGCTGCGAATGCAGCTGCCCAGTACAGACACCACTGTTAGACAGCATTAGACTATCTACGCGCATGCGTCCTTCTGGACAAATGCAATCCCACAAATACTGAATCAAGGTTCCTATGGATATGGCCTCAGCGCTCGGCTGACGCTCGAACTGTTATAAAAGATTTGCGAGTCTTTATCGGCACATACGCAATAGGCACGCTACATTCTGACCAGGGCCCTGCGTTTAGCTCTCGGGCTTACAAAGAAGCCATGGCCAGTCTGGGCGTTGCATTGCGGTACTCATCTCCATTCCATCCTGAGGGAAATTCGGTTGTGGAAAGGAAAAACCGGGACATAAAGCAGTCTATAACGGCTAGGGTATTAGGTTTGGGTGACGGGTGGGTCAAACATCTTTATGGGGTTCAACGCTCATTAAACAATCTGCCAAGAAGTTCTCTAGGGGGGGGTCACTCCATATGAGGTCCTATTTGGGACAAGAATGTCGGTACCAGATCTCGATGACGTAGGCACAGTGGTGGAAAATAAAACGTTTGATATCAAAGATCGTTTGGCTGTTTTACAGGAACTGAATGAGTTAAGAACGAAACAAAGCCACGTATTCCTGCAGCCAACCACCACTGGGGAAAAACCGGCGGTCCCAGCAAGGCCTGTCTGGATTCCAAAAGTTGGGGATCTAGTCAGAGAAAAAATTGCTGACAAGAAGGAATTTGGACCTTCTTACAGACAACCAGTACCTGTCCTAGCAGTTCAAGGAACAAGAACAGTACTTCTGCCGCCCCTTGCTGGAAGAAAGGAGAAAAGATTTGTGTCCATCGACCTCATCAAACCACAGTATGTGGCCAAAACTAAATAGTAGGCCTCGTGGACTCCGACCTAGTAGCAGACGCACTCCTCTCGCTACTATCCAAGAGGTCCAGACTGAAAGACTGATAACCATCGAGAATTCAGCTGTGACAGATGAAGGACTAGGCAACATTGCAATGGAACTCATCCCTCTTGAAAACCAAGTAACAGTTCGTCCAAATACACCTGTCTACACAAATGTAGCAGGTGATCAACTGATTCCAGCGATTTCTACAAATCCTGATGCAATTCCAACAATTGACAGAACTGCTTCTGGCTATTTCATTAACTTTGATACGTTCTCAGAAGATCCGAGTGAACCTGAAACGACGCCAGCATCATTCAAACTCAAGCAGCAAGTACAGGACTTTCTTCACTTTCTGAAAAAGACTTATCTGGTTTCACCATGGATTGAACTCTGGATTATATCTGGACTATTTGTTTTCCTACTCTGGCTAGCTTTGGTTACAACTATGAGCGTGCTTATAAGTGGCAGATACATCCATGTGAATACTGAAGGAAAAGATGTGAACATACTTTTGAAACCCCATAAATCTTCCCATCGTGAAGCAAGAGACTTGTCATCAGTGAACATCACAGCCGTTCCTGTACAGGATGGTATAGTGTGGGACAAAACTGATTTTGATATCTTTGGTCCGACGGAACTTTGAACATTCCACATTTATTTAAAATTTCACTAAGTGATCTAATTTTGTCCAGTACCTATTCTGATGATTGGGACTTTGAGACTGTTAACGACATAATGTTTGACCTAGAAAAATCTGCTGCATTTTCTAAAAATGAATATTTAGAGGGTTCATCAGACTATGAACAGCTGTATTGTTATAACCACTATGGTCATCATTATTTGCATAAATCTGCATACCCTAGAAATGTGTTTATGTTTAACCAATGGGAGCATTGTCCTACACCACCAAAAGGTAGTTCAAAAACATTTGCTAACAAGTTTCCATATTTTTCAGGTTACAATACATCTGATCCAGAAACGTTTTACTATAGAAATGTAAACAAAACAGGACTGAAAATTATGTTAACTAATACAAAACAGATTTACTCTGCAGCATTTATTGCCCAACTGTCTAGACAGGGTTTCGACTTATGGAAAGACACAGTAGACACAAAAACTGTCTGGGGTACTAAAGATTGGCAAGTGCAGGGAATAGAAGCTTTATTTAGAGCCTGTATCATCCCTGAACAAATAATGTTTTTGAATGAAACTGTCCAACAAACATCTTGTCTTGGACTAGCCAAGATCAAAGAGATGAAGACACCTTCTGTACCAACACCTGCCAGTGATGATAATACACAGGCAGCGGTGACAGTTGACCAAATACTACAACTCAACAGATCTAATCCTGATTGGAGAAAATGGTTGATCTGGCCCACAGACACGAACAACTGTCAGGAAAGATTCCTGAATAAATCTCAGGGCTTTACTATTCATAGGCCAGACCCAAGATACGTCCAAAGACAGCATCCTGGGGTAGTAACAACATACAGTGTAGGTAAATTATGCCTCGATTGGCTGCAGAAATCTACACTACAGGATGTGAAACAACACATATCCTTACTTACAGAAGACGCAGACCTTAGGGAATTCTTGCATGGACCAAGAAAACCGTGTCAAAAACGTTTCATATATGCCGGCATTTATGCTGCCTATAATGAAGCATGGAAAGTGTCACAGATGGAGGCCGCAGAACGAATACGTGAACTTGATCGTATTAATTTAGAAAAACACTCACTGTGGTCGACAATGGGTTAACAACTTTGTCCTCCAGAATATATTCATTGGATGGCATTGTATCCTCTGCTATCTACATACTAGAACAAGATTTGGCGATGTTACAGCAAGGCCAATCTCAATTACGTTCTATTGTGTTATTAAGCTGGACGCTGCAATCTTTGCGTGCGGGCTATGTGCCTTGGCGTTTTATCAACACGTCAGCTCTGTTTGCAGAATACAATCTAACTGATAAACAGATCGAACTGGCACAAAGAGGAGCAAAGTATACAGTGCTGAGCATTGAAAAACTGGAAAAGTTACCATTCACAGTGGCAGAAAAACTAGCTGCAGAATGGCTCATTCATGGCAAAATCACATTACCTGTGACTACTTTTCAGTTTAAGTATTGCTTCAGACAAATGCAAGCAGGCAAATATGAAAGGTTGGGTAAGGAATACATTAAGACATCTTGGGATTTACCGTATACATATAGATGTTGGAGTGAGGATCGTGAAGTGTTTTTGAGCGGTACACACTGTAAAAGTGCACTGAGCGGTTCACTTATATGTCAGGACATTTCTTTACACGGGGCTTGTAATGGTTCTGTGGCAAATTTGTCTTGCCACCAGCAGGGTACACCAGCTGCTGTGATTAATCCAACGTTTGGACAACTTTCGAATGGGAGTTACCTCATGTTGAATGATCAGAGTTGCTGCGGCATGTTGCCAGGCATCCCATATCTAGTAACGGTCAACTCCAGGGTCACTTGCTGTATGCAAGTATTGTTTGCCCCAATAGACACAGTCAGGGAGTCGCCTTTGTGGCCTTCGCTGAACGTCTCTTTTATAAGATTTGATACTTTGAGCAGAATGAAAGCCATGCTTTTACAGCAAACAGTGCCTTTGACCTCGGCCAAAGAAACCTATGATCTACAAGTAGCAAGGACTTCGGCTGAGATACAGACTTTAATACATACAAACTGCCCTATACATTTCGTGGAAATGATAGGACGTATCTTTAACAAGTCTGATACAACCGGAATTGTACATGTATTTAAGAGCATCTGCTCCGGTCTGTTAGCACCTTTCCAGGCAATACTCGGAATCATCCCGAACTTTGCACATTCAGTGTTTGGTGGCATACCATTAATTCTAGCACTTGTTGCCGGAATTCTATTTCTCTTCCTGCTATTACGCTATGGCCAGCCTATTCGCAGACATCACTCCGAGCGAAGTGGAGAAAGCTCTCCTTGAACGAAAGTGCCGTGAGCGAATAGTACAGCTTTTGGGCATGACTCGTCTACGGGAACTTAATACCACGTGGTTCCTGTCATTCAGACCAATCTGGCAAGATTGCATCTTACCTGTCCTACGATGCCTGCTATGCGGTGAAGAATGCGTGTTAGACACCTGTCTAACATTTCCATCAGCAACGCCAACGGATATCGATACTCTGCTGGACCCGATAACGGCCCATGCTCTGTGTTGTCCCCAGAGGCTACCAATCCTGATGACGGCATTCATTGAGATCTCACAGTCACTTCCAGCTGCTGCTGAGGTACGAGATGGATCTACAGGCACACAGGTAACAACGGACGCGAACATTGCTGCGGCATCCTATGCTGAAAGCGATGCTTCACATCTCTGTGCAATTAATCTACTACACGAGGTGTTCCGAACTGACACCAACTTCAGTGGACGATGTTTTGTCTACAGAAATAGATGATCTCATGTTTACACCAGACCCGTACACTGACTCTGATTCGACCCACAGTGTTTCAGAGATGCAGTAACAATTTGGCCTTCGTATTTCAAAACTTGGAACTCTTCCCAAATTGAATTTTTTCCAATTTTTTCGAACTAAATGGCAATTCAATCTGCTTGAAGTAGAACTAGCCTTATAGTACAGACTTCACGGTACTTACACAGACACTTAGTCATCTTGTTTGTCTAAAATGTTCATTAATTTCCATGACATGAAATGACTTTGATTTTGGAACAACTTATCGAACAGTTTTTTTGTCACAATGTAAATATTACTGCTTATTTTCATTCAAATTGCATTTTATTTTAGAAATATATGCCTGAAATGAAAAGCAATGCTTACATATGTACAGTACCTTTTGCATTCTAATAGGTTTTTAAACACCTTTTTAAATGGTTTTAAGAAATATTTTAGCAATATGCGGTACTCCATTTAATGTTTTGCATTATTAAATGTTTAGCATTTTAGTATTATCGTACACACGAAAGTGGAGTGGGTGTTGTATTCCTCCTAGGGTGTCCATACACGGGCTTTCCTTTATCATGTCCTTATATAGGCACAATTCGCCCTGTCCTTATATAGGCATAAAATCCAAGGCCTTATTTAGGCATTAAACCGTGCACTCCAAATACAGGCATGGTCTCTGACATCCGTCCACCCTAACGTCACAACGAGTTCTTGAAGAACAGACCCTTAGGCTTCGGGAGTTTCCCTAGCACAGGACTATTGATTTCTTCAAAGACTCATCTATTATGCATGAACCGTTATACCTTAGGGGTTCATTCATGACGTCTTCCGCTGTCCGATTCACGTCAATGCTAACATTTTGAGGTACCTCTCAGGTATAAATATACCTTCCCTAGCCCTTGTAAACTAGAGGAGACCTCGACTTCAGAGGAGCCCGTTTCCCGGCCTGACGCACTGAGAAGACGCTGTCATCCCTGCACGCAGAGTGTCCAGCTTCCAGTGATCTGACTTCCCTCGCGGGGTGTTGGAGTTCGAGTCTGGCAAGAGATTCCTACCTCTCTCATTCTTAAGGTATGGAGCTGACTAGAACCTAGAGGGACTCTTGGCATACTAGGCATACTAGGCATACTAGACTTAACATACTCTTAGTATACCATAGTAAGGAATACTTCACCTACTTCATACCTCTCCCTACACCTAGGTTAGGTTAGGTACATTGGGGTAGAACTAGCTTAAAAACGCATCGTATGAGTACTCGCATTTTTAGTCTGTGTTATTTATGTAAATAAATATCTACTAAAGATCATGCTAGCGCAGTATTATTTATTTCTACTGCTTACGCTGTACATTATTTATCTTGCATACTGTCTTGTGATCGTAACAGCACATTTTTCTTACACAAGAAATAAGACTGTTCAATAAACCTTTTATTGAAACGCCCGTTGATTCTTTCTGTGTAACTTTGAGGAAAAATAAGTATGCACGAGTGAGCTGAGTGAAATAGTTATCTATTGTTTCCACGACTCTGGGACACGTTCTGATTCTAAAGGGAAACAAACGTTGTCATGTTTTGCGGCTGCCAGAAACTACTCCCTTCTTGTTTGTCAAGGAGTTTCTAGTGGCCTCTGAGCTAGCTGGCACAAGTAATTAAGTTTAATATACTCGATAGGGACGTACCGACCTCAGTCCTATGTCAAACCTATAGGGTATATTATTCCAATGCGCAGAGCATATTAGGGAAATAGGAGCTACACTACAATACGTTGGCCTATCGACCAGCTAGATCACAGTGCCACCGTAAGCCCCACCCCCCCAACCTACCAGGGAGCGAATGGTTTCTGGCAACCACTGAATATGACAACCCTGACCTCTCAGGGATCGTGGAAACAGTACAGAACCTTTCGCTCAGTCACTCGTGCTTACTTATTCTCAGAGAAATATACAGAGAATACACAGTGGGATGTTGTCAATAATATTTATTGAACCAAAGTTACTCTTGCATAAAATACGTGTGCTGCAATGATTAGGAGACAAAAGAAGATAAATGTGATTACGAGCACTAAATAGTAGATATAGTTCTACCATGGTGCTAAACAATGTATATATGTAGTCTTATAAACAAGGCAGTAATCTAGGGTACTCCTACTATGAGAACCCTACTGTAAGTGTACCTAGAGTGTGTGTAGGTGTAGAGCCAAGAATCCCACCAAGGGACGGTCCAACCCCATTACCTGATGGGATACAGTAAAGGACCCCATCTTGGTCACGAACTGGACACCCCTCACGAGATGTCCGACCGGTGCGTCGTGATTTCTCAGCATGCAAGGACCCTCGGTGTCAGCAGAAGTACCTCCTCTACTAATCTATTGGGATGTTCATCTTTTATAATAGAAAACAGCCTTGCGATGTAGGCATAGATTAGTGATGTTATGAATATGTAGATAGCCCTGTCACCCTGTGGATGAAGATAGTGATGACATTTGTCGGAGTGCGAAATGAGATTTTGTACATGATGTTCAGGGATTGTGATAATGTAGTGCGAAGCTAGATGTAAAAACAAGTTTAGTTTCAGAGAAACTAATCCAACATTGTCGTGCGTGCAAATGTGTGTAAAAGGTCACAGCTGGAAATGATATTTGTGAGGACAATGTAAGAAATAAACTGCTTCGCTACATGGTCCTAACTCGGGAATATAACACTTTGACCAGAAAGTGAGGTTGGTTTTGCATGTTGTATCGTCAGAGTCGGAGAAGAGGCAGAGATTGCACACTTTATGATGGTAGTTCCACGGTTATTTGAAGTGGCACTGGGAGCAGTGTGTGGATTCTTCGCAATGAAGTCTGTGAGGCGAGTGGTACAGGGCCCCGGGACGGGTCCTGTTATGAGGTATCAAAGGGATGCCGGTGTCCACGGAACTCTGTCTAGATAATGAAGCCAAGTCAAAGATCTGTAGCAGAGCAGAGTTTCTTCCATTGATCGACTGACTTAGCCTGAAGAAAAGCACTGCAAGTCACCGAACACGGAGCACTGTTGTCACACGTCTTAATCTGATAGTGGAAGAAAACAATCTAACATGGAGGTGATGGGTGTTGCTAGTTAAGGGAGGAGTCACTGTAGCTCGAGAATCGAAAGACATTTTAGAAGAAAAACAACTTGCAAACGTCCGAGCCCAACACTGGATGGCAGGAGTACAGACAGCGTGTGCATCTACAGTAATAAACATGCTGCGAAGTTTCTTTGCACACAGCTCCAGAAGGTACAACCAATCCATTGGATTTCTGGTGGTCTTTCCTTACCGTGGGTCAGAATTTTTGTGTCCATGAAGTATCAATGAAACAAGCAGTTGCCCCAGTCTATAAAGTCATATTTTAATAGGTGCATTAACGTTTGCGATTACTATGCTCACATAGAATTGGGACAACATATGGACAAAATGGATATACTTAAGCTCCACCTCCATATACCCATAAAGGATAAGCTTTCTTGTTTCCCAACAGGGCAGGACAGTTCTTTGTGACATGCTCTTACTTGCCACAGTAAAGGCACAGTCGTTCTATACTCCTTTTTCTTTCCTTATAGGCCAGTGTGCTTTATTCGTCCTGCTTGTATGGGTTCTTATACAGAGAACATATACTGTTTCTCCCATAGAAACTGTCCACTAACATATGCACTGATCTTGTATTTTCTCATTCTTACAATTCACTTGTTGCGTATCGATCTGCAAGGTTAAATGAGTAAGGGCAGCCATAGTTACAGGTCAACTGATGACCATACACAAAGTGTCTTAATTCTTCACTTAAACCTGGCTAGAAATCAACCACCATTGCTTCATCTATCCATAATGCTTCCACTGATAACTGTTGGAATCGCTAATGAAAAAAATGATATCTTGATTCCTTGCTGGAATGCTAAAACGTTTATATTGGAAGCTTGTTTATTTCGTCTTTGTCCTAAAACTGCTTGAATTTGCTTAATGCAATAGTCATAATTAGGCCAGGGACTTTGATTCAAGATGGGCAGTGTTGCCCACTGTAATGCATCTTTAGTTATGCTTGCTTTTGTTCGAAAAGAGGCAGAGGAATTCACTCCACTACTTACACCTTCAGCGGACGTACGGAGTTCATTAGAACGAACAGAGGGTGTACTCTCCTGAAGAGTCTATGGTTATAGGTTAATTTGTATCAATAAGAATGCCTGCCCTAGCCGGGCAGTTTTTAACTAATTTTGAATATTTGAAATGGCTTGTGCCGTTACTTGTAAGGGATAGTCAGCATTATCCATAATGAGGTGAGTAAGGAGCCTGGCAAACTGTCATAATTGGAAGTATTGATTAGAACCCAAAGGGATACAATAGTTCACCAGTTCCCCAGCAAGATAATGAACAATAATACTTCAATTGGCAACCAGGGGAAAAGGCAAGAAATTGGAGATTCTGGTTTCGAATGGCACCAACAGCAGCATCGGATCGGCACAGAATCGCCGCTCGGTTATCTTGCAAAAACAAAATCCAGTATAAAGACTTCAGAGAACCTTTTGAGAAAACAAATAGCTAAATGCACAGCACTTAAATCAATGGCATAGTAGCTCTTCTCTCACTTGTTTCAGGGAGACTATAACTAGCCAAGATTCTACCAGGACAGAAATCCAGAGCTAAAACACAGCAAAAAGCAGAGCTGCCACTGGAGGAACAGCAACAAGATATCCAATGTGTAGCTAAGTGGTTGGGGAGCTGAGGAGGTTGAGTGTTGAGGGGTCTACAATGGCAGATCATCATCAAAATGTATTTATTTCGGATTACAAATCCATAAAACACCTACATCGAGTCAGCAGTTCAATAAATACAACAAGCCCAAAATAGAATAAACAGGTTAAAAACAAGAGTTAAAATCATCTGAAAAGATAGTTTAAGACTACAACAGTAATTACAGCCACAGTTCCTGCCCTGGAGCCAGCAAAGATCCCAATTACAGTTGATCAGATGGCCATCTAAGGAATTTGGCCCCATACAAGTGCTGGTTCGGCCACTGATCCTACATGACTATGTTTTATCCATCCTGCTTGTAGTAACTTGGCTATACTAATCACAACCACTTCCCTGGTTTCAGTTTCAATATCCTCAGAGCTAGCTGGAGAGATCTTAAACCCAGAAATCAACGCACAGGGAGGCTCCATTTCATGTGGGGCAATCTAAGGGCAGGGCACATAAAGACAAGATGAGTGGTGGTATCTCGACCAGTATTGCACGTGTGAATTCAGCTAATGGAAGTGATCCATAACAAAATTTCAGGTAAAGCTGTCTGGGGAAGGAGCCTTAATGGCGTTTAAGGACTCTTCATAGAAGGGGATAATCTTATGATTTAAGAACTGGTCAGTTAGGCTTCCTGAAGAACAGTTTTGGATCTGCTCACCCCAAAGAATATCCCTACACGTCTCTTTGATTAGCTGATTCGAAGTCTGTGCGGCTTCATCAGGGTTGAACCACAAGGATTCCAGGGCAAGAGCTTTAAAACTTTAAGTATGACAACCAAGGGATTCTCAAATGCTCTGGAGAGGTTAGTAGTTCTCTGATGGAGGACCTGTAGGACTCCAATTCAGGTTTCGTCCAGAGCCTATGCCAGAACAAAAGAGGTCTGGACTGGATTGTGAAGGATATTGGGTACAGGCCCATATCTTGTAGTAAGGGAAGTGTTGGAGTGCTTTGTGGGAGGTTGAGCAGTTGCCTAAGAAAGCGACTCTCTGCCACAGATAACTCCTTAATAGATGAATGACCCCACAATTTGTGACATGTCCTGTCGCCCGTGTTGTAATTGTCACCATCTTTGGTACTGGTACAATCAATGTGGTGATTGGTCTCTGAGCTATTGACATCAACAAGGCTGGAACTGTGGAGTCTCACGATGGTGAACACGTCGGTGCCGATGGCTTTGACGTCAACCGGTGCTCTCCAGATGTACAGGAGTTTCTAGAGCGATGGTGGTGATGCTTCTAATATTTCCTCCGCCTGGACCAACCCCGGGAGGAGCCTGGTGCAGTTGAGAAGGCCCTGTATCTTTTACTCTGTTTATTTTTTATTTCTACCTCAGCTCTGAGGTCTTCCAGCTTTCCTTATATGCATATTCTTTCTCCTGTAGCTCCATGGTTCGTGCTCTAATTGTCAGAGGGAGACCACATTTTGCCATTTTTGATTCCTAGAAGCACCATTTTGTGTTGCGCTCTAGTCTTTAATTTGGCCCCAGCCTAAACTATTTAATGATGGCTGCGGCGCGGAAGGGCTTCAAGACAGTTTTTGAGATTAAACTTGATTATCTTTAACTTATCTTGTGGCCTTGTGACTTTGAACGTTTTACTTGTGTTAGATGTAGCATTTACATTACTTGTTTTCTGGCACTAAGCACTTCAACAAAACTGTGTTCTCACATCTCATGCGCACCGAGCTATTTACTGTGTCATTTTTATTGCTTGCATACTTTGCGGCTCTCTGGTCCGTGTTCTAATTGTCAGAGGGAGTCTGAATCTATGGCAGGTTGATCGGCACAATTAGAGGCACCATTTTGGGATGTGCTCTAGTCTTCCATTTCACCTAAGTCTATACTATTTAATGAGGGCTACGGCACAGATGAAGGCCAAAGGCATGCCAAAAGCAAGCCCCTCTGTCTCCCCATGTCCTATCCAGCAACAGAACTCCTGCAACTTGGGGTAAGAGGGACTGACCTTTTCCTCCACTCCATAAATTCAACTGATTCTCGCCTTGCCTGTAATTACTGTTCATATGTTATGGTTACTGAGGCTCCTTCAGTAACGTTGGAAGCCATCTTGACTCAATTTTTCTTTTTATGAATTGCCACTCCTTAACCTTAGCTGCATTAAAGCTCATTGCCAATATGTCTTTAGCTATAGCGCTATGGCTATTACATTATCGGGGGAATAGTGCAATAAAAAGGGTGGGGGATTTTCAAATGAACATAAATCCACACTAAGCTGTGTAATTTCCAACTGACTGCGAGGGCATGTTTTTGTTTCTCTTAAATGTCCACCAATTTTTTTTTGCTAGTATGGGCTTTGGTATACCGACTGCCGGGTAGAGTGAAGAATTTTGTACATACCCTATCAGATGTGATTGCCAGACAAATCCTTAAAACTGCCAACTTTACTCTGTTAAGAAACTTAAATATTAATGTAGATGATACCTAGAGTCCTCAGATAAACAATGTAATTCAAAACTTGATTTCTCTTCAATTGTTGCAGTTGGTTAAGTCACCTACGCATAAAGCTGGACATACTTTGGATCCAGTTTTTTGTAATATCCTGGACCTGAAGGTAGGTGTCCCATTGCCGATGATATAGACAGACCATTTGTTCGTCCCTATCACATAATGCTCCCCTACTGTGAACACTATGACACCTACTTTGTCTAATATCGGGAGGCGATGGCACAAACTCGACCTGTCTGTTCTGGTTGGATTGCTACAATCTTCTAAGCCAGACTTGGGAGACAGTCATGGAAGCCGAACATGTATTTAAAGAGTGGCTTTTGGCTGCTCTAGACAACAAGGCTCTTCTAATTGCCCTTCCGGTTCCATTCCCTAAAAAGCCAGACCCTTAGTTTGGCTACCATCATCGGGACCTAATTAAGAAGTGCACACTTCTTTAAAGAAAGTGGAGAAAAACTAAGATCTGGGCAGGAAACACAAGTACAGAAGTGCCGGGCAGTGTGGAAAATCTGGGCAGTGAAATAGACAGTAACAGGAGGGCTGTGGTGTTACTCATGATGGGGCTGTGACGAGAAAGGGGCCATTAGAGCCATCAGCAACAGAGTGAGGAGGCAAGGAGAAGAAATAGTTGACATGCAATGCAATAGAAGGGTTAAACGATGGGAAGGGATCAGTCTGGTATCCCTACTGCCCCAGTACATTCCCCACTAGTCCAGCAATTTCATTCATTTTCTTCACCGTATCACCATTCCCCCTCCCCATCATCTACAGATTGGGGGGAGCGGGGATATAAAATCAGAGAGGAATAGAGGGTCACACGGCCTGCATAAGCAGCCTTTACGATCATAGCTTACATGGGATTACAGTCACCTGTTCCATATTCGAATAGCTTTAATTCCACCAATCTGTAAACTACAATTATAGTCTGCAAGGCCTTCGAATGATTCTTTCCCATCTCAGCAGAGAAAAGCATGCAATCGCAGTTGAGAATGCATATCTCATGTAAATGTAATGGGCCTGCTCTCCCATCATTAGACAAAAAAAAAGCCAGCCAGAATATAGAGGCAGCCAGCTGCCTCTATATTCTGCTGGCTGCAGTTCTAGGGGACACTAACATCAGTGACAGGCAGTTGCGCCTAGAAAATCAGAGGTAATGGGGCAGCTTGGCTCTTGCATTGTGACAGGGAAGGTGGACAGGTTTGCAGTTGAGCTCAGTGACGTACAATGCCTCGGCCTCTGTGAAGGCAGGGGTGGCTGCTGGCTGGCTGCGAGCAGTGTGCTTGAGGTACAGTGGCGTCTGCTTAACTCAGCAGGGTAGAAATTTGTGGGTTTCTCTGGTGCCAGTGAGGGGTAGCGGTATACAGCCAGGTCACTGGTCATGTCAGGGTACATGGGTCATCCTGCAGTGACGCTGCCTGGAAACTGGAACCAAAGGTAGTAAAGGGAGCTCCAATCTGAGAACACAAAAGTGGTTCTCTGGGGTTTTGGGAAGGAGGAGGAAGGAGGGGAGGAATCATGTGCCCATCACCAGGATTGGAGTCAGACATAACCTACATCCTAATCACACAGCACAGAGCAACACACAGAGCATTGTTGTGGCTAGAAGCCGAACAGGTGTTACCACTGACAACCACCTCACACGGGAGTGGGTGGAAGTTGCACATTATTAGACTACCACTTTATGATGTTGTTGTAAATTGGTGTTAGGGTCACCACAGGTTCTCTCCTAAATGGCAAGCAAACATAGTAATTAGAACAACCCTCTGCCTCCCTACAACCACATGATAATATAAACTCCTAAGAATCTGTTTTGTGTAAAGCATCAGCCAAACAAGCCAGTGGCTCACGTGGGCTGACCCAAAGCCTACTTCTATATGTTATGTGTCGAAATGAGCTTTCTGTATCTAGACCTAAAAATCCAATCCCAATAGTTGATGTAAACAAGGGTGCTCAAAAATGTAAACACAGAAAAGCTGATAAGTTGATATACATCCCTTAACTGTAAACAGAGAAAAGCGTTGCCAACCCAAAACAAGCATCAACCACAAAACGCAGACAACTGTGCCTTGAGCAGATCAAACTTCTCTCAAGCACAACAAAACACAAAGCATGACGAACAGCGGTAATAACCAGCTTTGGTGGAAGGGCATCAGCAGCCACAACCTTCAAAAGTGGTTCATAACCTTGAAGGGTAGACTCAAAGAACAAAAATTGCACTGCTCAATCTCCACTTACAAAGGGTGGAAGTTGAAATGGTTCAGGTGGATCACTCTGCCCTCTTGCTCAATAGGTTCTCCATGAGTCACTACTGAGGCACAATAGCTCCAAGGTCCAGACCTCACCTCCCTTGGCTCGTCCAGAACTATAAGGATCACCTGCACACAGTCTTTTCTCAATTTCCTCAGAGCACAAGGAATCAGGAGAATGAACTGGACTGGTAATGTAAATCGAAATCCCATTTCATCTCATACGCATCACCTTATAGCAGAAAATGCAGAACACATAACGAACAAAACATATACTTCAAATGTGGCAAACACATCCACACTGGCCGAAGATGGGCTGCACCACCTAAGGATGGAGACGCCACTCATGAACTGCAAGATAACACCTGCTCAGCTTGTGCGCCCATCATGTTGAGAGAGGTTGTCAGATGGTTCACTGCAGTCAAACATTGTGAGAAAAGCCTAGCACTACATCTTCAGTGCCTCCAGGCACAGGACCAGAGCCCACAAGCCCTACTTGATCGCATACCACACAGTTGTCATATTTTCAGTGAGGATCTGAATAGCTTTTTCCCTCAAACAAAGGCAGTACCAGCAACTCAAGACTGATATGTCACCTATCTCCATTTCACCCAGGCAACCACTTAATGACATGTTGGTCACAACCGTTGCTAGCTCTGCGGAGGACAGATCAGTTGCCCACAAGACAGATGTTTTTTTCTATGTAGTGTATCTGTCGCACTGTCGTCATCCTCATTGTGAGGCACCATGAAGGGCATTTGGGTGGCATCAGAATCTGAGGCAAAGTGAGCCTCCCAACCTCACACGTTTCTGGGTGCATTGTAGGGACTTGCAGAGAGCATTATCTATAAAAAGAGGCAGAGACCTTATCTTTTGCTTGACTCAAAATAGACTGCATGTGTAGAGGAGTCATCTAGTCCAGGATTGGCACAACCTGCGGCAATTATAGTACCAGTTAAAGCACCACAGCCATGAAAAGGCCTTCAGTAGAGTTTATATCACTCATGCCAAGAAGTGGTATTAGAGCAGATCCAAACAGGGGCAGCTGATTATTTAGTTGGACTTCCAACGGAAGAAGAGGAAAGTTCTTTAAGAATCCATGGGGCCTGTAGGTGCCCCAGAGGTAGGTAGAGTGGAGTGGTTCAGCCTAACGACACAAAAACTCCTGGCACAACTTTTCAAAAACACACACTGGTTTCAGAAACATAATTTAGGCTAGATTCAGGTAACAACAATGCTGACTTCTGGATCTATCCCTGGAACGAAAGCAATGCCCGTTTTTTTAATGAGAATTTCACCTGAGAATACTCCTTCGATGACTTAACTGATAAAGAAACCCTAGAGTGGAAAGGATCCCACCTTTGAATGCATGAGGTCACATTTCCTACTGCAACTGGAGTCATACTCGAGGCAGACATCATGAGAAACAGAGAACAACAATAGATTACTGCAATACCTAAAGTAAAATGCCAGGAAGTTTTTAAGAACGAATAATCAGGAAAATACAAAAGTGGAAACTATGTATCCAACTTCAAAGATGCAGAAAAAAGAATTAACTTCTTCACGTAGGGTGGTTCTTTACATGGCACCGTGTCCTCTACATATGGAGGAGGGACCGTAGTCCAGATCCAGTCTGAGCCTGGGGGCTGAGTGAAAGATTCAAAAGGTGATAAATCTGAAGGTAGAAATATCGATTTGAAATTGGGAACTTAGCTTTTGGGGTAACTCCAAAAAAGAAGGGTACTCCTTATTTAGGTTTGGTTTGACAGTGCAGCGGTCTTCCAAAGCTCAAGTAATGACAAAAAAAGTTTCAAAAAGTAGCACAGACAAACAAGGCTTTGTCTCTGTACTGCTGGTAATAATTGTTCTTACAACATCTCAATTGCGAGAAACTAGGCTCTGAAGAGGTTTCCCCTCACCTCAAACAGTTGGGGCCTGCCAAAGGGGAGAGTGCAAGGTGAAACAGTGACACAATCAGTATGACCACTGTGTTAAACTGATTAACAATAGTGCAGGCATCCCTCTCTACCACCAACGGAATGTGAAAATCTGGAGGAAGGTGCTCATGGGGGTCATATCTCTTTATCTGCCCCTCTCTCCTTTTCATCGCTTCATCATGGATAGGGTGGTCCAAGCTCTTGCTCTGCCCCGCCTTCCTCCGGACTACAGCAGTTCAGACCCCTTCTCTTCCCTGTACTCCTCCTTTCTGCGCATCAGGGGATCCAGGACTGGCTCTGCCAGGTCCGGCTCTGTCCTGTCCTTCTCCGCAACTTTACCATTACTACTGATGCCAATACTCTCGCCACTGCTGCTGCTACTATTATAACCCGTTCACCAAAGGAACCATGTGGGAGAGGAAGTGGCGTAACGGCCAGAGCTGCTGACTTTGGAACTGGGCAACCAGGTTCAAGTCTCAGAGTCGACTCAACATCCTGTGATTCTGGTCAAATCACTTAATCTCCCCGTGCCCACCAACAATGAATGTGTCCTAGTTGCGAGTCCTGCGGGGGGACCCCTTCTTAGTGTTCTTGGCCTGTCTTAGCGGAGGCTCGCCGAGATCAGGTCTTTTTACTGGATGGCGTGGGAGGTCTGGGAGGCCACTCGTAAATGTTAGGATCCAGCGGCATGCTTGGGGGGGTGGAGGGGAGGGCAGTTGGGGGACTATAGGGCGGGGGGGTGGGAAGGGAGTTGGGGGGGGTTACTAGTTGGACTCTTGTGGTTGGATACAATTCCAGGGGCAAGTCTCTGAATTCTCATTAAGATTTTTTACGGAGAATGGCGGAATGTCTATTAATTGGTCTCTGGGGGATCCTGGAGAAGATTATATCATGGCTATCTGGGTCGACCATGGGTCTGCTCCTGGTTAAAGTCAAACTGTATTTTGCCACGTCCATCCCTGTATTGTACTGCCCATGCAGATAATTGTATGCTCTCATTATTTGTTTGAAAACCAATAAAAGTCTGTTAAATAAAAAATAAAAAAACAATGAATGTGTCCTTGTGTAATGTAACTAGTGCTCATGTAAAGCGCTCCAATACCTTTGGGTCGAGTTCGCGCTATATAAAAAAAACTGCAAGAAAAACATTACAATCATTATGACCACCATTACCAGCAACAGTACCATCTTCATCTGTTGCCACCACAACTATCACTACTGGCACTACCATTATCTAACATTTTTATCACCACCAGCCTTTAACAGCACTAGCAGCTTTAGCTTCATTGTTAACGTTACTTCCACCATAATCAGCAACACTATAACCACAACTATCACTATTTTCACCACAAACACAGCCACTACCACTAGTACGATCTCACTACTACTGCTATCACCCCTAGCAACACTACTACTGAATCATCATACCTATTCCTACAATACAATCACTATTACTACTAATACAAATACCATTATTACCACCTGCTAGACCTGACAGTCTTACGGTGGTCCTCCACCAACTTTGTGCCTGCCTCCCACCATTTTCCTGACCTTGTTTCGCTGGCTTTAGGACTTTGCACACTTTACCACTGCTAACCAGTGCTAAAGTGCTTGTGCTCTTTCCCCTAAACATGGTAATATTGGATTATTTCCAATTGGCATCTTTAATTTACTTAGAGGTCCCTAGTAGGTGCACTACATGTGACCAGAGCCTGTAAATTAAATGCTATTAGTGGGCCTGCAGCACTGACTGTGCCCCCCACATAAGTAGCCACTTGACCATGTCTCAGACCAGCCACTGCAGAGCCTGTGTGTGCTGTTTCACACTGCCATTTTGACCTGACAAATAAACCCTTTTGCCAGGCCTAAACCTTCCCTTTTTATACATACAAGTCACCCCTAAGGTATGCCATGTATAGCCCACACGGCAGGGTGCGGTGTATTTAAAAGGCAAGACATATACTTTTAAACTTTATATGTTTTGGTAGTGAAAAACTCCCAATTTCGTTTTTCGCTACTACAAGGCCTATTTCTCCCATAGGATTACATCTTTTAAGTGTAACTCCCGATTGTGAAGAGATAGACTTTTCAAGTTTAGAGTCACTGAATGCCCAATTTAAAAACACAACTTATGGTGAAGTTTAATTTTAAATTCCAGTTTAGCAAACGCCACATTTAAAAAGTTAGCATTTACTTACATTAGCAAATTGGTGCCTTCTGCCCGTCTCTGGAATACACGTCTGGGATGGGTGACAGCTGGGTTCCAGCATTCATTCTAATGGTAACACACAAAGGAAGGGTAAGGTGTGCCTGAGTGGTCATCTGTATGCAGATTAGCCATCCTGAGCAGGATGGGAGGGAGGAGCTGACACTTTCTCCTGAAAGGGCTGTGTCCTGTCCCCACACAAAGGATTTATAACCCCCCCTTTGTGTGTCTGGAGCCAGGAAGGGAGAAACTGTGCATTTCAAAGCTTTCTTTGAGGTCTCCCCCACTTCATAGGCACCACTGGGAACACATACTGGACTTCTGGCACTACTAAATCAATACACATCTGCCAGTGCTGCTGACATGGCTGCTGCTTTGCTGAACTCTGCCTTGCTGAGCTGCCCTGCTGCCTGCTGTTCTCCTCCCTCAGTGAGAAGGACAGGACCTGCATCACTTGAACCCAGAGCAAGTCCAAGGGCTTACCTCCCGTTCCCAAGTCTCAGGGATATCAAAAACTTGAACCACCTGCATCTGGACTCTGCAAGCTGTGAGTCTGCCCTGCCAAGTGGTGCCACCCTAGTCCTTGATCCTTGGAAGTGAGGCCTAAGGTGCTTCTTCATCCAGAACCCACGCATCCTCATCGGAACCGGTGCATCTTCACCTTTGTATGAGTCGAAACCAGTACATACTCGTCATTGTGGGGAGCGGACCCGGTACATCGCACTCAGAACCAGCGCTTCCTCGTCGTTCCGTGGAGCAGACCCATTGCACCACCCGAGTCACAGATCTGGGTTGAATCCATCATCATTCTTTTGCTCACTTCGCCACCCCAGTTCAGACACAGCTATACGCAAATCAGTCTTGACCCTGTGCCTATTGGGAACAGTCCAGCCCGAACTGCCAAGCCATGTCTTCCATGGACCGGAAACAAGGATCCTGGGACCGGTTTCAGGGTAACAGCCCTCATCAGCCAGGCTAGCTTGAATCCAGTGGCAAAGTGAGCAAGGAACCCACGTCTGGGCATACCCTGCCAACTTAGGGCGAATAAAGCAAACACAAGGAGGTGATGGACGTAGCGCTGAAACTTTTCAGACACTCACCCCCAGTCACAGATCTGGGTTGAATCCATCATCATTCTTTAGCTCACTTGGCCACCACAGTTCAGACACAGCTATATGTAAATCAGTCTTGACCCTTTGCCTACTGGGAACAGTCCAGCCCAAACTGCCAAGCCATGTCTTCCCTGGACCGGAAACAAGCATCCTGGGACCGGTTTCGGGGTAACACCCCTCATCAGCCAGGCTAGCTTGAATCCAGTGGCAAAGTGAGCAAGGGACCCACGTCTGGGCAAACCCTGCCAACTTAGGGCGAACAAAGCAAACACAAGGAGATGATGGACGGAGCGCTGAAACTTTTCAGACACTCACCCCCAGTCACAGATCTGGGTTGAATCCATCATCATTCTTTAGCTCACTTTGCCACCCCAGTTCAGACACAGCTATATGTAAATCAGTCTTGACCCTGTGCCTACTGGGAACAGTCCAGCCCAAACTGCCAAGCCATGTCTTCCCTGGACCAGACACAAGCATCCTGGGACCAGTCAGGCTAGCTTGAATTCAGTGGCAAAGTGAGCAAGGGACCCACGTCTGGGCATACCCTGCCAACCTAGGGCGAACAAAGCAAACACAAGGAGATGATGGACGGAGCGCTGAAACTTTTCAGACACTCCATCATCCCATCCACCCCACTAATAAAGGGAAACCTTGGGAGTGATTGAGGAATTTTTATTTTAATGTTACGCCTCCTAGTTAATATTCTCTAAAGTTCTTCATGGAATATGGTTAAGCCCACCCCGACTTTTAGGGGTCAGGGGGAAGCCGATGATGAAGAATGCCACTATTAGAGTGGGTAAGGGTTATTTAAATAAATTTTAAAAAAACGATTGTTTCCTTTTCCCACTTCCTTTGGAGTGGAGTATAGGTGTGGCACGTAACAACCCCCACATGAAAGTGTCTAGCACTTTTGAGGGATACTCTATTGTTGGTTGTGTTGTGACCTACCCTGACTAGGATTGTAGCCTCTGCCAACTAGAAACCCAATTTCTAACACCACCATAGCCAATATCACCATTAAAACCATCACCTTTATCATACCATATACAAGACGTCTTATTATCACTCATAAGGCCCAAACTTATCTGGGGGCACTAGACTATTGCAAAATGCCAAAGCACTCCTGCTAGATCCACCGACCTTAAAAATGAACAAATTGTGGCACATCCTTTTCAGGAAGTGCTACTAGAATACGTAACTCCCCACCTCTGAAGCTATGCACCACCAGTTTGAAGGAGATCTTTAAATCGGAGCTGAAAGCCCATCTCCTTCAAAGACATTCTAGCTAACTTCTACTCTCCAGTTTTCACCTTTATGGCTCAGTCGCAGCATTGATCATTGCATTGAGATTTACTGAACTACTTCCATTTCATTAGTCTCCAACCTAAAAACGGCACCACTCAACAACCTGTTACACAAATTTTATTACAGATGCAACATATACTGTACTCCAATGTTATGGCCTTTTAATTTACTTACGTCCGAGGATAATGTAACTCTGTGCCTTATATAATGATCTGCTATTATAATGTAGCAGCTTCTTTAGATTATGTAATTTTGTATTTTATGTAATGAGCCATATTTATTGTAAAGTGCTCTAACACCCTTAGTTAATGTCTGTGCTATATAAAAATGCATAACTAAATAAATACATGTATTTACAACATTATCAAACAAGCAAAAATGTGATAGCAAATGGCATGCAAGCATTTTGTGTTCATATTAGTAATATTTTATTTCTTGAGTGTAGGTTCGAGTTGCGTACCTTGGTAAGCGAACATGGCAATAACCCAGTTGGAGGACAAATTGGAAGGCAAGAATTCATGGAGGCAGATGTAGCAGCCATTCACACAGTTGTCCTGGAGGAGTTGAGTCCCCAAGAAACTAAACATTTCAAATCTGGGATTTGTTTTTAAGATCCCAGACTAGCGTTTTGGCAGGCCCTTGTAAACAGATCCATCGGGTATGCCAGCAATGCCCTCACATTTTAAAAGCTGTTTAGACAATGTAACCATGCGTGTAAGAGAGGAGACCTGAAAGCAACATTACTATGGCCTGCCACTCAAAAATAATAGCGAAGGGGACAGAGCCACAGAACCGCCACTGTCCGGCCCTTTGTATAGTAAAGTGATGGTTTAGAAATGAAGGAAGCCCCACAATGTTAGACAGTTTGACAATGACTGCAACCGAAGACATGGTGATGTCCTCGTGCAGTTGGTCATTTTAATTGTGTTATTATAGGCGGAGGGTGCAATTTGAGTATGGAGTAGAATGTATACTGCATCTGCAGAGACTGTGTGAATCCACATTTGAGCAATGAGGCTGGTTGCAATCTTGAGCAACAACCATTGGATTTTGTATAAAAGGCTTTGTAAAGTCATTTGCACTGTGAATGAACTGCCATCTCTATAGGCGGACTTCCTAGAGTTCAATTTTAGCCGACGTTAATATTGTTTTTGGACTTCATATGGAAAGTAGTCCTTTTAACAACTTGGACCCGGTATTGGGCAGTGCTTGTGGTATTATCAACTTAACGGTGCCTCTTTAACCCTCTTTGATACCAGCAACAGAAGCATGCTTCAAAGGACCAGTGGAGACATGATCTCTCTGTTTTAGCTTGGCTAAAAGTCTATTTGATACATTTGTATCTGTTGGAATATGTCGAAAACATACTTTACAAGATCGAGAAAGAGCAAGTGACCAGATTTTCATTATGGCATATTCCTCACACTACAAAGCAGCTTGTAACAGAGCCTTGAGCCAGTATGCAGAAATCCTTTTACAACCATCTAGGCCGTGGGCTTTGGAGCGACTATATTTTGACTTTTCCCAATTGATAGCAACAGCACAAACTGATGACGGACAAGAGATCCTCAACATGTACACATTATGTTATGTAAGGCAAAGTTTTATAGTGTACTATCACCAGTGACACTATTCAGGTGCTTTGCATGTGTGTGAGGCTAACCTCAAGGAGACTTACTCAAAGAGCCAAGCCTTCAGTTTCTTGCAGAATTCAAGAAGAGATGAGGAGGCTGTAGTGTGGTGTGGGAGGTCATTCCACACTTTAGGTGCGATGCCTGAGAAGTCTTGACCTCCAGATCTGCTTTTTTTGCATGCGTGAGACATGTACTAGTGAGAGTCCGGCAGAGCAGAAGTGTCTGGTAGGGAACTGCACGCGGCTGTTCAAGTAGGCTGTGCCCATGTTGTGTAGTGCCTTTTATGTGTAGGTGAGAAGCTTGAACTATGTGTGTTTATGTATCAGAAGCCAGTGAACTTCCCTCATGTGTGGTGAGACGTCAGACCAACGGGTGAGGTTGCAAACAAGTCAGGCTGTTACATTCAGGATGGTCTGTAGTGTTTTTGTGAGATGGTTGGTGATTCCTGCACATAAAGGGTGTTCCCATAGTCCATTCTGCTAGTGATGAGGGCTTGGCTGACGATCCTCCTAGTGTTGCTTGGTAGCCACTTTAAGATCTTTCTCGGCATACTCAGCATTAGGAAGCCGGACATTACAAAGGAGTTAACCTGGGCTGTTGATAATGATCCTGAAGTTTCTTGCTAGTGGGCTGGGGGTTGAAGTGGGTCTGAGGTCTGTAGCCCACCAGGCAGAGTCACACAGAGATATTTTTTTCTGAAGATCACTACTTCGGTCTTGTCCGTGTTCAGCTTCAGGCAGTTGGACTTCATCCATATGACCACTTCAGTCATTAATGAGTTGAAGTTGTTCCGTGTGCTGGGTGTTTTGTCAGAGAGGGTCAGTATCAGTTGCATGTTGTTGGCGTGGGTGAGTGCTAGGATGACGTCTGCCAGTGGAGTTTAGGTAGGTGCTGAAGAAGGTTGGGCTGAGCGAGGAACCCTATGGGACTCCGCAAATGAGTTCCCGGGCTCCTGAAGTGTATGGCGGCATGTAGACTGTTTGGGTTCTTCCAACGAGAAAGATGCAGATCCATTTTAAGATGGGTCCTCGGATGTCAGTCCCGTCAAGTCATCTCATCAGAATGGGGGGGGAGACTGTGTCAAAGACTGCAGGGAGGTCTCTGTACCCTGGTTTGGTCTGAATCCTGACTGCGTGGCGTTGAGGAGCTGGTAGTTGGCAAGGTGGTCATCAAGTTGGCTGTTGATGGCTTTTTCTAGAACCTAGGCTGGGTATGGTAGGAAGGAGATTGGTCAGAAGTTCAAGAGCCCGGCTGGGTCTGTTGAAGGCTTCTTCAGGAGGGCGTTGATGGGTGCTTGCTTCCTTACTTTCCGGGCATAAGACTGTGTTGGTGGACGTGTTGAGAGGAAAAGTAAGAGCTTCACTGAAAGAAGTTGTTGAAGCGTGGTAAGGGGAACGGGTCTGACAGAGCCTCAAAGTGAATGGTCTTCATGATTGTTGCGGTTTTGTCTGTGGTGATGGTGTTTCATGAGGTCCATGCTGTCTTTGCTCGATACCGCTAGACTTCCTATGAAGTTGCTGGCGTCCATTTGAAGGGTCAAAGTTGCTTTAAATGGCTCTGATTTTTTTGCAGAAATAGTCCGAGAGGTTGTTGCACAGTTCTTGGGTTGGGGTGATGTTTCTGGCAGATAAAGTCTTTGTTGTTGTCGGAGCTGCGGACTGATCCTTCAAACCTGGAACTCTGCCTGGAAAAGGTTGCCACATGGATGCAACATTCAAGTCTCAAACTGAAAGGAGACAAAACTGAAATCATGTACCTAGGCAATACGGCCAAGTTAGTCCCCACACTGTCCTGGCCCCCTTGCCTGGGCGCCCCCCCAGTTCCGAAGGCCAAAATAAAGAGCCTTGGTGTGTGGCTGGATAAATCTCTCAAACTTGACCAGCAAGCAGTGGCAGTGTCAGGGATTTGTCACGGCATCCTCAGGATGCTGCGGAAAGTCCTCCCCCTACTGCCCAAAGAGGCAAGGAGAGTCATGGTCCAGGCCCTGATTCTTCGTGCCTGGACTACTGTAACTCACTGTATTTGGGAGCTCCAAAATCTACTCTAAGGAAGCTTCAGGTGGCACAGAATTGTGCTGCGCGACTCTTGACTGGCTGTTGTAGAACGCAGTCGGCCAGGCCCAGTCTGAAAACCCTACACTGGTTGCCGATCGAGGAGAGGATTTCCTTCAAGGCCTTATGTACTGCTCACAAGACTCTTATGGGCACAGGCCCTCGCATCAACCATTCTCTGATCACCGCGTACCTTCCTAAGAAGTGTCTCCGCTCGGCGAATTTAAACTTAGCCAGCATCCCTAAAATTAATAGGATGCGTAGCGGAGGTCGCTCCTTTTCATGCAACATAGCCAGATTGTGGAATACCCTCCCTCTCAATCTGCGGCTAGAAACTTCCCACCTTACCTTCTGGAAGTGTCTTAAAACGTGGCTATTCCAGAAGAGTAATTGCTAGCCACCTATTTTAACCTGTTCTGCCGCTAGCGCTGGGATGCCTTAGGGTAGCCATGCGCTCAACAAATGCTAACTAATAATAATAATAATAATAATAATGCATTCGGCTAGGGACTGCCCCGTGGTTTCCTGGATCTGCAGGCAGATTTGAACATGTCCTTGTCGGATTCTTTCTAGCTCGCTTTCAACCTCCGTCTAGTTGCTTGCAGCGCCGTTTAGTCATTCTGAGTTCTTCCATGTACCAGCTGGCCTGCGTTTGAGGTCTTGCTAATTGGCTTCTTTTCCTAGGGGCCAGAGTGTCGCCGCAGGCGGTGATCCAACCGTTAAATTTGTAGATGTCTCTTGATAGGTAGCTTGTGGCCTCTCTGGTTGGTTCTTGTGAAGGGCAGAACACCACTCCACCTTTGATAGGCTGTTCAAGTGTCGGCGGGTTGGGCTTGTAGTGGTAGTTCTTTTGTGGTGGGGAATATTGATGGTAAAACGGACAATAGTGCGGTGGGTCCTGGTCGTTGATGTGGGTGTGTTGATCACGATGTCGTTGAATGAGGTAAAAACAGGGTCCAGGATATAGACGGTGGTGTATGTGGGGGCTGAGATGTGTTTGGTATGTCAGAGGTTTCAGAGACTTTCAAGGAGTGCAACTGAGTTGGGGGTCACATAGGTTTTCTTGAAGAAAGGGGATGTCTCCAAGGAGGATGTAGTAACTGGAGTTGATGACTAGTGGGGTCACAAAGCCTGTGATGTTGCTGGTGAAGTTGGCTCAGGGTCCGGGAGGTCAGTATACCAGGGTTACACCCAGGGTGAAGTTCACTGTGATTTTTTAGTTTGAGGTGTTCCATGCAAGTCGGTTCCAGTTTCTGGGGTTGTGCTTCAGCTGATGGTGTCCTATGGGTCTGTGTTAGTGGTCTTGCATGAAGATCTTATATCGACGATCTTGTACCGATGGGGATGTATGCGACAATGCCTGCCTTCAGCCATGTTTCAGTGAGGAAAAGAAGGTCCAGGGCGGTGTTGTCCAGTAGGTACCAGATCTCAATGGTGTGTTTCCTGAGTGAGCGGATGTTAAGGATCATGCATGATATATTGTGATTTGGCGTGCGAGTGCGTGTTGATACAAGGATGCTCGAGTGTGTTGGGTGTTGCATACAGTTGGTGTGGCCATGGTGGGTGTAGAAGCAGTGGGTCTGGTGGTGCAGGTGAAGTGGCAGGAGGTGCAGGTGAAGATTTCTTCTGTGCACTAGCAGTGCGGCGAGTGGCGTCAGGGGTTGAGTGCTTGGAGGAAAGTGGCGGAGTATCGAAGGGTCAAAGAAAGACCAGGGTTTCTGACGCTGGATGCAATTCTGGCACAGACGGGCTTGCCTTTGGCTTGCTTTACGTGTGCCAGCAGGGTGCCCACTGTGCTTACCTGCTGCGCATCCATGCTGTGGTCACCATTAAATAGGTCCTAGGAGGGAGGAGGAGTTCAGGGGACAGGGGCTGGGAGGGTCGTGGCAGGCAGGAGAGCAGGAAGGAGCAGGAGGTGCAAGGACCAGCGGGGAGGAGGGAAGGGTAGCAGAGATGGCAGGAAGGCAGAGCAGACAAAAGGTACAGAAAGAAAATAATGGAGCAATCAGGAGCACAAGTGAAAGAACAGTGGGACAATCTCAGGTACATGTGGAAAAACAGCGGCACACTCACAACCATGAGTAGGAAAAGAGATGGAAAAATAATGCAAAAAAAGGTTAAGAAAAAACACACAAGAAAAAGAGAGAAACAGCGTCACAATTAAGGGCCGGAAAGACAAAACAGTACATAGTCAAGGCCAAAAAAGAAAACACTGGCATAATCAAGAGTAACAAAGACAAAACGATGGCACAATCAAGAGCAGGAGAGACAAATCAATGGCACAATACGGGTAAAAAAAAAAACAGCTGTAGAGACTTAATGGTGCAACAGAGGACACAGAGAAAAAAGTCACAAGGAGAGAGCAGAGGCAAGAGAGGGATGGAGTGAGCGATACAGACAGAGAGAAGTGAGGCAGGAGCCTCAAGGTGCTGAAGTCCAGTTTGAAAGGGCCTTGAGAAGTCAGAAGACTGGTTGCAGGTAAGTCCTGGGTGGAGCTAGACCGGTTCACCTGAAAATGGATCTCCATGTACTCCTATAATTCAGTTGGAACCAGTTTTCCTACTTTACACAGAGCCAAGAGAAAAGTAGAAATGAATGATGTGACAGCTATTTCGAACTTAAACATCACTGGGGTGGAAAGGGTGAGTGGGAGATGATGAATCAGCATAAGGAAGACCGTATCCAATATGAAGAAAAGTTACCAAAAGTAAATAATTGACCTTCTAGTAGGTAACTTTCTCCTGCCAAATCCTCATCTTCTGAAAGACTTCAAAGCAGATACAGTATTACAGAAGGCAGGAAAAAAGTGAAAATAAAGCATTATTCATTACAACATTTTACAGGACTGCCATTGCTCCTGCCATCACATCCAGCATATAGCACCTAGTGAATGCATGCATGAAGGACCACATTAGCGGCTGACAAATATTGCACAACAAACCTTTTCTGAGTTCCAAGTGTCAATGCTGGCCCTCTCATGAAATCAACCAGGTCCCTAATTAGATGTACACAATGATACATCTAGATATGGTCAGTTTTAAGATGATCTATCTCTCTTATCTTACTGGCAAGCTCAATGACCAGCTGGTCATTAACGTAGAAGTAATTTTCCCAAAAGAAATTCGAATAGAAGGCCCTCTTGGGATGAAGCATCTTTTAAGGGTAAGAAACCCTGTCATTAAGGACAGTAAAAAAAGGACCTTTAATGCACAACAACTGCAGTTCACTCACTCGGCGAGCTGAAATGAAGACAAATAGAAAGAGGAGTTGGCCTAACGGCTAGGGCTCGAGTCTCGGCAATGACGCTGAACATCCTGTGATTCTGGGCAAATCACTTAATCTCCCCGTGCCTAACAAAAACAAGCATTAGAAATACAATAGGTCTCGGATTTTTTTGAGTTAGAGCTATTGGCATAGCTCAACAGCAATAAGCACTAGTTTTTTTTCCTCCTGGTGATCTTTTAGAGTTATACAATAAAGCTTGCAATTTATGGCTGAACATATAAAAACAGCAATGACAAATGTAAAAGTGATATCAGATATGATCATTACTTAAGCAGTCAGGCCAATCTGCTGTGATTCACTACAGATGTTCTATGAATTTTCTGAAAGAGGAAAACAGATGTGATGTTTAGGTTAATGGCACATACAGTTTAAAGCTCTAATCCACCAAGATCATACAAATTTCCCACAGAACTTGGGAAAATCCCTCCAATTCTATGTTTAAATTCACTTAGCTCCCATGTAGCATATTTAAAAACCAGGGTGAAAAGTGCATGAGCACTCCATACATTTGGGTGGGGAATGCATTTACCACAAAATAAGGAATCTCTAATTTGATCCTATACTCAATTTTTTTCAAGATGAGTTAACCTTATTAATTAGCATGTACGTACCCCAATGTATGTACAAACCGAGGAAAGATCACGATAAGTAGCGCTCAATGATGCACTGGGACAAAACACTTCAAATCAATTTATGAAACTGATCTCTTCCACGCTTAGGCTTCCGAGGTCTATTGACCCATCTGTCCTGTTAGAGAAACACATCTTTGCCAAAGAATTAAGCCAGCCACTGTCATCCATGTACTATTAAGGCTACCCAAAACTACAGGAAGGTCTAGTAAGTCAGACTCCCTCCTTCCTTACTCTGACAGCAACTGACAGTGAACTGAGGAGAACGAAAACACAGAGGGCATACATGCAGGCAGCAGAAAGGGGAGATGTTGCACAAACCTGTGAGCTCTATATCTGTATGTGATTTTTCACAGGGCAGACCTCAAATTACTTTTGTTATTGAAGAGACAAAAAAATGTTTTATTCCCAGTACAAGTCTTACATTTGGTTGATGCAGACTAAAATGTCAGTGACAGCTTTTGAACACTTTAAGACATAGCTTGTAGCATTATCTGTAAACTGTTGCCTGCAGCTTCAGGTGTTACGTTCACCTCTAGCTTTAATTACAAGCTTTTATATAAGGCAGGATTTAGTTGCCTCATTCTTGCTTCCTTGTTGGTTTTCGTTGAGCGTGCTACACTGGTTGAGGGAACGATGAAGGAATTTTGGACTTGCTCCACTTGATCCTCGACCGAATGTTCTAGTCCAGGACCATTAAAATATGTGGTAAAAGATCGGGTGCTTGGCAAGTCTCTTTCTTAGACAGCAAAAGCTTTTGTTTTTTTTGTTCTTCGTCTTCTGCTGTGCCGTGCCTTGCGTTTGGGAATGCCGTTGACCTTTAAAAGTAAACAATGGACGGTTATCAACCAGCAAGCATGTGAGAAAGGTTCGTTCTATTGCCTAAAATTTTGCAATTACTTCCAGGAGAAAAAATGGATTGCCAGAGCCAATATATCTGGTCTGTAACTAAAAGTGCCCCTTCAGCTACTGGTGGGTGTAGGCACTCAGTAAGACACGCATTTTGAGACTCGTCCTTTCAATCATGCATCCATTCATCCACCCACTGACTCACACTAGAAACTGCACAGTTTTTAGTTCACTGTGATTGTGGCTTAAAAGGCGGCGGGCAGCATATGAATCTTGCTTCTAAGTTTCCATGCGTAGGGGATGCACAGGGTGATCAGATTTTGGAGCCCAAAAATGGTGACCTTTCACAAACATCAAAGTAGGACTCTGATTTTGAAGTGACTGAGGGGCACAGAATGACTTGACAGCACTCACCAACAGGCTCACCAATATAGAATACACAGACAATTGCTTTCTAATAAGAGTTCTTAGCTAATCTTACACTGGAACACATGAAAAATTGCCTCCCTGTGTGTTCTTTCAGCTCTCTGAAAACCAGAACCTGAGATACATTTACTGAAATCTGCCGGGACAGATAATCAAAACTGGGCCTGTCCCAGCAAACCCTGGACACCTCGTCACCCAAGTGATGCTCCAGAGAGGAACGCAAAGGAGATGCAAAACCAGTCATGGTGTCTCTCTTGGTCATTGCATGTGTATTATGACCATTGTGCAATGACATATTTCAAAGCGCAGAAAAATTGGAAAGAATAAATGTTATCACAGGTATAGAGAAAACCCTTTTGTAGGTATCTCTATTGTCCAATTAAATGCATAGCAGCCCTGCTGAGAAGTGTTGCTACAGTCTTTTAAAAAAAGTAGGAAGTAGAGATGAGTCACATGGACGTCAATTTGGGGCATTATGTGCAACCTTAACTTGCCTTTAGTTTCCATGGCACTGTCTTGGTACTCTTGGTCCCATGGGTTATGGGGGCAGTGGCAGAAAGAGGCATGTTTGCTTTTATAGTTTCCACTCCTTGCCCTTCCCCCACCCCTGCTGCAGCAAACAGAAGGCTGTTGGGGGAATGAACAGGACATGGATGGAGTCAACCTGTGGTGTCATTGGTTGCCAAATGGTGTGTGATGTCACTTCCGCTACTCCGGGTATTTTGCTGAACTGTGTGAGTGTAATTAAGAATCTGTGTCATGCCAAGCCACTGCTCTGGTGTTGGTCTGAGAGCTTACTACCCGAACACTGGTGCACAGTATACAACACTAGCATGCTGTTCTTTTGCCACAGTGAAGCGGCGCATGAAACGTCAGAACGTGGCAGGTTTTATCTTTCAATGACCATGAAAAATGCCTGTCGCGAAGCATGCGAAGCTCCAGTACACACACACTCTCTCTCACACACAGCAGGCAGAGGGGTTGGTAGCAAGCTGCGGGACAGCTGGCAGCATGGTGTGCCGTTGTCACCGCTGGCACTAGTGGGAGCTGCGATGGAAGCAGACGGTGTCTGTCACAGGCGGAGAAATCAATAAAGCATCAAGACTCAGCTCGACGCCCTCGTTGTGCCGTGCCCCGGGGTCTGTGGAGCCCCGCAGTGCCTTCAGGGAACCATCCAGTGCCTGAGCGGACCCCTCACCTACGCTGCGGCCGCTGTCCCCAGAAGTGACCCATAGCTGTCCAATCACACTGCTCTCTCTCTCTCTGCAGTGGTGAAGCAAGAGTGCCATTAAGGAATGCAAGCCCTCCACTCACCCCCAACCATTTGGGTAGTCAAATACAGCCATGATTTGAATACCACTGGCCCCAGTTCCACTGTACCTGCTGCACTATTAATAGATGCACTGGGTTGCTGTCACCACCTAGCCAGGGCTGCTCTCCCTGGGTATGTATCTGTGACTGGGGGCGGGGTGGGAGGTAACAGGAGGGGTTGTTCAAGTGTGAGCAGAATGTGCACCCCTCTTTACTTGGGTCGGGCACGTTGAAAGCTGATCCTAAATGTGACAAGGCTGTTATAATATTACGACCGTGACAACCAAACAATAAAGGAAACCACCCGAATTTTTTTATATATTTAAATAGCTACAATAATAAACGCGACGAAATCTCCTTTAAAAGTTTGTCGGTTTTCATTCTCAAGTGAGCACATCGACACTTGACTTAGAAAGACGCGATGAATCGCCCCCGTGGTTGCTGAAGGGCCGCAGCGCTCTGTTTTTGGCTCGGTGCCGACCCTAGAGGGGAATAAAAAAGACGACAACGGCGCCCTTCTCTGAACTTCTCCGGAGACACGCGTGTACAGAAGCTGGAGATAAAATGAAAGTCTGTAAAAGGCAGCTGGTGGGCAGAAGAAGGGGGGCTCTCTCCCCGGGACGGTGCTATTCCCAGACCGGGGGTGCTGCGCCCTGACCCCGCTGATAGCGGCTGCTCGCAGGTGCAGCGTCTCCAGGGGAGGCGGGGGAGTGGCAGCTGGCATGTTTACACAGCCCCGGAAACATTTAAAACAAGAACTTGCTTAGGCGAGGTGGTATGATGGAGGCAGCTACTGACAGCAGAAAGGGGAAGCGTGAAAATATAAGAAGCAGTGCCCGTTAGAGCTGCATCGGAGGGAGCATGCAACATTCGTAAAAATAAGAAAGCTCTTTGCAGATCCAGAGCATGCCAAGTGTTCACTTCCGGGCCTGTCGCACGGCTGCTGGACGCATGCGTAACATAGCCGTGTGGACAGGTCAGGCAAAATAAAGTGCGAGACTTAGCCAGCCAATCCCAGGAGAAAACAACCATTTACAAATGCAATAGGACTCGTATTACGCGAGACCTATTGCATTATAAACAAAAGTGCGGGCGGCCAAGAAAGCATGATCAGGAGTGGGGTAGGAGGGGGTGGTGGTGGGCAGAGCAGTTACAGACTGCGGGAGGGAACGGGGGGGGGGGTGGCAGGGGAATAACATTTTAAAAGTAAATGGGCCGATAGCCATGGAAGGAGAAAAATGACAACATGGCCGTCAGGAGGAGGGACTAACAACCGGAAAACGAATCAAAATGCAGCATTTCTGATTGAAGCCAATGAAAAACATAGCCGGAAAGTGGGCGGAGCTTCCCCCCACTGTACTGTATACAGCACGGGTACTCATAGTACGGCCCGCGGGCCGCCAGCGGCCCGGCAAGCCTTCCTTGGCGGCCCGCGGACCTTGCAGACGTACCTGTGTTTTTTTTTTTTTTTTTACAGAGTATCAGCAAACACAGACTCTGCTCTATGGGGGCCGGGCGATTCCAGCGATAGTCCGAGTGGAGCTGCAGGGGCGCTAAGAAGAGGTGAAATACAACAAAGCCTCGTTATCATGCAAATGGTCTTTTAAAGACCTGTGAAGTACTCGGGTGCGGCTGTGTGTGTGCCCGGGAAGCTGTCTCAGCCCTGGATGCCACACACACGGGGTGAGGTGACAGAGAATGATAGAGGACAGCAGGGTGTGAGAGCCCGGTGAGGTGACAGAGAATGATAGAGGACAGCAGGGTGTGAGCCGGGTGAGGTGACGGAGGGCAGCAGGAAGTGAGAGCCGGGTGAGGTGACGGAGGGCAGCAGGGAGTGAGAGCCGGGTGAGATGGCAGAGGGTTACAGAGGGCAGCAGGGAGTGAGAGCCGGTTGAGGTGACGGAGGGCAGCAGGGAGTGAGAGCCGGGTGAGGTGACGGAGGGCAGCAGGGATTGAAAGCCAGGTGAGATGGCAGAGGGTGACCGAGGGCAGCAGGGAGTGAGAGCCGGATGAGGTGACAGAGGGTGACAGTGGGCAGGGAGTGAGAGCCGGGTGAGGTGACGGAGGGCAGCAGGGAGTGAGAGCCGGGTGAGATGGCAGAGGGTGACAGAGTGCAGCAGGGAATGAGAGCCGGGTGAGGTGACGGAGGGCAGCAGGGAGTGAGAGCCGGGTGAGATGGCAGAGGGTGACGGAGGGCAGCAGGGAGTGAGAGCCGGATGAGGTGACAGGGTTGCAGGGAGTGAGAGCCTGGTAAGGTGACAGAGGGTTGCAGGGAGTGAGAGCCGGGTGAGGTGACAGAGGGCAGTAGGGAGTGAGACCAGGTGAGGTGACAGAGGGCAGCAGGGAGTGAGAGCCGGGTAAGGTGACGGAGGGCAGCAGGGAGTGAGAGCCGGGTGAGATGGCAGAGGGTGACAGAGGGCAGCAGGGAGTGAGAGCCGGGTGAGGTGTGCGTTAAGAGCCTGTGATGTGATGTTTCCCGCCAGCCTGTAGTCAGAGAGTTGAGCCAAGGCCAGGGAGCTCAGGCCTGGGAGGGAGACAGAGAGGGAGACAGAGAGGGAGACAGAGAGAGGGAGAGAGCAGGGAGACAGATAGAGGGAGGGAGACAGATAGAGGGAGGGAGACAGATAGAGGGAGGGAGACAGAGAGAGGGAGGGAGAGAGAGGGAGACAGAGAGAGAGATAGAGGGAGGGAGACAGAGAGAGGGAGGGAGACAGAGAGAGGGAGGGAGACAGAGAGAGAGATAGACAGAGAGAGAGAGAGAGAGAGATAGACAGAGAGGGAGGGAGACAGAGAGAGAGAGAGATAGAGAGAGGGAGGGAGGGAGACAGAGAGAGATAGAGAGAGGGAGGGAGGGAGGGAGCCAGGGAGGGAGGGAGGGAGACAGAGAGAGAGGGAGGGAGACAGAGAGAGAGGGAGGGAGACAGAGAGAGAGGGAGGGAGGGAGACAGAGAGAGAGATAGAGGGAGGGAGACAGAGAGAGACAGAGAGAGGGAGACAGAGAGGGAGACAGAGAGGGAGACAGAGAGGGAGACAGAGAGAGGGAGGGAGACAGAGAGAGGGAGGGAGACAGAGAGAGGGAGGGAGACAGAGAGAGAGGGAGACAGAGAGAGGGAGACAGAGAGAGAGGGAGACAGAGAGAGAGGGAGACAGAGAGGGAGGGAGACAGAGAGGGGGAGACAGAGAGAGGGAGGGAGAGAGAGGGAGGGAGACAGAGGGAGGGAGACAGACAGAGAGAGGGAGACAGAGAGGGAGGGAGACAGAGAGGGAGGGAGACAGAGAGGGAGGGAGACAGAGAGAGAGAGAGAGGGAGACAGAGGGAGACAGAGGGAGGGAGAGGGAGACAGAGACAGGCAGAGGGAGAGACAGAGGGAGAGACAGAGGGACGGAGACAGAGGGGGAGACAGAGGGCGACAGAGGGAGGGAGACAGAGGGAGGGAGACAGTCAGAGAGAGACAGTCAGAGAGAGAGAGAGACAGTGGGAGACAGAGGGAGGGAGACAGACAGAGAGAGACAGAGGGAGACAGAGGGAGGGAGACAGACAGAGATAGATAGAGGGAGACAGGGAGGAGGGCGACAGGCAGAGGGAGGAGGGCGACAGACAGAGAGAGAGACAAAGGGAGACAGGCAGAGGGAGGAGGGCGACAGACAGAGAGACAGAGGGAGACAGAGGGAGGGAGACAGAGGGAGGGAGACAGAGGGAGGGAGACAGTCAGAGAGAGACAGTCAGAGAGAGAGACAGTGGGAGACAGAGGGAGGGAGACAGAGAGAGACAGAGGGAGACAGAGGGAGGGCGACAGACAGAGAGAGATAGAGGGAGACAGGGAGGAGGGCGACAGGCAGAGGGAGGAGGGCGACAGACAGAGAGAGACAGAGGGAGACAGAGGGAGACAGGCAGAGGGAGGAGGGCGACAGACAGAGAGACAGAGGGAGACAGAGGGAGGGAGACAGAGGGAGGGAGACAGAGGGAGGGAGACGGAGGGAGACAGACGGAGGGAGAGACAGAGAGACAGAGACAGAGAGAGATGTGTATGCCGGGTCCGGTGGCTCAGTGGACGAAGGCGTCCGCCCAGGGGCCTGTGTTCCACCTCATGGTCAGTTTTGTTTTGCTCTAGCCCCGCCCCCTCCCCCAATGACCCCGCCCACACCGGTGCGGCCCTCGGCCACAAACCACACTGTAAATTTGGCCCCCCGAGAGAAAGTTTGTGAGTACCCATGGTATACAGCATCTCTCAACGAGACAGCGCATGCGCTGCCTAGCCGAGACCTAATGAATGTGTCCTCATGTAACGCAACTGCTGCTCGTGTAAAGCGCTCTGATACCCGATACCTTCGGGTCAAGTTTGCGCTATATAAAACTCCGTAAAAAAAAAAAAAAGAAGAAGAAAGGAGCATTTGTTGTACAGGTTCATCTAGTATTACAACTATTAATACTTTGAAACCCGTGACTGACAAAAGTGTCTAAGTTTGAGGACTCTTACCAAAAGTGAGATTACTAAGAAATGAAATGCTAACACTTTGGACAAATGTTTGGAAGTGGACCCAGAATGACCATATCTGTTTCACATAATGAGGTTGACAATGAAGTGAGAAAGACTAGGAATAGAATAGATTTCAAACAACTAAGTATATGGTAATTATGCTATTTAAAAACGAAATTGACAATTTAAGAGGGGTCATAAATGATCTTAATATAGAATGCTGATATTTATGATAACAATATTTCCATTTTTATTATGAACTTGAAAACAACGAACTATGTAAATTCAGGTAAGAAAAATGTGATTATGCAAATTACTAGAATGTTCAAACAACCCTATTGAGGCAAACACATTGTCCTTAAAGAATGAAAGAAACGGAGTGCTCCCACACAACACCTGTACTGTCATCCAACGATACTGAAAGACTTGGGGATGCCTAAAAAAAGACCTTGCAGATGCAGCTAGCCAGGCTTCTATGAGGACACAAACTCTTAGAGCTCCAGCGCAGGTTTCTTCATGGCTCCAATCATTGCTGGGGCGGGGAGTCTAAGGTGGTAGAGAGAAAAAGGTGGAGGATGCGTTTCTGCCTTTGCGGCTCGCACCTGATACTTTTATTTCAAGGTGACGCCCAGCGCCAATCGATTTGATGTGTGGCCAGTAACCCGGAGTATTTTACAAGACTGTGCCGACCTACTCTGTGGGCCACTGAGTATTTTCTCATGTACATGAGGGGCAAGTAGATTCCCCCTGCCAATGTATATAGGGGTCCACAACTAACCGGGCCACAGTGCTGGAATCAATAGGATTCAAAGTGAGGGCTGTTGCAGAGGGACTGCTGGTGGTACGTCCTGTGGGTACCTGAAATCTGTGTAGAGGAACAATACCCCTCTCCTGGCACGTTTGTGCCTCATAATGCTGTCAAAGACAGACATGAAGAGGAGCACAAGAGATTAGTCAGAAATTTTCCACCCCAAAGTCATCCAGATCGGTGGAAGACAGGGAGCCACCGCATGTCAACTTGGATGACAGCGCTGGAGAGTGCGCTTCACAAAGGGAGGGCCAGATCTTGATTGCAACTAAAGGATTCATACCGATTCCAGTATTGAACAGAGAGCCATCTTGATCGATGCCACAATGACATCCCTAGGCAAGAGACTATGCAGAAGTCGTCCTAATGGATACTGAGAAGAGGATTGCCTTGAAATCCTCAGTGAGAGAGCTTGGTGAGGACAGTAGTCACCACAAAGATCTCAAAGACTTTGTTATATCAGCCCAGGTAGAATCACAAGCTGAGTACTTGAAGACCCTATAGGAGAGGCCAATATCAGTATTCTGGGAGTATCCATGTACTCAACTAAAGATAGCTGTCCTACATCTATGATCTAGAGGTTTTATTAATATTATGTTATGAAGATTTGTTGACAGCACTTGTCACCCATGAGGGTATCCAGGCGTTTGAGCAGGTGTGTAGGTTGAGCAAGAGCAAGTTTGGGTCATCCGAAGGAGATCCGCGGGGTTAATTGAAGAGCCAGGTCTTCAGCTTCTCACAGAAGCAGAGTAGTGAAGAAGAGGTCCTAATGTATTGGGTGAGGCCGTTCAAGGTCTTGGCGGCGATGTAGGAAAATGTGCGACCTCCTGCTTTGCTTCTGTGGATGTGTGGGATATGTGCGAGAGAGAGACTTAGATCGCAGTTGTCTGGTGGGTTGGTAGAAGTGAAGGCGGTGGTTGAAGTATCCAATGTTGTGGAAGGCCGTGAATGTGTGGGTGAGAAGCTTGAATAGGCAGTGTTTCAGGCTGGGGAGCCAGTGGAGCCCTTTGAGGTAGGCGAGATGTGGCTGCAGCAAATGAGGTCAAGGATGAATCTGGCGGCAGCGTTCTGAATGATACTGTCAGGAGTAGGAAGACGAACAGCTGACTATAGTTCCTTACTCCCCTGTCGACAACCTGATTGACGTGCTGTCACTCCATATACAGGCTGTGCAGGAGCCCTTTAAGGATCACCCCTGCAGCTACCAGGAGGAGCACCCAGGGGCGTGGCCAACGACGCGGGTTCCGACGGCCCTATCAGAGGAGGATCGCAACTGGCAAGGAGGGCGGAACGCCGTGACGACTCGGGAAGTGGAGAATAAGGGAGAAGAAGAGGAGCGGGAGACGCGGAAGCCGCTGGCTGGTACAAATCCCGAGAAGGAGAGGCAAGCCGGAGACGCAGCCCCAGATGAAAACGACACGCCAGGAGGCCAACGAGACCGCGCATCGTCCCGCCACTCTCCTGGAGGAGGGTGGCTAGACAAGGTACGGGCAAGACTGCAGGGCTTTACAGGGCACAGGGAGGGGCCGGGTACGAGGTAGAGGGAGGTCACGTTCGTCCCAAAAGCCGTCTCACAAGGTGGTGGAATTGGGTGCTGCTCCCCTCGCAATCCCTACCCCGTGCAAAGAAAGTTTTATTTTCCTTCCCCTGACCCTTGTTTTCGTTTTCTTTTCTTTCGGTTCCTTACGCCGGGACAACGCTAGAAGCCAGTGCACCTGCCCTGCCTCAGAGGGACCCTTGGTGACTGTGGGAGTCCCCCCCCCCCTAACCAGGAAAACCAGGAGAAAACCACTGACTGTTGTGCCATCGTGTAACCCTAATAAAAAAGGAACAGTACATAATTTGCATACATAACTGGTCTCCATAGCCTTATCGCAACGGTACAGCCGTGCAAAGAGGTCCCGTGACAGATACATAGATTCTGCCATCTGATGAGAGTCCTTGAGTCCATGTGAAAAAGGTGTACCACCTGATGGTGGTATAACAACTAGAGCAGGGGTCGCCAACCTTTTCTGTAGTGAGAGGTATTTCTGATAGATGAAAATCAAATTCATAGTGAGCTACTCAAGGCCAAGCCCCTCGCGCAGTGTTACCAGACACCCTCACGGCCAGCTTAATTGACTTTAAGCCTAATGTCCATAGAGCCAGGAACAATGGTTTGAACAAAATACTTTTACTAGGGACATTATGACATGACTACCATGTGTGTTAGTGAGCGTGGTGTTTGGGGAATGTATGAACATGTGTGCGTATGAATGTGATATATGTGTATGGGTGAATGAGAGCCTGTGTTGCATGTACTTGCTGGACCGGACAGACCTTTCTCCATATGAGGCAGTCACATGTCTAACAAAAACATACAACAATTTTTTTAAATGGGAGAAATTTTAAGTGCAGAATAATGTTCATAATATGAATCATTTTCTGCACGTTAAATTTCTCCCTCTTAAAAAAATGGCTGTTTTATTCAATGATAAATATGACACTGTATCTACCAGCTTCTGGGAGCAAAATGCCTGTTGCATGTAAATGTGACGCTTTGAAATGGGAAAAAAGTAAACTGATGTTTAAATGGATTTCATAAAACTAATAATTTAAATGTATTCCCATTCCAAAGTGTTGCATTTACAAACAGTAGGCATCTTTCACCCAGTTGCATGTAGACACAATAACATGTTTGTAACAGAAAAATACAGCCATTTTTTTTAAACGGGAGATATTTAAAGTGAAGAAACATGCTTCATAAAATATATTATATAACGGCTTAACTGAAAGTGGAGAAAAACTTTAAGACTTAATGTTTCATGGAAATATTTTTCTTCACTTTAAATTTCTCTCAATTAAAATAATGACTATTTTTCAGTTATAAATATGACACAGTGTCTACTGGTCACTGGGAGTGAGAGGTCTGCTCTTGTAAATTCAAAACTTTGAAATGGGAGAAAATTAAAATGAAGAGTTAACTTAATTATTAAGTCAACTTTTCATTTCAATGTTCTTCCATATAAAAGCATTCAGAAACATCATTTTGCTCCCATCCTCCTATATTCAGTTGAGAAGGACTTCCATTTAAGAGTTAAATACTTCAGTTCTTCACCTCTGTGCTCCACCTGGGGGTCAAAAATCTGACTCCAGTACTGCTCATTATCAGGCCCTGCTATCTGCAGCCTGAAGATAATAATGTAAAACAAACACAGCCTTCCCTTAACTTTAAAAGGAAAATGTGACCCTATGTTTATTTAAAAATGAACTCAAGGCTTTTAGCTACTCTGAAGGTGTCTACGAGTTACTAGAAGTTCACGATTGATCAGTTGGAGACACCTGAACCAGAGGAACGGTGGTGGCCAACAACAGGCATGCGGTGAACCTACAGGTAGTGGGTATCCTGATATTTCTAGATTATAGCTAGGGTACCCAGAGGAGGCATCAGACGCTTCAGACTATCGGGGAGTTAATTCAACTATTACTTGATGCTTCCTTGTGGCATCCAGCAAAACTAAGGGTTGCCTTTGGGGGGCATTATCACATCTTCACCCAGACAGAGAAGGCAGAGGTCCTTCTAGAGGCCAGGAAGAGAGGTCAATAGCTAGAGAACAACATATAGCGTAAGTTGGTGGATCTGACTTTCCAGCAAGACTTGATGCTAATACTGCATGAATGATGTATTTACCCATATCTTGTAGCTGAGAGACGTTCGGGGGGGGGAATTAGTAATGTGGCTAGCTATTAGTGCCTACGTGATCCCTCCTTCCCCCTCACACCCTAAGCTTTTAAAGTAGGTAGGGAGAAGAAATTAGCAGCTCCTTCTAGTTCCTGTGTTGGTTTCTTTTCCTTATTAAGTCTCCTGGTGGAAATATAGTGGTTGTACACATGCTGACTTCCCAATGAAGCAGTATTGAAACCTAAAATAAGTTTTCTTTTTAAGAGGCAATGTGCTGCTTCCACATTGGTAGTTAAGTAGTATCAACAAACCAAACACTTGTAACCCTTCCGTACATGTTTTTTTAAAGATCCCCACAGCACTCAGTCTTAAAAAAAAAAAGTCTGCCCGGGCTCCAAATCCATTAGACTTTGACTCCAACATTTGATCATAACACAATTAGACATGTTACAGGAATTAATAACAATGTGAACCTGGTGTCATTTTGCCATGGAGTATCACAGCCACAGCAGCTCTGAACTGTACAGAACAATATTTTTTTAATTTATTTATTTTATTTAGAAAGTTATCCATAGCGCGAACATGACCCCCGAGGGTATCAGAGCGCTTTACAGTTTATACATCAGGAAGGATACATGAGGTAAAAAACAGAACAAACAAAGAACAAAGTTAACAGTCTTGAAGAGCTGCGCGCCCTCAGGAGCCTTGGCAGCTAAGACTCAAACCTGTGAGGGTGTTCTCAGTCTCCTTGGAAGCTCCCTTTCTAAGGCAGAAATTTCTTCATCAATATTGCTACTGAAATGAAATTGCACCACATATGATGCAAACAAATTCTGCTGAGTCAGGACTCTCAGGAGACCATATTGGGCATACGTAAAAGCTTTATACTATATATTCAATCTTTTAGCTTAGCAGCTGTATTAACTGGCTCCAAATCTTACTCATTTCTGTATTAACTGTCAATTTGTGCATGCCATAAGAGAAAAAAAGAGAAATTAAAAGTCTCCTTAATGCCCGCTGTCATATATTATCACTTTTATTTGAAGGTTTTCAACATCATGATTTTGAAAATCAACAGGAAGACTGTTGGATTTGGCCCTCTGTGCAGGCTCACCGCAAACTTTTTGACTTCACCCCTCTTGTTTTCTGAATTTGTTTTGTTGGCATTAGGACATGCTTGTGTTTATCCCTAAAAAAATGGCAAAATTGACCTACACCTGATTGGCACATTTAAATTACTTACAAGTCCCTAGTATATGGTATTTCATGTAACCAGGGCCTATAAATTAAATGCCACTAGTGGGCCTGCAGCACTGCCACACACTTTAAAACATGTTTAAGGCCTGCCACTGCAGGCTGTAGTGCAGCTTTAAACTGCCAATTAATATTTTATGTCGCTCTATGGTATGTGTGTTTTACTCAAATGTTTGACCGCCGTGTTGGTGTTTTAAACTGAAAAACTCAATAAAAACTGGTTTATCAAAATAAAAAATATATATATCACAAGGCCTAAACCTTCCTTTTAAAACATATAAGTCACCCCTAAGGTAGTACCAAGACAATAGGCTGGGTGCATATTATTTAATACAGTAGGACATGTGTTTTTATGTTTTAGAAGTTCTGTTAGTGAAAAACTCCTAAATTCATTTTCCACTATTCTAAAGTCTACCTCTCCCATTGGATATCATTGGCTTACCTTATTACATTTAATAAATGCTGACGTTTGATTGGGAACAGGCAGAAATGTCACGTTTGGACTCAAATGAATTGTAATTTAAAATCATCTTCAATGGTAAAGTCGGATTTTAGATCACAATTTTGAAAATGCCATTTCTAGAAAGTTGGCATTTTCCTGCCCAAAGGTTTGAGACCTTCTAGGAGTTTCCAGCTGCCTGGGCCTGTTATTGGCTCAGTTATTAACAATGCGAATTGGGCCCAGACAGTGAACAATAGGACCAAGGTGTTGGGGCGGAGTTTTTCCCTGCATCACTTACTTTTCAAAGGGTTTGCCTCCAGCACACACAAAGTAACCTAACACTAGTCTTTTGTGCCCATAGGTGTCTTGGAGCCTTGGCAGGGGAAGAAGGGGACTTTCCGGAACCAGATGTGGGAGTAGCCTAGAAGATTCCACCAAATCAAAGGCTGGCACTCAGTATAAATATAAGACCCTCAGAACAACTCTTCAGTACACACCTGGACCTGCGGACATTACAGAGTAAGAACTGTCTTGCTCCACAGAGGACTGCTTTGCTGCTTGAGGCATGCCTAGTTTTCCAGAGGACTGCCCTGCTGCTTGACAATTGCCTGGTTCCCCAGAGGACTGCCCTGCTGCTTGAGGCTTGCCCTGTTCTCTGAAGGAAATTGGAACTGCTCTCTTCATCCCAGGCTACCCGAGTGACTCCAAGGGTCAGTTGGGTAAGGATAAGCTACTTACCTGTAATCCTACTTCTCTTCCAGGGGTATACTCATCAAAGTCATAAGCACTGTATAGTCCCGCCCACGTGCAGGGACCCCGGAGCATATACAAAAATACATATATATATATTTATGTTCAGCCAAATAAACGTGTATGCAGTACCTTCAAACATACATATATACATGTATATACATAAACATGCAGCCTAACATCATTTAAACAGACTAAGATGCCAAAATTGCATTGGATTTTTCATTTAAAATAAAATAACCTTATATAGCATTTCTGTAACACAGAACATGGACTCCTCTAGTGTTCCAACACAGCCTATTATTTTCAAAGAAAAAGGCAAGTAATAGAAGGCAATTAGCCCATAGGCTGCATAGAGAAAACCACATTAGTAACAAACTGGCACCGTGCCTTTAAGACCTCCAGGAGCTCCCTGCTCCCATCATGCAACACAGGTGACAGTTAGCTCAGGTCTTTTTTACGGTGTACTAACATGTAGGAATCATGAAGCAAGACAGGAAAAAACTTCTATACCAAGTATATTCGTCTGGAGAGGAGGGCGGGTTGCTTATGACTTTGATGAGTATACCCCTGGAAGAGAACTAGGATTACAGGTAAGTAACTTATCCTTCTCTTCCAGGGGATACTCATCAATAGTCATAAGCACTGAATAGAACAGCAAGCTCATACCCACTATCCCGCGGATGAATATCAGTATAGTTACAGCACAGCAAAGACTTCAAGGATAAATCATTTAAATAGATTTCTTAAAGAGGCTTGCCCAAAGTGAGCATTCGCCTGAGTGTCAGAATCTAAACAGTAATGACGGGTAAATGTATGCACTGATTGCCATATGGCAGCTTTACAAATCTCTGCAATAGGAACATTTTTAAGAAGAGCCGTGGTAGAGGCCTTTCCCCTGGTAGAGTGAGCCTTTGGTTTGCCCGGGTGAGTTTTATTGGACAACTGGTAAGACAATGTAATGCATGAGACAATCCACCTAGAAATGAATTGTTTGGAAGTTGCACACCCAGTATTAGTGTAACCATAGTTTACAAACAGGCTGTCTGATTTTCTTAACGCCTTGGTCTGGTCTAGGTAGAACTTCAGAACCCTCTTAAGGTCTAGCAAATGCAAGGCCCTTTCAGGAGGAGTTGAAGGATTAGGAAAAAAGGTCGGGAGAGTAATAGTCTGGTTAATATGAAAATCTGAGACCACTTTAGGTAGAAAACTCGGATGAGTTCTAAGGACCACCCTGTTTGCATGAAAGATGAGATAAGGTTCTTTACAGCACAAAGCTTGTATCTCACTCACTCAACGAACTGAGGTGATGGCCACTAAGAAAGTGGCCTTCCAATACAGGTGCTGCAGAGAGGCTTTGTGGATCGGTTCAAAAGGGGACCCCATCAACCTAGCAAGAACAATATTAAGTTCCCATGGAGGGGACGGGGATCTGATCGGTGGAAAGACCTTTTTTAACCCCTCAAGGAAGTCTTTAACTACTTGTAGCTGAAAGAAAGAGACCTGCATAGGAGATTTTCTGTAGGTTGTAATAGTGGCTAGATGGACTCTTATAGAAGAAAACTGAAGGCCTGACTTGGCCAGGTACAATAAGTATGGTAAAATCACCTGCTCCTGACCTCGAATGGGATCATGGTCATTATTAGTGCACCACAAGTAAAAACGCTTCCACTTGAAAGCGTACGATTTTCTGGTGGAAGGTCTTCTTGCTTCCTTAAGTATGTTCATACAGGGCTGGATGTACGACCATTGACTTTTGCGACTCGCAAATTGCGACAAATTGCGAGTCGCAATCTGCGAGTCACAAAAGTCAATGTACAACATTGTCTGAGAAACTGTTTGCGATTCCCAATGGAGTCGCAAATTGCATGCCTCATAAATATTAATGAGGCTGTCGCAATTTGTGACCCCATTGAGAATGGCTGGCACTCCCAGGGATGGTGGCCTGCTGGGGTCAGCAGACCTCCATGTCTGGGACTGCTTTTAAATAAAGCAGTTTTTAAAAAAAAATGCAGCCCGTTTTCCTTAACCACTGCCTGCCCTTAAAAAATGTTTGTGCATGCATGCATTCCCAAAGGGGAACCCTTCCAGAGTGCTTTACCACCCTTCTGAGAAGGGTGGTAAACTGCGAGTGTTTTGCGACCACAATTGCGGTCGCAATACATTCTTACATAGCTGTTGGGGTCGCTATTAGAAAGGGAACGCCCCTTCCTAATAGCGAGTCGCTAAACACTATTTTGCAAAATAGGGTTAGTACATGGCCCACAGGATTTTTGCATGCGCAAATGGGTCAGTTGTACAAATGGCCCACAGTCTGTGGACAAATCTAAATGTCCGTACCGGAGGACCTCAGGAGCCATGCCGTCAATCGTAGAGATGAGAGGTTGGGGTGGAATACCTTCCCCCCGTTCTTGGATAGCAAGTCCGGTCGGCATGGTAACCTCCTGTGCGGGAGTTCCGATAGTTGAAGCAGATCCGGGTACCACCACTGGCGAGGCCACCAGAGGCATGAGCGGAATTGGAGGAAAAGCGTAAAGTAATGTCTGCGACCATTTTATCAAAAGCGCATTCCCTCTGGAACCTGGTTGGTGAAACCTGGATGCGAAGACAGGGCATTTTGCGTTTGCTGCGTTTGCAAACAGGCTGATATCTGGAACTCCCCATCGGCGGAAGATGTCTTGCGCAACATTGTTGTTTAGCTTCCACGAAGTCCCGACTTAGAGAGTCTGCCTAGACGTTGAGAGTGCCTGGGAGATGAATTGCAGAAATGGTCAGATTTCTTGCGAGAAGCCATCTGCAGATGGTCTGAGCCTCCTGTGAGAGGGGTCTCGACCTGGTTCCCCCCTGTTTGTTCAGATAATACATGGTTGTGGTTTTGTCTGTCTGAATCAACAGGGAACGTGTGCGGAAAGAAGGGAGCAGAGACTTGAGTGCAAGATGTACCGCTCTCAGTTCTAGTAGGTTGATGTGGTATCCCTGCTCTGTCTCTGACCAGAGTTCTTGTATCTGAAGAGGCCCCATATGAGCCCCCCAACCAGTGACAATTGTTTGACTTGGAAGGTCCTGATGAAAAGGAACTCCTTTGAGCAGAAGCGATCGTTTCATCCACCATCTGATTGAATACTTGGCTGACTGAGGGAGAATCACCAAGTCTTCCCAGCGACCTGATACTTGTGACCACTGGTCCTCCAGAGATTGTTGCAGAGGACGCATTTGCAGTCTGGCATGTGGGATGATGAAGATGCAGGATGCCATTGAGCCTAGAAGTGAGGACACTTGCCTGACCGTGGGATGGCGAGAACAGAGGAGATTGGAGCACTTGTCGTGTATTGAGGATAACCTCTCCTCTGAAGGACACACGCTTGCACTTACGGTATCCAGTGATGCGCCCAGGTAGTGGATCTTTTGAGTTGAATTGAAGATTAACTTTTTGCAATTGACTTGTAGGCCCAAATTGCTGAGCACTCGTACGCAGTAGGAGAGATGACTCTGAAGCAGAGCGGGTGAAGACCTTTTCAGCAACCAGTCGTCCAGGTTTGGATAGACAAAGATCTTTTGCTTCCAAAGAAAAGCCGCTACTACTGCCAGGCATTTTGAGAACGTGCGGGGGCTGACTTGAGCTCAAACGGGAGGACTTTGAACTGGAAATGTCGAGACGCTACCTGAGAACGCAGGAATTTCCGATGTTTTCTGGAAATCGGCACGTGGAAATAAGAGTCCTGCAGGTCTATGGAGCACATCCAGTCTCCTTGGTGTAACTGCGGAAAAATCTGGTGCTGTGCCAACATCCGAAATTTCTCTTTGCGTATGAACTTGTTCAAAAGCCTCAGGTCGAGTATTGGTCTGTACTCTTGGATCGGACCTCTTTTGCAAACCAGAAAGTAGCAGGAATAAAGTCCCTGTCCTTGCTGCAGAGAAGGAACTACTACTATAGCGTCTTTCTTTAGTAGGGATGACACTTCCTCTCGTAACAAGTGGTGACATTGAACACACTTTCCCCGAGGTGGTACTGATGGAGGTGGGGATTTGAATCTGAGCATGTAGCCATTCTCTACAATATTGAGTACCCACTTGTCTTTTGTGATTCTTCCCCACTCTTCTAGGTGAAAAATAACACTTTTCCCCACCGGAGTGGGTAACAGAGTTGGGGGAAGCCAGGTCTCATTGCTTAGCAGGTTGTTTCGCTGAGGAAGGTGTCTGTCTTGTAGCTCCCCTTCCTCGACCCGGTCTGCGCTGATTGTAATGCAACCTGGATAGTTGCTGTTGCATAGACCAGTGAGGGGCTTGAACCCTCTGTTGGAACAGACGGTCGTATGGTCGGTACTTGCGTCTAAAGTCCTTCCGCTTCTCCAGGCCGACCACTTTTAGAGTGTCCAATTCCATTTTCATTTTAGATATCTCGTCATCGGCATGAGTGCCAAACAAGGAAGCGATATTAAAAGGAAGATTCATAATCCTTCTCTGAGCTTCTGGTTTGAGGCCAGTGAGACGCAACCAGGCCGAGCGTCTGGCGCAAATACCATGGGAGTAACCATGTGCAGCCAAATCCGATGCATCCGCAGCTGCGCTAATGACCTGGTTTGCAACCAGACCACCTTCCTGCAAGATTTCATGAAAGTCCTGCTGGTCTTCTTTGGGCAGCTTCTCTGTGAATCTAGTTGAAGAGTCCCACAGAGATCTGTCGTACCTGCCAAGAAGTGCTGAGGCACTAGCCACTTTCATGAAGGATGCCGATGTACTGCACATTCTTTCCCCCAGAGAGTCCATGTGTTTACTCTCCTTCTCAGGAGGAACTGCAGAGGATGTTGCTCCAGGATGTGTTTTCCTGGCTGCTGCCACTATCACAGAGTCCGGTGGAGGATCTGATCGTAGGAACAGTGGATCCTGGTCAGGTGCCTTGTACTTTTTGGAGATACGTGGAGGGGCAGCACCTACTGCAGCTGGAGTTTAAAAAGTCTGCAGTGCTGGTTCAAGCAGACCAGGAAGCAAAGGGAGTAAGGGCCTTGCTGAGGACCGATGGTGTAAAGTCTCAAATATAACCAATGCCTAAGTAGTCGGCACAGGCATGTCAATATTCAACTTGTTGGCACCCCTGCAGAGGGCCTCATTAAAAGTGACCATGTCATCAATAGGAGACACTCTGGCTGGGGGGGGTAGCAGAAAGGGTTGGTGAATAGTCTCTCACAGATGACCTTGAGGATGTAGACCATGATGGAGACCTTCGCCTACTTGTTCTTGATTTGGAGGAAGGGCGAGATCTAGACCACCAAAGCAGTGTTCTGGAACGGGAAAGGCGAGCTGGAGGAGACCTAGCTCTCCTTGGTGACCTGCATGGAGACATTCCCATGGATTTAGCTGGTAGAGGAACAGCTGAGACTCTGGAGGGAGAATATGTTTGAGAGTAGTCCGAACCAGGACTTCTGGGTGGAACCCTCCAATGGCGGACACTCTGTAGCCATCTTGGCGAAAGGTTAACAGGAGGTGTCTGTTTTCCTGCAACCGGTGATTGCGCGATTTGCAATATATTGATGCCTGGAGAAGAAGATACTTCCCTCGACGTCGACCGTATGAACCTCGACGTCAATCTCGGCTTTCCTAATACCTCCATTGAAGAAGAGGGAGGTCTCGGCGACGTGATGCCAGTCGCTGTCATAAGGTTTACTTCTCTCGACGTCGAACTGCAGCCGGAGACACTGACTGTGCTGCTCTCGACGTCGACCGCCTGTGTGACTGCGGCGGGGCCCTCGACGTCGACATTCTCGACGCCGGCCGTACTTGCTGTGACGGCAGCGGAGATCTGGATATCGACCGGTGCCTCGACGTTGATGGGAATTTCTTCAACGTCGACCCAGATTTTGACGTCGACGTATGCTTCTCCGGTGTAACATACTTCGAGCCCGAAGTAGAAGGCCTCTACGTCAACTTGCGTTTTGACGGCAGAGGCTCTGAACGCCTCGACGGCGATCTGTCTCTCAACGTTGTAGCATGCCTTGCCTACTTTTCCGACGTCGATCTCGACGCTGAGGGGGAAGAGTCAGGGATCTGCTTCCTTTTTGATGCTGGAGAAGCAGAACAACATTGTTTCTTTTCAGGTCTGCGTCGTTCCTGAGAGGAGGGCTCTTCAAAAGCATGACTGCTTTCAAGGTCACTTCTGGAAGGTCCTTTTCCTCTCTCCAGTAAGGCATGCAGGTTTATCTTTTCTCTGTCCCTAAGTGTTCTTTTAGAAAATTACTGGCAATAATAACACTTCTCTGGATTGTGTGAGGATGGTAAACACACAATACATACAGAGTGTGGGTCCGACTATGCTCCGGGGTTCCCGCACGTGGGCAGGATTATTCAGTGCTTATGACTATTGATGAGTATCCCCTAGAAGAGAACCTCTTGTTCTGAGCTACCGGGCAATTGGCTGACTTCCTGCTCTGAGCAACAGGACACAAAAAGCTCCAGAGGCCTCCTTGCAGCTGACCTGCTGAAACTGGACTAGCCTGAGCCCTTCTGGCCTCTGCTAGTATGAGTCCCTGATCCCCAAAAGGTGGTTCCCCAGGTCCTGGACTCCTGGCTGGCATCTGAGGGCAATCCTCTACAAGAAAAGGAAATATTCTGAAGTTCTGGATTCTTTGTGCCGGACTTTGAGAAGGTAACTATTTTGGCAGGGCTAACCTGGTCTCTAAATACGGCCCGGGCTCCATTGCGGTTGGTCTGAACTTGTGACTTTCCCCTGTTCTAGCACAACCAGATAAGTGAGAGTATAACTTTATGCTTTTATGCAAATATTTTTAAATTGCATATCTCCAATTCTACTGATTTGAGGTTTGTCATTTTGGTCTCATTTTATTTTTTTAAATGTACTCTAGTTTTTTTAATTGGTTTGGGAGTTTTCTTGTTTTCACTTTCACACTGTTTGTGTACTGCATAAATACTTTACACGGTACCTCTAAGTAAAAACTGAATGCTTTTGTGCCAAGCTACCAGAGGGTTAAGCACAGGTTAATTTAGTGACTTTTGTGGTTCACCCCAACAAGGATTGTGGTTGTTGATTGAATAGGGTTTCCACTTTCTTATAAAGATCATGTCCCTCGGGGAATCTCTACAGAGGCTCCAAAACTACACTTTAAATAATGTTGAAAATTCTCTGGTTAACCTTTGTGTCAGGTAAGGACATATGCTGGAAAGCGTAGCTGAAAACGTTTTGAATGGTGTTGATTACTTTACTGTCACTGCTCAAACAAAGCGAGCCAATCGTGGGAAACAGAGTATTGGCTAAGGCACGGACAAAAACCATGGACGTCATACACACGAATAAATAAGCAATTATGCCATATATAATTTTGAGTAAAGATCACCTTCAAAAAGTGAAAATGTATGAAAATGGACATTAAGGTGGCTCTGAATTTTTCTTTTTAATCGTATTGCACGACAAAATCTACTGTTAATACATAAGTAGAGTTGTGCCGAATTTGGCAACACTCCACAGCAAAAGACTGCACTTACACGCAGGTCTATAAATGGTTGCCGCATGTCTTGACTTATGCATTCATCCATACAACCACAGGGCACAATATGATAGGTAGATCTCAGAGCAGAAATACAGTGGTCCAGTGCAGAAATATACAAGAACTGAATCTGTAAAGTAACACCAGCCAGTTTGCGAGGTTAACCATTTCAATTTCTCACTTCTTAGTTCATGACAGTATTTGACAGAAAATCTTCAAATAGGATTTATAAGCCAAAGACATGCGTCATGAAAGAACAGTTGATGAACAAGGGAAAATAAGCTAAGCACTACCAAATTTTAGTTTTCAAACACACACTACCAATCTCAAACAGTTAGGACTATTGTGATACAGAGTATTTAAAGAGCGTATAAAAAATTATTTTCATCTTACCTTATTAGAGTCATTAATTGCTCTGCTAATTGACACATAGTGCTTTATTTTCCTGCAAAATAAAAGAGCATGTTACTTTCAAATCGAAAGCAATTTGCCACATCGACTACACAAAATAAGAAATACTTTCACAACATGGGATTATACTAATTTGTAACCCCCATTCTCCATTGCCCTACACACAGGTGCAAAATGCCTTTAATTGCCTAAATGCGGTTGAGATGTACACGTCATCTGCACAACCGCGGATGACTGCAATGTCTTGTCAGGGTGGACACAAAGCTTGCTCTGGAGCCCTCCGCCCTTTAAAATAACAAACATTGGTAAATGCAATAGGTTTCGCCTATGTGATTAATAATACGCTGCTTTTTGTTGTAAGTTGCAGCTTGGTAAGTAGTTGTGCAATATAAGTTACTGAAACTCTGTTAAAGTGTTATGACTTGTATACTGAGAAAGGAAATATTTTGTGCTGTTACTGGTGGTATTATCAAGTGGGGAGATTAGCTAAATGGGGGAGGACATAGAAAAAAAACACGTATCCAATAAGTACAGTGTGAATGCAGATGAGGCCAGGGACCGAGATTAGGAGAGACTGCGCCACATGTCGCCGGCTGCGCCTTGCTCTGACTAGAAAGACATCTTGCAGCGATAAATGCTGAGTCGTGCCACGGGGTTCCCTTGTGTGCCTCTGCACAGAGGATCTAATGTTCATCCCCATAGTTTGAGGGGAAACAATTTAAAAGACCCAGAGATTAGTTCATTGGATATGGGCTAATGGTGTCAAAAAGATAGGAGCTGTATCTGTGGATACAGAAATAAATAAAACGAGAGGGGAAGCAACAAGATGTGACCCGGAAGGAGGCTGCAAGAAACAGGGAGGAGAGAGACAGCCTGCAGATGTACTTGTAAGGAGTGCTTGTTAGGAAATGCAAACAAGCAACACAAATGAAACAGCTAAGTGCTAGGTGAGCTTCTGGAGGGAATTCTGTGCTCTTTGCTCTGTCTCAGAAAATACACTAGAGAGATGAGAAGAGGATGTGGTGTAGCAGTCAGAGCTGCCAACTTCAGACTTAGGGTCCATGGTTCAAATCTCGGTGTTGGCTCAACAGCCTGTGATTCTGGGTAAATCATTTAATCTCCCTGCGACTACAAAATGAATGTGTAATCTAACTGGTGCTCATTTAAAGCGCAAAGAACATTTTACTAAACTGCAAGCCTGAGAATTTAACTCATTATAAATGCATAACAATTTCCCCTCCCTCACATGACAAACTACAGAGAACATGGTGAAATCAAAGTTCTTGCTGCAGGCTGTAAATTCTGTTTTTTTTTTTTTTTTTAAATGACAGGCTGTTTGTGGAGTTTTGCAGAGGTATCTCTTGGTTTTTTGTGCTGTGTAACAGCTCGGTGGCCTGGGTAAACAGTTTGAAACAGGCGTGAATTAGTTCAAAGGAGCTCTGCATAATAATAAAGGTGTAAAGCAGCCTTCCTTGGCACTCGCAGCAAGATCCTGCTGCTGCTGAAAGCAAATCTGCCAAATGGGTTGAGTTCCATCTTGGAAGGAGGGGGAGCGGAGGCCATAGATGGGTCAGGGCGAGAGGAGTGCAAGCACCAACGTTGAGGAAGCAGAGACGACGGGGGAAGCAAGAAAAAAAAGCATTGGCATAGCCAATAGGTCTCGCCTTTGGGACCTTATAAGTATTTAGTTATGCAGCACAATATCCTTGGTGCAACAACATCAACCGTTGCATGGCTAAACACTTATAAGGTCCTTACAGGGGCCTTTGCAATTTCAAAACCACCCCAATTTGCAAATGTGGGCCACTTTTTAGCTACGTAATTTGCTAATAAGGCCCCTTCCTTTATTTATTTGTCCCCAGGCTTGTTTCCTGTCCCAGTCTGGCCCGACGCATAGCTTACATATAGAACTGGTTTTGAAAGCATCGTATCCAGTAGGGCTGACTTTGGTTAGTGTTGGTGGGTTCGTACTACCAAGATTATTTCCAGTAATCTGTCAACGTTCTAATGTGGGTAATAGAATAAGCCACTATCAAAACTGATTTAATAACCATTTGAGTAGGTCTGTTAGAGTGATGCAAAACGCAGCCACTCCCCTCTAGGGGTGTAATTTGGAGGACTAAGACTGACCCTGTACTCTACAAAAGTAAGCCTGCCTAGTTGGGTAGACTTAGGGTATTGTTACTAGAGATACGGATCACTTTTAATGCAAGGACCTGCAACACGCAATGCTTTTTTTAAAGTAACTTTTGATCCATTTGAGCGGGAAACACATTTTGTTTGCAGATTTGACCAAATATGTATCGGGTGATGGATTGTATGGCAAATCCATAATTATACGGAAAACGCCACATCTCCTAATTCCAGTGGCCCTGATTGTATGGTGGTTAGACTTTGCCGAGGCTCGACTCATGACTTGCAGGTCACAGCTTTTGTCGGTGGCTTGAGTGATCACCCGAGGGGATTACTGGCTTGTTTCCATTGGAGGGTTTCTGACAGGTTAAGTGTCGTGCAGTGCACATCGTATGATTGTCCCGTCAAGCTTGTATTGCTTGAGTGGTAGTTACTGATCCTTGCATTGCCTCTGGTTCTTGAGGCAGAACAGTGTTTTGCCCAGGATTACACGTTTTGTACATGGGGAGGCTGGGATTAAGTGTATCGGCGTTATAGCACATCTCAGTATAGAACGGTGTAGTAAGTATTTCTGTTGACTAGATGAAATGCCCTCCCTCCCCAGCACAAAGCATTTTATCCACATTATTTTTGGTGGGTACGTACAGTTTTGGTGAAGTGCACCGGGTTGTGTTGATTACGCATCAGGCTTCGCCCTCCTTGGAAGACATTGCATTGGCCCAACCACCACCCCTGCATAGGACACCACATGCAGCACGCTGCGTGGGGGCGGGGGTGTCTCCTTGACAGGTGTTGACCAAGTTCGGTCTTTATTCTGCAGCAGCCCCCCACCTCGCACACACATGGATGCCCCCTACCCACAGAGGTGTGTGATGTTTGCCTCGAACACAGAATGTACTGGCACTCGCTGGCTGCCTGAACACCCGGGTGGATGGGGGGGTGAGAATCCATTAGCATGGCAATCGGGGAGGTGGAAGGGGGCATGACTCAAGGGAAAACAAACACACATAGTTAAGAATGTAGCACCGTCTGATATGGTTTTCTTTCTGGGGTTGGTGATCGATTTCTCAAATATCACTTGCCGTTTGTTTCTGCCTGGTTTCATTCTTGGGTGAGGACATATCAGCACATGAATCAAGTAATCTGGTTGGCATGGGGCTTGGAGTGGTTGGTCCTCAGCATGTATTCACTTGAGGCATACTATTTTTTTACCATTTTTTTATCCCTGATTCTGTTTATACGTTACGACAGTACATTCTGCTAACATGGGTCGATTATGAACACTTTGTCCTGAGGATGGTCTCATGTACTTTATGCCGACGAAAGGAAACGAAAAATCAACAAATATTTTCAGAACAAAGCAAATGGATTGCACTATCAAGCGAAATTAACATTAATTGAAAGGACTTGTTTTGATTGGTTGAGTTGATTTGTCTCCCAACAAGAGTCATTACCAGATGTTTAATGGATTTGTGATGTCTACTTGGTCAGTGGTGGCGCGTCTTTCATAGGACTCTGTTTTGGATATTTCTTTAACAAAGCAGGTATATTTGATTAAAAACTAAATACGGTTTGTAAATATTGTATGCCTTATCGAAAACGTATCAACAGTTTATGTGATCTGTGCTTCTAAAAATCCAGTCGTGGCATTCCAAGGGCGCCACTGACCGCTTTGTTAGCCGTTACTTCCGCCTCTAGGCCCTGGAGAATTGGCTTCTCCATCAATGAAGGCTCCTTACCTTTATAGGACAAGATTTCTTTTCACATTACCAATGAACCTGTGGTGTTTTTATTGGTCCAATAAAAAAGTGACTATGTGGTCATTGGAAATGTGAAAAATCTTGCCAGATTAAGAAAAGCAAGGTTGTAGGGTACCTTGTGTGCTGTGGCTTCAGTATGAAATAACCTATAACCTAATAACTCTCTTTCCGCCCGAGAACAATTATTGTCCTGTGTAATTCGGCTCCTTACGTTACATTTTTCCTGATCAAGAGGTTTGTGACTGGGGCCTGTTTTTCGTCCTAAAGCGGCGTCAAGCTTTCGTGCGGAACAGAAGATGCCTTTGCCCTCTTTCTTCCTCCACCCTTCTCCGGAAGAAGAGGAGTGTCCGCATCTGCTATGAGTCATTAGAGCGGTTCAGATGTACACCTGTCCTTCTGCACACTTCCGAAAACAGCTTTATCAATTATGAACACGGTTCATGAATTTTCCTCCTCCACCTTGAGCTGCTGGATCGAAACTGCAGTCTCTCTGGTTTATGGGGCGCAGGGGGTTCTTCCTGGTCCGATTCAAGGCCAATCCACTCGATGAATGCCAACCTCGTGGGCAGAAGCTGCGGGAGGGGGGGGGGGCAGAAGCTTCGGGGCCTCTATCCAGGAGCCTCTCTGTTCACCCCTCGTTGTCGTCTGAATGTGGGAGATAGTAAGTCCCTGGACTGTGGAACTAGGGTTCTGGCTGCTGTTTTTGGCCGAGCCCGTTTCAGGTGATGTGCGTCTTTAAATAGACACGTGGCCTTGGTTTTGGAAGGACGTGGACGAGGTCGGTTTGAGGAAGTAATCTGCCGATTTTACTCACTGGTAATCTTCATCCCTCCAAGTAGCCTTCCCTGTCCCAGTATTGACATCTCCACCCTCTCGTTCCTGTTCACAGCCTAGATTCCTCATGCTTGGGGGCAACAGACATAGTGACAGGATGGGATGGGGAATTCCATATGGTCCCATTAACGGGTGGATCCTAGGGCATCTGTCGGGAGGAGGAGTTTTTTTTCTTTTAACTAGATCATGCGTTGCCTGTGGGGAGCAGCCGGGTTCTTGAACATAAAATCAATTGTGCCATTTTTAAATTGATGACTTCACTATTCATTACGTCATTTCCGCTTTGTGAGGTTTACTAATTGCCCCATTCATGCTTATATATTTCAACATACTCATTTAATACATATTACTCGTAAGTAATTGACACGTCTGCCTATCTCACCCGAGAAGCATTAGGGAAGATTGTGATCCCAGGAGCCGTCGCAATCTACTAACATCCATTCTGAATTCCGTTATTACTCAGAAAAAGCAGCAACGGTTGCGCTCGTCAGTCTTTCACTTTAGCTCTCGATTTTCACTTGTGATTGTTAAAACTGCGCTTTCTTAAAACACGCTATTTAATTATGTGCCAAGGTACCAATTTGTTTGCCACTCAACTGCGGACAGGATGTGCTGAGTATAACTGAATACAAATGCCATTTGTGGCTAAAAAAAATGTACAAGCGTCCCCACCATGACAAAAAGACACCCTTAAACAAAGCAACACAGATTTGAATTTGTAACTAGCAGTTAGTTAACCATTCATTCCTTAATACAGGGTGTGAGCAGTTTTCATTACTTTAAATTCAATCCACTAGGTGGCAGCATGGTCTTAGCAATAACACCTCAATATTATGGAATGCCGTACGTGTTCACCAAACAACCGAAGTTATTTGGTCCTGTCTGTTTTTTAAAGATGGGTCTTTATTGAAATAATAAAAAACACACAAGGTGAAATAAAGTAACCACAAATGGGACAAAGAAATAAATCCAGCCTGGAGAAATGAATTCTACCATTTGAATACAAGAAATTCCATTCCCTCGGTAACAAGCGCGCGCGCCTTGCACGGCAGCAGGGGGAGGGGAGAGGAGGGAGCCTGCGCGATTCACTTGCGGGCGCGAGCGGCGCCAGGAGCGATAATTGCTACCATATGGCGCCAGCTGCTCGCTCCCGCAAGTGAATCGCCAAACGTGCACGCGTTGCCATTGAAGGCAATGGAACGCGTGCACGTTTTTGGCTGAAAAGCCGAATCGATCGCAAAAGGTCTTTTTTCCTATGCAGCGCATGCGCGCTGCGTAGGCGAGACCTAAAAAGCTCTTGCTGATGGATGCTGCTTGCACAAAGTGCATTTCGAAGGGGGAGAAATCTGTAAACTCATTTTACCCAAATTGCCATGACGCCAAAACTCCAAGTTGTTTTCAAGTACTAAAAGTCACTAGCTGTATCCATTGTAGAAGTTTTGCTGTGGGGATAGATGTTATAAAAGCCTTAGAGTAATTTAAAATAAAATAATGTTTATTTGTTAGGCAATTGGTTAGCTAATTCGGCAAATCCACTGAAATGAATGGGCGTCCTTTGATGCAGTCAAACGGAGTGTATTTAGGGCATATGACATTCTTGCTATACCTCTGCTTGATATGCTTAGTGCGCCCTCCATTCAGACAGCTGAAGAAAGCAAGGCTTGGAGAGAGGGGAGAGGATTTGGTGTTGCAGCCAGAGCTGCTGACTTTAGAGCTAGGGAACTAGGTTCAAGTCTCTGCATCGGCTCAACATCCTATTAGCAAATCGCTTAATCTTCCCATATGTAGGAAGGTAGGATCCTTCTGCATGGTTACCCCCCACTTTTTGCCGGGTGCTAAGCTGGTTTTTGATTAGTCTGACTGGGATCCTGCTAATCAGGGCCCCAGTCTATCTGTTTCTCCCTAAACTGTTGTGTTAGTATCTAGGTACAATCCCAGTTTGGATACTGGGGTACCCTTATCAGTCCCTAGTATATGGTACCCATGTACCCAGGGCATAGGTACCCCAGATGTCTCCCATGGGCTGAAACATGCATTATGCCACCCATGAGAGACCATTCAAAAGGGAACTACAGGCCTGCCATTGCAGCCTGCGTAAGTTGGTGCATGCACCACTTACTAAAGATATAGGTTTACTACATCTAAGGGTCACTGCACTTAAAACCTAAAAGTCACCCCTATAGCAGGCCTTTACAATCCTGAGGGCAGGGTGCTTGGTTCTAAGTGAGAGGGTGCCCCTGCATGAGCCTACGGAGTCCATTCTCCCAGGTTGTCAGTGAAGCAGCCATATACTATATAGAGGGGCACCGCGTAATCGCGCTATGACCATCTCGAAAATGGCTGCAACGAATCCTACCATGTTTGGTATCAAACATGTTATCATACCCCCACACCGTAAACGGTGTGGGAGGTATGATTCCAAGCACTGGAAGAGCCCTCCGTTAGGCTCTCAGTGTTTAAGGTACCAGCCTTCTAGCCCCGGACAGCACAAAATGGTTGCTGCAGACCAGAGACACATTTCTGCCCTCCTGCTGCTGAGCCAAGCTCGAGCAGGGGAAGGCAGAATAATAGGCATCCTGTCACAGGGAGGTGTGACCACCTCCCAGACAGGATTTAGTGTATTAGGACTGGGTGAGTGCGCTTGCCAGCGCCTGAAAGTCTGCATGAGGAGCACATTTGGTGTCCCTGTGCATAGTCCAGTTCAAACCAGTCCTGGGAGCCGTTGGTTCCCGCTCTGGCGCGAAACTGGACACAGGAGATGGGAGTAACCACCCCCCTGTCCAGACCCTCCCCTGGGAGGGTCCCCTGAATCTTCCCAACCCTTTCCCTAGGGTACTTAAGGGCTTACCTGGGTGTAGGTCCCTAGATCGTCGTGGGATAAGATTCAGAACTGAAACCACTGCACTTCTACCGTCTGGGCACTCTGGACTTTGCTGGACTTCGTTTGGGCCTGACTTTGTCTCCCTTCCAGTCTGCTGCATCGTCTGTGCCTGTGCATCATGCAGGAACCTTCCAAGGCCTGTGAGGCATCAAGGGCAACCGAAGTAATCTCCCTTGGAGTGAAAGAGTCACTCCCCTGCATTCACAGGCACCGCACAAAGACGACCGGTCTGCAGGTACCGAGCTCCTCCGGACTCAGTGGGCTCTGCAACACAGGTGGTGGTTTTCCTCAGCTCCTGAGGCCTGCTCTACCCTCTTACCAAGTTTGAGGCCAGTAGTCCTTGTGGGGGTTGCAATAACCGAACCCCTGGGTACCACGTCCCATTTGCAGTTGCAAAGACTTGTTGACATCTTTGCAAGCAGATCTTGGGGCTCCAAGTAGCCCCAACCTCGAGCACCTCCAGTGACCAGAATCTTCGGCCACACCACATCGTGTGCATCGTGGCCTGCATCTTTTGGTGAGCTGCTTGATGTCCTCTCGCGACTCCTGTGCCTTCGGCCTGGGGGTCCATTTGAGGGTCACCTTTGTTTTCCTTGGGCTCCCCTGATTGCTCGGGGCCTGTCCTGACTCCCCTGCTTGTGGTGAGTCTCCTGGACCTTGCTGGTCCCAACCGTGCACCTTCTTGACTTCCTGCGTGGGTTGCATTTGCCAAGGCTTGTTGGTGCTCCCGCCAGACACCGACCCCTCAGCACTCTACATCCTTCGTGGGACAGCTCGTATCCGGGTCCTGGTCCTCCTCAGCATCGCCTGGTCCTCGCAGCTGCAGAGTCAAGGTCACCGTCATCTTTCCTGAAGCACCCGACATCGGAGGGCATCCGTCTTCCAAGTCTCCTGGTCATTCCCGAGTGACATAGACTCTGTCCCCTCTGCTTTCAGGTACTCCTCTTCAAGAATCCTCGTTTGGATTTCTCCGGACACTTTCTCCTCTTCCAGCAGCGACACTTTCCTGAAGTCCTCCATTGGGTTCGACGGCGGTTTCCGACGCCACTTCACACCTATGCACCCAGACTCCCTGGGATAGGTAACTTGGGTACCACGGTATCCACGAGTGGGGTGGCTCTCCAACCTTCTATCTTCCACGGGGTTTCCTCAGGGTCCACTGGGAAAGGTCCCTAATCTTTAAAATTCCAACCGCGACTTGCACATAGACTTGTACGGAGCACGCGGTCGTGTTCACTCACTGCACCCGCTCTCCGTGGGGTCCCTATCTACTTACCTTGGGTGGTTCTGCGGTTCCCCAGCAATTCTACGCCCTCTCGACCTTTTCCTGACTCTAGTCGTGGTTCTTATACCACTCTCTTAGTATAAGGCTTGGTCCCCCCTGGGGCCCACTGTGTATTAGTGCTATTTACTGTAATTTCTTTGTTAAGGTATTGTGTGCTTTGTGTCTAGCTCCATGTAGGAGATACTGTAATGTACTAGAGAGTGTTATATAATAAATACATATTTTTATAAATACTTTGTGTGGTTCTTTTTAATTTAATCTATAAGATTGCATTCTGGTAAAACAAGCTGCTTTACACTCCTTCAAGACTAAGCCTGAAGGCTGCTCTCCACAGCTACCACTTGGATAGCTTTCTAAGGTTGTCTGAGACCTCCTAAATCACCATCAGGGTTGCTTAGACTGGTACAAGGTGTCCACTTACATTAGTGGACATCATATACCAGTATATAAAAACATGCAAAGAACTCTGAATTAAAGAAAGGTTACATTTAAATTCCTTAAAGGAAGCACAGTTGCCAAGAAGTAGGTCTCAAAAAAGCGGAATGCTTGCTCATAATTAAAATAACAAAGAAGTTCAAGCGGATGGAAAGGAGTACTTCGGCCTCAGGACATTGATCAGAAGAAGATACGGAGAACAACAGGAAATGGTATGCTACAACCAATAGAAATGGAGGAAAGGTAAGCGGCAAGCACACAAACAAATTTTATGCTGTCGCTTTGCGCGCCACTGCCCTTCAGGAGAGAAGATCCATATTAGATCCTTAATCAGCCACTGCTCATCGGGTTCAGGTGTAAAAATCTAATTCATATTAAAATCCCCTGAAATCAAAATTTCAGTTGGGGCTGGGCATTTGTTTAGGTTAAAGATAACAGAGATTAGTTTTTCTGTGAGTTCACATTTAGTTTTTTGGTCAGGGTGCATGTAAACTTTGATTAGTACCAGAAATAAATAGAATTCCTGGTTGCCAGTTGCCACGTCATAATAGCAGAGTTCTCATGTGATAATTTAATGCTTTAAGCTTAAATGGTCTCAGTTATATAGATTGCGAGACCATTTTCCATTCATTTAACTGCTAAGTTAACAAATTCAATGTAACCCAGGGTTAAAATAGATGATGTTGACCACGTTTTTCTGCAGCATTATCACTTGATATGTTTAACTGAAATGTAATGGGTCCTGGTCAAGTATTTTATTTAGCAGGCTCTCAAAATTCCATGAGCCGATAGTAAGGTTATTATTATATGTCGAGTCGGTGGTTGTTGAGCAGCATCTTTTCTTAATCTAGATCTAGTGTGAAAGGCTGCTGACAGCCAGAATCAGTCTGGATGCTCCTGCAATTTTTTGGTTCTGACTTGTACTGGAGCTCGTTTTTTAGAGTCATTGTTTTACAGATTGCATTCCGGAATATGGAACAGACCGCTTTTAATTCCCTTTTGCGCTTATTACTTTTAATCATTTGTGGTGACGCCAAAAGGTGAGGATAATATAGGTATTCATATGAAGTAATTTTTATGCCCCAGTTTTTACATTTAATTTTTCTACGAAGATCTGACCTGCTACTGCCTGTGTGGCTCAGGTTACTAAAGTGAGTTAACTTAACTAATTTGGAAGGAGAGAAAGGAGTTCTATACACTCTATATCAGTTTAATTTCTATTCAACAATATTGGTGTGGATAGAAGAAGCCTCAATATTTTGCCATGATTAAGGATGTCATGTTGACTTCGATATCAATATGCAGGTATGAGGAGGGTTCTTTTAACTTTCCCATTCAGTGTGCTTTGCTGAATTAAAGAATCCTCGTGGCCTTCCTGTCCATGATGTATGCTAGGTTTTGGAAGTTTTGTGTTGGTTTTTTATATTTTCCAGTGGTGGTGGTTGGGTAACTGTAATCCAAATCTCAACATTTTCCATTTTTGATGGAGTTGCTGCTGATGTGTCCCTTTCTGATAGAGCAAGAGGCAATTCTTTGTTATTTTGAAAATTTGAGACCATTTCATCATTCTCTCGGTGCTCCTCTAGAGTTTCACTCATTGGACTTGCTCCTTATTGTTGTGCTTTTATCAGGGTTTGGTGCGTGGTAGTTTCCTTGCTAATCAACTTGAGGTTTAAGTTAAAAGTGACTTTCCTTTTTTTTTTTTTTTTTTTTAATATATCTTTATTGGTATTTGAAATAGACAGTACAAAAACACTATACATAGCCTCAGAGTCATACATTTAGAAGCATCAAACTTTTGTGCACAGAGGATTAAGTGGATGAGGTACATTTATGCACAAGCTTTAACCCATTACTACAGACTTAAACCCTCCATCCTGGAGTCTTCTCTTACTACACTTCGTCCCCCTTGGGGTTTTATATCTTGGTCTATATCTGAGACTTTGAAAACAAACCTATATTGAAAGTCCCAACAACCCATCCCCCCACCCACAACTAAAACATACCCTCCCCGCCATGTCTGGTGTACGTCTCTATACTATGATTCCACCCACCCCCCCACGGTGGTCCACGTAATAGCACTATCTACAGTATTGTGATTAACGGTCTTCCCCTTCTCCTAGTTATCATCCGGCCCTCTACCATTCCTTGCGTTCCTCGCGACCTCCTCTTGCATTCCACTGCCTGCACCCTCATTTGTCATCTCTCCCAGCATCGCTCTCCATGCCTGTAGGTCGTCCTCTAACTTCTCGTCATATCTGGTTTGTTGCATACGAATCACTTCGGCTGTCGCCCATTCTTTCATGTCTCGGACCCATTGCATCATTTTGGGTAGTCTTTGCTTTCTTTTTAGTCGTCATTTTCATCTCTTTTGTTGCTTCTTCTGCATATTTCACTTTTAAAACACTTGCAGTACCTCCCTTGTTTTTAAATATTGGCAAGAGATTGTGTTGAGAATAATACTTCATGACCTGTTTACCTTCTTATTCCTAGCTTTCTGTTGCTTCATTCTTTGTCTTTTGGAAAGGGCCTTGAAAACAGTAGATAGCATGTCGTTTCATTCTGTCGTTGAGTGTGCTGTTGCGGGTTTCCAGTTCTGGGAGAACGTCATTTATAAAAAATTGATGTACTGCCACTAGTTGTTGCCTCTCTTTTCCTTTGTCAGGTTACATTTTGTTTAACGTTTGCTTTGTTGTCCTGTGGTAAGACTGTGCTATGTCTCTTTACCTTCATTGCTGGCTTCAGCTGAGTTAGTTTACTTGACTTCTCTAACCCTGCGTTTATGATATTCAACATTAGAGCCTTAACCAGGCCAGGCTTTCTGCACACTTGACAAGTTTTGCAGGTGTTGGTTTTTATTTAGTCAATTAAGGTATTTAGGATAGTTGGAAGAGTGCTTAACTTTGTTTATCACCAACGAACACAAACACTGTTTTGTGTCGACTTCAGTTTCTTTCTGCATGCGCTTTATACGGTTGTTTAGATCAGATAGTTTTGGGTCTATCCCAGATACAAATACAATCAGCATGTTTAGGAGATCTACCTGAATTTCCATTTTTTTGACAGATAGTTCAGCGCATCAACTGTTGATTGAAAACTACTTAGTAGTTCATGCCCAAATGTCTGATGGGTTGCTCGTTTTTCATTATCTGTGATACTGTTAGTAATACCATTGTTTTTTTGTTGATGCTGCTTATTTTCTTGTTGGCAAGTGGGATTTGGGAGGGCACCAACTAATAATGTCTGTTGATATCTCATCATTTGATAGGCCCTGTTCAAGTGAGTTTCATTTCTGCAGTGGCTTCTACAAAGCAATTTCAGGTCCAGGTCCTCCACAGATGCTGCCTGGATTTGGTTTGTTTGGATGGATCCTAAAGCTTCAAGGGTGATAGAAGAGGACAATGATGTGTTTGGAGGGTTTGAAGTTGCTATAAAGTTTGGGTCATTCATGGTGCAATCGAGGATGGCAGTTATCATGGCGTAGCGTTCTGCATCTTGATTTACTAGCACCTTTATCTCGTCTGCTGGGGGCATCACCTCCATTTGATGTTGCTTGTGAGGATGTTCTGGAATGTTCTGTTTCTCCCTTTAAAGGCCTTTGAGTGGGCTGGGCTGCAGCTGAGTGGTCCCAGGGTGATCTCCCAATTTTTCTGGCATGTTTTCTTTTTGCTCCATTGGTTGTAATAAACAGGCTCTCAAGGTGAGTTGCGAGAGAGTGATCACTGGTCGCACCATCCTCAATGAGTTCTATAAATGCTAATTATTTTGTGGTCAGAAATTTCTGAATTATGCGGACCAGGATTGAGGTGTCCTGTACATTAGGTGAAATTGCTGATTTTAACCAAATGGTCTCCAATGGTGGACCTAGATTGACAATGTTACCTATCGATGGAGCAGCAGACATTGTCTTTTATTGTTGGGGTCATGGGAGCGGGATGAGTGCGGACTGGATTCAGTAAAAAAAAACTGAAGTTCAGAGGGCTATTAGTGTTTTTCCTGGAACAGACGAATGAGTGGCGAAGATAATCTCTCAAGTACCGTTCCTGAATTTGTTTTACATTTCGTTGAACTGTCTGCCTGCTGTTTCAGTTGCTTTCTCTGGTTTATTTGTGTATTTTTCTAGTTTTTCCCAATCTCAACTTCCAGATTGTAGTTTTAGGTAACCTCCATCTGTGATAAAACCTCCCCAAATGATTGTCCTTGCTGCTAGCTGTCTGGTCAAGTACTCTTAATGTGTAGTATAGTGTATGCTGTACCGCAGTTTTCTGTTTGTATGCTCTCTGTCCCCTATTTCTTTTGTCTAGTCCAGGTGGTTGATGAAAAGTCAGCTAAAATAATTAATCAAACCGTACTAGCAAGTCACTGACTATGACACGTAGGACACTTTGGGGTCACTTGCCCTGATGGCACCCACTTGTGGGAAGTGAGCAGCACTTTCTCCAAACCTATTACTAGGGCTACAGACTATGTAACCAGTACAAAGCGGAAGATACTGGTTCCCCAGTGCCCCAAAGCATGACCATAATAAGTGTGATTGGATGCTCCCCAAACACTCCCCAGTGGTTCTATCATGCAAGCTGCACTGTTGCGCCATTTACTTTGCAGAGTTGCAATGTTCCTTTCAATTCTGATGGCACTCTTTCAAAAAAGCCACCAGTAGTGCAATACGAATGGTTAGTCTCTGTTGCACTCTAGTAATGCTGGGCAAGCGGAGGTAAGGCTGGGGCCCCGACTCCCTGCCTCTCCAGCCCTTCACATTTTGTCTCGGGATTTCGAAGAGGGCTCCATCCACTTCAACACTCCCCACTGGAAGCCGTCGTTGCTGGACAGCAGCCACAAGCCACACTGGCACTGCCTTCTCCCAGCAGCTCCAGTATGGCCCCCTGCTCTTGGATCACACTCACAGTCCACCTTGTCCCTCTGCTTCTATCCGATGCCTGTTCCTGTCCGTTGGCTCCGCAGCTGTGGTGAGGTGGTTGGCAGAGCACCAACAACTCGGGGGGGGGGGGATAAGCAAGGTGCCACTGTGGGAATGCAGCCTCTGATAGCCGTATAAGGTGGGCATGAGCAGGACCTGCAGCGTTTCTGCGTTCTACTGTGCCCAGCTCTATTCTGATTGTGATCGACTACTCCAGGCTATTGGAATTCTCCAAAGTAGTTTGTAAAACCTGCACATGGCATAATAAGTTGGAAACCCATGCAATTCAGTTGGCAATGCCTATGTTGTCTATTGCTCGACCCCCACGGAAAGACTGATGTCCTTCCTAGACTTTGTTGGCCATTGTTGAGACTCTTACTGTACTAGAAGCAATAGCCTCTAATTCATCTGTTTGGAGGACATTGCAAGGCTGCAAGATCGGCACTTTGCCAATTTCATTTCTGTAACAGAAAAAGAGTACAATTTTATTGATGCAGAATTTTCTATCACAAAGGAGACTGTAAGTGCATTACAGTCAGACCAATGCAAATAATGGTGGATAGGACATGCACCACATTTTGCTGGTGTACCCTTTCCTCCAAACCCTAAGGCCCTTAGTCTTTCTGGAAGTTCTCTTTAGGGAACTTAGGCGAGCCAGACTCAGTATGTGTACTTCAGTGTTCAAAAGAAGATATGCTCACACTTTAGAGGAACTGTCTACAAGTGCACCCTCAGACACCTCGAACTGCACACTGGATGAAAAGGTGCCCAAATGAAGGCAATGTAATCTTCGCATGGTCTGTGATTCAATCCGTGCCTGTCGCAGGTGTTAGGCCCAGCCAGACAAGTATGGTACTGTTGTTATTGGGAAAAGTGTGGCACTGCTGTGGTAGGCATTTTCCAGTTCCCAACAGGTTCCAAAAAATAGCATCATATAAATGTGAGAAAATGCATGATTTTAACTAAAGTTTGATGTTTGCAGGGCAAAATGGGCAAGAAAAGTTCATGAGATCCACACAAGTCAAACCACCCGGGACTCCCATAGGTGCCTAGTTTTTAGAAATGTCCAGGTGTGTCAGGTTTTCCTGCGTGGCGGCGAGCCAAGGCCCAAATTCTGCACCAACCACATTGCCAAAACAGGTTATTTTTTTGGCAGGAAATATTGAGGTCCCTACGTCATGTTTTCGACCTTTCGCGTTGTGAGGGTTAGGCCCAACCACACAAGTGGGGTACCAGGAGTAGTGTGAGAGCACAGAATAGGAGAACATCTGTTATAATGAATTGGATTTATCTCCATTATTGACTTCCAAATGTAAACCAATGTGCATGAAAGAACACATTATGGAAAATGCCCTCTAAATTACATAACAGTAAGGATAACCCCAATTGTTGCAAATTGTTGTAAAAATAACCACTATTCCGAAGATCAGTATCTAAGGCACATTTCAAAATACATAGCTTTCATTCATACCTAGTTTTCATTCATTAGGCTTTAATATAAATGAATGCATGGTTATACACAATGAAAATCATTATTAGCTGCAATTCAGTTTGGCTCTGCCTATTGCGTGTTTTTGGACCACCATCAAACACTAGCTATCTCTGGACATAATATATTGTTTTTGTAAATCGGCAATTGTGGCAAAAAATTATAAATGATAAAAGCTGATGGTAATTTCTATTTTTCCTAAAACAAATTCCCCACAGTTTTTGATTTCAATGACTAGTTTCTTCAGGAAAACCCTTAGGAGATCTACTACAATGAAAACAATAGTTATAATGTAGCAAAAGGTTTTTTTTTCTGCAAAAATTAGAAAGAAATGCTGTCTGTGCAATAAAGTGTTTTTTTTAATATAATTAGCATCAACAAAAGCGTTGCAGTGCTACAATTTGTGTTTAACAACATTGTTCAAATTTTCTAAGTGGTAGTCAGTATTTCGCAGTTTGTAGGGTAGGGAGGTATGAAAACGATTGGTAAACACAGAAAGCTGTCCATTATGAAAAGTAGATACAATTCTGAATTCAGCATGGGATCATTTATGAAGATCGCATACGATTCTCCCCACAGAAAATAATCATTAAAAAAAAAACCCACAGTAAATAGGAAAAGCTAGAAACAGGTGACAATATGTTCATCTGCACTCTTGTGCCCAGATGCTGAGCTATAAAAATAATATTCCGTTTAATCAGTGAGGCTCTTCTGGTTGCAGCAATAGAGTGTTTGTTGATCATCTAAAAACAAGCGACATCGAGGACCATCAGCTGAGCTGCAGCGTACAATGATTTTTCATTGAGTACTGATCATGCATCAATTCATAAGAGAAAATCTAATGAATGAAAATTGGTATGAAGGAAAGTTATGCATTTTCGAAATATAGACAAGAATCTGAGTTTCAGAATAGTGGTTATTCATAAGATTCTGAATTTGGGGTTACTTATAATATCTTCATTTTCAGAGGGCATTTTGCAAAAATAAAAGGGTTCTTTCTTGCACACTGACTAACTTTGGAATCAAAAACAAATTGAATAAATAATAAGAAATGTTTTATTCGGTTTTTCCACACTTTTCCCAATAAAAATGGTACCCACATATGTGAGTGGGCCTATCACACAGGAAGGTAATGGTCAAAAACACACCTGGTAATGTCAGTACGTTTAAATGTAATAGCATCGAATCTTGAAGATAGCCACAGTATCTGGGCACCTACTGTAAGCTACTAACTACAGACATGTTTAAAAACTAGACACCTCGGACAGTTCAGGGTCGAGTCGCTTCCATAAATCTAGCTTGACTTTTTTAACTAGGAAAAACAATTGCACAACTAAGTCTCAGTCGAGTAGTTGAAATTCCACCAAATAGATTCAAAAGCAACAAACTGAAGAAAGAAGGAATACATCCTAAATCGTCTAGAAGTCAGAGCTGATGGTTTTAAAAACACGGACTATGCCTGTGTGCAATAAGTCAACAAAATGTTTTGGGAAGTGAGTCTACAGATACTGACCTGGCTGTTTGAAGGGTAAATGTTTCTGCCCCAGAGGTTAAATATATCTCTTTCTGTGCAAGGATCACAACAAGCTTTCTCAATTTATCAAAGGATATGTTTATCATATCTACTTATGGCGAGGGAATAGTTTCAAACAACTTCTTTGGAGGAGGACAGAATGCAATGCTACAGCATTTTACTGTTATTTGAACAGTTAACTCATAAACGAAACCGGGGGCAGGCCACAGCCACTTTAATTTGTTCTAATTAGATACAACCCGTTAATTAAGAGTTTATAGTACAGAGGAATTATTTAAACAGGCGCTGCAAATAATTTTCAAGCAAAACAGGCTTCACAGAGGAGTAAACATCCTAGTGGGTTTGCAGAGGTGTTAATGAATGCTGGATTGTCTTCTGACCAACAACTCGACTCAAAATGTTATTTCCGGGCATGCTTAAAAGAAGCACTGTGTATGTTTTTCATAACAGGGTAAGGATGTGTGTTTCTAACAACCAAGTAAATGAAAGGCAGCGAATGGCAGGGAATTACTCCATGTATGAGCCACATACGATATCGGTTTACTGCCAAAGAAAACATGGTGCTCTCTAACTACTCAATCAATAAAACAGTGTGTGATGCTTCTTTTGTCGCAATATATATCTGTTTTGAGGTCAAATTATAGGGACTGACCATAGGGGAATCATTTATGAGCTGACATGGCAGTTTATTCTTTTTCAAAGTTTGTAATTCTCACATCTGAGCGTCCCCTTGTTGCAAGAGATTTTAATCTTCTTTTAAAAGACTGAGATCATAAGAAATAATGGCTGAGATTGAGTATATAATTTCTAGTGTGTTTGTAAATACAGAGGGGCTTATTACGAACCGCCCAACCATAGGTCAGCGGTTCCAACCGCTGTATTTGGATGCGACCGCCAATAGGGCGGTCGGAAACATAGATTTTTTTTATGGAAGCTTGCGCGGCGGGCAGAAAAGACCCGCACCATAAGCTTCCCTTGAAAAATTGATGTCTTCAAACATCTCTGCACCGTGTGGCAGGCACCTCACAGTGCAGGGATGTTTAGGCTCCAGAGCAGAGGGCCAGGAAGGAAGGGGGCCCTGCTAGAGGGCCCCAATGTCGCTTTGCGACAGGTTTCCATGTCGGAAAGACCGACATGGAATGGCTGTCGGAAACCGACATCATAATCCTGACGGCGGAGCCTCCGTCATTAAAGGATTATTAAGTGTTCCTACGCACCAACGGGCTCCTTGAGCCAGTCGGAAAGCGTTGGACAGTCCCTCCGCCTGCTGCCTCCGACCGCACGCATTGTAATGCGTCGGTCAGACCGCAGCAGCAGATGGCGGTCGGAACGCAACTGACGAGCCGTCGGTTGCGGTCAGACTGTCATCGTCATTGGCCCTAGAGTCTCTGCTCTGTTTGCAGCCTACATAACATAGCTGTGCATTTACTTCCACTTTTTCTCAGAAATCATTGGAGTAATTAATTCATACAAGGGCTTAACTCACTCAGTATTGTGCGACTAGTAAGCTCTTCCAAAGTTAAGAAACCCATCACTGCTTGTAACTTCCTTAACGTATTTGGAGGTTGTAAACTTTTGCAGGATATCATGTGCCAATCCTTTCCCCTCACTAGACAAATCATATCCAAGAAGAATTTTATTAAGATATGAAATATTCAATTTCTTAAACTTAATTTTATACACGTCAGGCTAAAAGTGTCATTATGCTGTCCACCCTAGCCAATTATTCAGTCGAGTTATTGTAATTCAGATGTTGTCAATACATGATAGCACCTCAGAGTCTTCGTGTAAGCCCCTGATGCAAAGAGCCTAGGGATGTTCTTATACTCTTGGGGCAATCTTGTATAAACATACTAAAAAGCACTAAATGAAAAAGCATTTTGAAACTGGAATTTAGGGGCTATATTTTGACTGACATTGTTTTATATATTTTTCAGCTAGATTTGTTATCAATCCAATACGTAGGCACTTTGTACTGCATGTGTGCGTGTATGTACATTTAAATTTCTATCATCTAAAACTATTCTTCATGAATTATCAGGGTTTAGCAACAAACAAAGAGGAGAGTTCATGGAGGAATGACTAAGCAATAGTATGCCTTAATCCTGTAACTGATCCAAAATAGCTTTTAAATTGCACTTATCTTCTGGTTTAAGGGAATATAGAATGAACCTAGGGATCACTTCTTAAGGGAATCAAATGTGGAACAGATTCATTATCCCACCCTGCTTAATTTCTATATACTTCAAGAGCCTGCTTTAAGACCCATTCACACACACATTTTTCCCTGAGTTATTAGCGTACTAAGCAAGAAAATGCTTGGAATATTACCTCCTCACCTCCAGGTGCATCCCTTCTAAAAAGAGCCAGTCCTCCTCTGTGAGGAGGATGTCATAAGTATCTGACAAGTGAGACCAGAATATAGCTTTGATGTTGCACACTATATTACCCTCAGTTTGCATTTGTACATCATAAACCTTACCTGGAGGGTTTACATGTCCATCCAGTGTCTGGACTTGTAGTTTTTAGTTGGATTCACCACCAAATGCTCCTTAAGAACTGCTATCAATTCTGCTGTGCTGTCCAGAAGCACTACTGCCAAAGTCCTGTTCCGCAAAGGTATCTGTAGCATCCAAGGCATACGTTTTCACTAAACTAGCTACGTTATTCTTCTTCTCATGAGTCTGAACCTTTCTCTTCCTTCTTTGTACTAACTTCAACTTCATGAGTCGGCTCACTTTTTAGGTTGTTATACTCATCCTTTCGGTGATACTTAGTCTGTCCACTCCTTTCTGTCTTTTTACCATCCCCAGGGTCTAGCTTTTTAATTTTACCGCTGATTCTCAAATTATATCCACCCCTACTAGACTTGTGCTAGAGAGGATCAAGTTCTGATTTTTGTTTTGCTTTCTGATTTTACTTAGACTGCGGCCAGCTTTCTCCTTACTGCGGACAGGTGTCTCATTTTTTGCTTTGAGTCGCAGTTTTGGGGATCAAGAAACTAAAGTATGGCCCATAGAGGTGTAAACATCTGAAAATCTTAGGAAGCACTTGTTCATGATTTGAACGGAAATCGCTGGCATCCACTGGCACATTGCTAGAAATGTGGCTTCTCCTCAAATATTACTCAAAACTATTTAGGAACCGGTATCAAAAACCTAATAATTTCATTCCTCAATCAAGAGCAGGTGAAGTACATGCTCATTTTGTATTGGTTTCAACACCTCCAGTGAGGGTGTGCCATGTGTAGTAGTATAAAAACTCGCAAATATTGTTCTCTATGTACTGCACTCATCTACAGATGATACTGCACCAAGTGGAAAACACATATTTAACATCCTATGTAAATCCTAGGGTGTTGTGTGAGGATAGACTACTTGTAGCTGGTTAGTTTTAAGACTGATCCAAAAAAGAATCTGATCTTATTTTATGGGCCCTTTGCCTATACACTTATTAACAGTCTGTGGACTAATTGCCTGCATCATGGGATGTGCTTGTTGTGTAGGACTGGGAACAAATGCTCCCACAGTTGTCGTTTATAGAATACAGTGTTGACTATGCCAATAAATGGCCCCTATATGGTTTAGTAAGTCTCTTAGTAAGTTTCTTACTTCTGGAGCTGTAAAATTTACTGTGTTGGGACAAAATGTATACCCAGCTCTTGGACTTGACCCTTTCTGTAGGGTCATCCCCAAACGTTCTTTCTTCATCCTCCTGTTTTCTGAACTAGTTTTTGTTGGCTTTCAGGACCTTGCGCAATTTACCACTACTAATTAGTGTCAAAATGCTTGTATTCTCTTTATTGAACATGGTAAAATTGGCCAACACCCAATTGGCACAATTAATTTACTTGTCAGTCACTAGAAAAGTGGTACTACATGTACTCAGGGCCTGTAAATTAAATGTTACTAGTGGCCCTGTAGCACAAAGTGTGCCATCCACTTAAGGAGGTCTCAGACCTGCCATTGCAGCCTTAGTATAGTTTTGAACAGCCATTTCAACTAGGCAAAATGTACCTTTTGCCAGGCCTAAACCTTCGTTTTTAATATATATAACTCACCCCTAGGGTAGGCCCTACACACCCCATAGGGCAGGGTAAAGTATATTTAAAAAGTTGGACACATACTTTTAACTGTTACATGACCTGGTAGTGAAAAACCTTTAAATTAGTGTTTCACTACCACAAAGCCTACATCTCCTGCAGGATAACATTGTGTTTCCTTATTACATTTAATAAGTGATAACCTTCAATTGGGAGCAAGTAGGAATGTCAAGTTTGGTATCTAAAGAATTATAATTTAAAACCTACCTTAAAGGTAAAGTCGGATTTTAAGTCACAATTCTGAGCATGCCACTTTTAGAAAGTTCATAACAAATGAGTGTGAGAATGCACTTCTTCCCTTAGTATTTGATAAATTGTCCAAAGAAAATTATATTCTTGTAGTGCGTGTGAACAGTTGCTGAGAACCGTCCAAATCTCAGCTTTTGTCAAAGACTCCCAAAACGGGCACATCACTCGCGCACCCCTCTGTCGCACTGCTGAATGGGGAATAACCCCTCAAGGTGAACCACTTCCTCCTAAGTTAACCATTATTTTTCCACTGTATTCCGGAAATTATACCAATCTTTTTGTCATCAAGCTTCCTGCATCTTTAATCACCACGGAGAAAGAATGGTTGCGCATGAATTCTTTATTCACCAGTTTCAAATACCTCCTGCTGCCCATCCGGGCTTTCAACAGTGGCACGTGAGGTCAACCATACTTCAAAAGTGGGCTCATTAAATTATACCCAATGCATTTCGAGCCTACCGGCTCTTCATCAGGGGTCACTGAAACACATGAGAAAAATAGCTGAACTTACTGCTCAATACAGAATTGCTGTGTTAAACGAAGTACTGCAACACCCACATCAACTCTCTCTCCCTGCCCCAACCTCATCATTAAACAATCCTCCTGTGCTCGAACTGCTACGCTCAACCTAGTATACAACCCCTACCCACTATGACCTCAACCCCCCCAAAAAACCAAAAAAGCATCAATTATATAAAATAATATAAAATAATAATTCAACTACTAATCAAGCCTCCTTATCCAACACCCTATTCTTGAACCGCTCTACCCGCTGTGGATTACCCCTATCTCACCATTAACTCAACCCTGCTCCCCGTGTCGACCTGTCTACCCCGTGTCCCACAAAATCTACTGGTTAATACCTTACCTCTTCAAAGCCTCAACCGGCAACCTGACCACCTAGTACACTTCACTCCATCTTCAAAACCTTCTCTCACTCTTCCTGCTGCTCAAACCATTATTTAACATATGCTCTCCCTCATATACCCATTACTTCAACATGATTCGCTAGTTCAAACTAATCCTCTAACCTATTCCTCCTATGACTATGACTTTCTACGAAAAAGTAATAATGTGAACTCTAAATCCCACAATGCACTCCCCTGGCACCACAAAGAAAACAAAAACACACATAGTACACCCCTTTCCAAACCCGCACAAATCAAAACCATAAAAGCATGGAAATAAAACAACATGTTATCTGTGAAAATAATAACAATTGAATAAACAACTATAACGTACTCCAGGTCCATAAATAAATCCAGTCCAATTTGAAATTGCAAATTGTTAAAAGAAACCGCTCAAACAGTCCAAGTTCAGCTGCCAATCCGATCAGATGTTATTCTGTACTTGAAATCCACTTGAATATTCCGTTTTTCTACTGCCTCCATGGTTGATGGACTCTTTGTCTTCGCTGCTAAAAGGTCCAATGTTTAACTCTATGGGGTGCAAACTCGCGTTGGGACGATAAATTGTGAAGCACATAACAAATGAGTGTGAGAATGCACTCCTTCCCTTAGTATTTGATAAATTGTCCAAAGAAAATTATATTCTTGTAGTGCGTGCGAACAGTTGCTGGGAACAATCCCAAATCTCAGCTTTTGTCTTAGACTCCCAAAACGGGCACATCACTCGCGCACCCCTCTGTCGCACTGCTGAATGGGGAATAACACCTCAAGGTGAACCACTTCCTCCTAAGTTAACCATTATTTTTCCACTGTATTCCGGAAATTATACCAATCTTTTTGTCATCAAGCTTCCTGCATCTTTAATCACCACGGAGAAAGAATGGTTGCGCATGAATTCTTTATTCACCAGTTTCAAATACCTCCTGCTGCCCATCCGGGCTTTCAACAGTGGCACGTGAGGTCAACCATACTTCAAAAGTGGGCTCATTAAATTATACCCAATGCATTTCGAGCCTACCGGCTCTTCATCAGGGGTCACTGAAACACATGAGAAAAATAGCTGAACTTACTGCTCAATACAGAATTGCTGTGTTAAACGAAGTACTGCAACACCCACATCAACTCTCTCTCCCTGCCCCAACCTCATCATTAAACAATCCTCCTGTGCTCGAACTGCTACGCTCAACCTAGTATACAACCCCTACCCACTATGACCTCAACCCCCCCAAAAAACCAAAAAAGCATCAATTATATAAAATAATAATTCAACTACTAATTAAGCCTCCTTATCCAACACCCTATTCTTGAACCGCTCTACCCGCTGTGGATTACCCCTATCTCACCATTAACTCAACCCTGCTCCCCGTGTCGACCTGTCTACCCCGTGTCCCACAAAATCTACTGGTTAATACCTTACCTCTTCAAAGCCTCAACCGGCAACCTGACCACCTAGTACACTTCACTCCATCTTCAAAACCTTCTCTCACTCTTCCTGCTGCTCAAACCATTATTTAACATATGCTCTCCCTCATATACCCATTACTTCAACATGATTCGCTAGTTCAAACTAATCCTCTAACCTATTCCTCCTATGACTATGACTTTCTACGAAAAAGTAATAATGTGAACTCTAAATCCCACAATGCACTCCCCTGGCACCACAAAGAAAACAAAAACACACATAGTACACCCCTTTCCAAACCCGCACAAATCAAAACCATAAAAGCATGGAAATAAAACAACATGTTATCTGTGAAAATAATAACAATTGAATAAACAACTATAACGTACTCCAGGTCCATAAATAAATCCAGTCCAATTTGAAATTGCAAATTGTTAAAAGAAACCGCTCAAACAGTCCAAGTTCAGCTGCCAATCCGATCAGATGTTATTCTGTACTTGAAATCCACTTGAATATTCCGTTTTTCTACTGCCTCCATGGTTGATGGACTCTTTGTCTTCGCTGCTAAAAGGTCCAATGTTTAACTCTATGGGGTGCAAACTCGCGTTGGGACGATAAATTGTGAAGCACATAACAAATGAGTGTGAGAATGCACTCCTTCCCTTAGTATTTGATAAATTGTCCAAAGAAAATTATATTCTTGTAGTGCGTGCGAACAGTTGCTGGGAACAATCCCAAATCTCAGCTTTTGTCTTAGACTCCCAAAACGGGCACATCACTCGCGCACCCCTCTGTCGCACTGCTGAATGGGGAATAACACCTCAAGGTGAACCACTTCCTCCTAAGTTAACCATTATTTTTCCACTGTATTCCGGAAATTATACCAATCTTTTTGTTATCAATCTTCCTGCATCTTTAATCACCGCGGAGACAGAATGGTTGCGCCTGAATTCTTTATTCACCAGTTTCAAATACCTCCTGCTGCCCATCCAGGCTTTCAACAGTGGCACGTGAGGTCAACCATACTTCAAAAGTGGGCTCATTAAATTATACCCAATGCATTTCGAGCCTACCGGCTCTTCGTCAGGGGTCACTGAAACACATGAGAAAAACAGCTGAACTTACTGCTCAATACAGAATTGCTGTGTTAAACGAAGTACTGCAACACCCACATCAACCCTCTCTCCCTGCCCCAACCTCATCATTAAACAACCCTCGTGTGCTCGAACTGCTACGCTCAACCTAGTATACAACCCCTACCCACTATAACCTCAACCCCCCCAAAAAACCAAGAAAGCATCAATTATATAAAATAATATAAAATAATAATTCAACTACTAATCAAGCCTCCTTATCCAACACCCTATTCTTGAACCGCTCTACCCGCTGTGGATTACCCCTATCTCACCATTAACTCAACCCCGCTCCCCATGTCGACCTGTCATGTTTTAAATGTTCTCTTTCCACGTCGTTGCTGCTCCTCACTGCTTGTACTAAAATATCTATTTACTTTTGTAGCTACTGTTTTTCAACAACGCGCCCGACATATTTTAACATGGCGTCTGTGCTGCTGTTATTATGTGTTGTGTATCAACACAGTGCCCGATCGGGGCGCCTAGCACTGGGGGTGGGGCCCAGAGCGTCCTGCATGCAACGTTTGCGCTATTCCTCTCGTGTAAAGGCTCTGTGCTAGCTAGATTTAGATACCCTCCTCCTGAAGGTGGGTAGGTGCACGATGCATTTTGTGCTGAAATACACCCCCACCCTGGTCTTTCGAAGTATCATCCTGTGCCACGCACCCGAGCGGTATAAACAAACAGACCCCTACGAGACACCCTCAGCAATACTTAGAAGCTACAAGCAGACAGACCGCTCACCCCCAGAGCCTGCCGGAACTTCGTGCCATATATAGGAGAACAGAGCATAATACCGCATGAGCACTGCAACTCCTGAGTATTATACACAAGAAACTAAACTCTACCAATTTAGACCAAAAGCAGGCTTGTGAGAACAGGCGTCTTCCCTAGCTCTCTAGTGCAAGCAGGTATCTCACCCTAATATGCTGCTTACCCCAGGACCTGGTAATGAGTCTTAACTGATGGTCTTGTAGAATATTGGACACGTGCTTGCTTCTTTTTTCAGAGGCAGTATTCACCGCTGCCGGAATCCAAGTCCGCTTCTTACGCTCTTAAATTCGGGCAGAGTAAGCCTTCATTTTGTCTGAATTCTGTTTGATGACAGCCTTCTAGCACCTTAATGCAATGTTTACCTAATAATTATTTTCCGACTCTTTGCAGACTTCTGGTTACATGTTAAGAGCTGAATTATCAATTGAAAGTGAAAGCCGTATTTGATAAGCATGTTACACGTCTGTTTTAATATTTAGGCAACAGCACATTAAAATGTGGCTTCTGTTGTACATATTATGTAAATTAGATTCACATACCCATAAACCACGCACTTTTCTCGCTGTATGTCAGTATTATCATTTTTATAGTGATAAATGTTCTACATCACATAATTAACCATAATGCAGGGTCTACAGATAAAATATACATTATTCACCTTCATCACTTGAAAGACGACTTGGTGGAAAGTATTTGCAGTAGTTGCTTGGCTATAAATGCCATGTAAGCAACACAGTGTTGGTGCACTTGAAAACTGTCAGAAGAGTAGGTCCTAGTGTGCAGCAGGGGTAGTGACCCGGGGCCCAAGGGTGCACCTCAAAAACAGATGCTTTTTTGCAATCACATGAGGACATGTGGGGCGGCCATTTTCCTTGCAAGCATTAGGGCCCAACTAAGCAGTGTCAAAGTAAACATTTGTATGTTTTGGTAACTTAAACCTGTCCAAATCCCTAAATTTATCAGACATAAAGCTGGCAACAATAATAGGCCTGGGACTCTTACAGTCAAATCACGTAAAACTTTGGTAAACAATAAACATATCATCAAAGCTGGCGCAATTTGTCATTGCACAAATCTACAATCTAACAGCACAGTTTACACTTCACATTCTGAAATATCACTCAAGGCTTTCTTAGCAGCTAAAACTACTAAAGGAGTTTCCAACAACAACCACGCAAACGCTTCACCAGTATTCCGTATAGCACTCTCTAATTGTAGATGTAAATATTACTTCCTTTTAGCATCAAAAAAGGACATGTTAACAGTATAAAGCTCGAAGTGTCTGTGAGCCCTCCCCTACAGCATGTCGCAGATCGGTCTCCTGGTTGTCTCCAGGAATGAAAAATTTCCTAGCTATCGTAGCAGAAAGTTTCAATTCTATTAAGGACTCGGAGGCGAGGATTATGCTATACTTTCTTTACTTCATTTGATATAGCAGCCATTTTAAAACAACTTAACAAGACCACATTTCCCAGCAGCCCCTGGAAATTGGTGAGAAAACAAACAAGGGACAAATATATCCCTCAGTCCAATGTCCAATCACAGCGCCGGATCCACCATAAGACCCTCTTCAGCCTCTTGCCCATCCTCTTTCGTTGCGCGAGTCACGCCATCCGTCTCCTCCTATGCGTCTTGCTTCCCGGAATCCGCTCCTGGAATCAAACACAAGATCAGGGCTAGAAGTGCAAGTCGGCAAAAGAAATATTTGCATACAAGCTAACAATTCCTTAATTGACAATAACTCTGGATTTTGAGTTGCAAGAATTCCCAAGAACAATGATTCAAATTGGGATACAAAAACCACTTCAATTCATGCAAGTACATCAACAAAACCGCAAAGACAAGAGAGAAAAAGGTACTTACTCCCAACGCGTGGGCATTTCGGAAGATCTCCAAGGGTGGGATAATCCTCGCCTCCGAGTCCTTAATAGAATTGAAACTTTCCGTTACGATAGCTAGGAAATGTTTTGTTCTATGTCAGGACCGGAGGCTTCGGATTATGCTAGTTTAAAGCTTACTTACCACCAAATGAGCCATATCAATAATAGGCTTGAAGTAGAACTTTTTGAAGGTTGAATCCGAGGACCAATCAGCCGCATTCATTATGTCCTCCAATCTTACCCCAAGCGTAAAAGCCTTGGAAGCCATTGCGCCCCTTGTCGAATGAGCACCGAATAGTCGCAGGCTAATACCCACCTCCTGCATGACCCATCGCACCCAACATGCAATCGTAGGAGATGACACCGCCTTATGCGGCTTTCGGAGAGCTATCAGAAGTTGTCTCTCCCCTGTGGGCCTAAGCTCCAAAGACATTTCTTCGTAGGCTTTTAAGCACCGAACCACACACAACTTGGGGGAATCCGGGAACTCCGGGTATTCAATCACCTTAGTGTGACATTTGGTCCTTCGCCGAATGGTAAATGATACACCAGAGGGAGAAAAAACTCTGCCAATGATGTCCAGGGCCCTTACATCCGAAACTCGTCTAGAGGAGATAAGACAAAGGAGCATCGCCAGCTTAGCAGACAGCTCCTTTCTTAATAAGAACTCATTGGATTGCCAAGACAAAAACAAATTAAGAACTCTATTGACATCCCATAATTCAGAGTATCTCGGTTCCGGGGGCAGTGAAAGCCTGAGACCCCTCAGAAGTCTGCAGACAAAAGGATGCTCCCCCACCGGTACCCCTTGCACCGGAACATGTCCTGCTGAAATGGCGGATCGAAAGGTGTTCACCGAACGGTAGGCTAAACCCTGTTGGGCCAAGCTCGCCAGGAAGTTCAAAACCTGGACTACATCTGCGCCCACGGGATCACAACCCCGTCGCAGACACCAACGACACCATCACCGCCATGCTGAGCGATATCTCTTGACTGTACTATCAGCCCAGGCCTTGGACAAGAGGTCCTCAGCGAACTCCGAAAGGCCTGGGATTGACCATCTAGTCCTGTAATCCTCCATGCCATGAAACGGAGGGATCTGCTGAGCACCATCTGATGTGGAACCTGATCCGGACTGAGAAGCAATTCTGGAAAGCGGGGGGAGTCGGATTGGAAAATCGATCTGGGCCGACGCCCGAGTGATCATCGCAAAAGGCGGGAACGCATAAGCTTGCTCCTGCTTCCAATCTTGCAGGAAAGCGTCCGTGGCCACTGCTAGCGGATCCGGCCTCCAACTGAAAAATCGAGGAACCGGTTGGTCCAACCTGGAGGCGAAAAAGCCACTGAAAAAGGTCCCAAACGGTCCTGCACCATTGAAAAAACGTCCGGATGTAACTTACACAAACTGGAATCTCTGAAGTGTCGCGAGTGCCAATCTGACACCAGATTCTCTCGACCGAAAAGATATTCTGCGGTCACTGAAATATGATGATCTAGGCAAAACTGCGATAGGTTCGTCACGAGATCCGAAAGCACCTTCAATCGGGTGCACCCCAGGTGGTTTGTATACCGGACCGCCGAGATATTGTCCATTTTCAACAGGACAGCCGACTGAACCCAGTCCTTGGTCCAGCACCGCACGGCAAAGTACCCCTCAAGCAGCTCTAGGCAATTGATATGCAGAGTTTGCTCCTGCGGAGACCATGATCCTCCTGTGGAAAATTCTCCACACCTGGCGCCCCAACCTGACCTGCTGGCGTCTGACTCGATAACCAGGTCTGGTGTTGAGCCGGAAATCGCTCTCCCATTCCAGGCTTCCATGTGAGTGAGCCACCAAAGAATCTCCTCCTGTGCCTCCTCTGACAGGGAAACTGGATGGGAATAAGGAAGCCACTTCCGCAGATGTTTTGCTTTCAGACGTTGCAAGGCTCGGTAGTGCAACAGCCCCGGAAATATTGCCTGGATGGAAGCCGACAGCAGCCCCACTACGCGGGCGATTTGTCGAAGCGGATCCCTCCTCTTGGTCAAAGTGCGACGTAACTCGTGACGGATCCTGGACATCTTCCGCGAGGGAAGGCTGAGAGTTGCTTCGGTAGAGTCTATCATGAAGCCCAAGAAGGTGACTTTCTGAGCTGGGACCAACAGTGATTTTTTGGTATTTATCACGAAACCCAGACCTTCCAGGAGGGCGACTGCTTGTTGCAATTGATCCCGTAAAACCTGGGGATCTTGTGTCAACAGAAGCATGTCGTCTAAGTACACAATTAGACAAGTTCCCCTCGCTTGGAGGTACTCCATAACTGGCCTTAGCACCTTCGTGAAGCACCAAGGAGCGGAGGAGAGCCTGAAAGGAAGAGTGAACTGGTACACTCATTGGCGCCAGAGAAACTGAAAGAATTTCCTGTTTGGTGGAAAAATAGGGATTGCCAAGTAGGCATCTTTTAAATCCAAACGGACCATCCAATCCGCCGAGCGCAAAACGTCCCTTAACGGGTGAATTCCCTCCATTTTGAAATTGCGATACACAAGCCATTTGTTGAATTTGCGTAGATTTAGGACCGGGCGCTGCCCTCCGTCCGTCTTGTCCACTAAGAACATGTTGCTTATAAAACCTGGAGGGTGCAACGAAGTGCGACAGACAGCCCCTTTTCCTAAAAGGGCGGACACTTCCGCATCGATCCACTCCGCCTCCTGGCGGGAGAACTGTATAGGTCTGGGCTGGACTGCTTGACTGGGGTAGCCGCAAAACTCTATGTGAAACCCTTGAACCGTTTGCAACACCCAAGCATCGTTTGTGATTGTTTCCCACACACACAGAAATTCGGCCAGCCGACCGCCCACTCGCACCAGAGAAGTGGAAGAAACACTTACCGGCGTTAGAGGCGTTGTCACCACCTCTGAAACCTCGACCTCTGGATCTTCGTCCACGGGAGGGGTAGAAGTTGATATAACGGGCTTGATTTTGATATTGCCCTTGCCTGGTGCCTTGCCCCCTGGAGTTTTGGAGGGCCTGGCCGGTCGAGCGGCCCCTGCCTCGACCGGCCCCCCGGAAAACCCGGGAAGAGAACACTTTTTTGATGGAGGACTGAGCCTCAAGCGATGTGAACGTGTTCACAAACTTGCCGAGCTCCTTGATGAAAGGCTCACCGAACAAGCCTCCCTGGGCTACCGCCCCAGAGTCGGTTAGATCCCCTAACTTTGGGTCCACCTTGATGAGGAAAGATCTCCGCCTCTCGGGCGAGAGAGCGCAATTGGCGTTCCCTAAGAACACTACCGCTCGCTGCGCCCAGCCCGAAAGGGCTTCTGGGGATATAAGGGCTCCTGAAACCTTGGCATTTTCGGCCATGTCCAGGATCATGGTGAGCGGCCCCAGGCCATCCAGAAGCTTGTCCTGGCACGCCCTCCAGGACCGGTCTATACCTTTCTTGGGGTCCTTAATGAACTTGGCCAAAAAGGTAGCCATTCTAGGATCTAATTCTGGGGTCTGCGCAACTTTTCCGTCTAGGGAGGGCCGCGGACACTCCGACCGGAGGCGGCTACGGGCTTCCTTCCCCATGGGAGTCCGAATAAGACTAGCCACGTAGCCAGCCACCTTCGCGGAGGGTGTCCACTCAGAAGATCGGGGTGCATAATCAATTCGGGGTCCAACATATCTGAGTTTCCCCCTGGCCCTTGAGGCTCAGTAGGCCCTGGGTTCGCCGCCGGGCACCATGGCCTAGATGGCCCGGGCTCTTCATCAGTGTCCCCTTGGGTGTCATCCCCTTGCGACGGACTGACGGGGTTAGGCGGAAAGGGGTGGGGTCTAAGGGGCCCGCCCGCGGCTGGTTCTGAGCCAAGAAAGCTTCCCTCAAGCGCTCAAAAGCGTCTTGATCCACCCCGTCCACTTTAGGACGCTTGGCTGGAACTGGATCTCCCCCTTGCGCACCCTATGAGCTGTTAGGGGCATTGGAAGCCGGTGGGGCCCACCTAGCACACTCACGCGCGATTTTCTGCGCTAAACGCTCCTCCATGGGAGCCATAACTTCCTCAACCGCCCGGTAAATAGACGCATCGACTGCGTCGTAAAATTCGTCGTCCCACGGAAGCTGGGCTAGGGGATCTGCATCCCACTGCATGTTGGCCTGTTCAGACATGCTTAATAAGAGTACTTGGACTCTGCCAACTGGACCAATATATGCTTTGTACCAGTGGCTACCTCTGCAGTCCTGCCGACTGCCTTATAAACGCTGGGGACCAGCTAGTTAAACAAGGGCACAGCCCCAATTACGAAATGTAGAGGAGGTCAGCGCCCCGGGACACAACCCTGCTTGAAGGAGTCTCTCAAACCCAAAATTACTCCTTGACAGGCCCAAAACCCCCCTGGGAGCGTGTCCCCGCAGGCCCGACTTCAGCCTGTTAAGCAGTGCACAGAAATACACCCACAGGGCGTCAAAACTAACACACACACACCTACTCAGAATGTTGCCTCCGAGCGTCAGATAGAATGCAGGCTTTCAACCTATACAGACCCTCTTGTACGAGGGTGTAACTCTCCAGGGGTTTGGTGGAGGCACAGGCAACGGCGGGCGAATTTGTAAACTGACAGGAATCCAAAATCCGTGCGCCGTTGCCAACGAGAAGCTAACTTGAGGCGCACACTCCACAGCGCCACCTAGCGGTCGGAGGTCAAGACCGCACTCCGCTGCAGGGAACCGGGAAGCAGATGTCGCATAGGCCTGACAAGCGGACCCGCGAGCCGCAGCTTGAAAGTAAGTGCGCTTCAGCACTATGCGCACGCTGTTTGTTACACTCACAAACCAAAGAGAAAGAAAGTCGCGTAGGACCGTAGATCGGTCCCGCGACTGACAAAACCAGCAAACAAATTGTGTAAGTTTAACGGCACAGCATACCACAAAGGCAAATTACAAAGGCAATTAACAAAGGCAATTAACATATCTCGCAGTCGCGGGAGACCGATACGCGGCTCCACGACTGCGATGTAAAACCAATACAATATAATCTGACAGAAAACTTGTAGGAAAAAAGGGGAAGTACTCATCTGATGGCTGCGAGCAGCAAAGAAAGAGGATGGGCAAGAGGCTGAAAAGGGTCTTATGGTGAAGTGTGGCTCAATGGTTAGAGCGGCAGACCCTGATGCAGAGATCTGGCCGGGACAAGGGTTCAATTCCCGCCTCGGCGGGTCTTGGGCTCAATTTCCTCGGACCTGATAATTCTCACCTCGGTGCCTATTCTAATCATGGGTCCCACTCTGCAACTCTGGGCAATAGCTTGCTTAATCTCCACAACGGCCCCAACAGCGCTGGGATGCCTGGCTTCACCTTGGGGGTGCCCAGGAGTGGACATTTCACAGGGAAAAGCCAGGAAGGGTTCCACAGCGGTATGCGTACAGCGCCAGGACACCCCTTTGGGGGTATAAGTGCGCTTTACAAGTACAAATTTCATTTCATTTCATTTCATGGTGGATCCGGCGCTGTGATTGGACATTGGACTGAGGGATATGTTTGTTCCTTGTTTGTTTTCTCACCAATTTCCCGGGCTGCTGGGAAATGTGGTCTTGTTAAGTTGTTTTAAAATGGCTCCTATATCAAATGAAGTAAAGAAAGTATAGCATAATCCGAAGCCTCCGGTCCTGACATAGAATTATGTAATTCTCAATTATCTTTTGTCGGGATTTCACTATACTGATTAATGAAATTGCTTCTCTAACTCAAGTGAGAAACCGCAATTTGGACAAAATACTTTAGTGAAATACTTTTTTCTCGCTAGGTAGAAGTGCATTTCACAATTAAAATGAAATTAAAAAAACGAATTGTTGTCCTCAGTTCAATCCTCCAATACTTTTGAGTTGAAATCACACAAAACCGAAACAATGTTGAATTTCAATTCAAAGTTTCAGTTTTTGGGAAAAATCATTTTTAAATTCATTGAATTCATAATTGAGACTTTAGAGGATGATTTTAATCTTGCTGAAGAGAGTGAAGAGGGTCAATTATATGATGATGATCAATAACATAACTGTGTCTAGAGGCATGTTGCAAACTGAGATTAAAATGTGAGACTCAGTGTACTGTCCCACAATTTTAATAGCAGGTAAATGCTTTACTTTCCAACGCCTTTTGGCTGTATTTGTATTTCACTCGATCTGTTGCAATGATATTTTTTTCGCTGTCATCGCACCCACCATCTATCATGAGTTATTACCCAATAAAATGCTTTATTTGCATGGCAAGTGAAATCCTTATACTAATATTACATAACGTCCACGTTTGGGGACAATTGACAAGAACACACTTCCATCCGTAACACTCCCACGGAGTACTGCGTTTCCAATCCGCAATTGTGCTTTACACCTCGTTAGGGTTATGGTTTGCTACAAGAAGCTAGTTACAATACAATACACAGTGGCAACCTGCTATTTTCTATCAATTGGTGCTTTTTGTCTTTTGTCTTTCTTGGTCTTACTGTGATATACAGAGAGAAGCTATGCTATGATTTTGGTATTTGCCTTCTTCACCTTATTCATTTTCCATAAAGAAAAGGAAATAAGCCCTGGGCATGACTATGCATGCCAGTCAGTGTTGGAGAAGTGGCTGTCTCTATTTTTTCTTTGTCACTCTGTTTTTAGATGTTTGGAGCCCCTGAAATTATGTGATTCAGTGGACATACGTTCAGTTTAATTATGGATTTACTGCATTTATCACATAATTCACCATGTGCTGCACAGTTTTAGATGTGAACCAAAAAATGTATCTAGCGAAAACAGGTCAACAGTTACTAAAACGTTGCCATGAGTGGTGCTGTAGAGTCGTGCTGTAGAGTGGTGCTGTAAAGTGGTAGACCATTTTGCAAAGGATAACTGGTTACCTTTTAGTTGCTGGCAGACTGCCACTGATGAGGTGACACTTTTGCCCAGACTGCATTCAGTTGAGTTAAAATGACAAATAATGAAATAACACCATAAAATGTGCCGCTTCATGTTGCAAAATGTGTATTTTTTGCATTCATAGTATAGTCATGTATGGAATTCATATCGCTCTGCATAATCCAAGAGAATCTGAAATTTACCAGCAATAGCGATAATTATCCTTGCCCTTCCTTGATCTTATTATCAAATACGATGAAGTGAAACTGATTATCACCTTATACAGAAGGCCCACCAAAAGAAATACCTTGTTCAAATACCACACGAACCCTGAGGGAAGGCTACCCTTTGGCCCGTTCAACAGGCCTCAAATCAGTTGCACACACGTTGTTCAGTTGTACGTAATGTCTTCTTTGTTGTAAATAAGGTAACAAAAATGCTTATAACACTTTTTTATATTATAACTTTTCAGCATGCCTCATAGCTGCCACACTGCTCTGCAACATAGCTTAAAGACATTGCCAAAGCCAATCGCTCTGGCTAAACACTTACAAAGTCCCAAAGGCGAGACCTATTGGCTATGCCAATGCTTGTTCTAGGTTGGTGTGGTATTTTTCAGATGCTTACACCTTATAACTGTTTGAAGTTTTACATAAATAATTTACACAATGCCTCAAGGGTAAGCCTGACTGCTTTTGTGAAACCCAAACCCTCTTTAATGATGGAAAGACACTTTTTTTATTTAATAAATCTAACCCTGGTGTCTTGTTTTCTTTCAGACCAGTAACTCTTGGGAGCAGATTGACGGATTTGGCTTTAGGACCACAGGAGTACCCGGATGCCAGGATGGGCTGGCCCCTATCTCATTCTTAAAAAAACATATCTCTGCTGCCTAATGTGCTTTGTGTCTCCTCCCCAGCACAGTAGGTTTGGGGTGAATCAAGGGCTTTAGGGAGATAGGTTTTGCCCGATACAAGGATGGACCAGCCCCCCCACACAAAAAAAACCTTCCATCCCTGGCTTTTAGTGTGCTTTCTTCCATTCACCTGGGACAGCAGATAGGGGGGAAATCCCCACATATGTCCCATCGCCCCACCCTGAGAGCTAAAAAATAGTTTAGGCACAGAGGCATGTGGCCCAATGCCAGGACAGGCAGGGCCCCATCCAATTCTTTAGAAAAAATGTCCCTGTGCATTTTCTCACTCCATGGAAGTGCAGCTTGGGAGTAAACCCCCTCCCAATATAATGGGGAGGCAGAAAGACTATGAGTTTTAGGAGCGTGCTGATGCCAGGACACATAAGCTCCCACCCAATCAATCAATCAATCAATCATGTCACTTATAAAGCGCACTACATACCCGCGAGGGTCTCAAGGCGCTGGGGGAAGAGGCGGGTGGTGCTGCTACTGATCGAAGAGCCAGGTCTTGAGGAGTCTTCTGAAGGCCAGTAGGTCTTGGGTCTGTCGGAGGTTGGTGGGGAGGGTGTTCCAGGTCTTGGCGGCGAGGTGGGAGAAGGATCTGCCGCCGGCGGTCGTTTTCCGGATGCGGGGGACTGTGGCGAGGGCGAGGCTGGTCGAGCGGAGCTGGCGGGTGGGGGTGTAGAAGCTGAGTCGTCTGTTGAGGTAGGCTGGTCCGGAGTTGTGGAGTGCTTTGTGTGCGTGGGTGAGGAGCTTGAAGGTTATCCTCTTGTTGACAGGGAGCCAGTGCAGGTCTCTCAGGTGGGGTGTGATGTGGCTGCGTCGGGGGATGTCGAGGATAAGACGTGCAGAGGCGTTCTGGATGCGTTGCAGCCGTCTCAGGAGCTTAGCCGTCGTTCCTGCGTAGAGGGCGTTTCCGTAGTCCAGCCTGCTGGTGACGAGGGCCTGGGTGACTGTTTTTCTTGTTTCGGTGGGGATCCACTTGAAGATCCTGCGGAGCATTCGGAGGATGTTGAAGCAGGATGAGGAAACGGCGTTGACCTGCTTAGTCATGGAGAGGGTGGGGTCGAGGATGACCCCTAGGTTGCGTACGTGGTCGGTGGGTGGCGGGGCTGTTCCCAGTGATGTTGGCCACCAGGAGTCGTCCCAGGCTGAAGGGTTGGAACCAAGGATGAGGACCTCCGTCTTGTCCGAGTTCAGCTTCAGGCGGCTGGTCCTCATCCATTCGGCGACAGCCTTCATTCCTTCGTGGAGGTGGGCTTTGGCGGTGTGAGGGTCTTTGGTGAGGGAGAGGATCAGCTGGGTGTCGTCGGCGTAGGAGATGATGTTGAGGTTGTGCTGTCGGGCGACGTGGGCGAGGGGTGCCATGTAGATGTTGTACAGCGTTGGGCTGAGGGAGGAGCCTTGGGGTACGCCGCAGATGATCTTGGTGGCCTTGGATCGGAAGGGGGCGGCGGACGCTTTGTGTTCTGCCGGAAAGGAAGGATGTGGTCCAGTCCAGGGCCTTCTCTTGGATCCCGGCGTCGTGAAGGCGTGTTCGTAGTGTGTGGTGGCAGACCGTGTCGAAGGCGGCTGATAGGTCCAGGAGGATGAGGGCTGCTGTTTCTCCGTTGTCTAGCAGGGTCCTGATGTCATCGGTGGCGGCGATGAGGGCGGTTTCGGTGCTGTGGTTGCTGCGGAAGCCGGACTGGGAAGGGTCCAGGATGTTGTTCTCCTCGAGGTAGCGGGTCAGTTGTTTGTTGACGATTTTCTCGGTGACCTTCGCGGGGAACGGGAGCAGAGAGATGGGTCGGAAGTTCTTGAGGTCCTTGGGGTCTGCCTTGGGTTTCTTGAGTAAGGCGGTGATCTCGGCGTGCTTCCAGCTTTCCGGGAAGGTTGCTGTCTCGAAGGAGATGTTGATTATTTTCCGGAGATGGGGCGCGATGGCTGTACTGGCTTTGTTGAAGATGTGGTGAGGGCACGGGTCTAGCGGTGAACCGGAGTGGATGGTATTCATGATCTCGCTGGTGTCCTCGTCGTTGAGGTTGGTCCAGGAGAGCAGGCGGTTGGTGGTTGTGGGGGCAGTGGTCTCGGTGGTTGCCGGGGCGGTCGTGGTGTTGAAGCTGTCGTGGATGTCGGCGATTTTGCGGTGGAAGGAGGTGGCCAGTGAGTCGCACAGGTCTTGCGACGGCTGGATGTCGTTGGTGTTGGAGCTGGGGTTGGAGAGTTCCTTCACGATGTTGAAGAGCTCTTTGCTGTTGTGTGCATTGTTGTCTAGGCGGTCTTTGAGTGAGGCCCTTTTGGCGGATCTGATGAGGTGATGGTGATTGCGGGTGGCGCTCTTGTGGGCGGCGTAGCTGTCCGCTGTCCGTTCGTGGAGCCAGATCTTCTCCAGTTTTCGGCATGTTCGTTTGGAGGCCTGGAGGTCTTCGGTGAACCAGGTGGCTTTCTTGCTGGTGTGGCTGTTGGGCGGATTCTTGAGCGGGGCGAGGGTGTTGGTGCAGTCGTTGATCCACTGTCTGAGGTTGCGGGCGGCGGTGTCGGGGTCGGAGGGTTCGGCGGGTGGGCTCAGGGCGAGGGTTGTGGTTAGCTGGTCTTCCGTGACTCTGCTCCAGCAGCGGCGAGGCATTTGTTCAGTGCGGTGGTGCGTGGTGGGCTTCCTGTAGGTGAAGTGGATGCAGTGGTGGTCAGTCCAGTGGGGTTCGGAGGTGTGGTTGAAGGAGATGTGTGGGCTTGCGGAAAAGATGGAGTCTAGCGTGTGGCCGGCGGCGTGGGTGGGTGTAGTCACGAGCTGTCTGAGTCCGAGGGTGGCGAGGTTGTCGATCAGGGTGGTGGAGTTGGTGTCCTTGTTGTTCTCGAGGTGGAAGTTCAGGTCCCCGAGGAGGATGTAGTCCGTGGAGGCGATGGTGTGTGTGCTGACGAAGTCAGCGATGGAATCGCTGAACTGTGGTCGGGGTCCGGGGGGTCTGTAGATGAGGGTTCCTCTGAGGGTGGTGTTGGGATCGGTGTGGATCTGGAAGTGCATGTGTTCGGCGGTGCTGAGGGTGTCGTCGGTGTTGGTTGAGACTCTGAGGGTGTTCCTGTGGACGATGGCGATGCCTCCTCCGACTCCGTTGGTGCGGTCCCTGCGGGTGATCTTGTATCCGTCCGGGATGGCAATGGCGATGTCGGGGGCTGAAGCGGGATTCAGCCAGGTCTCCGTCAGGAATGCGACGTCTGGGGAGGTTGAGTCGAGAAGGTCCCAGAGTTCGATGGCGTGTTTGCGGGCGGAGCGGGTGTTGTTAAAAATGTATCCCTTATGTCCTTTTGTGTTTTCTACTCCCTCCACCCAAGAGGGAAGATTAGATGTAAATCTCCAAATTTGGGCTTTAGGAGCAAGAAGCAGTCCAACTGCTAAGCTTGGGTCGTCCTTACGTCATGCTTTGTTTTAAAAAAAAGAAATCTATACCCGATGTCTAATTTGTTTTCTACTCCCTCCCAGGCAAGCACATATTTGGGCAAAATCTGGGGCCTCGGTATGGCCAAATACCAGGACGGGTCAGCCACTCTGCCATTTAAAAAACAAATCTATCTCTGTGTCTATTGTGCTTTCTGTATCCCTGGAGAGGGCAGACTGAGGAAACAGAAAAATTGTTTGGGTTTTAGGGCTGGGGGTTGTAGCCAGATGCCAGGACGGGCAGGCACCCATCCTCTTTACTTTTTAAACAGAAACCCTGATGTCTAGTGGGTTTTCTGCCACCCTGACATGGACAGACTAGCGGTAAGTATCCCAACATACACCATGGGGGTCAGGAGTGGGAGGAGTGGGTAGAAATACTGTTGGGATCTTTCATAGAGATGGAGCATTGGCCATGCCAGGGAGGCCACTTCCCTTTTACAAACTTGTTGTTGGTGGTCCAGTGGGTAGATGTCTGCATGGTGATCGCCCTTCAGCAGGGATCCACTAGGAAGAGGTGCCATTGAACAGGGCAGAGTTTCTGTTGTTATCAATGCTCTGGGTCTTGAGCTGTGCCCCTGAGCTCTGAGCACAGTGAAAGGAGAAAAAGCTAAAAGGTTCCTTCAATTTTCATTTTAAAAAGTGACCCGGTCAACCTGCTGCGCGCTGATCATTCACATAAAAAAAAGCCTCATGCCACAGGAAAGCTCTTCCCCCAGAGCCCGAATTGGGGGCTATAAAAAGGAATCCCTCTGATGTGAGCACCAGAGATATTTCCTGCTTTTTGTGCGAAGCACTGTGAAAGTAGTAAGGAAGGCGAGAAAATCACACCCTCCACAATGAAGGGGGTTAACTTGTCAAGATGCAGGAGATTATGAAAGTCACAGATGTTTGGTCGAACCTTCGTCTTGATACACTGAATATCACCAACATGGGAGAAATGCAGTATGATCCATTGTTTGGTCAAAGTCAGCCTCGTTGACCCTGATTCTATCTTTGACTCATCAAAATCTTTTTCATGTTATATTTATATTCAGAAAACCAGCTTATATACTATCGAATTCAAGCCAGAAATTACCCTTCTCATTAAAAAGGTGATAAAAATACCAAGTCGCCTGCATATAACAAAATGTATATAATATTGATTGCACGTCTGAATCAATTCAGGTCCATTCTCTTTTTAAAAACACAGGTATGGGATCAATGTACAAATGTGGCAACCAAGGCACACTGGGCATTCCCCCCAAAGAAACTCCGTATGTTGAATCACCTGGAAGCACCCATTTAACCACAAATCATCCTTTAGAGAGAGCTTCCACTATCTGCAATAACAGCATAAAACTGACTCTGAGAAAGGCGAGTCAGACAAATCCCAGAAACCCAGTCTAATGCTTTCTCAGCATCCATAATAACTGCTGAAAGAGAGAGGTGTTTCTGAGCTAATATATTATCAATTACATGGTATGAGGGCAGTCCTGTACTACTCAGAAGAAATCCTTTCAGATTCTCTTCTATCAAACAAAAGGGTAAACTCCACCAACCTTTTGCTCAATGTTTTGAGAATATTTTGGAATCCATTTTCAGAACCCATTTACAAGTAATGTGGAGTTAAGTGTGGTGATACATGTGGCCGCAAATAACATTTCCAGAAGGTATTGTTGCACATAAATTAGGCTATTGCAATTTAACCCACCAGAATAGGGAATAAATGTGGGAACACAGTTTTATCAGGTGAAATTATGCATGGAATTCTCAGTTGCATGGGTATTAATGCTCCCATTTCACACATGCTCTGAGAAGGTAGTAAAGAAAATGTTACTTAACCTAGTGCAAATATATTTCTGGTGTAAATGCTAAATACCTGCAGATTCCTCACATTTGAACGTCTCTGGCACCAGTGTAGATACAGAAACACCTGACATAACTATGTGGCGCCGGTAGGCAACTCAGGCTCCAACTTGACGCTGGAAGTGGAGTTATGGTGACATCACTAGAACCATATAGCGCCCACTCCGGTGCCTCTATGTCGGTTTTCATCTGCTTTTTATACCGTGTCTCTTAAGGCAGAGACAATCATAATTTCTATAATGAACACATGCAGTGCAACAAACTAAGCTGGTATCTTAATATAATGCCTATGAATTATCATTGCGACCAAGAGGAGGAAGGAATCAATATTTTGCCAAACACCCAGTTTGAAAATATGAGCTTTTCTGATGCTTCTAAGCTTGGTCCTACAACTTTTACTTCATGTATCTGGAGGAAAAGACTAGGTTCAGGTGAAATTTTCATTATGCCAGTGTAATCCTGAACAATTTCCACCTACACTTGTTGAGCAAAATCCCCGAAATCATGATACATTGTGTAATTTCAGTGAAGTATAAGAACTACTAAAAGAACAGAACGCTAGCGACTGCTGTTCATGTTACGTACGAATTGCCACTATTAATTTCGTGCAAAATGCTTGCAGTTTGTGTAATTTTGCTTAATTTTTACAAAGTTTCATGTATTTACCACTACCTCCCTTTGCAACATAACCTGTTGCAGTCTGTCCCATGCTATTTGCTCCACCTGGGGAAGCTAACCTCCTGTTCTATTGCTGCTAGAGAATTCTGAGCTTATGCACCTGGTACAGTCACTATTCACAATAAACAATGCCTTGAAGCAGTATTGATTCTATATTTTCCCAGTTCCTGTTAGAACTGACACCATTGGGGGGAAGTCCACAAACCTTTTGCCTTCACCCCTTCCGTTTTGCTAAGTTTGGTTTTTTTGGCCTTAGGACTCTGTACTTTAATTGCTAACCTTGCTAAAGTGCATGTGCACTTTCCCCAAGACACAGTACAATTTTCCTACACCCATTTGTCCCATTTAATTTACTGTTAGGTCCCTAGTAAATGGTACTCCACATACCTAGGGTTTGTAAATTAAATGATAATAGTGGACCTCCAGCACTCATTGTGCCACCCACTGAAGTATCCTTTTAAAACATGTATCAGGCCTGCCACTGCAGCCTGTTGTGCAGTTTTACATTGCCTTTTCGATCTGGCAAAATGAACAATTTACCTACCTTCGGTAACGCCTTATCTTGTTGAGACTATCTAGCCACAGATTCCTTAGCTTAATTAGCCCCAGGCGTCAGATTGGATCCAGAAATTTTTCACGAGCAGTCACGGCAGGTGACGTAGTTTGGCCCCACACCGCGCCGTCCGCAACAAAAATTACGTGTGCGGTGCCTATATAGGCGCCACCCCTGTAGACTGATGTCATTTTCTTTTCGCGACTGTCCAAGCCAGGAGAGCGGAGCCACGAAGAACACTGACCACTGGTGTGGAATATTGGGGCCCTGAAAGTGAAAAAGCCTTGTCCCTAGAAATCTGTTTGCAGAGCGGGGAGGATGGGTGGGTCGGTAAGGAATCTGCGGCTAGATAGAGTTTCTACCAGATAAGGCGTTACCAAAGGTACAATACATGTTCATCTGATAGAGACTTCTAGCCACCGATTCCTTATCACATACAAGCAATACCTCCAAGGAGGTGGGTCTGCGAAATAATTTCACACTAAAACGTCCTGCAGCACCGAACAGGCAAAGTGTCCATCCCTATGCGCCTGGCTGTCCAGGCAATAGTGCTTGGTAAACGTGTGCAGAGATGCCCACGTTGCTGCCTGGCATGTGTCACAAGCAGGATGCAGGAGGCCATAATTCCCAGCAGCCTCAGAGCCAGTCTCACCGAAATTCAGGATAGAGTCTGAAACAACGATATCATAGCCTGAATTTCCTGGACTCGCCGTTCAGGAGGATAAGCACGAAAGTGCAGTGTCCAGAACAGCTCCGATGAAAGGGAGCATCAAAGAAGGGGTCATGTATGACTTTGGCACATTGATAGTGAACCCCAGTGAGTACAGAAGATCCACCATAGTGTGGCGGTGGGAGACAACTGACTGTGATGAGCCCCCCTTCCACAGCCAGTCGTCGAGATAGGGGAAGACTGGCAACCCAAATCTCCACAGATGATCTGCAACCACTGCCATCACCTTGGTGAACACCCAAGAGGCGCTGGTATGGCCAAAGGAGAGCACGGTCAACTGAAAGTGCTTGTGACCTACTGTGAACTGCAGGTAATGTCTGTGAGCAGGCAGGACGGGAATGTGGAAGTATGCGTCCTGCAAGTCCAAAGCTACCAGCCAGTCTCCTGGGTCCAGTGCAAATAGGACTTATGCGAGCATGAGCATTTTGAATTTCTCCTTTTCCAGGAAGAAATGGAGATGGCGCAGGTCTAGGATAGGACGAAGGCCTCCGTCCTTCTTGGGCACCAGAAATTTGCAGGAATAGCGACCACGACCTACTTCTGATGCTGGCACCCTCTCTATGGCTCACTTGGACATGAGAGCTGCCACTTTCTGGCGGAGTAATACAAGATGAGATGTCCTTTGCCAGCCTGTTTTAAGTGGGTGGCATGCGTGGAGGGGTAGTCATAAAGGGGAGGGAGCAGCCCCTGCCGACAATATGGAAAATACAGCGGTTTGATGTTATTGACCTCCAGTTGTGCAGGTGATGGCGCATCCTGCCACCCACTGGTTGCCCATGATGGATGGAGGGCAAACAAGAGGTTTGGAGGCTGCAGCAGCCGGGTGGGGAGATGGGTATGGGTTGACTGGGCAGACCTCTGGCTGCTTGCACCACGGTGTCTGTGGGTGCCGCGTTCTCAGCCATGCATGGGCTGGGACGCTTGCGGGCCATGGTGGCTGGGCAGATAGAGATGCGGTTGGAAGCCCCTTTCCTGGCTACAAAAGGAGCGAAAGGTGGACTAGGTTTTTTTTTTATAACCTTTATTTATATTTTTAACAAAATCACAGCTGGTGTACAGTTTTAATTGGAGCAGACAGGTGGAATTTACAGCAGAGTACAAAAATATGAGCAAGACGTACCAGCTTATGGAAGAACAAATTACCATATATTGAAGGGCCTACCATTGTATTTTGGGTATATCACTGCGACTCCCCCACAGTCCTGCCCCCACTCAAGTCTGACTCATGCGGATCACTTGCATTCGATTCAGTGTTCAAGAACGCATCACACAGCTCCCTCCACTTCCGGAGGTCCAATTTGTCATCCCTTCGACTGGCTTTCATATGGGCTTCTTACGCTAGTGTCCACTCATGCACGTCCCTGTACCACGCATCCAAATCAGGAGTAGGCTTCCCCATCCACGTTATAGCAACCCTACGCTTTGCCAACACTAAAAGTAGTTGCAAGAGTTTGTAAGCTATCTTGCACTTTTTGGGTTTCTTGACGTGTCCCAGTAAACAATGCAGTGGTGACAGCTCCACCCGAAAGCCCGTGCCCCTCTGCACAATCTCCACCACCCTAGAGCACACCCATGCTAAATGCAGGAAATCCACCCCAGCCTCATCACACCGTAGGGAAGCATCCGGGGAAATGTGGTGCAACTTCACCGGTGTCAGGTACTTGTAATGTATCAATTTGAAGAGTGCGTTGTGGTAAACCGTATGTGTGAGCGCACTTATTATTTTCCATGTTTTTCACCCAGGGGCTCTGTATTGTCCGCATCTATGTTGCCCGTGCCCTAGGTGGGGGGCCCTTTGAGTCTACCCTCATTGTGTTGTATAAGAGACAGATGAGTCTGCACCCAGAGCCACAGGTGAACATTATATCCAAAACCACTTCTCCCATTTAATGCACTGGGGCTCCTGTGAACATTAATTGCCCATCATCTCCCTGTCCCGGGGAACCCCTCTTTCCACACCTAACACCTCACCCCAGAGAGCTTGATGGTCCAAGCCTCCACTTCCCAAGGAAATCCTGCCACATTCCTTACCACCCCACCGGATAGAGAATACAAAAGGCTCAACACCTTGGGCAAAAAAAGTGTTTTCTTCCGCCATCCTGGACTGCGGTCTGTGAACACCACATGCCTTTTGGGTCGTTACGCCCATTCCCTTTGGGATTCGGTTATGCAGGTGCTGCCTATGGTCCCGGAGGAGGCCAGGGCCATACTCTCCTAAGCTATGGCTGATGGGAGAGACGCAGCTAAGTTCACAATCCAATGTGGGCTGAACACGACCGACTCGCTAGGTGGCCTTACGGCGCCACACCTGGCTGAAGACAACTGACTTTTCATGGGTTGTCCAAGCTTGGCTTATGGACATGCCCTTTGATGGCTCAGTCTCTTTGGATACTAGGCGGACTCAGCGCTGGAGCGCTTCAAGGACACCTTCTAAGGGAGGAGGAGGATGCTCTGGCGGTGGCTCAGGCAGAGGACCAGGTGCACCCGTCTGCTGGCGACCGTGACCAGGCGTTCCGCACACGAATTAGCGTCACATGGGATAGACAGGATAAATACACACTCCGCCGGTCCTGCCAGCGACTCCATAGAGAGGTGGACAAATCAGGGCGCCTCCTAGCCTGGATTTTATGGAGGGAGCAGACACCACCCCTGAGGACCTGTTTGCGCAACTCGGTGGGGGGCAGTGAACATACCAGGGCAGAAATATTGGAATTGTTCAAGCAGCACTTCCGCGGACCCATCTGTTCAGGCGGACTGTTACGCACCGTTTTTACGGGGGTTGTTCGTGTCGCGCCTCCCGCCATTAGGGCTGAAGGAGCTGGATGCACAGGTGACAGTGGAGAAAGTCCATGAGGTTTTGCGGGCGCTCCCTGGGGCCAATGCACCAGGGGGAGACAGATTCCCATCTGAATTCTATCAGGAATACTCGGCTGTGACGGCACAGGCACTACTGCAGGTGTATGAGGAGGCATATGAGCGGGGACTCTTATTCCTAACTGTGCGGGAGGGGTAGATGTCCATGCTTTTAAAACCGGGAGGTGACAGCCTGGACCCGGCTGCCTATTGCCCTCTTACCATGATCAATGCAGACGTGAAAATATTGTGCAAGGTACTAGTGACGCGTTTTGCACTGCATATGCCCCACTGGATCCATGAGGAGCAATGCCGGTTTATACATGGTCGGAACACTGGCATGAACATAAGGCGGTTAACACATGTCACGCGTGCAGTAAAACACAGGGATGAGGAATTGGCCCTGGTGTCCATAGACTTCGAGAAAGCCTTTGCTACTGTTGATTGGTGGATACCTACAGGAGTTGCTGAGGGTGGCAGGATTTTGTCCACAGTTCTGCCGCTGGGTAAAACTCCTGTACACTGGCCGTGCTCCCAGATCCGCGTGGGCCAGGGTTGATCTAAGATGTTGTTGCTGGAGTGGGGAGTGCGCCAGGGTTGCCCGTTCTTGCCGCTGCTTTTTGCACTTGCTATTGAGCTGCTGGCGGTTTGGGTGTGGGGGGACCTTGAGCAGTGGGGCATCCAGGTAGATGGGACACCACATGTGATATCATTATACGCAGATGCTGCCCTCTTCTATATAGCGTCACTCTGAGAGGCGATACCTAAGCTGCTGCAGCTCCTGGAGGACTTCGGTAGTTACTCTGGGTTGCGCCTCAATCGGCATAAGTCCCTGCTCTTCCCCCATGCCCGCTTGGCTGCTCTGCCCTTGGAGCGTCTTCCTTGTCTTGGGTTGCGCTGGCAACGGGGGCACTTTTGATATCCGGGTGTGCAGGTGGTGCTTGAGGATTTTCAATTATTACATCTCAATAAAAACAGGGTTGTCAGGGCTCTTTGGTGATCAGTAGCCTTCTGGAACACACTTCTGCTCTCATTGATGGGAAGACTGGGCTGTCCAAGATGGTGGTACTGCCACGTTGCCTGTACATGCTTCAAAACTCCGTATGTCCTATCCCCGGGCGGGTATTTAAGCAGTTGAACTCTGTGCTGGTGTCACTACTTTGGGCCGGATGTCGCAGTTGAGTGGCTTTGGACACTGACCCAATGGTATGAGGAGGGGGGGACTGGAAGCCCATAGGCTGGACTTACACTACTATGCGGCTCACTTACAACATGCGACCAGGTGGCTGGATGAAGGGGACAACTGGGAAAAGAGACTGCTGACGGGGTGCGTCCAGTCGGACAGGCTTCCGACGGCATTGAAGGGAGGGCACAGGAGTTCCAGATGACATGCCCTATGTAGTCAGACAAACTGCGAGCATCTGGCAACAATTAGTGGAAAGAATCCTGAAATGTGCACCATACCATCGGGAATTTCCTTAATGGATTCTTGCCCCAGTACAGAAAATGATGGCTAACATGTCATTCCAGGCTTGTAGAGAGGGGGATGTGAAATATTAGCAGACCTATATCCAGGCGAAACATTTATTCCTATGAGCAGGCTAGTGAGGACTTTGGGCTGTAACAGGGCCACTATCTACATTACGCTGGAATCTCAAGCCTGGTTAAAGTGACCGGCCCACATATCCCGTTGTCCCGCAGACGACACATTCGGTTCTGAAGGGGCGACTCCCGGGTGGACGAATTTCCAACAAGACGTTACTCTTGACAGTCATGGAAAGCAACTGACGGGTCCAGGACCTCTGCCACCCTCCTCACCACCATAGCAAATGTGGCTTCCTCCTCCGTAGCCACGGTAGGAGGAGAGACAAAGCCAGTATATGGGGAGATGTATAGTTCACTGGCATCAGCCAATTCCTCACACCAGTCCATATCAAGGTCTAGGGGATGGTATTCTTCAGGGTCCAGTGGCCCTCCTAATCTTCCCCAAGTCCTAGCCCATAGGAATAGGGCTCAGGCTCCGGGCTGGAGGGAATGCCTTCAGTCGGTGTTGGGTGACGTTCCTCCAGCTCCGTGTCGGAGTTGGAGATGAGAAATGGGATGGTGCCAGGAGCATCTACAGTGGGACCGGTGCCGTAGAAGGTCAAGGTGGCACGACTGGCATTGGTCCGGATCCATCTGTGGATCCAAGTGGCCAAACTGTCACCATGGGCGGACCTGGCGATGGGGAACCAGTAGGGGCCGAACCCACGGGCCCAAAGGAACTCCAGTGGGGTTGGGCTGCCAAAATGATAGGTGCATGGCCTCATAGAATTCTCAGAGTTGGGCAGGGGTCACTCCGGCTCCCGGAAACTCAGGGAGGCACGGAGACGGCCCAGGCTCAACCGCAGAGCCAGGCCTCGAGTAATGACGCTCCCTCATCTCGTCGGATGACTTCGACGCATGGGGTGAAGCTGAAGACCTCTTCAACTTCTTGTTCTTCTTATTCTTGTGGGACTTATCGGAGTGGGACAACTTCGCCAAAGATCGAAGGCTCCGCAACTGTTCCCTGGACCTTCCTCTCAACCGGAATCGAGACAGTCACGGCATCGAGCGCCAAGGAGCTTGAGGGATTGCTCGCTCCCTCAAGGCCTTGGGGTGCATGGCGCGACAATCGACAAGTTTTGGCATTGTGGTCATGCTCAAGGCACCAGAGACAGACAACGTGCAGGTTCGTCACCGACATTTGCCAGTGGCAGGCCCCGCAGGGCTTGAATCCAGCCTTTCTCGTTGACAACCCTTACACACTTGGAGACAAGTCTAAAAAAAGACAGTCAATAAATGAATGGGGGTAGCTCTCTCCGGATCTGCGCAGACTACTGAAGAAAGAAAAGAACTAATGTCAGCGCAATGGAGTGGAGTCTATATAGGCACGGTGCACGTCTTTTCTGCAGCGGACGACGCCACGCAGAGCCGAATGACGTCACCTACTGCGCGCAGGGCTACGTCTAATGAAAGGTTTCCGGATCCATTCTGACGCCTGGGAATAATTCTAAGGTACTGAATCTGCACATTGAAGTCTCTATCAGATAAACCTTTTGCCAGGCCTACACCTTCTTTTTAATAAAGCACACAGGGCAGGAAGCATTACATTTAAAAAGTAGGACATATGGGTTTAGGTTTTACATGTCCTGGTAGAGGAAATACTACTAAAATCATTTTTCCCTACTGCAAGACCTATATCTCCCATAGGATAACAATGGGTTCCCCTATTATAGGTAATAAGTGATAACTTAAGTTTAGGAGCAGATAAGAAAATTATGTTCACACTCAAATGAATTGTCATTTAAAAACCCCTTTAATGGTGAAGTCGGATATTAAGTCACAATTCTAAAAACGCTACTTTTAGAAAGTTAGTATTTTCTTGTCCTAACTATTTGTGCCTTCTGCCAGTATCCTGGATCATATGACTGAGATTAGCTTAGCTGCAGGCCTTTGAGTATTCCACCCAAACAGGGAGACAAAAGGGGACTATATGTTAGCAGGATTGGCCATCCTGCTAGGATGGTTGGGGTAGGGTAGAGTTGTTTTCTGCAAAACTTACATTCCAATGGGCTGCCTCCAGCGCGCACGTGCACAAACACACACACAATCTTGACACCAGTTTTTTGTCACCTTAGCCTACTTGAAGCCTTGGCAGGGGAAGGAAGGAAACTTTCCAGAATCACAGATAGGGGTAATATAGGGAGCCTCCCCCTACCCCACTTCAAACGCTAACCCCAGGAATACATATTGTACCTCTTGAACCCGATATTTGATCACCTTTGGGCCTGTGGAAGACATGACTTAGAAGAAGGACTGCCCTTCTGCCTGAGGAAGGAAGTCTGAACCTGCTCTTTGAACCCAGGACCACCAGAGTGGCTCAAAGGGCTAATTGGCATGCCTCCTCTGTGAACTACAGGGACATAAGGTCCAGAGACCTGTCCTGCATCTGACCAGCTGACCAGACCCAGCTGGACCTTCCTGTGCCATGTTGCTGGCCTCTGCTGAAGTGAGTCCTGATACCCAAGAGGTGCCCCTAGGTCCTGGACCCTTGGTTGGCATCAGAGTGTACTCCTCCTTGTCCAGCTGAGGGTGTTCTCAAAAACGACGCAGGGCCTAGAATCACAGCATCTCGGTGCTCTCGACTGTCAGCCTCATCTGAACCAATGCAGCGTGACAACTAAACGCAGGACCCAACCTCACAGCTCCTGATTGGAAGCCTCATCAGAACTGATGTAGCGCAACGCAACTGGAAGCAGGACCTCGCATCTCAGTTGAAGAACAACCAGGTACACTGTCAAGCAGGCTGAACTCGGTGCTGTACCCGTCCTGTGCTCCATCACGGTTGCCTGAACTTGTCACTTTGTCCCGTTCCGTCGCAAACAGATAACCACAGTTGGCACTTAGAGCTTTTTGGGGCAACTTTTACTTAACACATTGAAATTAAATATCTCCAGTTCTATTGATTGGATTTTTGTCATTCTTGTATCATTTTATTTATTAAAATGTACTCTATTATTCTAGATTGGTGTGAGAATGTTCTTATGTTGTGTTTTTACTTTATTAATGTTTGTGTGCGTAATAAATACATACAGAACAATAGAGTATCCCTTCTGGAGCATGAGGACGGCTCCTTAAAGTCTAATATAGGACCTGTGGTACGCCACGGGATGGCACACCTACTTATAGGGGTGGGAAGGGAACAGCAACAGCAGCAATGTAATATACATTTATCTCTTGCCCCAGTGACCTCAAATATATAGGTATGACTACCAGAAAAATTAAAATCCACATCAGCGAACACAGGAGTACCATAAGATGTAAAAAAACAGCAACTAAACTTGCAGTGCACTTCCTGAAGAAAAATCGGAATGATACCGACTTATTCTGGTCTATCATGGAGAAAGTAACACCCCAAGTAGGGAACAGTAAGATGCTCCTCATAAAAGAGCAACATTGGGTGTATAAACTTCTAACACATATTCAATACATTTCACAGAGAGCGGTGGATTTCAAGTCCTGGCCCTTCTAATGAACCCAGCACCCAGACGGATCTGCAGCCCCCGCCGCCCCCCCCCCAACCCTCAAGCGCCTTGAGACCCTCACGGGTGATTAGCTGCGCTTTACAAACCCCAGATTATGGTGCCTGACAACTGTCTGTCATTGTTACTTTCCTCCTCATATCTTTCTCAAGCCTCAGCCTTTTCTTTCATGAGACCCAGTGTTTTATGCAGCTATGCAGTGTTGTGTTACAACAGGATCAGGTGCAGAGCAGGTTGTAGCCCAGGAGATGGAAGAGAAAGACACCATGCAAAATTTAAAAATCTTCCTGACTAAAAGAACAAATTAACTACGCCAAAGTAGAGGAGGGTCAATGCAATTAATTTGCATCAACTCTGCTGCGAGTAGGCAGATCAAACGAAAGAGGTGAGCGCCCTCCTATAGACAATGGGAAACCGTATGCACTGCCTTGCCATTCTTTGTTCTTGAGAAGCCCACAAAGAGTTGATTGTCCACTCAATGGTCCTTGGTACGAACAATGTGAAAATGGAGGTTTCTCTTGGGGTCCAAATGATGAAGTCTCTTCCCCTCTTTCGAGGGATGAGGAGGGACAAAGAAAGAAGGAAGGGTGATAGCCTGCCCGATGAGCAAAGGTGTTAGTACCTTCAGTAGAAATGTAGCTCAACTCACACGACAAGCTGACATTATCGCAGCCAGAAAGACTATCTTCAGGGTCAAGTGATGTAGTGGACAACTGTACATTGTTGCAAATGGAGTCCCACGGTGGCATCACAAAGTGGCTCGGTAGAAAGCATCTATTGTAGACTTTAAGTAAATTTCATCGCAACAGCTGATTTAAACAAAGAAGGTTCAAGCAACTTCAGAAAAGCCAAAAGAGCCAACAAATAGCCTTAACAGTGACCAGCACAAGTCCTTCGCTGGGCCAATGACAAATCGAAAACACTTCAGACAGCTTAGCTTCTAGTGGGTAAATTTCACGTGTGCTGCACCAAACCACAAACTTATCTTAGAGACCGGCATACACCAATTTCGTAGATGGGCACCTGACTGCCAGGATAACATCAATGACTTTAGGAGGAAGAATGAAGGAGAATAGCTGCCATCGCTGAATCTGGAAGCATGGAGATGCAGAGTTCGGAGCTCTGGGTGCTGTACCCAGCTTTGTTGCTGCGAAGGTAGGTCCTCCTAAAGCAGGAGCTTGATCAGAGGACAGATGCTCAAAAGTTCTGGATACCACACTCTCATGGCCCAAATCCAGAGCCATTAGGATGACTTGATCTCCTTCAGAACACAAGTCAAGAGGGTAGTAGGAGTGGGAAGGCATACAGGATTCCAGGGCTCCAATCTAGGCAGAATACGTCTCAGAGAGAGAATCTTCTTGGGAACTCTAGTGCCCAAAAGTGCTGACATTGCGTGTTATTTGGAAGTGGCAAAAAGATCGACCTATGGTTTCCCCATTGCTGGGAAAGACACTGCACCACCTACCCCTGGGTGTAATGCCATTTGTGATCAGCAAGGTATAAGCAGTTGAGTTTGTCCACCCTGACATCCGACAGGTGGTTTACAACTAGAGAAATGCCCTCCCGAGTCAGAAACTTCCAGAGGCACAGATTCTCCTGGCATAGGGCCCGAGACCCCTCACCACTTTGCTTGTTGCAGCACTACTTGGTGGTTGCATGGTCTGTGAGGACCTGTACTAGGCTAATCTTGATAGCTGGTCAGGAAGCCTTCAACCTCAAGCAGATCGCCTGCAACTCCAGCAGGATGATTTGGAAGCTGGTTTCTGCCAGAGATCAGAGTCCTCTGATCTCCAGCTCTCCCAGATAACCTCCCCAACCCAGTAGAGATGCGCCACCATCCATTCCGGATGGGGTAAGAAGAGCGATCTGCCACTGGCACAATTGCTGTCTGCCAGCCACCATTGCAGATCTTTTACAGTCTTCTCCGAAACCTGGATGGAGTCTGACAGGTTCTCCAGGGACAGTGCCCACTGGGACATAAGGTCCCACTGCAGAGTATGCATGTGCCATCTGGTGTGGTTGACCAGCATGGTGCAGGAGGCTAACAGTCCTAGCAGCGTCAACGCTATTTTTACTGATCCAGGACAGAAGCCGAAACATCGGGATCATAGCCCACATGACCTGGACTCACCACTTTGGGAGGAAAACGAAACTGCACCATATCAAGGATAGCTCCAATGAGCCGGAGTGGCTGAGCATGATTCAGGTGTGACTTCGACCTATTGCTAGTGAACCCTAATGATGTTAGAAGGTTTGCCATTGTCTGGAGGTTGTTTACAACTGCCTGAGGCAAGTCCGCCTTCGACAGAAAGTTATCGAGGTATGGAAAAACTGGTACACCAGACCTCTGAAGGTGTGCTGCAACCACCGCCATCACTTTCATGAACACCGTAGAGGCACTGGTTACCCCAAAGGAGAGCACCACAAATCGAAAATGCTTAAGGCCCACTGTGAACCACAGATAACTCCTGTGGGTCTGCAGAACTGGAATATGTAAATACACATCCTGCAGGTCCAACGCTACTCTCCAGTTACCAGGATCCAGGGCAGACAAAACCTGGACCAGCGTGAGGATCTCAAATTTGTCCTTTCGCAGGAAGGCGTTGAGACGGCAAGATCTAAAATGGGACAAGTTGAGTGCGTGTTGAAAAGGAAACATTAAAGTGGTTTTGTGGTTGCCAGAGGGGTGTGAGACTGAGTTGCATGTTGTCCTTGATGCCTTGAACATTGTCTCTGGGAGCTGTGGCCCCATCCACAAAATGGCTGAGAAGGTTGTTGTGCCAGCAGGCGGGCGCAGGGCGTTAGTGGGATTTGAAACTTCTAGCATAACCATGAAAGCAGCATAACTGTTGAGGAAATTGCCTGGTAAGGGCAGTCAGCCCTGGGAACACACTGTGCATGACTCTCCTTAACGCATTCCAGGGCAGAGTCCGCTTTCGCGCATGACTCTCCTTAAAGCATTCTAGCAAAGAGTCTGCTTTCTCACCAATAAGGCAAGAGTAATCAAGTGGAACATCGGTCTGCCATCCGGACGTCTAAGCCCAATGCTCCTTTAGTGGCACATTATCTAGAGTTAGGACATACTGATGCTGATATTGCTTGGTTCATTTTAGAGAAAATTAGTATGGACAAGCGTGGTGGTAATATGGAGCAAAAACGCAAAGCAAGGGAGCAATGGTACATTTCCTGTTTTAACACTGTGAGGCATGGATTGAACTCGAAGGAGGAATGGGACCGGCTAATTACATTATGATATTTATTTTACCTAGATTACTAGTGGATGTTTCTCGAATTTAGTGTCTCATGTAATAATTATGACACATATTTATGTCGACATTATTACATTGATATGATAGTCAAGAAATTAGTCTATATATACACTATGTGAGGAGCTATACTAAAAAGAGCAATTTAGATACACAGAATGATGCCTCCCTCTGAAAGAACGATTGTTCTAATTGTAATTTGCTTGCAAATAATAACTAACTATAAGGCTTATTCATAGAACACTATGGCGGCATTTTCGTAAAATGTCCACTACTTCTTGACTGGCCTCCAGGACTGTTTTTGAATTGCAGTCCTTCCTTCATGTCTATTAACATGGGTTTTACGCGTACAAAATGTCTGCCCCCTTTTGATCGGCCTCTAGGACTGTATTTGAATTGTAGTCCATTCTTTGTGTTTAGTAACACGGGTCTTACGCGTATGACGATTTAGGTTCATGCGCCTTAGAGGTGGAGCCTTCAATTATCCACACTACTTATAGAAGGGTACTTGGTGTATTGGCATTTGACTTGCGGCGAATGACGGAGGTGGTTATACTCCGTGTGTCTACACGCTGCACTACACTTTAAAACAGTAAGAAGCATAACTTGGTTGTGGCTTATTTATATAGGCACTAGTAAGATAGTACCGTTACTTTCGCATATCAATAGATATAGACGTTGGCTATGGTAATTGCACTAGATAGTCCGGGCTTTCTTCAGATAGAAGCAATCTGATGATAACGATATATATACCCGTAATCTATCTGGAATTTAAAATGCAGGGCGACAAAAGGGTATCTTTGTATTTCAGTGCGTCACTTATTGATGTGACCAGCTATCAACAACAGGAATTATCTGCATCAGGGTATCCAGAAATTAAGGCGATTCTTGATATAATATAATAAAGTATTGTCACGACTCTACTCAAGGTAAACAGAGTTTTTTTCGTGAATGTTCTTTTAAACTGTGAAATAAAATTTCTATTAAAGTATTTTTAATATTCCCTTTTGAGCAATATTATTTGGCTCTACTACCAGGTCCATTAGACATATATAAACCAGATGACATATAAAAACTATTTATCCCTGATGATATTGAAGCTGGATTAAATAGCAAGAGAATATTAATAAGAAATACATGTTCCAGTTAAGTTTCGTATATTCATTAGGTGAAATATACCGCCTATCTCGGTATCTCTTGTCTTTATGTTCACAGATATCCTTTATTATCTACTGTGGACCTACTGGTTTATGCGATTTTTGGCAGGAGTTTTAAGTTTCTCTGCACCAGAATATATTTCATAAATACTGAAGCAAGGTATGTAACACACTAGCTTGGCCATCTAAAGATGATTTATGGTCCCACATCTATCTATTTGATAGAGTGGTTGTATTTTAATGTATGGATATGCTGAGGTGTTTGAACGTTAATATTATCTTGAGCAATATGGTATGTTAGAATATTGTGTGACAGGAATGATTGAGGTATGAGAATCACTTGGACTGGGACATCGGCTCCTTTCTCATTACGGAGTGTAATTTTGTTTTGTTTATACCTAGATATTTGATTCAGCGGGAGTTATCATAGTCCTGAAGAAGGTGGTGTTTGAACAAACTATATCCACCGAAACGCGTCAACGCTTTATATAGGGGCAACCGGGAGTTGTGAAGGACAGTTTTATGGATTAGTACCTATTTCACCAATGGTTTGCCTTCTGTGATAAGAAAAGATTTATTCTTACCGATATTTTCTCCCTCTTTTGTTTCTCTTTGTAAGAAGATTTAGTGTTACTGTGTATTTACATGTCCTTTATGATGATGTTCTAAGAAGAAGTTTTTATATTATAAAATGGATGTATTAATTGTATTTTATATGTAGGCAGGATTAGTTGTCATAGGAATTGTAGTTTGCACATAGAAAGGTATATGTATTTTGCACAAAGCTTGAATATTTTATTATATTAATGATGATTTTATATGCTTGAGCTATTTTAATAAATGTTATAATTCATATGTTTTATTGTTATTTGTGTGTTTGACATTCATAGTGATATTTTTTAGACCCTATGAGTTGGAGCTTTTTGCCTTGCCCTGGTGATTCTTTTCCCTTTCTGTATGCATTGAATGTGTGATAATTATTTATTCAGTTGTATGTCAGGTGGTATTTTATTATAAGTATTCGTAGGGGAAACTTTGTTTGACAATTGTCTCTCTGGTGCCTCTCTTCTTCGGATTTTAGAGGCCCCTCTGATTTTATATCTACTGGTACAGTCTTTTTGACAGGAGAGTCTCCTTTTGGAGTTAGTTAGTTTTTGAATAGTTTCACCGATGGATCAATTTAAGACCTTTGGGTTTAGTGATGACCAGTTTAACAAAATTATTAGTGCTAAAAATGGAAATAGAATCACTGTCATATCAGGAAGAGGAGAAAATTGGGGTAAACTGGTCAATCTAAAGAAAAAATTGATCAGAACAGAAGCTCATGCTGATTTTTTAGTTGAATATGTAAAATCTGGCACTATCCCCATTGGTCTTCAGGTTCGTAATGAACCGGGCCTCTTTGTGGAGAATAAGAAGTTTCTGGAGGTATGGACCCAAATATCCAATAGATGCAGCCGCGATTGGATGTTGCTTATAATTGAGACTGCATATGAATTGATTATTTTAGAAAAAGAGGCCATTGATAAATTAGAAATTGAATTAAAAGGCAACACAGCCTCGAAGAAGCAAAAAGAAAACTTGAAGAAATAAATAAGGATGTGGATGGGTATAAGGATTATTTGGTTAATAAGAAAACAAATAAACTAAAAAAGACATCAATAGGTTTAGTTATGAAGTAACATATCCATATATGAAAGATAATTATTATCAACAAAGACAAGATCAGGGTTGGGAGAGACCCACCAATAGACCTATATACAATAGAGGAGGGAGAAAACAGATTACTTTCTCTGAGACCTCAGGGTCTAGTAGTGAAGAGGATAGCAACAATAGAAAAGATAATACATATAGAGGGAACCTTAAAGAACAGGGTTTTTTTTTTAGATCAGCGACCAAGACGAGGGCAGAGGTACAATGGAAATTCAGGGAGGGGTCAGATGACCCGGGGCCCTCAACCTCAACAGCAAGAATATATCCGTACACGGAATCAGAGGTACTGGCGACGAACAGAGCCCCAGTAATCAATTTGTCAAATAAAATACTTAACGAAACAGAGATTATGGTTTTGGAAAAGGGGTTTAGTTTTGTTCCTTCTGTTGGAGTAAATTGATTTCAACTAGAAAAAGATGTTCGTGCTTTTTTTAGGAAGGTTAGACTCAGAAGATTTTTTGAGGGACGACCAGAGAGGGAAAATGAGAATAAGTCTGGCTTTAAACCCAAATCAGTGTTTACTCCATCTCTAGCGATGGTTGGAAAGAATCTTGAAATCTTTGAGAGAGCAGTAGAAAGTGGAGTGCAATGTGTTCTATCTGACCTGCATACATCTGGGGTTCAGAATATGACCAAATCGGAAAGGGATTCGATGAGGTCTTTAAAACAAGATCTTACGTTATCAAACCCGCCGATAAAGGCGGCGGGGTGGTTGTCTTTAACACAACAGATTATAATTCAAAGATGCAGGAGATGTTGGATGTTACTGAACATTATAAACCCATCACGCAAAGTATGTTAACTTCTCTTACAAAAGATATTGTGGATTTTTTAATGGATGCGAAAACAAAAGGAGTGATTTGTGATGAAGAATTTAGGTTTTTGAATAACATAAATCCTAGGATTCCAGCAATGTATGGGTTGCCGAAAATCCACAAAAATATTGAGAATCCACCCATGAGACCCATTATTAGTAGTATTAATTCTCTACTAGAGCCCTTAAGTAAATATATCGACCACTTTCTGTGTCCTTTGGTTAAGAATCTCAAATCTTATGTGAGAGATTCGTCTCACATTATCTCAATGTTGGAAGGAAAGGCGTTCGATGGAGAGACTCAATGTCTGGTAACTCTAGACATTGAGTCTTTGTATACAAATATTCCTCAGGTAGCCACAGTAGAGGTTGTACGTAGAGTGTTAGATTTTGTAGATTTAGATGATGATTGTAAAGAATTCATAATAGAATGTGCCAAGAAGGTTCTTTTAAACAATATCTTTCTTTTTAGGGAACAGCTTTTTTTACAAAAGAAGGGGACCAGCATGGGGGCCACCTGTGCCCCCAGTCTGGCCTGTCTATATGTAGGAGAATTTGAAGAGAGGCATATTTTTAATGAGTTGGCACCATTCTCTGATAATGTAGCGGGTTGGTACCGCTACATTGATGACATCTTTTAATTTGGGAAGGTGAGCGTAGTGGATTAGATGAATTTTTAACTTGGCTGAATTTAGGGGACCCCAACCTTAAGTTTACTTCGCAAATAAGTAGATCTAGCGTAGATTTTTTAGATAGTACTATAAAAGAAAAGGATGGGGCCCTGGAGGTGGAACTTTATACAAAGCCTACGGCAAAAAACACTTTGTTACTTTATTCAAGTTTCCACCCCAGGTCTCAACGAGATAATATTCCTTTTAGTCAATTTCTTCGGTTAAGAAGAAATTGTTCAGATTTAAAAGATTTCTACAAACATGCTGAGATATTAAAGAAAAAATTCCTGGATAGAGGATATCCCAAAAAACTTATTTCGCACTCATGTAAAAGAGCAAGATTTTATAATAGAGAGGTGATGTTTCAGGAAAACGATAATAAGAAGCCTAAAAACAACAAAGTCGTTTTTGTGAGTAATTTTTCCTCTATTAGTAATAGGATAAAAAATGTCATTAACAGTAACTGGCATATTGTAAATAATGATGAACTAATAAAATTGGACAAGCCTCTTTTTTCCTTTAAAAAGAATAGAAATTTGAAGCAGGAATTAGTGCATACCTATAGGGAAGAACCCAGATGCTCCCAACGTACACTCTCTATGAATCCAGCAACTGGTAATGTAAGTTGTGGTAGCTGCAACATATGCGCTCAATGTATTGTGTCCAATAGGCTTGATCACAATGGGTTCCATGTAGTATCAAAAGACTTGTGCAATTGTCGTAGTAAAAATGTTGTATATTATCTTTGCTGCCCTTGCGGCAAAGCCTACATAGGAGAAACTGGAAGGGAATTCCGGAAAAGATTACAGGAACATTGGTCTGCCATCCGGACGTCTAAGCCCAATGCTCCTTTAGTGGCACATTATCTAGAGTTAGGACATACTGATGCTGATATTGCTTGGTTCATTTTAGAGAAAATTAGTATGGACAAGCGTGGTGGTAATATGGAGCAAAAACGCAAAGCAAGGGAGCAATGGTACATTTCCTGTTTTAACACTGTGAGGCATGGATTGAACTCGAAGGAGGAATGGGACCGGCTAATTACATTATGATATTTATTTTACCTAGATTACTAGTGGATGTTTCTCGAATTTAGTGTCTCATGTAATAATTGTGACACATATTTATGTCGATATTATTACATTGATATGATAGTCAAGAAATTAGTCTATATATACACTATGTGAGGAGCTATACTAAAAAGAGCAATTTAGATACGCAGAATGATGCCTCCCTCTGAAAGAACGATTGTTCTAATTGTAATTTGCTTGCATAGAATTGTATAGGCTTATTCATAGAAAACTATGGCAGCATTTTCGTAAAATGTCCGCTACTTCTTGACTGGCCTCCAGGACTGTTTTTGAATTGCAGTCCTTCCTTCATGTCTATTAACATGGGTTTTACGCGTACAAAATGTCTGCCCCCTTTTGATCGGCCTCTAGGACTGTATTTGAATTGTAGTCCATTCTTTGTGTTTAGTAACACGGGTCTTAAGCGTATGACGATTTAGGTTCATGCGCCTTAGAGGTGGAGCCTTCAATTATCCACACTACTTATAGAAGGGTCCTTGGTGTATTGGCGTTTGACTTGCGGCGAATGACAGAGGTGGTTATACCCCGTGTGTCTACACGCTGCACAACACTTTAAAACGGTAAGAAGCATAACTTGGTTGTGGCTTATTTATATAGGCACTAGTAAGATAGTACCGTTACTTTCGCATATCAATAGATATAGACGTTGGCTATGGTAATTGCACTAGATAGTCCGGGCTTTCTTCAGATAGAAGCAATCTGATGATAACGATATATATACCCGTAATCTATCTGGAATTTAAAATGCAGGGCGACAAAAGGGTATCTTTGTATTTCAGTGCGTCACTTATTGATGTGACCAGCTATCAACAACAGGAATTATCTGCATCAGGGTATCCAGAAATTAAGGCGATTCTTGATATAATATAATAAAGTATTGTCACGACTCTACTCAAGGTAAACAGAGTTTTTTTCGTGTATGTTCTTTTAAACTGTGAAATAAAATTTCTATTAAAGTATTTTTAATATTCCCTTTTTGAGCAATATTATTTGGCTCTACTACTAGGTCCATTAGACATATATAAACCAGATGACATATAAAAACTATTTATCCCTGATGATATTGAAGCTGGATTAAATAGCAAGAGAATATTAATAAGAAATACCTGTTCTAGTTAAGTTTCGTATATTCATTAGGTAAAATATACCGCCTATCTCGGTATCTCTTGTCTTTATGTTCACAGATATCCTTTATTATCTACTGTGGACCTACTGGTTCATGCGATTTTTGGCAGGCGTTTTAAGTTTCTCTGCACCAGAATATATTTCATAAATACCGAAGCAAGGTATGTAACACACTAGCTTGGCCATCTAAAGATGATTTATGGTCCCACATCTATCTATTTGATAGAGTGGTTGTATTTTAATGTATGGATATGCTGAGGTGTTTGAACGTTAATATTATCTTGAGCAATATGGTATGTTAGAATATTGTGTGACAGGAATGATTGAGGTATGAGAATCACTTGGACTGGGACATCGGCTCCTTTCTCATTACGGAGTGTAATTATGTTTTGTTTATACCTAGATATTTGATTCAGCGGGAGTTATCATAGTCCTGAAGAAGGTGGTGTTTGAACAAACTATATCCACCGAAACGCGTTGACGCTTTATATAGGGGCAACCGGGAGTTGTGAAGGACAGTTTTATGGATTAGTACCTATTTCACCAATGGTTTGCCTTCTGTGATAAGAAAAGATTTATTCTTACCGATATTTTCTCCCTCTTTTGTTTCTTTTTGTAAGAAGATTTAGTGTTACTGTGTATTTACATGTCCTTTATGATGATGTTCTAAGAAGAAGTTTTTATATTATAAAATGGATGTATTAATTGTATTTTATATGTAGGCAGGATTAATTGTCATAGGAATTGTAGTTTGCACATAGAAAGGTATATGTATTTTGCACAAAGCTTGAATATTTTATTATATTAATGATGATTTTATATGCTTGAGCTATTTTAATAAATGTTATAATTCATATGTTTTATTGTTATTTGTGTGTTTGACATTCATAGTGATATTTTTTAGACCCTATGAGTTGGAGCTTTTTGCCTTGCCCTGGTGATTCTTTTCCCTTTCTGTTTGCATTGAATGTGTGATAATTATTTATTCAGTTGTATGTCAGGTGGTATTTTATTATAAGTATTCGTAGGAGAAACTTTGTTTGACAAATGTCCATGAAAGATGCCTGGGCACCTCCGGAGAAGCCCGCAGACCTCATCCAGGCGGTGTACCAAAGCACCACACTCATGCCCATTACCATACCAAATAGTCAGCTGTGTCGAGGCCAGACCAAATAAGAAATTATGTCGAAACCCAGTTGTCCTGTACAATTTGGAATAAAGAGGACTGTAGGATCTCCAGAACTGCCGGCAGGACTTGACCAACCGCATTGAATAAGGCATGACTGTAGTGGGCCAGGAGGCAGCTGGCACTGACTGAGTATAAAGTAAAACTAGCAGACAAAACAATTTACTTGACAAAGGTTTCCAGGCATTTAGACTCACAGTGAAGGTAAGTCGTAGGAAAGGCTTTAGGGGTGACCCTGCTGGTGGACCCATGTGCCACCAGACTCTGTTACGTAGGGTATTGGGTCAAGAAGTTAAAATCCCTCAGTGCTGGTCTGTGGCGGCAAGCTACCAGACTGTTGACTGGGGGCCTAGAGCATGGCTTTGCCCAAGTGCTCAAGAGGGAATACATTAAACTCTTGTTGAATGGCAAGAGAGGTGTAGTAGGGAGTGGGACCTCGCCAGCCTGAAAAACCTCATTCAGAACGTTTGTTTTGACCTCCATGTAGAGAGTTGCAGGTCAGGGACCTCGACAGCCCCTTGCTTGACCATAGAAAAAGAAGTAATCTGCTCTGTGACAGGAGCAGGGTAGATACAAATCCAGTGTGTGGGGCAGTGTCTGGACCACTGGCATTTTGAAAATTCATATTGTGGGATGTATTACCCCTCTTCATCATAGTCGCTGTTGTCTGATTCTGAGATAAAGAGCTGATGGTAAAGGCCGCATGGAAAAGGTATGGTATTGGAAACCGAAGGATTGGCTATAGGCTGCACTCCAGTGAGATTGACGCGCTGCCTGGATAGAGCTCAAGAAGAAGCTGGCCCGGAGTCCAAAACCACTACAGGTACCTGCTCTTCTTCCTGCACCATCGACACTAGAATCTATGTGAGTGGAACCATTTAGGGAGTGGCATTAGAACCTAAGTCGGCACTGAAGCAGGTGCAGAACCCAAAGAGGCTTCAAGAAGCACAGACAGCACCCTGGGCAAACCAGTCAGTGGGAACCCGACTGGAGGCCTATTCATATCCTTGGGTCCTGTAGGAAACTGGATTATTAGTTGTGCAAGATGTGAGGCCTGCGCAGTAATAGTTTCACAATTTTCCCTTACTGGGAACTAAGCACACCATTATAGTCCTCGACTCTCTCAGGGTAGCAGAGCAGTTCAAGCCCAACTCACTCAGGGGAAGTAGTGTGGGCTAGTAATCATCATTCGCTGGCATGCAATTATAACACTCAAAAATGATTGTCCAGTCAGTCTTTTTCTTTAACAAAAGGAGAAGTACATTTATCACACATACACTACTAAATACTACACACTAATTTACATATAAATACATAAGGCAGATATAAAATACTTCAGATGACCCCCACCACCTCTACAAGATAACACATCACAATATAGGGGAGGGGGGTCACTTTAGATAAAACAGGTCTATTGGCCTTATAGAGGGTCCTCATATTACAAGAACAACAAACTACATGTCAAAAACACCATCATTTTGTGCATAAATGCAATAATCAATAATAACCATGTGAAAATGCAATTAATAATGTTAAAGCATATCAACCTTGATCAGTAATCAATGCCAACATTACTATATCATTAAAGCATTTTAAATTTAAACATAACATGTCTATGTTTTTTATATACTTTCAGGTCACATACAATGCAACCATTAAAACGGCCCCTAGAAGGTGCTTCACTCTATATATCTTCCTTATACACCTACAGGCTACATAAGGGCAAGAGCAGGCTGCAAATTGTTCACAAACGCAGCAGCAAGACTATTTTTCCACCTGCCAAAATTCTGCTCAGTGTTATAATGTACATAGCTCCTTTAAATGCACATCGGCAGCTCATGCCAGGAAAGCTCAAGGTCTTCATTATAGTAATGTTCTACTGAGTACCAGTTGGTGACCGGGAGCTGTACTGGCAGGCTGCGTTGTTGGTGGTGCTTACAGCACACAATAAACTGAGTTTACAAAAAATCTTGGCTCAGTGTTGTAACACTCGGCCTCTAAGTTACTCTGCAAATTGCACTGGCTTCCGATAGAGAAACGCATTTCGTTTAAGGCCCTCTGAATCGCCCACCGAATTATAAACAAGCAGGGTGCTTCCTGTCTGTTTGTCTTGCTTCTACCCTACTACCCCACCAGGTCTCTTCAATCTGCTGATGCGAATTTGGCAGTGATCCCTCACATCAAGCTGGCTAGGATGGGAGGATGCTCCTTTCAAGCGATAGCTCTTGTATTTTGGAACAACTTGTCTAAACATCTACATAAAATGTCCAATCACTCTGCCTAGAAAAGCAGCTGAAGACCTTGGGGTTTGCTGCATAGATAGGCCTTTGTTATGTTTTGGGTTCTCCCTGTAGAAACAGGATAGCACTGGGAAGCCATTTTAGGGTAGCCAAGTGCTTTACAAATTACAATAACATAACATAAAATGCAACCATAGAACCAGCCCCTAGAAAGTGCAGCATTCTCAGCTGTAGAGCTGCCTTGAAAGAGCTTTTAAAAATTAGGTAAAAATCTCATTCATGGAATCCATGACCCCGTAAACGTAGGGTCAGTAATTTTAAAACTTATTGGAGGGGAGCTGCTGCACTCCGGCAGTCATCCCTCCTTCCCCCCCAATGATTACGTTTTAATGTTGGTGGTGCCCCTGTGGTCCTGGGGCCATCACAAGAGGAGTAAACCATCTGCAAATAGCCGGTCACAGGTCATTATGGGGAGCTCCCTCCCTGGAAGCATGCATTTTAATTAAGCGGCTCGGCTGCATACTTTTCTTGTTGCCATGGACCTCATGTCATGCTGCTTTGCCTTAATTTTTTATTCTCAGTTCCACCAGGGCACTCTGAATTCCTTTCTTTGTTGGTGGCATCCCAGGGAGCCCACCCCTCGCTCCCCCCGACTGGCTCTCTGCACGGGCAGCATTTGCTCCGCTGCCCCCGGGAGGCGGCAACACTCCTCTCTCCCTGCCCCCTACTGCAGGCAGGGTGCTGCTGTTGGTGGTGGCCGCCCGCTCCCCCCATACATAGGGAGTGAGGCAGGTCCACCACAGATAGGGAGAGTGCGGTGGCACTCCCCTGTCCTCCTTTATGCTGCCGCGGGGTCTGAAGTTGGGATCCCAGGCCCCGTCTCCCTCTCTCTCTCTGGGGAGTGCCATGGCGCTCCCCCGTCCTTTGGGAAATTGGGGACACGGAGTTGGGGTCCTGGAGCCCCAGATCGATGAACCGGCCAGGGAGTTGGGGTCCCCAGGCATTCTGACCTCTGGGGAGGAGGCCCACCGCACACTCCCTCCTGGGGTTTAAAAATGTAACATGCTCCTTGCAGTGATCCCCTGACCCTGATCCTGGCCCGCTCCAGGGGTGTGAAGTACTCTGGCAGCAGAGCTCCATGCGCTCCAGGCCTCACTGGCAGGGAGGGGTCCAAGGTCCAATCATTGTCCTTCAATATCTCAAACTCCGTTGGGCTGTTTTGCTCCATCTTTGGCTCATTCTGCTCTTGGTGGCATGCCCTAGCCTACTGGTCTCTAAGGTGGCAAACTGTGCAGAGAGCTGATTCCACTGGCTCCATGCACCAGCCTTTCTCCTCTGGTGCTTCTCTCCTCTTTGGCACAGAAGTCCCGTTCTTCCTCTAACTAGTCCTTAGGGGGCATAAGGGAACCAGATTCTCTGGTCCTGGGGAGCGACCCACTGGTCCTGGGGGTCAACTGCAGTCAGTGTCCTTAGTCCTGGTGGGCATCAGGGGGTTCCTACTTCAAGTGATCCATGGCTGCTCCAGTCCCAGTGTCCAGCAAAAAGCACAACGAAGAGAGCTCTCCCACTTGTGCAAGACCTTTTTAGTGGGGTGAAAAGTTATAGAAGCCAGGCACCTTTGGCCAATCCTGGGGTGCCACATCACCTCTCCACCCCTGTCCCAACCCTCCTGCGTAGCCTGCTGGGACAATTCAAAATGGTATCACCCAGGAGTCCCTGGTCACACTTCCTCTGGAGGCTTCAGCTCTACCCCTCGCTAACATCACTGCCAGGGCCTTTCCCACCAAAACCTAAATCGGAGCCCCCTCCTTTGTTGGCTCCAGAGGCCTGGGCTCCCTCCTTAGTTCTGTGCGCTAGGGCTGGCCCATCCAATCTCTCATACCCACCCCTTTCCTCCTCAGGAAAGGGTGAAGCACTGTTGATTGCTTCCTTTGTGTGGGAAGGCCTTTGTTACTGTTCCTGGTGAGAAATGTAATTAACCTGGCACAGCAAGGTGACAAAAGGCCTGTGCTCTTATCCCGACCTGAGCCAGGGAGATATGACAATATTGTATGACCCATAAGCTGTACAGATCTCTTCTTCGAACTCTCAGAATTGAATTTAGCGCACATGTTCCACCCAATTTTGATATGTCACTAGATTTTTAGGCCAAAGGGAAGCGAAACTGAACTCTACGTTTTCCCCCTAACATTATAAGGCCTACCTCAGAACAGTATCTAATCCTGCAGAGTCCCTCTGCCCCAGGCTACCTGTACACAGTTACCAGACTGCGCACAACAGTAGGCTCACACGCGCAGCGAGCACACGTTTGCATACGCGTGTGCCCACGTGTTCATGTATAACCACCCAAGTACACCTTAACCTTGCTGTATCGTAGCAGCCTTATCTTAAAAGGCGGACACTGCCAGTAAACATGCGCAGTCCATTTGCCATGTGATTACTCTGGGTGAGATTCATGTAGTAAGACTTATCCACAGTAAGAAGTCCAAAACTGGGTGATGTAAAAAGCAAAAAATCTGGGCTTATTAAATGGGTGGAACCCATTTTGCAACAAGCCTGAAGACAGGCCGTAAGCACCTATAAGTGTAGTAAATATGTGCAGCATGGCCTCTTTAAAGGTCTCTATTTGCTGCCTATATCGCCTACAGACCAGAAAATTCTGAGAGGCAAGTTGATGCAGTTGCGCCCTCTATGGAGTCTGAGAATGACAAGGAGTGACCAATTCCCACTGTGACTTCTTGTGCTTCTTGTTGGACTTACCAAAAAACTTCGACCGCAATGAAGACATGCTACAGGAAAAACTTTGGTAGTGGGAGCGAGACTTTCCTTTCGACTTCAACCGGTCGTTGTGAGCAGTCTTTTGATCCTTGGCAAACTAGAGCTTCACCCCCGGTCCGGTATGGCACTCTGGTTCATCTGGGCACAGTTGTCACAGGTCCTGGAGTCATGCTCCCATCACAGGCATACCTGGTGGGGTCTGCAACAGGCATTTGTTTATAATAAATATACACCCTTTTTAAAAAATCTTTCATGCAGTGCGAAGGGATGTGAAATGTCAAATTGCCCAGAACGGGTCTCACGGAGTATCATTTGATTCTAGGGTTGAGACTCAATATAAACCGAAGTGGAAGAGGAGTAATGTTTTAAATAAAAATATATAGATAACAAGGAAATAAGACTATACTTTTGTGGTGAGTTTAGTGAAGTTGTATACATATTCAATTGTGTTTGGGTGTAGTATTATTTAAAGGGTAAGGTGTGATCTGTTGGCAGTCTGGATGACCCTGACCTTTTGCTTGAGTGGCAGGTTTGATTATGGGCCAAACGTGGCTAAACTAAGAAAGATCATGTATAGGAACGAGTTGAAAATGGCCACATAATTGGATGCTTGTATGCGGTAGGTGCTGAGGGGTTATGGAAATGCACTGTGGATCCCTTGTTAGGTGATTTAAGTGCCACAGGAAGGGGACATGTGTGACATATAGCAATGGATGTAATATATTGTCTCTTTGCAAATAGGTTTATATAATATAAGACTTGTTAGTTATGCAAATTGGTTTTGTTATATATTTTGGAGAAAGCAATTTGACGAACTAATATGTTTATAGAGAATATATATTTACTCGAACATATAGTAATTTTAGCATCAATATATCCTGATTCAGGTTCCAATGATTAATTTATATTGAGTAGAGAGAGCACAAATTACTGTCTTGAAGAAGGCAGTTGGAATTTGTCTAATACCGCCGAAACGCGTCGACGCTCACGTAAAGCTAAATTTGGAGAACATACCGGTACAATAGATGAGACCCATCATGTGGCTGTATTGATTGTTTATACAAATTAGCTGATGATTTTATGACATAGAAAATTGTCTTTTGTGTGTTTTTTTGTCTCTCCATCTTGTTCTTCCCTATAATGTGGAATTTTTAATTATGATGTATAAAAAAAACCTTTATAATCTTTGTCATTGTTTTATTGTATTTGTAGAGGTTGATATTGGACCTTTATACAAAAGATTACTTGTTTCGATTAAATATATGTGTATTTTTTATGAAATTCATGATCCTGTGGCACTGTGTATTCCTGCTGATGGGGCCATATGTATGGAAATGTGTGTAGGCATTGATTGGTGAGGCTTGCGGTAACTGTGAGATATGAGTGTGTGAGGTTGTGAGAAGGTGGAAAGCCAAAGAGAGTGTTTAACGATTTAACAACCTCTTATAATAGTCATCCAACATGAGTTTTAAGTTATGAGCTGAAGCCCTTGGCACCTGCATCATCTTTTGTTGAGGTTGCTGATGAATATAGGGGTGGGTACACTGCCATTAAGAGTTTTTACAAGTAAATGGTCCAAACATAGCAATGACTTGTGCCTGGTATGCCAGTATGGCAAGGAATCACTGGCCCATCTATTGTTTGAATGTACAGGATATATTGTTCCACGCCGTGTCTGGTTGACACCAATTTGTAGGATTTTGGGAACAAGAAGGGCCAGTGAAGCTGAAAGAATTCTAAAAACCGACACAACAGAAGTGATTGTCATAGCAATGGCGAAATTCCTGGGATGGGCGTGGGCAATAAGAGCACGTCACCAGGATTAGGCATTAGATTAAATGAGATTATACAGAATTAACAACGATACTTTGACGGCGGACTGCTGTTTCTGCACCTCACACTAGTTTCAGTTAAATCAGGTTCCTTGCGCAACTAGCCCTTGCACCAGCCGTCGGGTGATGCCTCTGTACGTCAGATCCTAAGCAATTGAGGGATTGGGCGTGCGCAGGCAATGAAGTCCAAGAAGTCAATGTTTAGTTTTTCAAATGAGTCTTTATTTTCACTTAATTAGTTCTCACAGGATTGAAGATTTTATGGTCAGCCAACGCGTTTCGTTCTCATGACGAGAACTTCGTCAGGGCTCAGTAGGCGAATATCATTCCTTTGATGTATACTAGGTAAGTTTGGCCTGGTTCCAACGTGACCTTTCGTGTAGGATTCGAATACGCGATCCCTTAACCAAGTCGGTGTTCCAGGTAAGTAATCTGGAAACACTCAGGATATCGCAAGGCCTCAGTTCCTGCCAGGAGAACTCGCAATTTGAGATTTGCTACTTAGGCCAACTGAGGCCTTGCGATATCCTGAGTGTTTCCAGATTACTTACCTGGAACACCTACACGAAAGGTCACGTTGGAACCAGGCCAAACTTACCTAGTATACATCAAAGGAATGATATTCGCCTACTGAGCCCTGACGAAGTTCTCGTCATGAGAACGAAACGCGTTGGCTGACCATTAGGTTAAATGAGATTATGTCATGCTGTACAGTATTTTTCTTTTGTGGGAATACTTGCTGTTTTTTAATAACCACCTCGCTCCGAAATCTGAAGACTGTATTATGAATCACTACAAAGTTTTATTATAATAACTTTTATTGTATTTTATACTTGTACATAACGATTTTATGATAACTGTATTTATACATCCATTTGGGCGTGTTCCACTTTTGATATGATGCTTAATGAAATGATTCTAGATGTTTTATGAATTATTGTAGATGTATTTTTGTGTGCTTTTATGACTTAACACGTCGAATAAAGCTTTTTTGGATAGGAATATAGGGGTGATATTAATCCATATACTGAACTGAGTCCATCAGCATATTGTTCTGCTCAAGAAATATTACTCACCTTTCTTCTCTCTCTGATATTTGACATTTAGTTCAGTAGGGCTATGAGCAGCTCCATAGCGCCCGCAATCCTCATCTGAATCATCTTCATACAATAAATGAGTGGGTGAAAGCGGTGACACTTACTAGGGGAGGTATGCTCGGGTATTAATAAGAGTCTTTCTGAATGTATTTTATTCCCCGCTGACAGTGACGTCGACAAAGTTGTAGACGACGTAATCAGTTGTTTCGCCATCAATGGTGCTATTGTTTCCTTCATTACGGTTTCTTTGCCGACAAAGTGGTTGTCAAACTTGTAGTCAAAGGTATCGTAGTCGAGGTTGTCGCATATGTTACCATCGACAATGTTATCAGCGAGATAGTCAACTGTGTTTTTGTAGGCAGTTTCTTCGTTGTCGGTGCGTTAGTGACAGATTTCTCTGTCTACGGCAGTGAGGAGGGCTATTTGAGGTGTAACACCAACGTAGAAGCAGTTTAGGATCTTGACTTTCTAGAGAAAACATCCTCTGTTTTATGTTTATGAGAGCACTCAGCAGATGGGCTAAGCTCTCTTGGTGACCTGATGGGTCTGTTTTAGAACCTTTTTATGTGGTTCCTGAGGTAGCTGACTTTCTGACCTCTCCCATTCATGAGGCTTTTCACTCTAGTTTTGAAGAATCCTCACTGTCATCCCCTGAAACTGGGATATCTTTGGCTTTAAGTTTCTGAAGCCATAGTAGTAGCCTCCCCAACCTTTCTTTCAAGGTTTTAGAAGAGAAGGTACGACCGATTTTGCATGCCTTTATTTTATGAGAGGGATGAAGGCAGTAGGTGCATTCCTTGTGAGGATCTTCTGAATGGAGCCTCTTTTTACCACATGTTCCACAAGGTCTTATTAGTCTCTATTTTGCAGACTCTAACATTCTGGATAGTCAAATCTCTTCAATAGGGTAATTATTGAAGACAGAGTGTGTGCATGTGCGTATGTGTGTGTGTGTGTGTATATATATATATATGTATGTATGTATGTATGCACAGCTAAAATACACACTCTGAAGGAGTTAAATCTAGATAAACTGAGCAGAGCTCAGGGAGACTCCCATCACACGACAGGCGCTAGAAAATGTGAGGGAAGGGAGCTTCTGAGGGGAGTTTTCTACGGGGTGCTACAACCCGATTGGCTGTAGTTTGGTTCTTTTTGAATGATGTGGAGAAGATACTGAAGTGAATGTTTTTCATCCCTTCTAGACTATGTATAACACTGTACTGCTTTTTAGTTATACAGTGGGATTCCCACTTTGACAACGGGGAATGATTCAAGCATGTGACTGCATGAAAGAGCCAATACTGGAGAAAGAAAGGAACGGACGATGGAGTAATTGGGTAGTGCTTATGCGGAAGCACTCGTCTCTTCTGGAGCGGAATGACGTTGGTGCAGAGACGCATGATGACACCTGTCAGTGCACAGGAGTACTGCTTTTAAGTTTCTGGATCCAGTCTGATGCCTGGAGGAATATTCATAAGGTGAGGAATCTGTGGTTAAAAGTATCTATCAGAAGCTATATTTCTGTATTGTACTCCATGAATGGTACAGTTGTTTATAATGGGAATCTTTGTGTGTTGGCCTAGAACCACAAATAAGTCGGCAGAAGGCATTTGATGCTATACTCTTGCATATACATTAAAATTAAATGTCGCCATCCAAGCCTCTAAAAGGGACAACTCACAGAACAGCTGTTGGTCGTTATTTTGGAAGCAAATTAATAGAGGAGATGTTGCTACATCTGAACATTTAATGTGCTGCTAGGACACAGGCTCATCTAAAACTGATACACAATGTCATTTATTTGTTATTCTGGGCATGGAAAAATAGAACTTTTGCAAAAATTTTAATGCATTTAAGAAAATTAGCACTTTTGCCAGCCTATTTGCTAAAATGTGTGAAACATTTAAAAATTATATATATTGATATATAATGGCTGCAACGCAGCTCACACATGAAGGTGTATGCTTAGTAATATGCGGTCTGGCCACAACAATTGGAAATCATGGGAAAGTATACAGTTTTTCCGTTCATACCGCCAGCACCACAATTCAGGAAATCAGTATATTCTTAACAAAATTAAAGCAAAAGAAGCTGGAAATATATCATTAATATACGTATAATACAATATGCAACAATTTTACGAATTCTTTACTTACCCTCCCTCTCCAAATACGGGTATTATTCGAACATTGTGCTGGATCTTCTCTCCATTTTTCCCTTTGACATAACAAATGCCTTCCCATTCCTATAAAATGCATAATTTTGAATGGTTACATTTTTATCGTAACAATACCTAAAACATACATGTAATCATCCAAAAATAAAAAGTACCATATTGCACTAAAAATATTAAGCATAAAGCCACCGAAGCATCCTAATGACTTCGACCTCCGAGAACTGCATGCCACAACAGTTTAAACTACTTACAGAAACTTGGAAATACCTCTATTTCTTGATAAGGTTTGGGCAGTTTTGGGCCGCACATTTAGTAAGACAAATTTATAAGAACGTTTATGACCATCTAGGCTTATACTGACCCGAGAATATCCACTAAGTACAATACCTACATTTGGGAAAAAGGTCCCAGGCTGTGGTTTTTATTATCACCCCTCCTTTAATATTGCAAGAGAGCCACTCTACGTTTGACTCAGACACTCATGAATAATTACACGCATTAGCTATTAATACTAGGATAACTGAGTCAGTCACTACACAGATGAAATGTTAATCTCTGCAATAAAACTCAAGGAGTCCTCTGCTCCATTAAAGGAAGTTACGACATCTAGCGTTATAGTTTTTGTACACAGGATTACTTTACAAGATGTTACATTTTCTAGGAATTGCTTCATAATTCATGTTAGACCTGGCATCCTTGGCGTGGTTTTTCCCCTAACTTTTTGCCTTCAGACCTCATGTTTTTGCTGGCCTAAGGACTCTGCGCACTTTACCACTGCTAAAGTGCTCGTGCTCTCTCCTTAAAACATGGTAACATTGGCTTATACCCAATCAGCATATTTTATTTAATTATAAGTCCCTAGTAAAGTGGAAATACCCAAGCCACGGGTCTGTAAATTAAATGCTGCTAGTGGGACTGCCATTATAATAATGGGGTAACCCAATAATAGTCTTGGACCTGGGTGTAAATTGGTACGGAAATCAATGGTCCTAAACCTTTCTTTGAACAATGTAAGTTTAACATACAATAATCATTTCATTCAATTTATCCTCAGTATTTTGTATTACTATAGCCCCGCCCTTATCGGCGGGTTTGATGACTATATTCGTGTTGCTTTTGAGTGACTCTAACGCTAAGCGTTCTGCTTTGGTAGTGTTATACTTTACATACTGTCTCTGGGATAGGGTTTTGTTAATATCCTGCATCACTACCTGTTCATAAGCCAAAATCCTGTGTGGCATCAAGTGCGTTGGGGGGTTGAATTTGGAGGGAGGCCTCAAACCGGTGCCTGGGAAGGTAGGTTGGAAAGGAATTTTTTGAAAATAGTGTTTGAGCCTTATTTTACGAAAGAACTGGTGGAGTTCTACTTTCAAGTTGAAAGCGTTGGGCATACTTGTCGGAACAAAGGATAGACCTTTTTCTAAGATCATCTGGTTTCAGGGTATAGCCTGATAAATTCACCACAGGGTTTGTAGGTGTATGTACTACCATCTGTAATGCTGGCGGCGGGTCTGTATGTCCCCATGTGTCTCCTGTTGGAAATGTGCCTGTTTCTTGGCTCTCCCCCTGCCTCTGTTCCAGGTGGGTTCCCTCATTGCCCTGGGTCTCCCCCAGGGGTGTCCTCTCTCTCGGTGTTCCCACCATGGTCCCTCTAATAAAAAAGGTTGCTGGTCTGAGTAAGACTGACCAAGGCTGGGTGTGGCAGTGCTTGGGCCTGGTCTTTCAGTATCACTGTCTGACCCGCTTGCTGCTGATGAGCCTGAAAAGGTGGTGCATCTCCTAAAGCCACTTCTACCTCGGCTAGAAAAACTGCCTTGTGATTCCCTCACGTAAAATCCTTCCTGCAGGTAGGGATACGTGGCCTTCTTGTCATAAAACCTGATGTCTTTGGCTAATTTGTCTAGTTTAGTTGTTTGTGTATATAGGTCAAAATCACGGATGGTTCTCTCAAGTCTCTCGAGTGCCTCTTTGGCATTAGTCAGTGCTTTGTCGTCAGAGATCTCTTTTTTCAGGTCTGCTATTTCTTTCATGAGACGTTGCACCTCCTCCAGGGCAGTCTAAATCCCAAGCACCATCCAGTGCCTGGAACAGTTATTTGAGACAAAGCTGAAGTTTTCCTTAAATTTAGGATTATCAACAAAGATTGCGGGCTCGTTTCGCACTTGTAGCCCCACAGGGATTACATTGGATTGTAAATATTTGGCCAGCATGTGTCCATGTAACCTCGTTCTGATTAGTTTCTTTTCTAATCTCTCCAACTTAGATATTTTCTCATTAAGTGTGAGGTCAATGCTAGGGGTAGTCAGTCCTAGGAAATTACAGCCGCCCTGGGCTTGCAGTAATCGATCGATATAGTCTTCACTGTAAGATTAAGTTTCTTTATCAGACATAGCTTGGACATGAATGTTTAACAAAAAGAGAAAACTGTAATGTCACATGAACAAAAGGAAAACACAATGTCATACAATTACACACAATACAATTGAAACATTTAACAATTAGACCCTCGCAGGTAGCACCTGCACAAGGTAGCCATTATAATAATGGGGTAATCCAATAATTGTCTTGGACCTGGGTGTAAATTGGTACGGAAAACAATGGTCCTAAACCTTTCTTTGAACAATGTAAGTTTAACATACAATAATCATTTCATTCAATTTATCCTCAGTATTTTGTATGACTATAGCCCCGCCCTTATCGGCGGGTTTGATGACTATATTCGTGTTGCTTTTGAATGACTCTAACGCTAAGCTTTCTGCTTTGGTAGTGTTATGCTTTACATACTGTCTCTGGGATAGGGTTTTGTTAATATCCCGCATCACTACCTGTTCATAAGCCAAAATTCTGTGTGGCATCAAGTGCGTTGGTGGGTTGAATTTGGAGGGAGGCCTCAAACCGGTGCCTGAGAAGGTAGGTTGGAAAGGAATTTTTTGAAAAGTGTTTGAGCCTTATTTTACGAAAGAACTGGTGGAGTTCTACTTTCAAGTTGAAAGCGTTGGGCATACTTGTCGAAACAAAGGATAGGCCTTTTTCTAAGATCATCTGCTCTACTGGTTTCAGGGTATAGCCTGATAAATTCACCACAGGGTTTGTAGGTGTATGTACTACCATCTGTAATGCTGGCGGCGGGTCTGTATGTCTCCATGTGTCTCCTGTTGGAAATGTGCCTGTTTCTTGGCTTTCCCCCTGCCTCTGTTCCAGGTGGGTTCCTTCATTGCCCAGGGTCTCCCCTAGGGGTGTCCTCTCCCTCGGCGTTCCCACCATGGTCTCTCTAATAATAGTGGGACTGCAGCACTGATTGTGTCGCCCACTTAAGTAGCCCTTTAAACATGTCTCAGATCTGCCATTGCAGCCTGTGTGTACAGTTTTTAAACTGCCATTTCGACCTGGCAAAGTAAACATTTTTCAGGCCCAAACCTTCCATTTCAATTCATACAAGTCAACCCTAAGGTAGGCCCTGGACAGCCCCAAGGGCAAGGTTCAGTGTATTTAAAAAAAAATGGACATCTACTTTTAAGTTTTATATGTACTGGTAGTGAAAAAGTCTTAAATTAGTTTTTCACTACTGAAAGACACACCTCTACCATAGGATACTATTGGAATTACCTTATTACATTTTATAAATGTCATTTCTAAATGGGAACAGGTAACCTTTCATGTTTTGTGTCCCTGGAATCAAAATTTAAAATCCTAACTTATGCTGAAGTTGGATTTTAATTTTGAAAAAGCCGCCTTTAGGAAGTTAACACTGAAACAATGTACCTTGTCTGAAACAATTTCAAGCACAAAAACCTATTACATGATCAAAATTTTTAACTAGCATGATCACATTGTTTTTCGCAATTCATCTACAACATTTTTCTTAGGATATTTTACATATCATATCCACAAATAGCATACACTTCAATTAGTGTCTGATATACTTATTAATTCCACATCACATATTGGTCTTGTACCAACATTCAAATTATATATGTGCAAAACAAAGAATTCAAAACAAACCAACAATACTTGTGATTCATTACAATTCACCAGTTCTCATCACTAAACGCAAGGAGTAACATATTTTCAATAGTTGATCTTTCTAAAAAAGAAAATCAAGCATTAACAGGGGTTGTAGCAAATCATTAATTAAACCAAGGAAAGACCCCAGTGTTTGAGAGTTATCTCCACATGAAGGTTAGTTCATTCAACTGCCTAATACACAGTGTCGACGCGTTTCGAACCCGGTGGGTTTGGGGTCTCCTCAAGCCCAACAACTAGGAAGGGCTGTGAGCAGATTAAAAATTGAAACAAAACTATTAATCTCACATTAATATTGTGGGATATTTGATGTAAATTAGTCCCCTTTCATATATTTTTACCTTATTTTTATATTGTGCCCATTGTTTTCAGTTTGTGGACCATTTATTAACCTTTTAAGAAAAATGGAAGGAGAACAGCACCATTTCGTTAGATTCCGGTCTAAATGGGGATTGTGGTTTAAATTGCAGTTACTGGTCATTATTTGAGAAATCGATAAACAATTTACTGAATCTATGGCGCATTGCCTGAATGTTAACATTGGCCTTCGGCTTGCAGATTTTTATATCCGTATTTAAAGATGACACAATAGTTACCAAACAGGCCGATGGTGGGGGAGCAGAGGTGATTAGCTCCAAAGAAAATTATGTTAAATAAGCCCATAGACAAGTTCTAGATCAAGAAATTTACCGAAAAAATTCCAATGATCCCACAAAGTCTATTTAAGGAGACATTTTTGGATTGCTTCAAGAAGTCTTCGCCATGGAGTCATTGGCCCCCCAAGGAATTTGAATTTCTTAAAAATCAAACCCGCACATCCCACTGTTGTACTTCCTTCAGTACATTCATAAAGATATATTAATCCCCCTGGTGCGACCAATCGTCTCAGGTTGCGATTCTTAGTTGGAGCCCATCTCACAATACGTTGATTCTTTTCTCTGACTTTTCATAAATTAAATGCAATCATACTTGCGAGACACCGCTGATTTCATCAATAAAATCGAAGGCTTGAGATTTGACTTCGATACACAATGGTTTGTAACCTTCGATGTGGTTTGTTTACACACCCAAATACCACAGGACGAAGGCCTGGAAGCTATAGAAATGTATTTGGAAACAAGACAGACCACATCGAGTTCCTACCAGATTTATTCTTGACCTGGCATGTCTTGCATTGAAAAGGAATTACTTCAAATGTGATGATAAATTCTTCCAGAACAAAGGGACGGGGTGTTCTTTTGCCCTTGAGATGGTGATCCTCTACATGGCCCAATTTAAAGAAAAATGTATACATAATAACAACCCTTTCCGGAACAGAGTCACAAGCTAGCTAAGATTCAGTGACAATGTCTTTTTCATTTTGACAGGTGAAGAAGAAGCTTTAGACCAATTCCACCAATGGTTGAATAACAAACCACCGGAGATAAAATTCAGCATGAATAAGAACAATAAAGCAATTACCTTCCTAGATGTAGAAGTCAAAGCTCCGGAAGAGCACCTGACCACAACTTTGTATTGGAAACCAACAGATAAGAATAATGCCCACATTATGAAAGCTTGCATCCACAAAGCCTTAAAGATAATTTGCCTTCATATAATTTATAAAGATTCAACCTAATTGCCTGCAGAAAGAGGATTATTTCCATCATGCCACAATTCTGTCATTGAAATGAAAGGAAAAAGGGTATCCTCACAAGATTGTCGAAAATTCATTAAAGCCATCTTGGCACGCTCCTTGAGAGAGTCTGCTAGAACAGAGAGAAAGAAACTGCCATGAACGGCTTATATGTGTCTCTACATATTATTTTCAAGCTAATCACTTCAAAAGAATCATACAAAAAAACTGAATCTGTTACCAAAACTGGATAGTACACTTGAGTGGCCCCTATTTGCACAAAAAAAAACTCGAGTATTGGTAAACATCTTGTGCGAGCATATACCACCCCTCTAGCAATAAAAAGTAACCTGAGACAACACTGGAAGCTACCTCCCCTTCAAGGGCACCACAAATGTGGGACATGCGTTACATGCGACCAAACAATCGAAGGTTTAGAGTTTGTACTGGACAACATAAAATAGAAATACTCTGCGTTCTCATACTGTAAGACGAAAAATGTAGTATATGGTATAGTTTGTGCAGGTCAGAAACTTTACATTGGAAAAACTAACCAGGCAATTCGACAGTGAATTATACAACATAAATCTAGAATTCACCGGAAAGTAGTTTCAGCTCCGTTGGTGAACCATTTCCCCAAAGGAACCACACTGATTTCAAATGGATGGTTCTGTCGTTTATTCAGCCCAACCCTAGAGGTGGTGACTTGGATATACGCTCAAATCAAAGAGAGGCCTATTTGATTATACGATTAAACAATGCATTCAGCTGATTAAATGAGATCCAGACAATGGGACAAATGTAACTCACAATACATATTTAATTAATCTTTTATGATTTTTTGAGAAAGATATATATATGGATTCAAACAAACTTTATTTGGCGATCCGCCATCAAAGTTCATAAAACATGTTACAATAGTTTAAAATCAGTATATTGAATTAACATTAAATATAAAATAGATAGAAGTGCATAAAAACCAAACCCAATAGAAATAACAAAATATGTTTAAAACTAGTAGCAAAAAATAGGAAGAAGCCAGAGACCTAATGACATAAAAGCCAAGTCATGGTTCTTTAGCGATTTGCAGCACCGCTTGAAATGCTTTTGCCTAATCCTCCACATAGCTAGCAGAAACCGTGAGACAACAAATACCACACACTGGCTAGTGTCCGTTTTTATAATTCTCAGTGCTTCTTTATGTTCCCTAGCCCCGATGTTCCGACAGAGTGGTAGCAGCCATTTTTTCATAGCACTCTGATATGCGGGGCAGAAAAATAGAACGTGCTCAACGGTTTCATTATGATTAGTGCAAGATGGATATTGCCAATTTCATGGCATTGTTTCTCGCCCTCAACTAGCTGTAAATGAGGAAAGTGGCAAGGTCCCATATCTAAATTGCAGGTAGAGCTTCCTGGCAGTAATAGGCTCTATTTCGTCTAGGAAGTGCTCAACCTCAAAACCATCCTTCAGCATTAAGAATGTTGAAGTCAAAAGACCCATACTAGACGGGCTTTGCAATGGGCCCAATTTATATTGCAGTAGGCCCTCTTGATTTGTTATTTGGAGATCGCATGGGCCTCCACAGGAACATTCCACAATCGCTCAAGCCCAATGTTTGCAAGGGTCAGCCTCACATGCCTGAATGACAGGAAGCCTCTGGCACCTGGCATGCATTGTATCTTGGCTAGGCCAGACTAATAAGAACTCAACTTGATTGTGGCCCAAAACCTCCTCCAGTACAGAATGGACCTTACATTAGCTCAGTCTGAAACATTTTTTGCTCCATTTCTAGCCTTAGGGGGAGCAGCCGAGTGTTAATGGGAAGGCCAGTCAGTTGACTATAAAGAGTTTTTCAACTGCAACTAAGCTGGGCACCGCTCTATGTCCCCACAGCTCGAGACCATACAGGGTTGATTTTAATGACTGATATTTATAGACTGCAAGTGCTGGTAAGATAGGGCGGAATTGAGGACCCTTGTCCATCTTCACTATTCCCCCTGAAGTTTGCTCTAATTTGAGTCTACACTTTACGATATCTGTTTGCCAATTCAAGTGTTGTGTTAAAGTACGACCAAGATAATCGACTGTGTGGACTTGCTCCAGGGGGGAGCCTCTCAGCATACAATTAGGGCGAGTGGAGTAGCAAGGATTAAAAACCATGTATTTGGTTTTGGTGATATAAACATCTAGGCCCCTAAGCTTGCAGAAACAATCAAATCTATCAAGGGATTGTTGTACACTAACAGGAGATTTTCGAGAGGAGCAACATATTATCGGCAAACATCAGGGCTGAGTCCCTGACATTTGAGCGACATGGTGCGTCAGACTTGTAATGTTCCACATAGGCTACAAGATCATAAATGAATAGTGTGAATAATGTAGGTACGAGGACGCATCTATGCCTAACCCCTCTATATACTGGGAACGCCATTTCCCCCATCGGCCCACATCTGACTTGTGCGAAGTTATTGGCATGAAGTCTCAGGATAATGTTCAGTAAATATTGTGGGACTCCTATGTTAGCCAAGAACTACCACAACTTACGACGAGAAACAAGTTCAAGCGCTGATCCAGGGTCAACGAACACCACATAAAGGTGCCCGTCTCCTAGATGGAAAAACTTCCAGTACAACTGCTGGAGACGAAGCACCTGATCTACTGTACTGGTGCGTTCTCTGAAACGAGCTTGTAAAGGGGTTAGCATCTCTCCAGCAGTCATCCAATCTTGCAATATTCTCGAAATAACCCTTGCAAAAGCTTTTGCGTACTACCAATTAAACTTATTGGCCTGCAATCTGAGGGAAGATATCGGACACCGTTCTTAAAAAAGGGGGTTGATCTCAGCACCAGCCCAAGTGGGCGGAATGGGGGCCCCTTTCAAAATGGCATTAAATATTAAAACGAAATCGGGGGTCCAAACATCAATCACATCCAGAAAAGGGTCCCCTGGTACATGATCTAGCCATGGGGCTTTATACGGAACAATCTTCTTAATCGCTTGCTGATTTCCTTGTGGGTAAATCCTATGTCATCCAGTATGACACATGGCAGGTTAGAAGAGCCTGTCTTGGATACTGGGCTGATGGAACTACCAATGCAAATATCACTGGGAACTTGCTCGAGCTTTTCTCTGCTTCACAGAGGAATACAAGTTGGAAAAATGTGTAACCCAATCTGACATAATATGATTTTCGATGGGGCAGAACCCTTCAATAGTGCCAGTGTACACAATATTCCAAAAAGTGCTGAATCACCCCTTTTTACCACTATTAACAGACACTCCAATAGCCTGAGTTCCCACTCTCTCCTAGCTTACTGTATGGCTTTTTTATAAGCCCCTCTTGTCACTAGAATCAGTAGTCTATCGTGTGATTTAATAGCGCCTGTAAATGCCCCTCTACAACTTCTAGCTGGGCAATTAGACTTCACCAGAAAATACGGTCTCAGTTTTTGAAACCGTTGGATTTGAATGTTACTGAGGTTGGTCAAAACCTCCCTCTTCTCCAGTGACAGGTCTAAAAAAAAGGTATAATTTCCCCTATTCCATCAGCAACCAATGTATATACATCTGCTACGGATTTCTTAGATTGGGACAGCATGCTCCACTTGATCCTGTGTCTGTTGGTGGTCAAAGCTAGTCTTGTATCAAACGTCTCATCACAGTTTGCCAGTACTGAGGGAACTAGCAACCTCAAGTTTAGGACTTGCGCATTATGGTCGCTGTCTTGCAGGGTTTGGCGGTATGACAACCATGTCAATTAAATGGGACCATAGCCAAACACCGAGCAAAATATAGTCTAGAAGACTTGTGCTCTGTGGCCAATTAAACGTGTGGTTGCCAACTTAATCAGAGTTTGTCCTGCCATTGCAGGCTCTTAGACTCTGGTTCAACGTAAGGGTATTGAGTTGTAGAGCCAAAGGGGATGATTTTTTTTTACAGGAGGGATTGCTAGCTCTGGTATGGTCCAGAGGTGATCCTCCTCAGTTAATTGTAACTTAAAGTGGGCATCGAGAGGTTCAAACTGACAATTAAAATCGCCCCCCACAATCTTAACAGCTTCTTCTGGAAGGGTAGCTAAATGTGCAGACAATTCAATTACTTCTGACTTTAATTTGTCATTGTAAATGTAACCGATCACCTTACTCGGCAAGGTCAGGCTGATACACAACAGATCGGGTGAACCCAACTTACATTACTTAATATTGCACATAACAGTGGTTTTAACCCATATTGTGAGCCCCCCGCCCGCCTGCCTCTCCCTGATGAAACAGTCTCCTTCCTATACGAAGTAAACCCAGAATAATGCAGAGGGCTAAGTGACCAAGTTTCTTGAAATAAACATTGGTTATGTGCATCAATAAAAGCGCACCATTCTGGGCAAGAAAACTTCAGCAAAAGCCCAGCTACATTCCATGAAATCACTTTACAAGTGGAGGCATTGTCAACATTTTCCATGCGCCCACTCTCACTATCGATATCCCAATGACCCGGCCCTGTCGAGTCGGTCTATATCCGCCAGCATATCAAAACGATTATAAGTTTGGATCCTGCTTTCAGTGGCATTACATGTACTTGGAGCTCCTGTCATAGAAGCTCCTCTCTGCACCCAGTTGCTGACCCAGAGGGGTGAGGGCCTGGTTTATAAAAATACCCCAAAGGCTGTAATATAATATTGCTATTGTCTAACTGTTTACTTATGTGCCCAAAAAGTAGACTTTGTACCAAGTAGGGTGATCTAAAGTTGACAATAATACAATCTCTTTGTTGGTCCATGGGCACAGCACCTATCCAGCCCACCCTCCTTGTCAGAAAGATATTATTTACCATGGAAAGCGGGAAGTTTCTATAGCGTCCCAGCTAGTTCAAGCACTTGTTGTCCTGTCGTCCTGGGACTCCCTTTGGTCCATTCGCAGTGAGGGTACATCCGAAAAGGATTGCCACGTAGGGACAGGAAGCTGGGGGTAGATTTATCACTGGCTGTGTCGTCAATTGAACCTGCAGTTCCCATTGAACCTGCAGTTCCCAAATCCTGGACAATGCGGGTAGAATGTGCCTTTGGTCGGGCTTGACAGTTTGAATTAAGAGTGCAACAGCGGCTTTTTAGCTTGATGCTCAAGGTGTTAGGACCTGACCGTGAAGAATCAAAGACAGCTCTTGGGATCGATGTCACAGCTGAGTGGGGGCAATGCTCTGAGGAATTATTTTGTTGTGTGGCTTGGCCCACCTTTTCACCTGCATTTGCAGCATCTGGCATACTGGGGCCCAACATGGCTAATTCCCACGAATGTTTGAAGTCCGCCAATATACGATCAATAGCGTCCAACCATGTAAGAACTGGAGACAATTCTGCCCGCAAAAGATTCTTTACCTTATTTAGACAGCCCTCAATCAGGCCCGTTACCTCGGAGCAGTCTAATGAGTCCCTCACCCTTTTCTCCACTTACGGTGGGTTTGTCTGATCTGTGACTGGTGCTGCAATACAACATGGTGGGGAAAAGTTAGTCTGTGCAGCCATTTCCATTGCTCGAGGCTTGGTTGCCTGTTTCAGGCGCTTGACTAAAGCGGGGGGATGCGGACTATCCATGGGGTAAGAAGCCACAATAGGGTGTATGGGGTCTGAGTTTAGCACAGGTGAAAGCAATAATGAGTGACATGCTGTGGACAAGTGAGAATCTGGTTGAGACAAGAGCGGGGGATTTGCTTTGTGGGCCAGTCACATTAGAGGAACTGAGGGAAAGTCTTCATTCTGGGAGATCAGTCTAATACTTGCAGGTCTCTGACTCAATCTATCGACCGTGGTTGGGGGCGTTGAAATACTTGGGCCTCCTCCCGCTTTTCTCTTCCCCATTTATTTATATTAATCACAAGCCTGGCATATCTGCTCAAATGAGAAATAGTACGTGATGACTAGCAGAAAGGGCAGATGCCTCAAATGTGAAAACCCAAGTGGGGTCGCCCAGCCACTTCAGGGCTCTGACGGGCGTGGATGGGCTTGACCTTGGCCCGGGCATGTCCCGCGCTGCGGGAGCAGCGTGCACGCTATGCAGCACTTGTTGGCCCCAGGTGTTGTCAATTGACCCTGGGATGGCTGGGACTCGTAGTCCCTTTCCTCGAATGGTTGGGATGCGTGCAATGGCAGCTGGTGTCCTTGCACTGCGGTAGCAGTGTGCGAGCTATGTAGCGCTTGTCAGCCCCAGGTGTTGGCAATTAGCAAGGGCCTCCTCCTCGGCCCTGAGATGGCTAGGACTCATAGTCCCTCTCCTCGGCTGGTTGCATTGCCTGCAATAGCAGCTGCTGGAAGATTTAAGTTTGAATAAAACTAAGTGAGACTTCAGTTTTCAAACGTCTTGAAATCATAACGAATAAACTACAAAAATCAACCTACCATGCTCACATGGAGTAAGTGGCAAGTGAAAACTTCCAGGTCCGATTCCTGACCACAGGAAGAGGACCTTGAGATATGAGGGCAAAACAGCTTTAAAGAACTGGAAAAAACAGACGCGTTTAGATACTGAGACACGAGACCGCTGCTAAAAGGATGCACGCTGTTACTCAGCTGGGTTACAAACACTCTCAGAACAATTGCTTGATTGAATAAAGTACGTCCCCCCCGCTGTAAAAAACAACCAATACCTGAGACCTCAAGCCACGAAGAGCATGTGAATTTAGGATTAAACTGCCTTTTCTTGTTCTTCCTCATTATAACTAAGACACCAATGAAAATACCAATACCAAAAGCCACAAGCCAAAGACCAATGTTAACATTCATGCAATACGCCATAGATTAAGTAATTTCTCTATTTCTCAAATAATGGACAGTAACTGAAATTTAAACCACAACCCCCATTTAGCCCGGAATCTAATCAAATGGTACTTTTCGCTATCAATTTTTTCTGAAAAAGGTTAATAAACGGTCCAAAAACTGCAAAAAGTAGACAGGATATAGAAAATAAGGTAAAAATAAATGAGAGGGGACTCATTTAAATCAAATATCCCACAAGAGTATTGTGAGATTAATACTTTTGTTTCAATCTTTAATTCATTCACAGCCCTTCTCAGTTCTTGGTCCTGAGGAAACCCCAAACCCACAGGGTTCAAAACGTGTCGACACAGTGCATTAGGGAGTTGAATGAAATAACCTTCATGTGGAGATAACCCTCAAACATTGGGGTCTCTCCTTTTAATTAATGATTTGCTCCACCCCTGTTAATTCTTGATTTTTTTTAGGAGTTTGGACAACTGAAAATATATGTTACTTCTTATGTTTAATGATGAGTTCTGGTGAATTTTAATGTATCACACGTACTGTTGATTTGTTTTGAATTCTTTGTTTTGCACATGTATAATTTGAATTCTAGTACAAGATCAATATGTGATGTGGGATTAATAAGTATATCAGACACAAATTGTATTGTAAAGTGTATGCTATTTGTGTTTATGATCTGATATGTAAAATATCCTAAAAAAGATGAACTACAAAAAAACAATGTGCTCAATCTAATTAAAATTCTTGATCAGTGTTTATTTTCAAATGGTCTACACTTGCAGAATAGAGAGACTCAACCCCTTGTTATACATTTAGGAAGTTGTCATTTATTGTCTTAGCCTTTTGGTGCGTGCAGTCTATCTCTGGGTCACATGACTCGGTGTAGGTGACAGTTGGGCTTTGTGTAGTTCCTCCTACACATCCACACTCAATGGGGAGTTTAGGTGTGACTGGATGGGCCATCACTGGCAGGATGGGAAGGAGGAGCTTGGCACAGCCCTACGTACACTTGAATAGGCTGTGTTCTGCCTCCACAGAAAAGGCTGCATACACCATGTAGTTAGTCTGGAGCCAGGGCAGGGGAGGCAGGGCATCTGTGGTCCTCAAAGGCATGCCTATTGAAGCTTCTCCACAATTCAAAGGCGCAACTGTGTATAAACACTGGACCTCAGGCACCACCAATCCAGTACACTTCTAGACCTGTGGATACTCTGCCAGGAAGAAGGACTGCTGTGCTGCTACATGGACTGTCACTCTGGACTGCTGCTCTAAAGGAGCTGCTGTGCTGCCCAGCTGCCCTCTTGCCTGGGGAAGAAGAACTGGACCTACAACTTCATCTTGAACCCAGGACCCCAGTGTGACTCCAAGGGATAGTCTGCTGACCTCCTGATCCGAGCCTCAGGCACATAAAAGGCTCCCCATCCAGTTCTTGTCCTCAGCTGCAGCGAGTTCCTGACCCCCTCCGACCACCCCAGTGCTGCCTTTCAGGTCCTGGACACTTGGTGTGGCTCACAGGCTCTTAAATCAAGCTTTTGAGCTCTTTGGGACCTCCAACAGGCCTGTTTGCACCGAGGCAGCGCCACTCGCACTGAAATCCAGCATAAGCCGCAGCCAGCCCGTATCTTCACACAGCAGCATTGGCAGCCCCCAGGTAACTGCCAAAGCAAAGCACCAGCCCACCCGTCCATGATGCCCAGCCTGCGCTGCGTGCCATGTGGTCAACTGCCCATGACACTTTCCTTGCTCCTCGTGACCCTCTCCAAAGGGACTCTTGGCACAAAACTTGGGACTACTCTGGGACTGTATCCGACCCGCGTTCCATCACATTAGGCCTGAAATTTTTACCTTGATGCGGTCGGTGCGACCAGATAGCAGCGGTTGGTGCTATATGCTTTTATGCACTATTTTCCACTTTATTCTTTAAAAATTCATAACTCTGGTTCTACTGATTGGATTTTTGGCATTTTGGTTTTGTTTTATTTATTGAATTCTGCTCTTTTTTTTCTAATCGGGTGTGGGATCTTATTGTGAGGTGTTTTCATTGTTTTACTGCAAATTCTTTACAAATTGCCTTTCAGTTAAGCCTGACTGCTCTGTGCCAAGCTACCAGGGGGTTTAGCACAGGTCAATTTGGAGTTTGCTTGTGCCTTAATCTGACAAGTATTGTAGGTTCTGCTTGACTAGGGCTCACACGCCAGTCAGCCAGTAACCCAATTTCTCCCATTGAAGATCAATGGTGAGAATCAGGACTTTTGTTTGTGCAGTGCCATAAAGTGATTTGGTGTACACTACCAACCCATATCTAGGACCAATTTGAGTTGAAATTCTCTTTGAATGGCTTCTTTTTGTTTTTTTACAAATTCTTCTCTTGACTGTTGTGACTGAAATCATACCTTCAAGAATGGAATTTGAGCTGGCGAACAAGGATGCCTATGCTGTGGCCAAGTTCGAGGAGTTCTGCAGGGAGAGGGGTCGCCCTACAAAGAGAACCACCAGGAAGGTGGAGCTGCAAACGGAACTTAGGGCCTGGGCAGAAGCCCATCAGTCAGTGGTTGAAACCACAGAAGAGGATGAGAGGATGGAAGGACAAGGAAAGGGCCTCCATGAGATCAGGCTGCAGTTGAGGGGATGACTTGACCCCTAGAGTGGAGTACCCTACCAGGGCAGGGAGCAGTGTCTCTTCATGCAGCCTGTCCCCAAGGGAACTGGCGGACAGGAGGGAATTACAACCAGCAGATGGCCAGTCTCCGGATGGAGTAAAAAAGAAACTGCCCATGAAGGCAACAAAGAAGAAGCCTGAGGAAAAGGAGAAGAAGAGAGCTGGACATCAGAGTTAAGCTGGTGGAGTCTAGTAATAATGGTGGTAGCATACCTACAATGCCCTCTGGAGACAAGAGGGTCCACATCTCTAGAATCAATCGTTTTTATTACGTGGGAAACAAGGAGCAGTTACACAGCTTACTGCCTACATCTCGAGGCCGGCAGAGCGGGATAAGAGCGCAAGTACACAGCGTTGAGGCCTACATCCCTGAGGCCGGCCTCCGCAAAAATAGTCGTGCCTAGCATCTGAATCGACTCTCGTGGCAAAGTCATCCACAGTTTTATATAGTAAAGCAAACAAAACCCCTATAACGACCCTCCCTCCCTGCCCTCTTCCCGCCTCCCCCGGGTCCACATCTCTAAAAGTCTGGTGCTTGACTTTGTTGATGCCATTGACAAATGGTTTGAAGCTTATGAGGTGGCTTTACAGATGCGCAGGATCCTTGAGGAGGATTGGGGGAGGGGATGGGTAGTCTGTGGAAGCACATCCCTAAAGAGGAGAGGGCACACTATTCGACCTAGAAGAGGGGGACAGGATGAGGTTTCCCTCCCAAGAAGGAAGCCCTTGTCAGAAAATATAACCTTACCCAGAGAAGTACAGGCAGAAGTTAAGGGACAGCCAGAAGCTTCCCTCCAGTCCTCAGTGGAATTTATGGATTCCTTTTCCAATGCACTGGATGATTGGGTGAAGGGCAGTGAGATAAATAATTACAAAGGGCTATATGATCTGCTTTCAAGAGAGCACATGTTCAGTAATTATTTTCCAGAGGTGGGCCAAACACTTGATTGATAGTAAGCTCACTGACCCCAGGGAGCTTACTAAGTAGGCGGACCACTGGCTCAGCATCACGGTTCACAAGAAAATATAGAGGGGGTCACCACAAGGGTGTGCAGCGTCCCCATCAGAAGAAGGAGGGGGAGATGAATATAAAAGCAAGGAGTTCTCAAAAGGGCCCCAAACTAGTTCTAATTGTCAGGACTCCCAATCTCCACTGAGCAGCAAAAGAGATGGTCCATAATAGTAAGTCGTCAGGGAAGGCACCCCTTAAGTGCTATGATTTTCAACTGGTTGGGCACTACAAAGGGGGTGTCAGTATCCCAAGCGGGCACATCCCCCCAACTGGTGGGCAGACACCGGGGTGGTTAGCGTAGCACTTGGGGAGGGGATTGTCCCAGATAGTAAGGGGGACAGTAGAAATGATCCTAGTGTCCCTGGGTGATGGAGATATAGTGCAGAGAAGCCACATGCCTAGTAACACTAGAAAATACAGGCAGTGGGTCACCCTCAATAGGCAGAAGGTGGAGGCTCTGAGAGACACTGGAGCCATCATGACAACTGTCAGATGTCATCTGGTGACCTCAGAGCAGGTAGTCGCTAATATGTTCCACCAAGTTGTTACAACTGACAAACATGAGAGTCGCTACCCAGTGGGTCTGGTTCCCTTTGAACTGGGGGGGGGGCTCTGGTTCCTTGACAGTAGCTGTGAATTCGTCCATGCCTGTTGATTGTCTGCTTGGCAGTGACCTAGAGCACACCATCTGGAAGGTGGTGGAGCTTAGGTCCTACTTGGAGATGTTAGGGTTGCCTGAGTGGGTGTGCCTGACCACACAGTCCATGGCCAGCTGAGAGGGTAGTCAGGAGGGCCTGGGGCATGGAATAATGGCCCAGATGCCTGTCAAAAGAGGAAGGGCAATATTAGCCACTATTCCCGTAGTGGTCCTTACCCCGGAGGATCGTGACTCACTGGAGGGGGATCTAACCGAGGAGGAGATCACAACTGCCATTAGTGGTATCAAATCTGGTAAGGCAATGGGCCCCAACGGGCTCCCAATAGAATTTTTTAAGATCAGGTCATCCAAGATAACGCCCGCTTTACATGCTATGTATGTTGAGAGCTACCAGTCGGGCGCGTTCTACCCAGAGAATTGATGCACGCATCCATCGTCGTTATACATAAGCCGGGCAAGCCGGCAACGAGATGAGAGTCCTACCGACCGATCTCATTGTTGACGGGCGAGAATAAAATCCTGGCCAAGGTGTTGGCCAACCGACTCCTCCCAGTACTAGGCAAACTTGTCCACCCTGATCAATCTGGCTTTATGCCTGGCCGCAACACGGCCCTCAACTTGCGACGACTGCATGGTGCACTCGGGAGATCCAACTCTCTCTTAGAGGATGCAGTACTACTATCTCTAGAAGCAAAAATGGCATTCGATACCATAGAATGGCCTTATTTATTTGCCTTTCTGGAGCTGTTGGGATTCGGCCCTCAATTCACCAGGTGGGTTCGGCTGTTATACACAGACCACACAGCGCAGGTGGTCGTTAATCAGCATACTTCCCGTAGTTTTAGCCTAGGAAGAGGCACAAGGCAAGGTTGCCCCTTATCTTCGCCCTACTACCAGAACCGTTGGCGACTTGGATCAGGGGTGACCCCATGATCAGGGGCCTGAAATGGACAGACCTGCATGAGGACCGCATCTCCCTCTATGCAGATGACGTCTTACTGTATGTGGCAACCCCCAGGGCCTCGATTCACCGAAACCTACACATCTTTGCGATCTTTAGCGCCCACTCTGGCTACACCATAAATTGGACAAAATCAGTCTTGTTCATGCTGCGGGGTCCGGTACCACGGATGCCCAAAGATACTACCATCACAGTGGCCACTGAGGGCTTTCGATACCTTGGTATCTATATCACACTCAACCCGACCCATTTCTACGAGGCTAATCTGCTGCCCCCTCTGACCAGATTTCGGAGAGACGTAACTCACTGGCGGGCCCTACCTCTCACTCTACTAGGCAGAGCGGCGTTGTTCAAGATGCTAGCTCTCCCCTACTTCTTGTATGTACTGCTTAATACCCCCGACCGAGTTCCCGATGCCTATTTTGTCACTGTCGAGAGCGAGGTTAGAAACCTCCTATGGGACGGGAAATGCCCGAATATGGCGACACACAAGCTCACCAGAGAATGGTACGAGGGGGGGGGGAGGATTGCGTTGCCCGACCTACGAAGGTATTATTGGGCCTCTCAGCTGGCTGTTGTCAACCAATGGGTTTTTGCCCCTGAGTCGGAGCCGGCATTCCGCACAGATAGATGGGTTCTGTCCACGGGAGGCTACCAGCGTGCGCTCTATTCCAATCCCAAGAGACTGCACCTCACAGGCCCCACCGCACACATGGTGACAACCTGGCACACAGTAACTAAGAAAATGGGCTGGCACAACAAAATAACATTGCACACCCCCCTGTGGGAATCTGAAAAACTTGGCATACTGAGCAGGAGTCCGGGGTTCAACAAATGGGACCTTATAGGACTTTCCTTGGTGGGGGACCTTTAGAAACGCAAAGCCATGGTCTCGTTCGCAGATCTCCAAAAAGAATACCAACTAGCCGACTCCGAGACTTACCGTTACCTTCAGATCCGACACGCACTCACCTCGGTGGTCCCTAAGGGGGAGACTCTGCCTGAGGCCTCCGCGCTGGAGGACAGACTTTTGACTGACCCCCTGACAAGGCAATCTCGCTCACCTACCGTAAACTTTTGAACAACCAGCCTGATCCGTTAATCCGTCTTCGCCAACAGTAGGAAACAGACCTGGGTTACCTAGAGGATGATGACTGGCAGGAGGCCCTCTCCTCACCACGGGTGGTTGCTATCCCCATGCGTCTACGCCTGGTCCAGCTCAAAGTTTTACATAGATCATATCTTGCAGCACACACACTGGTCAAGATGGGCCGTCGGAATGACTCTAGTTGCCTCAGGGGGTGCACTTCCGAAGGTACTTTTTTCACATAATCTGGGAGTGCTCACAGCTGCAACCATCCTGGGGGAAAATTGTTTAAGAGCTGGCTAGAGTGGGCGGGAAATCTATCACACTATCCCCACAACTCTGTCTCTTGGATGTATGGGAAGCTACGGACCTGACTAGTACCGAACGTACATGGGTCTCCCTAGGGTTTGCACTAGCAAAAAGAAACATTGCTCAGGGGTGGGGAACCGGTGTCCTGCCGAAATACTCAAAATGGGCCAAGGACATGGACAAGGCTATGATAGCAGAAAAAGATGTGTTCAAGCATCGAGGGTGCCCGGCGAAGTGGGACCATAAATGGGCAAAGTGGAATGTATCCAGAGGAAATATCTATATCTCCCCCTCAGTTGAACTAGAGATAAATGTTAATGACATTGATGCTATTCCTGTCTAGTATTATGTGCTGCGATGTAATATGTAAACCTGTACAGATGCCTTGTTTGTGCTCTGATACTGCCGAGTGGTCCTATGACCTGTCATTATACCATCACAACTGTTTAATAAAAAGAAAATGTTTAAAAAAAAAAAGAGGATGGGCAAGTGGCACGAGAAACCCGCTTCTATAACTCCCCCCATCTGGGAGGAGGCTGAACCTGAGGGGGACGCCCCCGACCCGTCAGAGGAGGATATTGCCAACTGGCAGAAGGAAGGGGGTCCCACAATGGAGGAGTTCTGAAAGAGGCAGATGGAGTGTCTTAATCCTGTGGGCCTACGGCAGCAAGCTGTAGCACAGGCAGCTGGCAACACCTCTGGTGATCACTTGATTTACTGGGAGAATGGCCTCCTGTACAGCAAGCTTAAGGTTCCTGAGCCTGGGGCAACACGTGTATTGGTTGTACCTCATTGCTACAGGGCTTTACTACTAGAGCTGGCTCAAGATGTACGCCTGGCAAGTCATTGGGGGGGCAAGACAAGACCTTTGATAGGCTTGAGTTCTGCAGATCCTGTCCTTCCTGCGAGGCCAGTGACAAGTCAAGAGGGAAGCCCAGTGCTCCTCTGCAACCTTTTTCTGACATTGGCACCCCCTTTGAAAGGGTGGACATCAATATTGCTGGGCCTCTGGCCCCAAGTCAGCCTTGGGCAACAGGTTCATCCTGGTCTTGGTGGGCGATGCCACCTGTACACCGAGGCTACCCTCTGAGAACGGTGGCTGCGTCCACAGTGGCAAGGGAACTGATGGGAATCTTGACCTGTGTGGGGTTCCCCAAAGAGGTGGTGTCAGACCGTGGTACCAACTTCATGTTTGAGTATATGAAGGCCACTCCTTACCACTCTCAAACCAATGGGCTTGTTGATAGGTTCAACAAGATCCTTAAAGGTATGAAAATGGGCTTGTCAGAGCCCTTGAAGCAGAAGTGGGATGTCTTCCTGCCATGCCTGTTTTTTGCGTACCAGGAGGTGCCTTAGAAGGGGGTTGGCTTCAGCCCCATTTAGATCCTGTATGGACGCCCGGTGAACGAACCTCTCATTCCGATCAAGAAGGAGTAGGAGGAATCTCCCAGGAAGGCCGCCCCAGGAGGTGGTCAGCTGTATGCTGGCACTCCAGACCCAGTTGAACAAGTTACTTACCTTCAGTAAAGATGTATCTGGTAGAGACACAGTCTAGCCGCAGATTCCTTAACTTAGAATATCCCCCCAGGCTTCAGACTGGATCCGGAAAATCTTTTTCCCCAGCAGTACCTCTGCGCGCCGGGGGGCGGAGTCGCCCGGCTCTGTCCTGACGTCGTCCACGGAAGTGACGTCAATGGAGCCATATAAGCCTCCCCCCCCCCCCCCAGGCGTGCTGACGTCAGTTTTCTTTCATGAAACTTTTCCGCGCCACAACGCGGAGTCACTACAAAGACTGTGAGAGTATAGGAACAGTGTGTCAAAACAGACCAAAAATCTGTGAAACAACCATGACAAGAAACCATAGAATGATGAGAAACCTCACCATGTGAAAAGAGTACTCAACACATGAAGGGACCATGTCGAAAGAGTACTCAACACTTGAAGGGACTGAAGGGAGCGAGAAAAGCACCCGCCTCTAGAAACAGTCCCGCCCAAGCACTTTTCCTTACTCTTCAGCAAACAGGAACATATACCTGCCAAGGTTTGATCCGAATCGGTCTTCTTCTGGGACTTCAGTGTGTGGGGTTATCATAACTGCATAGGTTTATAAAAGGTTTGAGCAGGGATCCACACACCCAACACCAGGGAATGTTTTTGATGGGGGGAGATTCTATGGGAGATGTCTGTAGTACTCGGGCCTGGGGTCAGCAGACACCCCAAGGAACCTATCAACCCCAGACCATTCTGAAAACTTAAGACAGAGGGTAATATATGGTGATGTGGCTTGTCTGAATTTTATAAACCAGAATTGCATGCAAATAGCAACGTATGAGTTTAAAACAAACAAAGCACAATTTCTTAACTTTTCTGTGGCAGAAAACTCCAAACGTCAGGAAAACATTATACCATCTAATGTTCTCACACTTTTCTCAAAGGCAGTACCCTCCAAGAGTAGGTGGACCGATTGCACAGGACAGAAGTAGGAAAATGGTAACCTTGTGAAGACTACATTGACACTATATTGATTTCACAAGGTGACAGATTTGGCCTGCTCCTGTCTAGTACAAAAGACCCACCAATACATGTGAGGTACTGTTTTTATTAGTAGACGTGGAAAAACTGAATTGTGGGAGTTTTGCTGCTCTTCATAAATTTCAGGAAAGGGAGGAAATTCAATTTTTTTCACCAATGTTTGACATGTGCAGGGCATTGTGGGTAAGAAAAAGTGGTCATATTCAGGCTATGCACACAATCCAGGCCTCCTACAGGTGTCTAGTGTTCAAACATCTCTGGGGTTGGTAGGTTTCCATAGGTATCGGTCAGCCCCAGGTCCAAAGTCAACAGACTTCCAAGTTCATTTGACTCTACCTATTAAGTTTCTCCGTATTTTTGGTTTCCCGATTGTCAGACATTGACCACAAAATATACTTTTTACAAAAACATCCTCGGAATCACCTGGCATTATGGGTTAGCCCATAAGCCCCAAACTGAGATTCTTGGGTTCAATACAAACCATTAACAGTTTTAATTCACTCCCAATTTCAATACATTAGATGTTTTGTTATCAAGTGATGCATGTTTGGTACACAGTGAAAAAACAATGTTAACCATGGCCCGATTGTTGTCTTTGGGTATTCTGGTCTTTTGAACAAACTACAAATGCTATGCCTGTCTACTAAAGGAAAATTCTGTCAGACACAATGGTATATTATTTTTGAGACTCTAACCTCTGTGGAGAAATTATAGGTAAAAATCTTATTTTCCCATGCAATAAAAAAGTATTTCAAAGTTGGTTGAAAGAAGGCTTCAATTCTACAAAGGATACAGAGGTCAGGATTATGCTTTCTAACTTCATTTTATTCTCCAACAGCAGCACGTGAAACATCTTAAGCCAACAATAACACTACAAGTTCCAAGAACCATAAGGATAAATCTAGTTTAAGTAACGAATCACAGTCAGCACTATGTGTGAAACATTCTGGTGACAGTCCTTACCCCTATTTTTTCCTGGAACTCATAGATTCTTGCTACGCCATTTGTCCTTGCTTTTGTTTCTGCTCAGTTCATAGGGTAGAAATGAACTGTGTAAGATATAGCCTCCTAACCTAACCACAAACAAAATATCATAGTATTCAACTACTTACTATATTTAAGTCCCGGGAGGGGCGGGGGGAGGTTATTCAAGTCTGAATTTCCCCTTTCCACTGGTTGAATAATATTTGCCATTGTATCCTTAATAGAATGAAACGTTCATTCACAATATCTAGGACTTTTTTTTATTGTATGTAAGTACAAGAGCCGAGAATTATTCTAGTTTAAAGCTTGCTCACAACTAGCTCAGTCAACTCGTCTACTAGCTAAAAGTAAAAGTGTTTGAACATAGACTCAGATGACCATGTCCTCTAAATGGGCATCCTGGGAAAAGAATTTGAGGCCACAGCTTCCCTCGCTGATTATGCACCATACGTGCAAACATAAATGCCTGCTTGCTGCATAATGCATCTTACTCATCTAGTCATGGTGGATGAGAAAAACGACAAAGAGATAAACAGTTGTTGAGGCCCTGGGGGTCTAATTTATCAGTAGTGGCTTCATAAGTATTAACACACTGTACCACAAATTACTTATTTGGAATTAAAGAATTCACCAAAGTTATCACTTTCATGTTGCTCTTAGTACGTCTAGACACAGTAAATGTAATACCATGAGGGGTGAACATTCTACCAGACAAGTCTATGGCTCTAACTACCAAAACCCTTTTATATGATGCCAAGCAAAATAGTATGACTAGCTCACTTGTTAATTTCTACTTTATCAGATATTCATTACTCTGTCATGATAAGAAGAGGTTTAGCACCTTATTCATATCTCACAAGCAAGAATATTTTGGTTCGAGGATGTACTGGAGTCTGACTCCCCGCAGCAAACATTGGGATGGCCCCCCACTGACACCATCCACCACGACATTCCAATATAGCGGATCTAAATGAGTTCACTGACCTGTAAGTTTTTGTTTCCGCTACTAGATTGGAGAGAAAATTCAAGACATACACAATTTCAGACATCACAGGATACAAACCACATTTCACACACGAAGCAGATGACGGACGCCAATCTGGCATGTATCGCTTGACTATACCTTCTGCCAAGGCTTTCTGATAAATTTACCAGCTAATCCCAAAAGGCCTGTGATTGATTATTGTCACCTGTAATTCTCCATGCCATGAGGTGCAGAGATTATCCACCATGGCATTGGGCGTCTCACAGAAGTATCAGACAGTGGGGGAGAAGAATCAATAAATGCCAAGAAAGTTACATCAGAACCGGAAACCATACCTGAGGTCTCCAAATTGAGGAGAAGAAAACAAGGTTCACTAACTGTCTCTTTACCCACGCTGCCACTCTCATGATCATTGTGAATGGTGAAAAGGCCTAGTTTCTCTCCTTGCTCACTCCTGTACTGATGTAAAGATTATAAGGCCCAACTCAATTTTCTGTATTTTTACAGAAACATCAAAATGTCTGCCCTTGACGCAGATGTTGTCTGTCCTTATTTTTCCAAGAACCTGAGAAAGTGTCAAGTCACTCTGAATTAGATATCAACAATACACATGATGCAACATCAGTCTGCAACAAGTGCCTTGTTATCTTGAATTTCAAGGTCAAATAAGAACAATAGTCAAAACAACGTATTCTGAATTTTCATAGTTTTGCCTTATTTGTTTAAAAGAATGGGTCTTAGACTAGCATTATGCTCATTGGTTATATCAAACACTCCTAATTTGATAGGAAATTCCATTTTAGATAAGATATTTATAAAATGACGGCCACTTGTCAGGAGAGGTCCTTCGCCCCAGATCATCATGAGCAAGATGCTGGCAGAGAAGATCCTGCCTGCCAGAGACGCTGCCGTATCGCACTATCTACTAAAAGCTAATATTGAGCCCAAGGCCAGGAGGGGCTGTTTGACGAGTGTTTTCCTTTTGCAGGGAACACGGCGTCCGTGACTCCTGAGAACTACAACGCTTAGCGGTGAACAGGTATGCCATGTACTCATTCTCCCTAAGAAAATCTAAGAGGCAAGTTATTAAACTCAATGCTTTCCTAGCATAGCACATACATGTAGGTTTCAGGAAGTTAGGTTACAAGATGACATAATAACCATGGTAGAAATGTTCATTTTATTTTTGTTGTTTGCAACATACATTTGTGCTGTTTTAATCGTATTCTGTGCGATTGGTTTAGATGTGCTGAGTAACAGGGTGCACCTGTTGAGATAAACATGCTTCTAAGTTAAAGTGTCATTTTCTTAGTGAACTTCGTGCGTGTGGGGTATTGAAGAGAACGAAAAAGGCTTGTTTCTAATCACCACGGTGTCCCTGGATCCTTGTTTAGTGACGGGTATTAACTGAAAATCATGGACGCCATTTCAAATATGTATTGGGTGGTGTTCTACGGGACTACAAAAACCCGTCTTTCACATTCAAGCATTGGTGTATTGAATTAAGTTCAATCGTGTCCCTGTGGCTTTGAAAACAAACCTTATAACAGTAGGAAGGTGTCAGTTGCTTGAGACATCGGGTCCAGGCTCCAGCTGAAGTACTGAGGAAGTTGAGGACCCAATATCAAGGCAAAAAGATTGATATGGCAATGACCCCACCTGTCTATGAGGGCCCAGAACATCTGTGGGTGCAGCATCGAGAAGCTAGAATTCTGACAGTGTCTGGACTGCCAATCTGCAGAGTCATTTCGATAACGCGGAAGGTACTACACTCTCACCGTAATCTGATTAGTCTGGTAATAGTGGAAGGAGTCTTTTGCTAGTTCTGTATTGACATTCAATCGTTTTCCTCTCAGATGACTGATATAACAGATTGCCAACACATTGTACATTAGCAACACAGCACTTCACCTTTTCCTTTGTCCAGCACTTGACTGCGAAACACCCACCAACAGTTCCAGGCACTTGATCTGTAACACCAGTACATCTTCTGACCAGTTTTCTCCAAGGGATCAATCTCCACATCGGGTGTGCCATCCTAGTTTGAGTCACCTGAGGTGCGAGGCCGTTTAAGATCTTGGTAATGGAGAGATCAGGGAAAAATGGCCTGAATAAAGGGAGCAAGAAGACCTACCTACCAATCACCAGCATTTTTTTTAGTTCTTTCCAACCGGATGGTCCTCAGCTCCAGAAGGTTAATATAGAGCTGAGAATCCATCGGAAACAAGAGGCCTCTGATCTCCACCTCTCCCAGATGGCCGTCCCAACCCAGAAGCAATGCACCACTCATCACTGTTAACTATGGGTTGGGAAGTAAGAGGGATCTGCCTCTGACCCAACTGCAGTTCAGAATACCATCACTGCAAGCCCTTTGCGGTCTCCGAAAAAATCTGAACATGGTCGGAGAGGTTCCATTGATGTAGAGTCTACTGAGACTTCAGGGCCCACTGCAGAGCCCACAAATGGCACCTGCAGTGCTCAACCAGCAGGATGCAAGAGGCCATCAGACCCAGCAGTCTCAGAGTCAACCTCATTGAAATCCAGGACGAAGGCTGAAAGACTGGGATCACAGCCTGAATGTCCTGGACTCTCTTTCCTGTGGTTAAGTCGCAATCTAACCGTGTCTAGAATGGCTCCGATAAAGCGGAATCTGAGAAGAATTCAGGTGTGACTCTGGCACGTTGATAGTGAACCCCAAAGATGACAGGAGGCTTGCTGTAGCATGGAGGTGGTTGATGACTGCCTGGGGCAAACCTGCCTTTAACAGCCATTTATAGAGATAGGGGGAAGACTGGCACCCTTGACCTTCGAAGGTGTGCTGCCACTACTGTCATCACTTTTGTTAACACCCAAGGGGCGATAGTGAGACTAAAGAGGAGCACAGCAAACTGAAAATGCTCCTCTCCCACCACTATCCACAGGTAGCGCCCATAAGCCGGCAGCAAGGGCATATGGATGTTAGCGTCCTGCAAATCAAGCACCACTTTCCAGTCTTCAGGGTCGAGGGCAAGCAAGACCTGGGACAGTGGGAGCATCTTGAATTTCTCCTTTCAGAGGAAGGCATTGAGAGGTCTAGAATATGATGAAGGCCTCCGTCCTTCTTGGGCACCACAAAGGAGAGGAAATAAACATATCCTACTTCTGGAACCCTCTCAAAAATCCCTTTGGCTAAAAGGGCTTGCACTTCTATGCAAAATGAAGAGATGGTCACCGTCAATCGCTGGTTAGACGGTGGAAGGTGCAGAGGGGACGAGAGGAAGGGAATGGCGTATTCTGTGAACTATCTGTATGACTCACCCTTCCCATGTTATTGCCTGCTAAATCAGTGAGAATTGGTGGATTCTACCTCACACTGGGAGGCTGTGCTCCTGTAAGGATACGCAAAAAAGATTTGGCAGGTGGGGCTGCAGGGGAGGGGTAGACTGAGCGGTTTATGGCCTTTGCCATAATGGCGGTAGATCCCAAGGCCTCAACCTCGAAACTGCTGGGTTCCCTGTGGAGGCTGGAAAGGCTTGGAGTATGGGCACCTCTACTAAAGCCACAAAAGGAGGGGTTCAACTGGTGCAGTTGACAAGGTGGGGCAGAAAGGCCCAGAGTGCATGCAGTAACCCTGCTCCCTTTAAAATGCTGTAGAGCAGAATCAGCTTTGTCCATCAAACAGGCAAGTCCCGTCAAAAAGCACATCCATCATGGAGGACTGGACATCACCTGAGAACCCAGTTGATTGAAGCCAAGCATGGCGACGAATGGCAAAACTTGTGCCGAAGACTGACCCAATGGAAACAGTGGTGTCCAACACACAACGAATGATAAAATTGCCCGCAGCGCGACCATCTTGGATCGCCGGAGTGAGAGCAGGTCGGAGATCTTCAGGCCCACCAGGGAGGTTTTGTGCCACATAGTCCCAAAGTGCATGTGAATACCATCTTAACAAGCAGATGGTGTTAACCCATTGGAGTGGCAGACTAGTGGAGGCAAACACCTGTTTTCCAAAAGTATCCACTCCCTTAGATTTCCTTTCGGGAGAGTGGTAGGGAAAGGATTGGGGTTAGAACGACTTTTGAAAGCTTGCACCACCAGCCTTTCGGGTGAAGGGTGCTGCAAGAGAAAAGCAGGGTTGCCTGAAGCAGGGTGATGGCGCTTGGCAATTGTTGATTGACTGGAGGGACCGAACAAGGTTTGGCCCACACCCGCAATAAGGTATCTGTCAACGCCTCATTAAATGGAAAGAGGGGCTCAGAAGATGTTTTTCGCCAGTTGGAGAACTTTCATAAAAAGATTGGTCCAAAACTTCAAGGTTGGGAGCTGGAGTTCAAGTACTTCAGCCGCTCTAATTATGATCATGGTGTAAGAAGCAAATTACTCTGTGGCCAGCCCAGGGGGTGAGAGTAGGCCTGTTTCTGGGGATGAATCGGGGCCACAAGCCTCCTGTAAGTCATCGTACCAATTATCATCCGAGTGGGGTTGAGCAAACTCATCACCCAGGTCATAGTCATTGTCAGAGTCTGAACCAAAAAGGGAATTAAATGTGTGTGCTCGCTCTTGTGGAGGCGGTAATTCAGGTAGGGTAAGTGGTGCCTCAGGTGGTATCAGGAGCAGCTTCGGTTGAGGTTGGAACAGTGTCCGAAAGAACTACCGGAACCTCCTCCTCCAGCGTCAACGTTATCGACGTCGGCGACCCTGGGGCTGGTGTAGGTTGTGGTGCCGGAAGCCAGGGTAGAGAGTCAAGCCAGAGGCAAGACAGACTCAGAGGATCCAATTGCTGCGAATGGTGAACAAACCGGAGGTTCCAGATGGAGGGCCTCAAAGCTCCATGGGGCGCAAAGGAGTGCAAGAGTCAGTTGGTAAGGATTCGAAGAGCCAGAGGATAGCTGTGTGGAACTCTTCAATCTGATGTGGTGTGGTTGTTGGCCCCGGAAACTCTGGTTGTGCCGGAAGCAGCTGAGGGATCGGCTCCGAAGTCGCCCAACTTAGGGAGCAAGATTGACAGTTGTGGCACCGCCCCTGCACCTGTTCAGGCGAATGCAAGGGGCACGAAAAGGCGGAATCCCGCTTCAATTTCTTGTGCTTTCTTTTCGACTTACCGGGCTATTTGGACAGTGACAAAGACTGAACTCTCGAACTGATACGTCGACTCCAGGAAAGGGAACGGGGCGATCTTCCAACGCAAAGTGCAACTGTGAGCAGTCTTGGTGAGGGATCTTCTTATGCTTGGCAATGTAAAGATTTGCCTCATGGTCCCTGATGACTTTTGGGTTCATCAACGTACACTCGCTGCAGGCCTTTGATTCGTGACTTGACCCATGACACCACAGGCATGCCTGGTGGGGCTCTGTCACAGACATTTGTTTGCAACAGTCCCTACAGGCATAAAACCTGTTGTTTTTGGGGGTGACATCCCATGCACACTGAAGAACAATGAGGTAATTCTCTCTGAGAGACTCAAAGGGAGTTCTGTGCCCGCGTCTCGTGGTGTGGAAAGAAAGGAACTGACATCAACGATTAGGGTTGGCAGCTATATAGGCCCCACACGTCATTTCCAGAGCAGAATATCATCAGTGCAGAGGAGCACAGCGCCTCCTGACAGCACACCGAGGTAGGGCAGAACAGGTTCAAGATCCAGGACGCCTGGGGAATATTAAAAAGGTGAGGAATCTGTGGTAAGAAGTCCCTATCGGAAATTTGTTGCAAAATAAATTAGCATCTGTTTAATACAAGAAAGTTGTTGGGTTTTTTTTAAAGGTGAAGTAGCTTGGACTGTGTAGAAACATGCAGAAAGATTCTCAAAGGTTGCCATAAATATCTCCTTGCTGCTTGTCACTGGATAGCTAGAAATAGAAAGCAGAAGAAAGAAAAGCCACGTTTCATTTTCGTTCTTTAAACAGCTGCTTGAACTATGCTTCATGACCTGATCTGCCTTTCCCCTTGCCTGCTGGCTCTGGCAGCAGGTATTGCGATGTCAGAGCTCAACTTTAATAAATTATTACAGTTGAGCGGCTACATCATTTCTTTATAATAGATGGCTGGGTGCATCACAAGTTGTCTATAATAAAGAAATTAGAGACAGGGTTTTATACAGGCTTGCAGAATCCCATGTATTATAGGCCCATATTCTCACATGAGTGGATATTTTACTGAAGATTTTTCTAAGGCTGACAAAACATTCACAAACCTGTAGCACCCCAAGTCGTTATTAGATGTCCCTTTAAAATCAGAACCAATTTTTTCAAATGTCCTTCATAAAGCTGAGGGTGTGTGGCTTCAAAATTTAAATGTACATATACATGTTTGCTACTCTTATGAATTGTGCTTGCTTTCTACAGGATAAACAAATATGCCAAAGCTGATGATTTCAATATTGCAACTTTCAATAAATGTTACTATGGAATATTTGTGATGACATCCTAGCATACATAAGTACTAGCAGTCGCTTGTTATTTCAAATGCATCCAACCTTATGAAACAATTTTTCAAGTCGCACTATTCTTCTGTTGCTTATATTAAAGCCCCCAATCCGGTCTTTGGCAGGAAGAAGTAAAAAGTCAATGTTAGTTCAGCAAAGCACTAAAGATATTTGATAGAAGAAAGGTTCTCTTATTAAAACACATACATACATACATAAGAAAGAAACTCCTGTATTCCGATTTTCAATACAGAAGGACTCGCACACCAAGGTCGTATTTCAGAAGATTAGTGTATTAAATTCAATGCGGAATTTAATACACTAATCTTATGAAATACAACCTTGGTGTGCGAGTCCTTCTGTAATGGAAATTGGAATACAGGAGTTTCTTTTATGAATAATCGGGTATATATATATAAAATTTTCCCCAAAAGTGCACCGCTAATTATAGTTGTGCATGGAAAGTTTTGGGGTGATCCGTCAAGCGGGGGCCAAGAAAAAGGAGAGGGAGGATAAAAAAAAAAAGTACATTTTCCATGTTAATTCCCCATAGAGCAGGGATCTTCAAACTGTGGGGCCCGACCCCCAGAGGGGTCGGGGAGTGATAGAAAGGGGTTCGCACATTTCCGGTCACACTTCTGCCTATTATTATTTCCATTTGTAGTGCGCTACTGTTACAAAAAGGTGCCTTGGGGCTAATAACCATCTGCTGCCTGAAATGGCAAATGAGAAACACACAGAAGGGGAAGGAGAACTAGCTAAATGGGGTAACCTACAGGGCGTAGAGGCAGGTTTTTATAGCTTCCCAAAGGATAATAAATTCTTGGTGAAACGTAGCAAACGAGGGTGCAAGTTCCATAACTGCGGCCCGCACCAAAACAGTGAGGCCGACTATTCATGCATTCCTGAATTTGGCTGAAAGGAGCATACGGGTATGCCCGGTGATGAGAGGGTGAGAGTAGATGAGATGAGAGAGGACAGCAAGGGAGCGAGAGAATTCGATTTAAGAGGTCAGGGATGAGGAGAAATGTGAAGTGCTGAAGGAATTGCGGAAACGCAAGAGGAGAAGTTAGTGTGAGCGAAAGGTGAGGGCACAGAGGAGGGATACTGTTAAACTGTGAGAGAAGATAGCTGAGAGATGATCTGTGACGTAAAAAGAGAATTTGATGCGACGTGGGTGAGGGACAGCAGCAATAGGGGAAGAGAGGGAGCACTGAGGTGGGTGCTGAGGTAACAAGGGAGAGGGACGTTGGTTCAAGAAGGTGTGGAAGAACAAAGGGGGAGATGTGAAAGATGAATGGGGGACTGGAGAGGTGTAAGATACAAATAGACAGAAATTTGAAGGGAGAGACTTCAGGTGAATGAGAAGTGCTGAGGGGTGAGAGAGGTGACGGGTCCAGAGAGGCCATGAGATAAATGCGAGAGATGAGGGCAGTGAAAAGACAGAATAGCAAGAGGTGATTAAAGGGGAAGTGAGAGGTTGAATGGGGAGAGTTCAGAAGTTGTAAAAAGGGGTGAAAGAAAATGGCTTGCAAAGTGAGAGTGGGATCCGGGGTTGGAAGAGGAGAGGAGAGAGGGATGGAAGGGAGGGGGTGAGAGGAAAGAGGCGTGGGTATACTGCTTAACTCTGCATAAGACCGCCAGGGTTATAGGGGCCCCCTGCTGCTCCCGGCCAGGGCCAGGTGAGCTTCTAATGTGGCAACACGTATTCCTGTGGAGTGGAAGGCCCTTCACAAAGGTTGACTAGACATCTTTCTGTTGTTTATTGCTGTATTTTCGTTATAAACTGGTACTGATGTGGTGAAATATTTCCTCAGTGTTACTGTGTGTGAAAAATGTCAAAATAATGAAGCAATACTATCCCAAAATATGCGGCATCACATAGCATTATTTATATTTTCTTAACATACAATTTAGTCGAGCCTGCCGCATAATTTGGTCCTCACCTGCCTCATAATTCCAGTAGCTCTGCCTATAGGTTTAGAATTTTTTGTCAGGAGGGGGTCCTTACGCCTGAAAACTTTGACTGGGGGGTCTTGGCATCCAAAAGTTTGAAGACCTCTGCCATAGAGTCATTAGACATGCCTGCAGCCCGAACTGCTGGATGGAATTACACCAAATTTAGGAGAAAGGTAGCTTTTGGTCCAAATATTACGCTTTCAGTTATTTGGTGTAAATCCGTTCAGTAGTTTGCGAGATATTAAGGGAAATCCAAATGTATATATCCATGACATGCTATTTCAGAGATCTGCAGAGCTCCGATTGGCTGCCAACACTTCAACCAGGAAGTGTTGGAAGCCATCTTAGGACTCTGCTTCAGCCGAGTCCCAAAAAAAAATGCAAAAAAAAAGAAAAAGGGGGCAGTGTAGGAATACCCTAATCCCCTAGCCTTGGTCCTGGGCAAAAAAAGCAATTTTTTTAAAATATTCGGGGGGCGTGGCCAAGATGGCGCAGTGAGCGGACGCGTTGTGTCTGAGCTCCGCTCCCGCCGGGCCTGCAGCATCGACATTGGCATCCCCAGCACCTGGATCCCCCGTCGGAGGCTCCGCGGCGGAGAGTGCCTGGGGGCTGTAAGCAGCGGGACGTTCTGATCGACCGACAACCCTGGACTGGGCGACCGCCGGCTGTCCCGGGGCTCCGGCGCGGAGGGCGAGGTGACGTTGGGCCTGCTGCGTGGACCGCTGGAGCAGCGGACCCCCACCGCTTCTGCTGTTGAGCCCCTGATGGGTGCCCCTACGCCGTCGCCACTGCGGAGCTCCGGGTGTTCCCCCCTCCCGCGCCTTGTCCCCGGCGCCGCCGGTGGGCGAACACACGGGCCTGCGCCACGGCCTGCAAAGCCCGGGGGGCCGCGCGCCCCCGCGGGCTCGCTGGGAGCGCCCGATCTGGCCACCTGAGGTGAGCGGGGCCCGCACCGATACACCACTGCGCTCGGTGAGTGCTCCATCAGCAGCCGGTCCTCCACAGCTCAGCTCACGGGCCCGGCGGGGCCTCCGACTTGCTGTTAGCGGACTACCTGGGGCCTCTGGAGTGAGACTGGGCCCAGGAGCAACGGCGCTCTCGGCTGGCGCTGTGACGACGCTGTGTCGCGAGCGACGGACCTCCACCGTTGTTACTGACGGACCCCTGGAGGGTGCCTCCCCGGCATCGCCACTGTGGGATTCGGGGTGACCCCTCGCTCTCATGCCTTGCCCCCGACACCCCCTGGTGGGTGAGTACACAGGCTCGACCTGGGCCTGCAACGCGGCCTGTGATGACCAGGGAGATTGCACGAGCCCGCGGGCTCGCTGGGAGCGCCCGATTTGGCCCCCCCTGTTGTGAGCGGGGCCCGTCCTGAAGCATTGCAGCACCCGGGGAGTGCCCCAAGGGTGGCCGGCCCTCCCCAACCCTGATCATGGGCCCGACGGGGCCTCCGCTGCGCCCAACTACTGAAAGTGGCCTACTTGGGGCCTGTGGAGTGAGACTGGGCCCAGGAGCAACGGTGTGTTCGGCTGACGCTGCGAAGACGGAGTGAAACAGCGCTGTTGGGGGCGAATTGGTGGCCCCCCCACCGGAGCGAGCGTTGCAGCAGTAGGAGTGGCCGCTTGGACGCACATGGGCTGGAGGAGCCACTTCGGGCCTCCTTGCAGGTGATGCCTACTGCACGGAGAGGGTGCCAGAGCCTTCTACCCCTTGTGGACTCTCCTTGGCGCTTCCTCATAGCTGGTCTGGTGCAGGCCCTTACGGTTCTACGGTCACTGCTGGCATTGAGGACTGCCCTGGTGGGAGTATATCCTAGAGTGACTTCCTTTTTCAGAGGATCCACGTGGCGTCTGGTCGGACCAGCCCCCTAGTCCCACAATGGCGACGGCCAAAAGCAAAAAAGACAAATCAGTTCGGGAGCTCCTGTTGAAGTCCGCGGGGGACGCCTCCGGTTCTGGCATGGCTGGGGAAGGCCCAGACAACGCAGTCACGAGGGAGTTCCTGGAGGCCCTGTTCGCTTCCCAAAGAGAGGATATTTTGGCTATCAAGACGGACCTGCAGGCGGATCTACGGGAAGTGCGGAGAGATGTGGACGCTGTGGGGAAACGGGTGGCCGCACTGGAGGACTCCGCGACAGCCAGGGATGAAGAGTTGAAGCGCTCCAGCAAGAAGTCCTGCGGCTGCGGGAACAGCACTTAGATCTCCAATCGCACTCCGAAGGCCTGGAGAACAGGTCGCGAAGGAACAATATTCGCATCCGTGCTGTCCCAACGGGGGCGGAAGGGGAAGGCCTTGTGGGTTATGTACAAGAGCTCTTCCGCACGGTCCTGGGCACCCCAGCAGAATCCTCCGTCAAGATATATCGCTGCCACCGTGTTGGTCCGCCCCGTCAGCCAAACCGCCCCCCTGCTGACATCTTGATTTGCGTCCACAACTACACAGTGAAGGAGGAGATCCTTAAGGCAGCCCGCGCTTGTCAACCTCTACACTTCAGAGACCACACTCCTCAGCTTTTCCAGGACTTGGCGGCTAGCACTCTTCAGAAGAGACTTTCGTCCCATTACTAACCACCTACGTTCGAAAAATGTCCTGTATGCCTGGGGCCACCCCTTTCGCCTCATCTTCCGGTTAGACGGGAAGCTGCACCAGGTCCCTTCCCTATCTGAGGCATGCAAGGTGTTGAACTTGTCTCTCGATGACCTACCCTCTCATTCGGATGCCTTAGAGTTCGGCACCCAGAGGCCTCCTAGGCCCGGCCCCAGGGGTAGCCGAGATCTGGAACGCCTTCGCCCGGACACGGCCACAATCATCAAGGAACGGTCTGCTGTTCGGACACTAGCTGGCGCAGAAGGGGAATCGCTAGATGCTAACGATTGAGGGTAACGTGCTTTTGGGGCTGTACTGTCCTTTGTGGGTCCGGCGGTGGGATTATTCTGCTTCATCCTCATTCCTTTGGTAGTCCCCCTTGTCTTCTGCCCAGCTTTCGAGATGGACTTGGTATGCTTCTATTTGATGTTGTTTTCTTGTTATGTAGTTTGTTTTTTTTGTTTTAGGGTTGGATGGGTCCTCTCTCCGGTGAGCTTTTTATCCAGGGTTCCTTTGCTAGGGCTCGTACGACTACATATACACACATGTCCCCCTTTGGGATTTGTTCCCCACAGCTGGCCGCAGCGCTTCAGTCATAGCACCCGGTGGCTCTTCTCCATTTGATGGCGGTCCAGGTATTTAGCTTCAATGTCAGAGGCCTTAACAACCCCACTAAGAGGAAGGCAGTGCTCTCTTTACTTGAACATACGAAAGGGGATGTGTGCCTACTCCAAGAAACTCAGCTCCTTCACGGCGATACACACCGCATGCAGCACAGAGGGTTCCCTTTGCAGTTCTGGTCTTCGGGGACAAATAAGAAAGGTGGGGTGGCCGTCCTGCTCTCCAAACACTTTCGGGGTTCAGTAGTGGGTACAGTGGCGGAGATTAAGGGGCGCCTCCTCGCGCTGCGACTACGCATCGGCTCCTCCAATATTACAATAGCTTCCCTATATTCCCCCAATGAGCACCAAGAGAAATATCTGCTGAATGCCCTGGCCAAAGTTCTGCACACACCTGATCCCCTGGTGGTGGTGGTGGTGGGGGGGGGGGTTTAAATTTCGTTATGGATGCAGGGGCGGATTGCTCTTGCCCGAGATCAGGCGGCGCGGGTGCCATATCAGTGAACGGGAGGGTGTGGCTTAATGATTGCGGCATCAGGGATGCTTGGCGTTGCTTACATCCAGACGAACGGGATTACTCCTTCTACTCTGCTGCCCATAAGTCGTACGCCCGTTTGGACCACTTCCTTGTCACTCAAGCGGCATGGGATTGTACCCAGGCCTCTACTATAGAGGCCCGCTCCCTTTCGGACCATGCTCCTATCACTCTGTCTTTGCGCCTCCCACTTGCACCTTCGTCTCCATCACGCTGGCGCCTACGGGACTCACTCCTGCGGTCTCCGCAAGTAGTGGAGGATCTCCGACGTACGCTGACCGATTATTTAGCACTTAATGACGACGGCTCCATGCCCGTGGCCTCCGTCTGGGAGGCACTTAAACTAGTCGCGAGGGGGGGCTCTCATCGCTAAAGCAGCTTACGATAACAAAGACAGGCGGGCTAAGAGAAAGGATCTCGAAGACCGGGTTAAGGAACCCGAGGCCATTCACAAACGCACAGGTGCCCCTCGAGTATGGCGCCAGTTAGAGAAGGAGCGGCTCCAGTTGAAGCGGCTGGACCTGGACAGGGCCGAATACGCGGTGCTCCGGTTAAAACATAAATACTATGTTGGCTCTAATAAGGGCGGTCGCATGCTGGCACATTGCCTCCGCAGTCAGCAGCAGGCCCAGGAGGTGAAAGCGGTGCGGAGAGCACAGGGATCGGAGGTAACGAATGATTCCGATATTGCGGCGGCCTTCCGGGCCTTCTATGCGAACCTCTATACCACCGAGTCCCCCACTCTTGCGGACCCTCGTGAGTACTTGCGCGATGCAGCGGTTACACCTCTTCCGTCTACTGAGGCGGATGGGTTGGAGGCTCCTATTCAGATTGAGGAGGGGGTTTCCGCCATCGCCCGTCTGAAGCCCCTGAAGGCGCCAGGCCCAGATGGTTTTAGTGCCCTTTTCTATAACACTTACTTTGTGGAGCTAGCCCCACTGCTCACTCGCTTATTCAATTCATTTGCAGACACAGGCACCCTCACGGCTTCTATGCTCCAGGCAACAATCTCTGTCATCCCTAAACCAGGGAAGGACCCGGTGTTCTGTAGCTCTTACCGGCCGATCTCTCTGCTGAACATAAATGCGAAGTTATTCTCGAGCATCTTGGCTCACAGGCTCAACCCTCTCATGCCCGGCTTGATAGACCCGGACCAGTCGGGCTTTATACCGAGTAGGCAGTGTGGGGACAACACCAAAAGGATATGCCACCTAATTGACCAGGTGCACAGGTCAAGGGAGGAGGCCCTACTGCTGGCAGTTGATGCCGAGAAGGCCTTTGACCGGGTGCACTGGCCATATTTGTTTGCTACACTGGAGCGTTTCGGTGTGGGGCTTAGGTTTCGCAAGTGGGTGGCAAGCATTTATAGCGCCACTACTGCGGCGGTCAGGGTCAATGGTACAGTCTCTGGGGACTTTGCGGTGGAGAGGGGCACCAGACAAGGCTGTCCTCTCTCCCCACTGCTCTTCGCCTTATATATGGAGCCCTTTGCTCAAAGGCTCCGGGACAATCCACAGGTGCAGGGTGTTCCCTTTGGGGCAGACCGCCACTTAATCAGCCTCTATGCCGATGATGTCATATTTCCGGTGGCTCACCCCTTGACTTCTATGCCGGCCATAGCGACGGCGCTGCAGGCCTTCGGCCAGGTCTCTGGATTTAAAATTAACTTGCAGAAATCACAAGTCCTGAACCTTACTGCGAAACACACTACTGTGGACGCACTGCAAGCCCAATTTGACTTTGACTGGGTGACGGGGGGCATTACATACCTAGGGTTGGTTCTGCACAGCAGTCTGGATAAGACAGCGGAGGTGAACTATACCACTCTCCTTTCACGCATCCGGAAAGACCTCGCCCAATGGCTGCGTCTACCCTGGTCATGGCTAGGGAGACTAGCCGCGGTAAAAATGAATGTCTTACCCAGGGCCCTATACCTCTTCCAAACCCTGCCTCTACTGCCCCTGCCGAAAATGCTTTCGCACATCCAAACGGAGATTGAACGTTTCATTTGGGGCCCGATTTCGCCTAGACTGCAGAAAGCTTTGCTACAGCGGCCTAAGAAAGAGGGCGGATCGGCTCTGCCCAACTTCACCCGCTATTTCCAGGCCTCGCTGTTGCGTTACCTCGTAGAATGGAACCGTCCTATGACGGAAAAGCACTGGGTATTTATGGATCAGACAGTGGCCGGTCGGCATATCTGGAGGGAGGTCTGGCTGCCTCGAACTGCGTGCTCCTGGGGACTCTATTCCTCGCCAGTCACTCGCCCCACTATGCTAGTCTGGGACAGGGTATCTAAACGGGCCAATCTCACCACTTTCCCCTCCCCCATGTCTCCAATCTTTTCAAACACCGACTTCACTCCTGGGATGGACAAAGGCACGGGCATGCGGTGGGTGGAGGACGGATGTAAGCGTCTAGGGCAACTGTTCGACCTGCAGGGTCATATTCCCTTTGAGGAGCTCCGGGAGGATTATGGCCTGGCGGGTTCGGACCTTTTTCTCTACACACAAATGTTGCACTGGACATCTGGTCCCCTAGTACGTCCCCTGGTCAGCAGAACGATGCTCCCGTTTGAGAAGTGGCTCTTCCTGAAAAAGGATGATCGCAAACTTATCTCCGAACTTTATACCTTCCTCACACAAGGCACTAAGGGGGCTCGTGACGCGGTGGGAGGCCGAAATAGGTCGCACCCTTTCGGATAAAGAATGGGAGGATATTTTTTACAGATCACACCATTTTGCACACTCCATGGGCCACACAGAGACTGCATTTAAAATTGTATCCTACTGGTATCACACCCCGGCTCGCTTAACTAAGTGGAACTCTCAGTGTGACGGCCTCTGCTGGCGTGGCTGTGGGAGCCCAGGTACCCTTCTGCACTTGCTGTGGAACTGCCCAAAGCTTACGAGGTATTGGGAGATGATTTTCGACGAAATTGACAAGGCCTTTGACACTGCTATTCCGAGATTCCCCGCCTACACTATCTTAGGGCTGCCCAACGCTCTGACCTTCCCCTTGCGCTCGGTCAAGGGCAGGCAGATCGCCCTGGCTCTGAACGCTGCGCACCGGGTTTTACTAGCGAGCTGGAGGACAGATAGGATCCCGGACCACTCTCAATGGCTGCACCAACTGTGGTCCCTCCTGGGTATGGAGCGCTTGTCTATGGCTACACTCGGGGACAAATCTGAATATTCCAAGGTCTAGGCCCCCTTTATCGCCATCTTATCCTCGGAGTTCCGAGAACTATCACGCCCTGCCTATTTGCGGCTTCTGAAGCCGATTCCTGAGAGTCAGGAAGGAGGCTAGCGTGTGTGGCCACCGACGAATCCACTTGATTTCCAGGGAACTGGCAGCTTTCATTTAGGATCAGATATGTAAGTCTGACTGTACTTTTGGCTCACAGGGAGAGAGGAGGGGTGGGGGTGGGGGAGGGTATAGGGCTTTAATTGTTGAGAAATTTGGTCTGTTTCTTCCTTTTTTGTTCCTTAAAAGCAGACTTACTCGTCCCAAGTGGGCCTTAGTGCTACCTCGTTGCATTATCATATACACGCTCGTGATGCAATAGATCTTTCTGCTGCTCTCCTCTCATAGTACTAAGACTGTTTAACGCTATACTTTGTCGAACACGGCCGGCCCAACACGGGTTGTAGGCGGCATGCTGTGTTAATTACTTGCTTTGTAGGCTCATGATTCATACGCCCCGTTTCCCTCCTTTTGATTACGATGCAGCCGGCCCAGTGGGTTGTAGGCAACGATGCACTGTATTTTCATGCTATGTGTTCTGCTAATAAAAACCGATTTAACTCTAAAATATTCACGGCGAAATTTACAATTATTGCCATGAATAATTTTTTTTAAAAGCGCCGCTGCCTGTACTTTTTAATGTAGCCCTGGGTAGGCCAGGTCCCGGGGGAATGCAGACATTTATAAACAAGCATTGGCATAGCCAATAGGTCTCGCTTTTGGGACCTTATAAGTATTTAGTTTTGCAGCACAATATCCTTGGTGCAACAACATCAGCTGTTGCAGGGCTAAACCTTGTACCTTATAAGTGTTTAGCCATGCAACAGTTGATGTTGTTGCACCAACGATATTGTGCTGCATAACTAAATACTTATAAGGTCCCAAAAGCAAGACCTATTGGCAATGCCAATGCTTAGTCCAATGATAGTCCACCAAATGCAGATGTCATACACCTGCTGGCTACAGACAGGATATGTGTGGGATGTTTACGGTCAAGCCGTCTGGAGGAAAGATAACGCTAACAGAATTGTGCTGTAGAACATTACAGCATCCGAGTGATTCAGCAAATAGTGATGTGTGAAGGCCCTGGTGGGGAGTGAGGAGAGGGGGTGTGGCTGGGATGACACGCCAAGAAGAGGGGCTGGGGAATTCTACCCACGGCAAAAACACAAAGGGATGGCGTGCAAATGCAACACGTAACCACGTATTACTGCAGCTTCAACATGTGAAAACAATAGGTTTCAGTGGAGGAAGGACATGAATCCACAAGAATATAAAATTGGCAAGCGACATCCATAGACATACCACAAAGATAATCAACATAAGCGTAAAAAACGATTCTGGACTACAAAACCCATTTTGTAAAGGAAGCAACTCAAGTGAAATAGGTAAGAGACCATGGAGGAAACTACATCTCCCAGCAGACACTGGTGGTACAAAGCAATGAGCTGCTGCACAAGTGCCGCTGAGAATGTATGACCAGTGAAACCAGAGGCTCCAAGCACTGCCACCTGGTAGGGTCTGCAAGAGTCGTCCGCATCGCCACCTCGGGTAGCCATGGTGACATGCACGAGAGAGCTTCAAGCGCCTCAGAATTAAGAAGCGAAGAAGACTCGGTTCTGAGACTGCATGCAAGCTCGATGGTCAAGGCAAGTCAATGGGAGCTGTGCCAACCAATTGCTTGCGGGGCTCTCCGATCACGTGATGGCGTGTGCTGCAGAGCGAAGGTTAAAGTCTTTTAGTCACGGACTGTAGAGCGAAACAGAGGAGCTGGGTTACGGTACCGAGTGCCGAGGGAGCCGGAGCCTGCACAGGGCTGACATCGGCAGCCATGTTATATGCAGGCAGCAAGCTGGAACAAGCACGCGAGAAGAAGAAAAAAAAAAAGGACGCGAGTGGTGCGAAGGCAAAAGTGAAAGCAGGGGTGCGCGCGCGCGACGGCAAGCACGCTAATGGAAAATGAAGATGAATGCACGTCGCGCGCGAGAAAGACAGATGGCAGCTGTGAGGCGCGCGCGCTTGTGCGCGGAACCGCAAGCTGGTGGCCGGCAAAAGCAGCACTTTAAAAACCCGCTTACTAAATGTCTCGCAGAGCAGCGCATGCGCGCTGGCTCAGGCGAGACCTAAAAATGGAGTGGGGTGCACAGGGCCCCACTTCAAGGGCTAATTTATGCCCCAGAGACTAACACCTCCCCGGGGCTCATGTTAATTATAATAAGGAGTGCCTCGTGGACCCACCTGGACCCCGGGGACCACCCTAAGGCTATCAGTAAAAAATAGATGGGGGGGCATGTGCCCCCCCAGGGACCACCTCCTCTCCAGGGCTCCGGTAAATATTAAAGAGGGGGCCTGGCCAGCAAAAGCAAACACTCCACTTCGAGCAAGCAGGAGCTGTTAAACCACTCCCGCTTGCTGGGAGCAGAGTTTTTATCTCTTTCCCTGCTCATAGACATGCGGGCAGGGAAAGAGATGAAACTATTGCTTTTGCATGCAGGGAGCTGCATTTTCAGCAGCTACCTATGTGTGAGAGGAAAGCTGACTTCCGCAGGAGGCAGGGAGCCACCTGGGAACGCGGGGCCTTGAGGCTCCCCCTGCCGTCCCATAGCCCACTGGGTGGGCTCCAGGGCACCTAGAGAGTTGTGGGCGGAAATCGGCCTAGGGAGGGGGGCCCCCCTCCCCATTTTCATTACTTGACTGCAAAGGTCTTCCCCTCTTTTCCCACATTGATGAAAAGCTTAACAATAAGCCCCTGAGGGCGTTCCAGCCGATTTTGGTGACGGGTTATTGATGCAGAGAAATACAAGGTAATCTTCACCAAACAAAAAAATGCTTACTTAATTTAGCTAATAGGGAGCACCTCTGTTTGGTGGAGATTCACCTCTTTGTAGTCTTGTCGACTTCTTTTGACAACGATTAACGTTATCACAGATTTATGGATGAAGACGCTTGAGGAACAATCACACTGATGAAATTACATGCACACAAGGTCACTGGAAACATTACCTTGTGGTCCTTTAGGCAGCTGTAGTGCAGAATATGCAAAAAACATTTACCCAACGAGATAGCGCTTGCTAATTCGCCAGATGAAAGTACTCCAGTTGGTTTGACGTTTTTGGCATAATTAGGGACTCTTCTTGGAAAAAATGAGGTTCAATTCAGGCCCTGGTGTGCATTTCACAGAAAGTAAACCTCAACGAGAACCACTTACAAATATAAACATAGCAAGTGCACCAGTGGAAGCTTCACTACAGTAACGCACAAATGATCCTAACTTCTTGGGCTTGGCAAAAGCAAAGCACAGTGTGTTTCCTCTCATATTCTACAATGAAAAATGATCTGAAATCCTTAATGGAGGCGACTGCATCACTGATCTATTGGAGCGCAATCTGATCTGGGGCGACTGTGATGAGTAATTTCTTTCTCATCGTCTCCTGGTGAAAGCAGAGTCAATGTTTCTACCTTTTAAATACCTTAAGTATTCAAATGTCCAAAATGCATAGCACCACTTACACACCCACTCGTAGACATACATAGGCACTCACACACCCACTCACAGACCCAAACACGCACTCACAGAGCCAGACAGGGACCCACACACCCACTCGCCGGGACGCCCCTTTGCTGGGGCAGCTGTGTGCTCTATAAAACCTCATAACTTAACTCAGAAACTCACACAGGCACTCTCAGACCCACACAGGCACTCACAAACACACACACCGACTCACACACTCAAACAGGTACTCACACACCCACTCACAGACCCACACACACACACATCCACTAACGCAGGCACTCACAGACCCACACAGCCACTCATTCAGTCACTCTCAAAGGTGACAGGTTACAGTTAACATAAAAACGTTTTAAAAAACATAGAAATTCATTGAAAATAAAACAAAGGTTAGAGGGATGTTTTAGTTAGGAAATAGATTTATTGTTAAACGTAGAGATTCACTGAAAAAATAAAGGTTACAGGGAAGTTATAGTTGGGCTTAGATTTCAGTCGTACAAACCAGTGAAATGCAGCAGTTATAGCTACCTGAGCTAACTATAACTTACACCCTTGCAATGAACTGCTTATGACCTCACATATTACATCACTCATGACATGGTCAGTGACATCTCAATTACATCACTCATGACATAATCCACAGAACCACTCACAGCCCTATACAACCTCTCATACACCCACTCACACACCCACACAACCACGCACATACCCATTCACAGACCCATTCAACTACTCATACAACCACTCACTCAGCCATACAGCTACTCATACAACCAGTCACTCACACAGCTAAACAGTCACCCATACAGCTACTCACATACCCACTTATTCACCTATACAGCCACTCACCCATATAGTCTCTCAACACAGTCACTCACCTTTACAAGCACTTACCCACACAACCACTTACATATCCATTCACAGATCCATACAAGTACTCCTACATCTGCTCACTCGCCCATGCAGCCATTCACACAGACACTCACTCTCCAATACAGCCACTCACACACCAACTCACTTAACCATAAACCTACTCAAATAGCCACTCACTCACTCATACAGCCAATTACACACCTAGTCACTCACTCATACAGCCATTCAGACATTCATTCACTCACCCATACAGTCACTTAAACACCCACTCACCCACCCATACAGCCACTAAATCACCGACTCACTAATACAGCTACTCACACAGCCCCTCACTAACCCACACAGCTACTCACACACCCACTTATGCACCTATATAGCCACCCTTTCAGCTACCCAGACACCCACTTACAAACAGATACACACAGTCACTCACATATATGTTAGAAGTAGCATCACTCATTACTAGTACACCTAATATACTAATCTAACTTTTGTAGTAGGTTAGTATAGATCTTTAACACTAAACCTCTTGAAAACACTTGCACTCACTAGATGATGTCATGAGTGATGTAAAATGTGAGGTCATAAGCAGTGCATTGCGGGGCCTAAGTTATAGTTATCTCAGGTAACTATAACTGCTGAAATTCACTGGTTTTGTACGAGTGAAATGTGAGCCTAACTATAACGTCCCTGTAACTTTTTTTTCTGTGAATATATATATATATATACAGATATATTTATATTAAAGAGTGGCGGTAGCAACTCTGTAGTTATAGTTAGAATTCCGATAGATAGGAATTCTTCTGATTTTCTACCGTTTGATAAATCGCCATAAAACTATGCAAACCTATTCCCTTTTCTAGATTGACTGATAACGCAAACTTTTGTGGTGATTAGTTAAGAAAGTGCAAAGAAAAATTAAGGTCCCAAACATGTTTTTCTACTAATGCATTTTCCAGATACTTTTTAAACAGACGTAGTGGCAAAATGACTGAACAGACGGTCATGAAATTTGGCAGGAATATTGATTATGGTATGGAAAGGGTCATTTTTGTTACGTGATCCAAATTGGTTCAGTAGTTTTTAAGGAATAAGGAACAAACGCTTAGTGATATATTGGGCTGCGGTATACTGCAGTACCTGGCAATGACAAGACACAACATGAATGGTTAATGAAAGCCCTTACAAAATGAAAAGGTATCAATTATTATTTGGTCCACACTAAGCCTTTGTTCTGTGTTTCAATATGTAATGCCTTTGTTCTTTTTTTTATATGTAATATAGGTTATTACTCTTGTTTTAATGTGGTGAAAGAAATGAGGCAGTTTAGCAAACTCTGTAGAGGCAGTGAAAAGCAGTTTTATTGATTCACATAGTTTCTAAAAAGTTTAAGAATTACATTGTACATATTTAAATATGTTTGTCAAGCCACGTTTTCAGTTTTGAAATGAAAAGATGGTTTCCATAGGTTGTAAAATGTACACCATCAGGACAATCAGTGCTGCACTGGAATATTTTATATTCAAATGAAAAATGGAAGACATTTGATGATCTCAAAGGAATGCTGAGACTGCCATGTCTTAGAGTCTTTTCAAACTTAGCAGCTTTTAGAGTAGACCACTTCCACTTCCGTCTCCAGCAGATATTTGAGAACACAAAATGTGCGTGTGGAAACAGACATTAAGATGGAAAACGTCTCTATCTCAATTTCCATTCTAACGCCAGTTAAGTGTCCTATATCATTGCCACCACAGTGGATAACCATAGAATGGGGATAGTCACATTTACTACGAGAGGAAAGTAGAGGGATTAACTGATTCCATTTCAAACCTCTTATACCAATCCATGTTATTTCAACTCCTTTCTAATCTAAATAATTTTCAAGATCTGCTTTTTTTGGCATGCTCTCAGAAACAGAAAATGAAACTAGGCCCAACAAGCCAGACTCTAAGCATCTTGCACAAACACGGACATACAAAAATGAGGCAGACAAACTAATTTATACAGAGTTAAATAATTGGCTATTAGGAAAGTACATAATGTCGACAGCTGAATTTCGAACAGAGGACAATTATTGGCTTAAATACAATTTGGGATACTAATGTAGCACAATAATACCAAAAACCAAAATGAGATTTGAAATTAAACTAGTCTGCAGCAATGAAGTTTAACAAGAATTCGAAAGGAATTTGAAACACACATTTCTAGTCATGTGACAAAAACCAATAGAACACTAGATAAGAAATAAAATGAAGAAGTAATGCATTTTATTATTTGGTTATTAAAACAAAGCTGGCTATATACACAGCCCAAAACTACTACATAACACAGACAACCATAGAGACTCTGCTGAATGTTGGTAACAGTTAAGCCGTGTGTTTTTTCTTCAAAGAGAGATTGAAAATTATACCTCATCACCTCCATCTCTACATGACACGCCACTCTACTCCACTCCACTCTAACACACGCCACAGCACTCTACAAGATGACACTCCACACCACTCTACTGTAAGACACCACTCCACGCCCCCCCACTCTATGACACACCACTCCACTCTACAAAACACTACTCTATGACACGCCTCTCCACTCTACAACACACCACTCCGCACTATGGCACGCACTCTATAACACGCCACTCCACTCTACTATACTCTAAGTCACTCCACTACACGCCAGGCCACTCCACTCTACAACATGCCACCATGCCCCTCCACTTTAACACGTGCCACTCTCTGACACGCCACTCCCTACTACTGAAACGACATGCCACTCAACTCTATGCCACTCCACGACACTTTACTCCACTCTATACCCCTCCACTCTACGCCACTCCACAACACTACACTTTCCTGAACGACAAGCCACTGTACTTTACAAAGCTCCACTCTACAACGCTCTACTCCACTCTATTCCCTTCCGCTCTATGCCACTCTACTCCACACTCCAGCATGCCACTCCACGCCACTCCACTCTAAAACACTCTACGACACCACTCTACAACATGCCACTCTACGCACATCCACTGTACTCTACGATATACAACTCCTCTCTACGCCACTCAACTCATCGCTCCTCCCCTCTAGGACAGTCTAAGCAACTGTCTCTATGCCAGTCCACAACACTTTTCTCCACTCATGTTCTATGATACACTCTACCACACTCTATGACCCGCTACTCCACTGTACACCTCTCCACTCTACAATACTCTTCTCTCCTCTATGCCGCTCCACTCTACCACACTCTGTGACACTCCACTCTACAACACTCCAGCATACGACAATCCACTCTACAACACTCCACCGTAGAACACTGCACTCTGACACTCTCCTCTACTCCACAACACTCTACGCTACTCTACTCCACACTATGCCACTCCTCAGTGTACTCCTCAGTGTACTCCACTCTAAATACAATCAGATATCAGTGTGGAAGTCTATAATAAACTTCCCATCTAGTATGAAGCCATCATAAGGCACGTGTTTAACTTGCCTTACACTTACTGTTTTCCTCTATATTAATTACAATGGTGTAATTAAAATACCTGAAAAAATATGGTTAATATTGGTACAAGCTCTTTAACTTTTGAGACGTTTGGTTAGTTCTGACAAAAAAGAACTTTTTTCCTCTTTTTCTTATGACTTTTTCTGAAGGTTTTTTTTTTCAGGTCAACATGACCAAACGAAACAGTCTCAACAGGAGACAGGAGTAGAATAAGTTTAGAAAAACTAGGACTGCTTTATAAGACACTGGTGAGCCATGATCAGCTCCTGATGTATTGTCATATCCCTCTCTCCGGCAACAATGATAGTATGGCAAAGGGGACAGTATGTCGCAGTACTGCCTTAATGCTCTAAAATTGACTTATTCTGCCTTAATTGATGTATTAGCATGGGTGTACCAGGAGCAGGTACTGATGGAGGGAAAGATGCAGTGAGTGGTGGTGGAGTGCTGATGAAGCAGAATAAGCTAAAGGTTTTGCAGTAGCCTAAAAAAGTGGCCGCTGCTGTTGTTCCTACTTCGGCCTCTTCCACATCCCACTGGCGCCTTATTTCCGCACACACCAACTGGGTGGAATGCATTGCCTGCAGGTGTTTCCTCATTCCTGTGGTAGCAAATGAGTACTGTTTCACATTCCCAAAGGTAATTACTTTGTTGCACAGGTTGCAAGTTACCAGTTTGAAGCTCACCTTTTGGCCGCCAGGTGGCAATAAGAAAAATTCTCACACAATCGACTCTTAGTTTCTTCTTTCACTGCAACTCTCCTTCCTCCTGCTGTAACTGCACCTCTTCCTCCTGCTGCAACACCACAGGATCATCTTCAGTCATTGCAGATGTTGAAAAATTGCAAGGTGGCCTCTGAAGAAAAGATATTCTGTCTTCTAAGCTGCACAACCTTCTCCATGGAAGAAATCCAATTGAATCTGGATAAGGGGTATACAATTCTTGTTTCCTTCAATTGACAAAGTTCTAAGCCCATGAAATGCTGTTTCACAAAAGTAAAAGTAATGTAGTTGTATCTCGATACTATTGCGGTACCATATACTTCACAAACACAACCTACATTTACAATACTAACACATATACACTTAAAAAACAAAACTAGCCACCAAACCCTGGATACATATTTTGAATAAAAAATAATTCTATGCTGTGCCTGCATGGGTGAGTGAGTGGGTGTTTTGTAAAGTGAGTTGGTGTGAGAGTGGCTGTTTTGGAGAGCAAGTGTCTGTGTGAATGACTGTATAGGTGAGTGAGGGGATGTGTGAGTGCTTGTATGGATGTGTGAATGGGTATGTGAGTGGTTGTGTGGGGGTGTGAGTGAGTGAAAGAATGCTTGTATGGGTAAATGAGTGGCTGTGTAGAGAGGCTCTATAGGTGAGTGAGTGGGTGAGTGAGTGGGTGGGTGGGTGGGTGGTTGGTTGGTTGGTTGGGTGTGTGTGTGTGTGCGTGTGTGTGTGTGTGTGTGCGTGTGTGTGCGTGTGTGTGTGTGTGTGAGACTGTGTAAGTAATTAAGCAGGTTTATGAGTAGCTGTATGGGTGAGTGTATGTCTATGTGAGTGGTTGTAGAGGTGAGGGAGTGGGTATGTGAGTGCCTCTATGGAGGAATGAATGGGTGCGTGAGTACTGGTATGGGTCTGTGAATGGGTATGTGGGAGGTTGTGTGGGTGTGTGAGTGGGCGTACAATAGGCTGTATGGGGGTGTGAGCGGGTGTGTGAATGCTTCTGTGAATGTCACCAGTGATGTCTTTTAAATTCTATTTCCTAACTATAACGTCCCTGTAACCTTTAATTTAATTTTTTCAAGTGAATTCCCATGTTTTTTTAACTAGTAGTCGCGTTTGCAGAGTAGTGGAGAAAGGGGACTGGGCCTCCAACCAGCTCTCAGGAATCCTGCTGTGTCTCGGGCTGGGGGGTCAGAAAGGCCCCTCCACAAAATAAAGAAGCCCCGGGCAGGTGGTGGTCTCCGAGGTAGCAGGGGAGGCCATATGGCCCTCCCCCGCATTTTTTTTCACAAAGCAGCCCCGGGGAGGTGGTGGTTCCCGGGGCATAATAAGCCCCAGGAGGAGGAATCTGTGCGCTCCCCCCTCCTTTTTTCGCATAATGCCCCAAGGACCTGGCCCACTCGGAGGCCAATAATTGACAAAGCGCAGGAGACATCGCTTCGTGTTTTTTTTTACATTTTCAGAGGGATACGCGGATCCAGTGCGACTCTTGTCAAAAGGTTTTACAAAAAAAAGCTCTTTTGGCCCTGCGGGGTCCCAGTGGGACCCGCCCAAAAGGCCTAAGGGGGTCAGGGGATTTCTACCTTGCCTCCTTTTCTTCATTTTTTTTACAATTTTTTATCCTGTTACTTGTTTCAACCGAGTCACAAGGTGGCTGCCAACACTTCCTAGTTTGAAGTGTTGGCAGCCAATCAGATCTCAGCAAAAGATCTCAAGTAGGGTCGCGGATCCTCCGCGTTCCCAGTTGTATAACTGAAAAACCTTTAAATAACTCCGCAACTACTGGACGGATTTACACCATTTAACAAAAAGGGCGCTTTTAGGACCAACAGCTACCTTTCTGCCAATTTTGGTGTAATTCCGTTCAGCAGTTCAGGCTGTAGCCGTGACTAAAGTTTCCTATGAAAATTAACATGGGAAAACGCGTTTTGGGCCCCCCCTTTCTCTCGGCCCCCGCTTGACGGATCACTCTGAAATTTTCAGGACAGCAGCTGAAGTGGGTGGACAACTAGTTTTGAGAATTTCATAAGGATTCGTCAAATGACACCAAAGTTATTGCCAAATGAAAAACGCTCTTCCTATGAAAACTACATCCTAACTATAACTATCTACTGGCAACCGTCAGTAGCTAATATATAGTTATAGTTAGGACCGAAGTTTCCATAGGAAAAGCGTTTTTTGTTTCGTCAATAACTTTGTCACCGCTTGACGAATCTTCACGAAATTTTCACAAAACTTCCTCTTTGTGATTCAGCTTCTAATCGGCCCTGGTGGGCCAGGTCCCGGGGACAATGGGGGCTGGAAAAGGAGGGCAGGCACGGGCGCCCCTCCTAGGGCTTATAGTAGCCCCAGGAACCGCCACCTCCCAGTGGCTTTATTGCAAATGAGTACGGAGGGGCCACACTGACCCCCCTACAGCCCCAGGGACTGCCATCGCCCCGGGGCTTTAATTTAATACAGTGCTTGGGGCCGTGCGGACCCCCCGCACAGCACCGTGGACCACCACCTCACCGGGCTTTAAACGATTACAGTGCGGGGGAGCCACGCAGACCCCCCTTCCCTGCTGCCTCGGGGAAAGCCACTTCCGGGGGGAAATAATTTACAAAAATGCAGGGAGGCCGAGAGGCCCCCCCGCAGCCCCGGGGCAAATATAATAAAATAATGGGGGGCCCATTGCAAACCACCGGGCACCACCACCTCCCCGGGGCTAAAGTAAATATTGGAGGGGGGATGCGCGGCCCCCTCCTGGTTCCATACATGGCCCTGGGGACCACCATCCCCCAGGTTCGGCTCCTGCAATGTCCCGGGGTGCCCACCCCCAGGACACTGCAGTTTGCTGTGGCTTGGCGGGAGCTTCCTGCCAAGCCAAAGCAAATGCTCTGCTTTCAGAAAGCGAGAGCTCACAAATGCTCTCGCTTGCTGGAAGCGAAGCATTTGTCTGTTTCAGTGCCAGCTGTCAAACGAGCAGAGAAACAGACGAATTGCTTTGAGATCCACGTAGCTGCAGGTTTAGCAGCTCCCTGGGTCTCCAAACAATGCCGGCTCCCGCAGGAGGCGGGAAGTTGGAAGGGACCGCGGGGGCCTTGAGTTTCCTCCACGAACCCCAACGGAGAGGCCAGGCCCCGGGGCATGGGGTCCCGGGGCTGAAATCGGCCCGGGGAGGGGGGCCGCCCCCTCCCCCTTTTTAACAATATGTAAATAAAGGCCGGGCAACGGGGGATGGGGTCCCGGGGACAAAACCAGCCATGGAGGGGGCAGTGCGCCCCCCCCATTATTTATTTTAACAAAAAGTTTAAAAAAGAGGCCGGGCCCTGGGGGATGGTGTCACCAGGCCGAAATCAGCCCAACCTCCCTTTTAACTAAAAAATAAATAAAAGGCCAGGCCCCAGGGGATGGGGTCCCCGGGGCTGAAATTGGCCCAGGGAAGGGGGACCACCCGCCCCCCCTTCCTGAATAAAGGAAACAAAATAAAAAGACTGGCAATTCGCCAGAGACCCGCCCCTTTCACCACCACTTAGCAAAGGCGCCTCCTGACGCACAACTGGTTGGGGGATGCAGTCCCCTTGGATGCTGAGGGTCCTTGGGGGGCCAACAAACCCTCCTGTTACCTCCAGTAAGTTCAAAACAGTATGATTGCTGAGAGGACTTCGGAAGCCACGGCCCCTTTCTCCAACTCTCTGCAAAGGCGCCTCCAGGCGCACTGCTGGTTGGGGGATGAAGTAGCCTTGGATGCTGAGGGTCCTTGGTGGCCAACAAGCCCTCCTGTTACCTTCAGTAAGACCCACAGACTGAGATTGCTGAGAGGACTTCGGAGGCCATGCCCCCTTTCCTCACCACTCGGCAAACGCGCCTCCTGGTGCACTGCTGGTTGGGGGATGAAGTCCTCTTGGCTCTAGAGTGTCCTTGGAGACCAACAAGCCCTCTTGTTACCTCCAGTAAGTCCCACACAGCGGAATTCCTGAGAGGTCTTCGAAGGCCACACACCCTTTCTCCATCACTCTGCAAACACGCCTCCTACACACTTCTGGCTGGGGGATGAAGTCCTCTTGGATTGTGAGGGTTCTTGGGGGCCCAGAAGCCCTCCTGTTACCTCCACTAAGTCTGAGACAGCATTATTCCGGAGAGCTGATCGGAGGCCCGCCCCCTCCACCACTCTGCAAACGCGACTACGAGTGAAAAAAACATAGAAAATCACTTAAAAAAACAAACATTACAGGGACGTTATAGTTAGGAAATAGAATTTGAAAAAGCCTTAAAAAATCAGGGAAAAAAACAAAGGTTACAGGGGCATTATAGTGAAGCTCAGATTTCGCTCATACAAAACCAGTGAAATTCAGCAGTTATAGTCACCTGAGCTAACTATAACTTACGTCCCTACAATGCACTGCACATGACCTCACATATTAAATCATTCATGACATGGTCAGTGACATCACTGGGCAAACAAGTCCGCTATGGTCCTGCGGGGTGTCGAGTTATACGAGGCGAGGAACCCAGTCACTAATTCTACCTCAAAATCCAAATATCAAAATGCACACTCAGGATAGCGTTCTCCCAATATTTTATTGCAACTGTCTCTCCAGCTCAGCGACGCGAATCAGCCCCACAGCATTGTTCACGCTTGCTGGCTCAAGTACATATGCCTACATATATGTGTCCAGAAATCAAAATAGAAACAGGACTGAATCAAGTCACTTAAGCGCCAAATTGGAATGGTGTCCACCCCCTGCATTCAGCCAACCCCACGCCGTGCACAGCAGGAGGTCAGCCACAAGGCCTGACCAGCAGCCAGCCCCTGTGGCCAAGCCCCCAAAGGCAGCCAACCCAGGCCGCTTTTACCCCCTGGGACCTTGTCCCCCGGGCCTGGCACATTTTGTGGGGGTGCACGTGTCTCCCACCCTGGGCCGATTATAGCCCTGGGGACCCTATTTTAGGGGAGTGGCTATATGCCCCCCTTCCAAGTCGTTCTTGGCCCCAGGTACCCCATCATCCGGGGCCCACCATTATATTTATGGGGAGAGGGGCACGCAACCCACCCCAGGCCAATTTTGGCCCCAGGGACCCCATCCCTGGGCCTGGCCAAATTAAAATGTAGAAGATGGGCCAGACCAAAGTAATTAAGGGTGCGCACCCTCCCACCCGAGCCAATTTCAGCCCTAGACCCCATCCCCTGGGCCTGGCCAATGACTAAAGAGGCTGATACCGGCCAGGGCACTCCATATCCCAAGGCCCGGCCAATAACTAAAGGGGAAGAGGGGTAGCGCGGCTGCAACAGGCCAATTTCAGCCCCAGGGATCCCAAACACCAGCCAATAATGCATAAGGGAGGGGGGGGGCGTGCGCTCTCCGGGTCGATTTCAGGCCCAGGGACCCCATCACCCGGGGCCCAGCCAATAATTAATGGAGGCCACATGGCCCCAGGCCGATTTCGGCCCAGGGACCCACATCCCCCAGGGCCCAGCCAATAAAGGCTGTGTGCCCTGGTGCCCACCCAGGGCACCTACCATGTCCTCGCCGGGGCCCTGTAGCACCACCTACTTCCCCAATCCAGCAGGAGCAGCTAAAAATGCAGGCAGGAGCAAAATTATACAGATCTGAAGTCTGTTCACAGCGGGTGGGAGCATTTTTCATGCTCTCGGCCACTGGGAGCAGACACCCAATTGCACAAGGCAATATTTCTGGACCAAGATCTAGCTTTTGGCCAAATTTGGTGTAATTCCGTACAGCAGTTCGGTCTGAAGTCGTGTTCAAAATCTCTATGGGAAATTGCACGGCGAAAATGTGTTTCGGGATCCCAATTTTTCTTGGCCCCCTGCTTGACGAATCACTCCGAAACTTTCCAAACAGCAGCTGAAGTGAGTGGCAAACTAGTTTTGAAGATTTCGTGAAGATTCGTCAAACAGCGCTAAAGTTACTAGCAAAGCAAAAAAACACTTTTCCTACAGAAACTAAGGAGCCGATTACGATGTTGTGTGGAAACTTTCCAACCGACTCCTTGTCGGATTCGGTTCCAACAGACTCACGATTGGCGGTTCCACACAACCGTTTACGATGCTTCCTAACACCGTTCAGAAGGACTCCCATTGACTTCAATGGGAGCCTGTGTTCCGACCGACAACACAGGTCCCTATGGGGAGAATGGGTGTCTGCGGAAAACAGTGCACCTTGTCGCGGACACCCCATGGTGCCTGCCACACAGTGCATGGTTTTACAGTGGGGTCCCTGAGTACCCCCATGGCCCCCAACTGGAGGGCTCAGGATGAAGGGGGGGCCTGCTAGGGGCCCTCAAGGTCAGTTTCCGTCAGACTTTTTGTGTCGGCCAGACCGAGTCAGAATGGCTGTCAGAATCCGACATCGTAATCGGTCGATCAGAAACGCTGTCCGTAGACCTGTACGTATCGGCTCAGACCGACTCGGATTCTCTGAGTGCCGGTCGGAACCGATTCGGAATGACCGAACGGTTTCCCTTCCGACCGCTGCAAAAACAACAGTTGATGGACAGAATGCAGAACAATGTCATACATTCACCCCAGTACAGAGATCTGGGCCTAAATCCATAGTTTTTTTGCTCACCATGCCATTCCAGTTTGAACCCAGCCATATGCAAATCAGTCTTGACCCTGTGCCTCATGGGAACAGTCCAGCCCGAACTGCCAAGCCAGGTCCTCCCTGGACTGGAAACAAGCATCCTAGGACCGGTTTCGGCGTTTCACCCCTCTTCAGCCAGGATAGCTTGATTCCAGTGGCATGGAGAGCACGTGTCCCACGTCTGGGCATACCCGCCCCACTCGGGGGGACAAATGCGAAAACAACAGTTGATGGACAGAATGCAGAACAATGTCATACATTCACCCCAGTACAGAGATCTGGGCCTAAATCCATCGTTTTTTTGCTCACCATGCCATTCCAGTTTGAACCCAGCCATATGCAAATCAGTCTTGACCCTGTGCCTCATGGGAACAGTCCAGCCCGAACTGCCAAGCCAGGTCCTCCCTGGACTGGAAACAAGCATCCTAGGACCGGTTTCGGGGTTTCACCCCTCTTCAGCCAGGATAGCTTGATTCCAGTGGCATGGAGAGCACGTGTCCCACGTCTGGGCATACCCGCCCCACTCGGGGGGACAAATGCGAAAACAACAGTTGATGGACAGAATGCAGAACAATGTCATACATTCACCCAAGTACAGAGATCTGGGCCTAAATCCATCGTTTTTTTGCTCACCATGCCATTCCAGTTTGAACCCAGCCATATGCAAATCAGTCTTGACCCTGTGCCTCATGGGAACAGTCCAGCCCAAACTGCCAAGCCAGGTCCTCCCTGGACTGGAAACAAGCATCCTAGGACCAGTTTCGGGGTTTCACCCCTCTTCAGCCAGGATAGCTTGATTCCAGTGGCATGGAGAGCACGGGACCCACGTCTGGGCATACCAGCCCCACTCGGGGTGACAAATGCAAAAACAACAGTTGATGGACAGAATGCAGAACAAAGTCATACATTCACCCCAGTACAGAGATCTGGGCCTAAATCCATCGTTTTTTTGCTCACCATGCCATTCCAGTTTGAACCCAGCCATATGCAAATCAGTCTTGACCCTGTGCCTCATGGGAACAGTCCAGCCCGAACTGCTAAACCACTAGCATCGTAATCAGTCGGTCGGAATTATTTCTGACTGAGTCGGGCGGATGGGTTCTTGCACGGTCTAGGGAAATCTGGTTGGAGGCTTTCCGCACGACATTGTAATCGGCACCAAGGTGTTAACTATAACTACCTACTGGTGAGCGCAAGTAAGTAATATATATATATATATATATATATATATATATATATATAAAAACACACACACAAATATATATATATATTTTTCACTGAAAAAACAAAGGTTAAAGTGGAGTTATATGGGAGGACGTTAGTACAATTTCAACCATTAATACATCACTGACACAAGTATACCATTTTCAGTAGCCTGCCTATGCATCTTCTCTAAGAGTGGTTCAGAATTAACAGCCCAGATTCTGTCATAATCATGGTGGAGATTACCTCCCAAGTAAACAATAGTGCTGACGTTTGAGGAATTGGAATACCCTATCTTAATAATCTGAGTTTTGCTGATATTTAATGTATAACCTTACCAGGAAGCAAATTCTTCAAAAGGTTCGTCACTTGCAAGCATTGAACAATTAGTGTTCAATGTCAAAATAGTGATGGAATCTGGTTAAGATAAAACTACCTATAAATTATTAGTAATGATACGCATCGATATAAGATGATGCTTTAATGGACCATCAGCAAAGTTTTGACATAAAGGCCAACAGCACTGGAGAAAAAGGACATCCATGTTGCGTATCTTGTTCCATATTAAAAGATGATAATTCTGGATTAAGCTTCATATAAGAGGCCAGATGGCAATATAGAACTTTATTTGCAGAAATAAAAATCTTTTGGAAAGTTACGATACCTTATTTTTTGTGTTTATTTTGTGCTACCACCTATTGTATTCCTCAATCATTTTGAAGAAACTTAAAGCCATTATCACTTTGTTCCTTTACCAGTCAAAATAGCCTCCATGTGCAGACTGATAGAGTTTTTGGTTATTGGTGATGGTGTTTTAACACTTTCTAACTTCCTATGGTATTACTGGGTTGCACTTGGCAGCAGGATCACTAAGGCCATGAACTCTGAACTGGAGAGTAAAAAACAATTTTAAAAAAAACTTTTTACACCTTATTTTATGATAATAGACAAATATTTATTCCAATCAATCACCCTAATTTCTTGAAACAGATCAAAGACCTTTTTTATACCAACACGTTAGGAAAGAAACATAACATCCTGTGAATCTATTTGGAAACTCCCATATGAGACAATCCACATCTTTCCCTAGATAAAAATAAATTTTCAGCAATATGGAAAACTGATGAAATGTACTTTGTTAAACAACTTGTTGAATCAGATCAAATTGGTAAATTGTCAAATTCAAGATAAATGTGGATCAAAAAATACACAGCACTTTAAAAATGAAGTGTTGTAGTCAAATTCTACCAGAGAATTATTTCCATCGCCTAGGCTACCGCTATCTTATTGTGTCGCTGCTTCTTTTTACAGCAAGCTCTACTCCCATTTATTATTTACAAGGGAATGCTGTTCCAAATGTGACTAGAACTTCAGACAGATGGGTGGATAATTTAGGATACTGTGTGAAATTGTGCAGGGAGCCATTGAGAATATAATTTGGTATCTTAATCTGGAAAAGTTGCTAATGAAATGCTAGTATAAGATTACTCAAATCTATTACACATCACTTTTAGTATGCCTAATTATTGTTAATCTAGATGTCATCGAGTGGAAGCCAATTGGACAAACTTGTAATTAGCATTTTGTGGTAATATATATTTTCCAAGGTTAGACTAATTTGTAATTTCAAAGTTTAATGGAGTAAAATGCATTTTGTTTTCGTGAAATCCTAACTGTTGAATCTCAAAACATGTTAAGGGGTTTGTATTAGGATGTAATGTTTGGGCACCTTCTTTTGGCTGAATCCTGGATCAAAGTTAATCCATCACCTGCAAATTAAACATCTTATGTCCAAAAGATATATCAAAATTATTTACCGAAATGGCAATACATGCACAGATATCATAAGCCATAATTGAATGCAGTTCATTATTTAGGACCAATTTTAATCTCTCATGTAACTCTATATGCATGTGTGTAACTTTAAAGAAAGTATATTATTGTCCTTTATGATTTTCCATATTTTCCTGAAGTACAATGGTCAGAAGTTAACATTCAGCCAGAAAGAAACTTCTGAAGAAATATGAGGAGGTGGGATGAAGGAAACATCACAACATTTGTCAGGCATTTGGATCGTCAATAGATACACTTAACCGTGACATGTCACAGAAGGAATATGGCGTAAGAATGAACCTCCCAATCTCAATGAAAGCACAAAACTTTGGTAGAAGGGCACAAGGTGTGGTCATCGACCAGTTAGCCAGAATGCAATTGATAAATGGAATCACACAGCTAAGAATGGCCTGAATGGTTTTTGCATGAAGACATGCTAAGGTGTAAAAGAACATCATCAAGTAAACAGTGATACCCAAATGGGAGGTTCCCTTTATTTAAAAGATACATATCATGAAGGGGCTCAAACCAAGCCATGGAGGTTAATTATCATCAGCCAGTGCAGTGGGATGTGCATCCCTCTCCATTTGGGTTCATAGGATTTGCTGTGATTGCAAATCTACTCCCTGCTATTGCTTGAGCATAGACGTACAATTATTTGCGGCATTTCTATACAAGCCTGTGTGAAAGGGGAGAAATACCTGGCAATGTGTGAATCTGAAACCATTTCATTTTGGATCCCTCTATTTTGAAGAGAAAAAATATTCTATCCTTTTTCCAACCATTTTCTTTGAGGCAAGGGACATTTCTCTTGGTAGCAAATATCTGTGCTGGAGTGCAATTCCTTCAGCAAAATCCCTATAGCCTTGTTGTTGTTCTCCTCTTGTGACAACACTTTTCCCAGTACCTATGCCTCTATTACTTCGGCTGTATACGCCCTTATCATTTGTGTGCCTTGACATAAGTCAGAGTTACTTTTAGTGATTATTTTGAAATGTACTGAAGTAGATCTTCAAATTTATTCCAAAGAAATCTATGGCGTAACTCAAGAGGGCTGCCTTTTGTGCACTTAATGCAATAATTTGACAAAAATATTTTGGCAAAAGTCTGTTTGAGGTTGCACCCTAAACAACAAAGGGTTCTCATCGAGTGACTTCTATTTCCAATGATGCTAGAAGATTAAGGCCGTTTTAAGCTAAAGTTTTAAACATTTGCATCAGGGGATTCAAAAGGATCTAAAACCAAGAACACTGTGCTTTTGCAAATGAATGATGTCTCAAGAGTTTAAAAAACAACTTAACTCTGAAAGAGTTAAACAGTTGCATGCAAAAAGAACTGGTTTCGGTCAAAATTACGTCACCAAATACTACTAGGTAATCAAATCACGTGCATCTAAAATATTTCACATTTTCCGAAACTGGTTGGAATGTGGTGTAAATATTTTCAATCCAATGCCCATCAATCTATTTATATGGTCAAAGAGAAACCTTGCACGACGGATGTCTTGCATGGAGGAGAAGCAAACTGAATGCTGCTTTCTGGACGTAGTGCATCTTCAGAGGCCCAAAAAGGAAAGGTCTATCTCAAGGTACATCACGATCCGAGTCAGTTTCTAATGAAGGTGAGACAAAACAGCCTCTGAAGCAGGCAGATATATCTGACATTGAGCCATGTGCCAGTGTACATACGGTCATTTTCCTCATACAGAAGTATCAGAACAAAACTTTGAGATATCCCTCTTCACTCATTAAATATCCACCCCATGTTCATTTAAGATGACACCCCAGGGCTCATGTCCAATCCCACCTTGGCCTATGGCACAGGTATGTGCATCAAGGCTATTGCATCACAATTCATAGTGACTAAACTTCCCAGGGAGGCACAGCTGCTATTAACTAAACTCTCCAGATGAGCAATTGTAACAGGGATAACAATATTCCCCACCCCCTTTCCCTCTTAAGAAGCCACATCTGCAGCTATTGCATCTGAGACTTTCAGAGCGCATATTACTGTTGCTCTAATCTGCTCCAACATATCCTCAGAGGAATACTGTCCCTTGTAGTCGGGTACATACATGAGTAACCAAAGGGTTGCTCCCTGTGGTTCTATGAGATGTATGAATGGGCCCAAGAGACCCTTGAACAGAGATATTTGGTTGTACAATTTGTAAATGCGGCTCTCATATATGGTCAGTCTAAAAAGTTCAGTCGGCCATTCTTGGTTAGAGGGTATCTTAGGGGATCATCAATGCCTAAGGATACATATTTTGAGCCATCGACATCCATCTTTTCCAAATGTGAAGAGATGTTCTCTATGGCTGACATATCACATAGAATAGCTAGCTTGGCTGACTCCATAAAATGATATAGGCTAGTGTTATGCAGTGTATGCTAAATATCCTTCCACTATAGGTACAGCTGTGAGCAGGACCATAATATGTATAACAGGACACATCCCCGGCTTGCACACCTCCAATAGCTCATCTGAAGCAAGACTTGTATTGGACTTTGCTCTTTCGGCAGGGTCTTCCCCAAACTTTTTGCCTTCACCCTCTTGTTTTCTGAACCAGGTTTTGTTGTACAAACTTTACCACTGCTAAACAGTGCTAAAGTACTTCTGCTCTCTCTCTCTCTCTGTTGAACGTGGTACAATTGGCTTACTCCCAATTGGCATATTTAATTTACTTGTAAGTCCCTAGAAAGTGGTACTACATGTACCCAGGGCCTGCAAATGAAATGCTCGTGTGCCCGCAGCACTCATCTTGCCACCCACTTAAGTAGCCTCTTAATCATGTCTCAGTGCTGCCATTGCAGGCAGTGAGTGCAGTTTTCAACTGCAATTTCGATCTGGCAAAATAAACCTTTTGTCAGGCCCAAACCTTCATTTTAATACATATAAGTGAACCCCTAGGGTAGGCCCTGAACAGTCGAGAGGGCAGGATGGAGTGTATTTTTGTCCTGCTAGTGATTAACTCCTAAATTTGTTTTTCACTACTGCAAGGTTTACCTCTCCCAGACGATAACATTGGAGCAACCTTATTACATTTAATAGGTGATCACTTTCAACTGGGAGCAGGAAGACAGTTGAGTTTTTTGTCTAAAGGATTGTTATTAAAAGCCCTCTTTAATGGTAAAGTCTGATTGTTGGTTATAATTCTGAAAATGGCACTTTTAGAAAGTTGACATTTTCTTGTACTAACCATTTGGTGCCTGCAGCCTGATCCTGGAGCACAATTAGGTGTAGCTGGCAGTTGGCATTTGTATATTGCTCCCATACAGTGAGAAAAGGGGAGATAGGTGTTGGCAAGATGGGCCACACTGAATAAACGAGGGGGAAGAGCTCTCATCTACCACCCTTGAACATCACAAAGGCTCTGACTGAGCACTATCACAAAGAGTTTGTCACTAGTCTATTGTGACTCCAGCAAGCTTTGCCAGGACAGGGAAGAAGGAGATGCCTGATACCTCAGGAGGATGGAAACCTATATTAGTTTCCTCTACTTCAAAGTGGGCACCAGGTATAAATATAGGACCTCAGACCCCAACTCTTCAGTCTGGACCTGCAAACTCAGCCAGGCTAAGGACTGCTGTGCTGTTGAAAGGACTGCCACTCTGCTGGACTGCTGCTCTGCTGTGCTGACCTGCTACCTGCTGCCTTGTTGCCTGGGTGACAAGTACTGGAACTGCATCTGTTAAACTTAGGACCCCAGAGTGACTCCGGAGGCTAGTTGACTGGACTCCTGATTAGAGTCTCAGGGCAGAAGGGTCCAACAAACATAAACCTAGCAAATTCAGCACTCCGTCCATCATCTCCTTGTGTTTGCTGTGTTCGCCCTAAGTTGTCAGGGTAAGCCCAGACGTGGGTCCCTTGCTCACTTTGCCACTGGATTCAAGCTAGCCTGGCTGATGAGGGGTGTGTTATATCTCATCTTTCACCCTTGTTATGCATACCAGGTCATTGTGTGTTCCACATTCTGATTCCACTAAGAATCCTTGATTAGAATGGTTTGTATCTGAAGGGTCAGTTGCACTGAGCCTTGATGATGATCAGACTGCTCTATGTTGCTGTGCTGCATTTGACAAATAAACTTTAATTAAATCATCCTGGACTTAATACTTTCTACAATTGGCGACGAGCTGAGGAACACTTCACTCAACAAGGAGCTGCAGCACAGAAGCGACGTGTTCCTGAACCCTATAATTGGTAATGAATTAATCTACAAGCTGTTCTACCAGCGAAGGAAAGAAGAAACATTCCTAGTCACGAAGAAGAAGACCGGATCAGCGTACGCCCAACCGCAAGCTCTTGGTGAATTTTGGAAAATTTTGCGCTTTAGAGATACACGGTAAGCGTTTACCATTGTGCGAGTGCATTATTTCAAAAGTAATCACCTGTGGCAAGCGCGCTGAGGCCTTCACGAGTCCTGGAAGACAGCATTGTTCAATCCTTCTCTCCGGAGTTCCATGAATGTGTGTTTCAACTACGTCTTCACGCAACGTCACAAATTAGAAAACGCGTGACGAATAGACGTGTCACACGCATTACACGTAATGGGGCGGCCATCTTAAGAGTCCTTGACAACGCGCATAGCAACCATTACGCGCTGAGTAATTCATACCAGGAAATCATTCGTGTTATCTACAACTCGCGATTTTAACCCTAACAAGCGTGTGCATCGTGTTGGGACTTCAAGTAAGTGGAAGCAATTTAAGATACAAGGGAGCACGATACTTGTAAAAAAAAAAGGAACTTTAAAATACTTAGACTGTTAAAAAATATAACATCATCTTAATGTTATTCATTTACCTTCAGTAAAAAAAAATGCAATTTGAACCTCCTGCTAAATTTTTACAATCTAAAGGTGATCCTCCATTACAATGGTCTAGATGGAAGGAAGAATTTATCAATTACATGAAGGCTATTGACGGTGACAGAATGGGTGCAGAAAGAAAAAAGAGTATTTTCTTACATTGCCTAGGTTCAGAGGGGCAGATGATTTTCAGAGCATTACCTGAAATTATTATTGCAGAGGGTGGAGAAGCAACTAATGTGTACAATGAGGCCTTGCTCAGGATGGAGAAAAGATTTAAACCCACTAGCAATATAGCTTTGAATAGGTTCAAGTTTTATACGAGGATTCAAGAGGAAAATGAGTCATTTGATGATTTTTTAACATCTTTGCGAACTTTAAGTCTACATTGTAATTTTGGAAACATGAGTGACGAAATGATAAGGGACCAGATTATCGTCCATGTGAGATGCAAAAAGACTCAAGAACAGTTATGGGTGATGGGCGATCCTAAACTATCAGAAGCTATTTCCACGGCCAAAGCTTTTGAACAGACAGGAAAATGGATGCATACTGTAAAGAATCTAAATAACAAATCTGATAAGTCTGAAGAAGTTTGTGCAGTCAAACGTTCTGATCAGGTGAAGAGTGACTTTTCTAACTCAAACTCTTCTAACTCGAATTTGTACACTTCTCACAATTCTAACTATAATAATTTTAGGAGATTTGATAAAAACGACAAGGGTTTTGTTTGTTACAGGTGTGGCAGCAAAACTCACTTGGCTTCATTCGAAGGGTGTCCAGCTATCAACAGAGAATGTAGAAAGTGTGGTAGGTTAGGACATTTTACTAATATGTGTAGAGATCAAAGGAGGTTTATTCCACAAAATAGAAGTAGGGTTTCATGTACGTTAGAGAGACCTGGTGTTATGCCATATAATGGTGAACCTACTGATACCTCACAGAACAAGGGCTTTATTGTATCATTATTTGAACATGTTGCTAATGTGAAAAATTCAGAAGATATGCCTGTTAGGAGCCCTCCTATGTGTGTCGTCGAAGTTTCTGATGTAGATTTAAGTCTCATGGCTGATTCTGGATCCCCATGGACTATTATTTCTAAACAATATTTTTTGGAAAAACTTAGCTTGGTTTTTGATATAAATAAGATATTTCCACCTGATATAACACCAGAAAGCTATGATGGTTCTAGAATTGACATGGTGGGATATTTCAACACCATGCTACGTTTCAAAAGCAGAATTACGAGTATTAAGTTATATGTCTCTGTCAAAGGGATAAATGTGCTTGGTTGGAGGGATCAATGGAAGCTTGGTATAATTTTAAATCCAAGGTTAAAAGAGCCAGTCATTCTGGACGAAAGTGTGTGTCCTAATTACATTTCTTTTACAGGTTGTGAAGACATGGAAAGATTCATAAAAGACAGTTACAAGGAAGTATTTACTGATTCATTGGGAAAACTCAAGGGATACTCTCATCATATCAAACTCAAGAGTAATGTTACCCCTGTCAGGCAAAAGATTAGATCAGTGCCTATTAATGTTAGAGAGGAGTTAAAGAACATGTTAAGGGAACTTGTCTCAGAGGGTATCATTGAACCAATTGACTCCTCTGAATGGGTTTCACCCATTGTTTTAGTTCGCAAACCAGACAAAAAACTGAGATTGTGTGTTGACTTGAGGGCACTAAATTCAGGAATTATTGTGGATTGTCACCCCCTACCCAACATAAATGAGGTAGTTTCTATGTTAGAGGGTGCCAAAGTATTTTCAACGTTTGATTTGAGGTCAGCGTACCATCAGGTTCCTCTCACCGAAGAATCCAAGATGTTAACTGCTTTTATCACTCCACAAGGTCTATACCAATATACCAGAATGCCGTTTGGTCTAGCCTCGGCGGCCTCGGTGTTTCAAAGAGTTATGTTCAACATCTTCAGGGATGTAGATAATTTCGTCAAGTGTTTTCAAGACGATATATTAATATTTTCTGCAAATGAGGAAGAACATCTCAAACATTTGTCAGAGGTTTGTTCTAGATTAAGAGAAAATGGCTTAACGCTTAAGGCACATAAATGCAAAATGTTTAAGAAAACTGTTGAATATTTAGGTCACACTCTTACAGGTGATGGGGTTGTACCAAAAAATCCAACGTTGATGGCATCATAAATGCTCCTGCTCCAATTAACAAGGAACAATTGTTGTCCTTTGCGGGCATGTGTGAGTATTATAGTAAGTTTGTGACTAATTTTGCCACGAAAATGGAGCCATTGAGGAAACTTTTAAGGCAAAAAGCTGTATTTGATTGGGGTAAAGAGCAAGAAGAAGCATTTACCACCATCAAAGAAGATATTGTGAATGCTCCCACTTTAAGACCTTTCTGTATGAACAAACACTGTATTATTACAGTGGATGCGAGTTTGTATGGCATAGGGGGTGTTTTGTCGCAGAAATGTGGCAATGAGGAATGGAACGTGTGTTTTGCTTCGAGAACTTTAAATGAGACAGAGAGAAGGTACGCTGTCATTGAAAAAGAGTTACTTGCATGTGTATGGGGAATTGAACACTATAGGAATTATATATGGGGTAGCAATTTCACATTAAGGACGGATCACAAACCTTTAGTTAATATACTTTCACCTGGTGGTGGATGGAATTCTACTGCAAGAATTGCAAGATTAACTTCAAGATTACAAGAATACTGTTTCAAAACTGAGTTTGTGCCTGGAAAAAAAAATGTTACTGCTGATTTTATGTCACGTCATCCGTGTGAGGTACACCTTTCTAAAAAGGGGGATGATTCAGAAATTGTTACCACTATTCAGGATGTGGTTGTAGGGGCGTTTTCAGAAATCTCAGAGGAGAAATGGAAATCCAGTGAAGAAGAAGATTCATTATGGCAAACTGTTAAGAAATACATTTTGGAGGGTTGGCCAAGGAAAAAGGATATCAGTGAAGAACTTATGCCCATGTTTAATGTTGCAGAGGAGTTAGAATTAGAAGGAGACATTGTTTACAAAAATGGTAAGTGTGTGCCACCGTGTGGTGTGCGTGATTTAATTCTTAAATTAGCTCATAATTCTCACCCAGGAATGTCTGCTATGAAACGTTTAATAAGATCTTATTTTTGGTGGCCAGGGATGGATCGCATGGCGGATCGCACAGTGAGAGAATGCGATGTATGTATTTCCAGTGAAAAGATGCTTAAACTTAATATGCCTCCTCTTAAGAATACAGAATGGCCAGAAGAACCTTGGAAGAAATTGGCCTTTGATATTTCTGGCCCATTTATGAATCTTCCATCTGATTCACGATATGCTTTAGTTTTAGTCGATTACCATTCAAAATGGCCAGAAGTCAAGTTGGTTTCAGTCTCTACCACTGATAGAGTTTTGGAATTTTTCAAAGAAATTTTTGCAAGGGAAGGTTGTCCCTCAACCATTGTGACAGACAATGGGGTACAACTTGTTTCAACAGATATGGAAGAATATCTTAAATGTCACAACATAAGACATGTTACCACATCTCTCTATGCTCCACATGAAAATGGTCAAGTGGAACGCTTCAACCGGGTGTTGAAGGGTTACATTTCTGATGTTGTGAAACAGAGAGGTGATTGGAGAAATTTATTGAGGGAAAGATTATGGATGTATAGAATTACTCCACATACCATAACAGAAGTTAGTCCTTTCCGCCTTTTGAAGGGCAGGGATCCTGCTTCAAATATATGCCCATGGTGGTTTAAAGAGAAGTGCAAGAAAAATATATGGAATGACCACAATCTGCTCAATACTGGTGAAAGAGTTAAAGAAAAACAAACTAGGCACAAAGTGTGGTATGATAAAAGGTGGAATACCAAGGAGCATGATTTTAAAGTTGGAGACTGGGTGAGAGTTAGGAATCCAGGTTTTATTGGTAAGTGTATGAGCAGGTTTGGTAAACCCATAAAGATCACTAAGACTTTTAGGAATAGTCTTATCACTCAAGATGGGAAGTTATGGAATGTCAGACGGGTTGCTAAGTGTCCGGAGAGTTGTAGGACCACAACTGAATCAAAAAAAATTAGCAATTCTGATCTTAGTTCAAATTTGGGAATGCGTACCACCTCACATCATGTACCACAAAATGTCACTGATTCTATGTTTTCTCACAATGACTCTGTTTCTTCTAGAGTTAAGGATTCTAGTCGCTCAAGATGTTTACCGGTGAAATTATTAGATTTTGTAAGATAATAGACATTGGCTTCCCTCTTTCTTTTGTTCCATGTTACTATTCTTTCTTTTTCACATAAGGGAGATATGTTATATCTCATCTTTCACCCTTGTTATGCATACCAGGTCATTGTGTGTTCCACATTCTGATTCCACTAAGAATCCTTGATTAGAATGGTTTGTATCTGAAGGGTCAGTTGCACTGAGCCTTGATGATGATCAGACTGCTCTATGTTGCTGTGCTGCATTTGACAAATAAACTTTAATTAAATCATCCTGGACTTAATACTTTCTACAGGGTGTTACCCCGAAACCGGTCCCAGGATGCTCGTTTCCGGTCCAGGGAAAATCTGGCTTGGCAGTTTGGGCCGGACTGTTCCCATGAGGAACAAGGTCACGACTGATTTGCATATGGCTGGGTCTGAACTGGTGTGGTGAAGTGAGCTAAAGAACGATGATGGCTTCAACCCAGATCTAATAGTGACTGGGGGTGAGTGTCTGAAAAGTTTCAGCGATCTGTCCATCATTTCCTTGTGTTTGCCATATCAAAACAAAGTAAAGTTAAAAAAAAAAAGAAAAGTAAAGGAGTCAGCCTCATAGAGATCTCCTATCTTCTGAATCTTATTTGTGTACCATACCAGCCAGCGGGCTGCCAGTTGCCCGATCAGAATACCCGATTTTGACCATAAGAGCGCGCCTCAGTGTATGTGCCCATCCATTCCCAACTATTTGTGGGCATTTCTCCAAGTCTCGAACATTGCCTTGAATGTAGGCGAACAGCCACTGGCATGCGGGCTTGTCACTGTACTGTGGCATCACAGCTATCATGGTAACCATTGCTATGGTTACTGATGCTGTATGCCTCTGTGTGTGTGTTCTAGATCTAAGCTGCAGCAGTTAGAGAGAAGCCTTGCTGTTGAGTAGATGTACCTGCTTGCTCCCAATAAACTTACTGAATTCACATACTAGAGTGGAGTATCTTTACATTTTGGCGACTTCGGAAGGGATCTGGACTCATCAAGGAATTTACAAGACTCCATTTTCATTCTTCTTGACCTCGAAATATATTTTTTTCATTTAAGAGCAGTCTATTGAGCAAGCAGAGTGAGAGACTGCTCATCTCTTTGGGACACCACAGTTTTTACGCGTTGTTACATGCAGAGAAAATACTGTTCATCCGAATTTACAAGGAAAACAAATTTATTTGTGAGTGCTACTGGCAAGCTCTATTGCCTACTCTCATTGACGTGCACTTCAGGAAAAACTCTGCCATTGACGCTGACCTACAGGCAATTACAAAAAGAACGGTGTTTCTACTCGGAAAAAGGTAACTTGCTAACCGTTACCTACCAAGAGTGACCGTTGAAGCAACTTCTTTTCGGCCGCATTTTTCGAGCGGCGGCGACACTTGACAACGTTCCACCTTCATTGTTGTCACCCGACTTCTTCAGTTTCCAGAAGCCCCGTTCCAGGAGACGAGCTCCAAGGAGTCCATTCCAGGCAACGTCAGCTTCTGTTCAGCTTCAATAGGTGACGTATACAAAGAGACGCAAGGAATTCTACACACTCCCGTCAACGCTGTACGCGTCATCACGCTAGGTTACGCAACGTGACCTTACGTGGTGGCCATTTTGAAACCTTGCCTCTTAGCAACACCGATCAGAGCAATCTACACACCCACCACAACCATTGCGATCGGAGCAATCTACACGTCCGCTACAACCAGTTGAAATATTTGGTTTCTTGAGCAACACTGATAGGAGCACTCTGCCCAAAATCGACAACCGTTCCAGCCAATGGTAACTTTGAAATTTTAAAATTAATTACTCGACGGTGATATGCACACCACCTATATTAGTGCATATTTTTGCTCATACTGATACTGTAATTACTTTCAAGCAATCTTCAATGATATGCACATCCTTTAATACCTACGCATATGCCATTATATCATTATATCATTAATATTATATGCTTATAGTCACTTTATATACTAATTTTGACTTACGCTGTGATTGTATATCATAAAAGTAATTATTAATTACTGCCTCACTGCATTTAAACATGGCTACTCAGGGTTATGGTTTGGTTTCCCCTGTCCCATTTCTTACTCGTCCTGGCGAACCTGTATTGAAGTGGTTAGACTGGAAAGAATATTTTCTTAATTATATATCTGCTTTAGAAGAAGAGAGTGAGGACGAATTCTCTCCATCTAGGAAAAAGAAAATGCTGTTACACAGTTTAGGGCCAGAAGGGTCTAGAATTTACTATCAAATGGAAAAAAAGCAAGATCTGGAGGGGGTTCCAATGTATTTTTGGAGGCTCTAAAAGATCTTGATGCACATTACCAACCCACAGTGTGTGTGTTGGAATTAGTAGATAAGAATTTTTTCAAAGGAAACAATATAAATCAGAATCTGTTGAAGATTATGTGTCATCTTTGAAGAAATTATCTATTAATTGTGATTTTGGCAATCTCCATGATAGTTTCATTAGAGATCAACTTGTCATGCACTCCAATAATGCTGCTATTCAAGAAAAATTGTGGGTATGTGGAGATGCACCTTTGAATGCAATTATAGCCATTGTTAAAAAAGGAGAAATGTCAAAAAGATGTGTACAAGTTGCACTTAAAAACAATGAAGAGGGTAATGTAGTCAGCAAAGTATCTAGTAACATAAATGAGGGAAAGAAAATCGACAAACGCACTTATAAAGAAGTCAACAAGAAAAGTACTAACTTTAAAAAAAATTATCAGGATGACAAACAACTAACATGTTACAGATGTGGGTACAAAGGCCATAATGCGAATGAAAAATGGTGTCCTGCATTGAAATCCAGATGCAGATTGTGGTATTATGGGCCCTTTCACAAAAGTTTGCAGAAGGAGAATTAAGAAGGGCAACAAAAAGGTGGTAGGATGTATTGAAGACAAAAATGAAGAACATATTGAAGATGGAAACTCCTCTAGTGATGATAGTATACTATGCATAAATGACATAAATGATCCTGATAATGTAGTGTTGAATGTTTGTACCACAGGGAAAAAGAAACGGATTTGTGAAGTAAATATAGGAGGTGTTAATTTGCAAATCGTACCTGACTCAGGCTCACCTTACACCATCATTCAACGTGATGTATGGGAGAGTAAATTTGCAAATGTTCTTGAGCCAAAATTGAAGCCTCCTGACATACAGCCAGTAACCTTCACTGGTGAAAAGATTCCCATGGTAGGTTACGTGGAGGTTATTTTTGAGTTCAAGGACAGAAGCGCTATGTGCAAATTATATGTTGCAGAAAAAGGACCATCTGTACTAGGGTGGATCGATCAGGGAGAACTAGGGACCATTCTTAATCCCAAAATGGAGGACCAAGTCATGCTTTTAGAAGAGACAGATAAAAGTCTAGTTAATGACATTGTTAAACAATTCCCTAGTGTTTTTTCTGGAAATGTAGGAAAACTGTGTGGTTTTGTACACAAGATTATACTCAAAGACAATGCTGTACCAGTCTGCCATAAAGCCAGAAACATACCCATTAGTATAAGAGAGGGTGTCATGGCTGAATTAGACACTTTAGAAAAAAAAGGAATAATAGAGCCTGTAGAAAGCGCAGAATGGCTCGCTCCCTTAGTCGTAGCGCGCAAACCTGACGGCCGGTTGTGCCTATGCATTGACTTGAGAGATCCCAACAAAAACATCATTGTAGATAAATTCCCCTTACCTAGAATTGATGAGTTACTAGCACAGACCAATGGGATTAAATGGTTTTCGACCATAGATTTAACATCTGCTTATCATCAAATCCAGTTACATGACAGCAGCAGAAGCCTAACAGCCTTTATAACTCTGTACCGCTTCGTGCGAATGCCTTTCGGCCTTGCTTCTGCTGCTGCCGTGTTCCAAAGGTTAATGCACAAATTATTTAAAGGGCTAAAAGGCATAACCTACTTCCAGGATGATATATTAATCATGGGTCGCGACAAGAACGAACATGATGAAAGACTAAAAACTGTTCTCCACATTTTATCCGAAAAAGGATTAACTGCTGAACTAAAGAAATGCAAATTTAGGATGAAGTCGGTCACATACCTAGGTCATGAAGTAAGTGGTGATGGGATCTCTCCAAAAAAGGGCTTAATTGAGGCCATCAGGAAGGCACCCACACCCAAGTCGAAAGATGAAATAAGATCATTTCTTGGCATGGCTGAATTCTACTCCAAATTCGTACAGAATTTCACCACCAAAACTTACAACTTAAGACAATTACTTAAGGTAAAACAAGAATTTCTCTGGAACAAGGAACTTGAAGATGACTTTATAAAAATAAAAAGTGATCTTATTTCTGCCTTTCCCCTCCAAGCTTTTGACAATCTTGCACGAAGTATTATCACCACTGATGCAAGTGGCAAAGGCTTAGGAGCAGTCCTATCGCAAATCAACGACAGAGGTGAAGAAGTGACTATCGCTTTTGCTTCTCGATCACTATCCCCAACAGAAGAAAAATACTCAGTGATAGAGAAAGAAATGCTAGCCACTGTATGGTCGATGGAAAAATTTAGGCAGTTCGTGTGAGGCACTAAATTCATTCTCCGTACCGACCATAAACCGTTGCTTAAAGTGTTACCCTCAGAAGGTGTACTCAAGGCCACTCCAAGAATAGCCAAAATGAATTTGAAACTCTTGGATTTCACTTATGAAATTGAATACCTACCTGGGAAAAGAAATCAGGTAGCGGACTACCTCAGTAGATTTCCCTTACCATATGAAACTTCTGAACAAACTGATTGGGATGACTTCAAAGTAGCTGTGGTATATGACAATACTAATGCTATCACCAAGGATGAATGGGACATTGAGTATGCACAAGATGAGGTATTGTGTAAAGCGGCATCCTTCATCACTCAAGGATGGCCCAGCAAAAATGAAAGTCAAGGAGAATTAAGAGCTATGTGGGAAATACAAAATGAACTATCTTTTGACAATTCTGGTTATATCTGCAGAGGAGAGAGAATTGTTGTTCCCACAATATTACGATCCAAAGTCTTGGAATTAAATCATGAAAGTCATCTGGGCATCCTAAAGTTAAAAGCCAGGATCAAAATGTCATATTGGTGGCCAGGTATGGACAGAGATACAGAAACATTTGTTAAACAGTGTTCTATTTGTCAAGACGCTGATAAAACCCAACGGGTACTCAGACCCACTCTTGGCACCAGACTCCTTCCTGATCGACCTTGGGAAAATCTCAGTATTGATTGGTTAGGTAGGCCACCATAAGCACATTCTGGTAGTCATTGATGATTACTCAAAGTGGCCGGAGATTGAGATCACTGAAAACTTTGACACGAAACAAGTCATCAAATTTTTGAAGAGCGTGTTTCTGCGAGAAGGGATTCCCAAGAACATTCTAAGCGACAATGGACCACAATTCTCATCTGAAAAATACATCAAATGTTTGGAAAGAAATGGTATTTGTGGGAAGAAAACCCCTGTATATCATCCAGCAGGGAATGTTATTGTGGAAAGATTAAACAGAGTCATAATGGGTAGTGTACAAGCATCATTGAATGCAGATAAAAATTGGGAAAAGGGACTCTTAAGCACACTTTGGGCCTACAGGATCACACCCACAGGTACTGGGTATAGTCCTTTCAGAATATTACGGGGCAGAGAACCCTTTACCAAAGACAATGTTGCTTGGAACACCATGAAGAAATGTGGTAAATGGTCACCTGCTGTGGTCAGATCTAATTTAAGAAAAATGCATGAAACCTGTAAAGCCCATTTCGACAGAACACACAGCACGTGACATTAACCTGAAGTAAGGTGATTGGGTCAAAGTGAAACTCAGTTCTAAGGTAAAAATAGGACAGAGTAAATACTCTGCACCATTGCAAGTAGTCAAACCTTACTCCAGGTCTGCCAAATTGAGTGATGGGAAAAGTTGGCATTACAACAGGCTAAGTGTGGCAATGTTAGCCACAATAAAAGATCAGAAAAACCTTCTTCCTCAATGAGTTGGATGTGGGATGAAGTCACTGATGCTACAGTTGCTAATCAAAAAAGTTCCCATCCTCAATCTGTCAGGGTTGTTCCTAGTGACGCTGTACAACCTTCCTGCAGCTCAGGGAAGATGACACGTGTTGGTAGAGCGATAAAATTACCAATGAAATACAGAAGCTATGCTATGTAACTAATTCTTTATTATTATTATTATTTTTTTTGCAAAGGAAGGGGGTAGAGCTACGCTTTGTATCCTATGTAACTTTTGCAAATTGACTCCCTTGCATTCTAAGTCTTGGCATTTCCATATTCATATTCTTAATTTCTACTGAGTATTTTTAGGAATGTATTTGATTATATATGTATTTGTTCTAGTTTATTTTGTTTGAATAAAGAGAGGAGATGTGGCATCACAGCTATCATGGTAACCATTGCTATGGTTACTGATGCTGTATGCCTCTGTGTGTGTGTTCTAGATCTAAGCTGCAGCAGTTAGAGAGAAGCCTTGCTGTTGAGTAGATGTACCTGCTTTGCTCCCAATAAACCTACTGAATTCACATACTAGAGTGGAGTATCTTTACATGTACATTATGCCCACATTAAGTGGAGCTTGTACTATAGCACGTTCTACAGATACCCACTGAGACAATCAGTGCTGTCAGCTAAAAAATATACCAGCTGTGATGGTGTGCAAGGTAATACATGTACATGTCTGGGAGGCGTAGTCCTAGTGTTTGAATGCACCTGAAGTGATTGCTAATGGCTAAGGTTAAACTGTATGCTGAGGGGAGCATTTTAAATGTATTCTCAACAACTAGTATTGTTTGCACTTCGAAATGTACTTGGACAATAAACTGATTCCAAAGGTTGACTGATGTCTCAGCACAGCATTCAGCGATGAAAGTAGAGTTTGCAATTTCAGATATTGTCTAATAGAAAATGACTTACGTGATGACAACATCTACTGCAGCTTCAATATCAAATAGAAGCATAAAACAATCAACAAAGTGGCATATGAAACCCACTTAATTAACCATTCCTCGGTTAGCACACGAGAAAAGTTAACATCAGCCTCTGCAATTGATTAGAGGCTAAGGAAATTCCTGAAATTCTGACTGTATCTCCTCTTGGACTGACTTTTGAAATAAATTTAGTCAGCAAGGAGCCTCTTTTCAGTATCCCTGAAATCACAAACGTTGCACAACACAGAAGAACAACATCCATATTTGAATGGAAGTCTTTTAAAGAATTCTAGGGAGACATATTTATATAAGGATAATATAGGACAAATTTATGAAAACTGTAATTTTCTCCTTGGTCTCTTGACCAGGCAAGAAGGCCAAGTACTGTTGACGACTATTTTTATGCAGGCTTCAAAAACACAGATGTGAAGACTTCCTCCATGGTTCAGTTCTTAATATCAAAATTCAAAAGTTCCAAACCAGATTTCCATGCCCTTCTGAAATCAGCTTCCTATTCTGCACTTCGAATTCTAAAACTCAATTGAAACCTGTACATGTCACACATTTGCACAATTAGAAGACTCGAGAGAACACACAAATTGGTTGACGTTTACTACAATGATATCTGTAAACAATCTCCTTAAAACTATTTGCATAGTAGTTGGCATTGTACAAATTAGGACATTAATGACGCTATCACCCTGATCAGCATTCTGGGTTTTATGTTTTTCTGTCTTGGAAACCAAATAATGTATTGATCAATTCTGCTTAAACAATTCACAGTGAACCATGCATCTGGCGAACAAAGAGTTGTGAGGGTTGCTTCAATAACTAACTCTTAATATCATGAAAACATACAATTTTTTATAGAGCCACAAAAAGATGAAAGCTGTCTAAACAACCTTATAAAGACAATTAGAAACCCCTAAGCTGTGTCAACTATTCTGCATGACAGAGTTCCTAAATTTGATTTAATCTGGCTGATATCTGAATCGTATATGAAAAGGGATCGTATTGGTTGGGGATGGGGGATCCAGCATTTATGCTAAAATTGATACAAAATTGAAACTCTGGGAGCATTCCTCCTTCCTGCCGAAACTATAGATGCCTAGTTTTGATTCCTCCTCATTCCTGTTTCTTCCATCATCCTACACATCTATTTTAATTTTTTTTTAAATCTCACTCTGCAGGTTATTTCCCATCCTTGCTTTCACTCTTTGTGACACATTTCCTATCTTTCGTTCTTCTCTGATCGGTGCTGAAGTCTGATGAAAAATTATGAAGATATGGTAAGGTCTCCAAAAATGGGTGCTGATGCCCACCAACTGCAACAATTAATGATTAATTGGTTTCTTCCAGTCCCAAGCAAGCTGCAGTTTCTCAATGTTTTGAACCTTGGTGCAAGGGAATAGCTGAAACTTGAGATTCCTGTAGTGACCAGCTAGAGTGAAGGGGAGTTGTCAAGGAAGGTAGACTCAGAGAGTGGAAAGGAGGAGAGACTGACAGAAGCTACTCCTTTACTGAAGGACAAAATGATACAACCTTCGGACATGCACTTTGGTGCTCCACCATCAGTGAGTTTTTAGACGTACCTAAAAAGACATAGCACTCTACTGGGCATATTAAAAAAGGGATGAATAAATCTTTAGTACTGGAATGATTAATGGGTCCAACATGTCTTTACTTTTTACATAACATTCTTTTAGGTCATACCAAAATTAATATATGAAATAATATTCAGGATTTTCACTTACCTTTCCTGTCTTAATGTAAGATTTTCTTGCATCTATGTAATCAGATTTATTTTCATTTTTAGGCACTTCTGTTAATTCTTTTCCAATTAGTTCTGCTTTCCGGCAGCCCATTATTGTTTCAAATGCAGGATTTACATACTGTGAAAAAACAAGTGTTGCATAGGGTTAAGTGTAGCATAAAATGTTTCAGATCCTACAAAGTCAACAACCACATTGAGGTAGCATCTTAAGAGTACAGCGGAAAAACCACTACTTCCAGATGAACTGTGATATATACCATTTACAACTACAAGCCATTTTCGTTACTATAACTTTAGGATGGTGATACAGACTACAGTAAAGCCAAAAGTAAAAGGATGTAAAGCCATGTTTTTTAGACCAAGTCTCTCCCGAACCCAACACCACACGTCATGTGGTAATGAACAACCCAGCGAAAGTCCCATCTGAGTTCAGCTACTTTGTAAACTTCCGAAACAGCATCTTTCAAAGGGACGGGGATGTTGTTGGTGCCCATGCAGTCATCATACACATTAGTAGTGAAGAAGTGATCCCCCTGTCCTTTCCATCTATGAACCTAGGATCTAGAACAATATCCCCGCATCCATTAGAACTAAATTTAGTCAAGTGTTGAAGACTTGCCTCTTTAAAAGAGCATTACATCACAATGCATTAACCGTCCCAGCTACCTCTCGTTTAACTCGTTGACTATGCTTGACTTTGATGATATACAGCGCTCTGCATGCCTTTTGGCTAAGATTGCTCTCCAGAAAATTATATACAAACATGCCTTTGTTAACAGCCTAGACTAGAGGAAAATGTCCTCTGAGCAATGAAACAGCGAAGTTAAACCTTGGAATACTGAGCCATTCAAAAGTGGAGGGAAAACATAAGGGACAATGAGTATAGAAAAGAGACTTCAACTAAAGAGTTCATGGTGGGAAGTCCTACATCCAAAGACATCACTGTTATGTTCATGTCCCACGTTGATAGTTGCAGCCACTATTAGACAGGCGGTGATCACACATGAATTCACTCATCTGACAACGGCTGTTCCATGCGAGCAAGCCTACAGAAAGAAGCTCCTATAGTCGGGCAGGCAACCTCTGATTCCAATACTGGTGTCTGCGTATCTCAATGCGCCACTGTATCTGCATAACAACTGCAATGTGGCCAACCACCCCAACTTCCAGCACAACCCCCTTATGTGAGTGGCTGTCATTGGTCTCAGAGGGCCTCCACCAACCACCATGAGGGAACTGCTGTATGCTTCAGACTACTGAGGAATGTAGAACATATTACAGTATGAGACCAAAAATAAAGTGGCAGTCTCAGCTGGTTGGGCAACCAAAACTTTAAAAACACATAATGGGCACACAGTAGTGTGCTTTTAAGACACTGCAGCAACATGATGTAACAGAAAGAAGATCACTGCCACCTAACTAACCTGAGACAAATGCAAAGTGGCAGCATTAAAAGAAAAGAGGAAAACAAGCAAGTGTCGAGGATAAGCTGATGAATGGCATCCCATACATCTGCTACTTTTCTAAGTGTCACACTGACCTCTTATTTTGGTAAGCTCACCACAATTCTCACAGGTCACAGAGCTGGCTCCAGTGCAGGCGCCAACAAAGGGAGCCTGGACCTCAAGATACGCAAGGAAAAGAAGGACCGTTATAAGGCAAACAAAGAATAAAAAATAAAGTGGGAGGCAAGGAGAAGAGAAGCAGACAGACTTTAAGCAGCTCTGACACCTCGCTCTTGAACAGGGCCCTGTTCCAACCTTCCAATATTTGTGTTCCTACACTACAAAAGGGAACAGCATCACTCATAACAGGCGGAATGAGGGTCCTGGTTCCTGCTGGCTCAGGGCAGAATGTACCTACCTGCTTCCCCCAAGATGAACAATGACACCATAAAGTGTAACCTCAAATTTAGTCAACATTTCTTTCATACCACATTTCTTTCATTATCTATTATCTCATTCATCCTTCTTGAATCCTCTTCTCTCCTGTTCAGCAGTGCCAGTAACTTACTTACCATGTCTCCCACTTCAGTATAAATGTTTTGTTTACATAGGTATGTTGTCTTATTTCAGTCTCAGCTAAGGCTTTATTTTCTGCGTGCTTAGCTGTAAAGCATCTGGAGTGCTCCAGTGATTGTTCACTTATACATTTTCCATCTAGCCTCAGTGTTTATGATTGTATCTTCTCCATATGCTCTTTCCTGGCCTTTTTAATACTGATAATTTTACAGATTACCTGTTACAAAGCCAGTTGATTTAAAAGTCTTCCACATTATGTTGGACTCTACCGAGCCCTTATTATTGGCTAAATAATTTGCTAAGGTTTCTGCGATGTACTTCTAACTTTACTATTTTTGAGTTCGCATGCATTTAGCCTCCATTCATCTTTTCTGTCTGTCCTTCTGTCTTAAGGTGACTGTTACTGGGGAGTGGTTTGATAGCCTTCTGGCCAGCTATACAGGTTATGTGCCTTTGAGAAGTCTTTTATCAGAGTAACAGTAATCCAGACTTGTTAGTGTGCCATGTGCGAAAGTATATTGTCGAGCTATTGCACTACACTGCAGCAGTTGCTGCTTGTTATGTGTTCCTGCTGCTGTATGCTAATTGTTCACAGCATAAGATTAAAGTTTCCACTTACTTGTAGTAATCCCTTAGGGACAGTACAATGGCCAAGCTTAGCCTGTTCAGTGTGTTCCTCTGTAATGTCAGGTTAAGTGCACAGACACCAGCACCACTGTCTCGCTTTCTAATTCCCCCAAAACCACCATGAAACAGCATTTTCGTCAAATGCAATTCACTTTGATCGCAAATGGTTTAGATCGTCTAGTTAGTATGGCCACGTCTAAAGCCCCGGAGGAAAAGCCCACTTGGACAAGTAATTTATATTTACCCCGAATAATAGTTGGCATTTATTACCTATAAAGTGGGTCTCCTTCAACAGCACATTATCAGGGCCCTTTCTCTGTAGCATCTGATAGATTGTTCCTTTTTAGGTCTTGGCTGTAGGCAGTGAATGTGCTGCCTCGAGGAGACATGCTGCATCTACTTTGTGGGCTTCAGCCTGCCCATAGGCTTCCCATTTGCTGGCTCCATCGTCGGTCGCCTATTCTTTCCCATGTTCCCTGCCAGCCACAGTATGCCCTCCCACTCCTACGTCCTCTCCTGTTATGGCACCTTACTACCCCTCCCTCATGGGCTCTGCGGCTCGCCCTCCTCCTTGCTGAATAGCGGCATAGCATGGGACACTGAGCCCGGGTCACGGATGGTATGTTTTACAGCTGCTCATCAGGCCAGTGCTGCGGCAGCGCAGGCTCTCGAGTGTGAGCTTGCACAGTAGGGCACGCACTTCAGAGCGGCTGTGCTACAGCGGGCCCGCACCATGAGGTATCTGCACGAGCAATGGAGAGCCAGCCGGGAACAGGCACCAACACAAGCAAAGGCCGCCTGCGCACATAACCGTCAGCAACGCACTAACGTCACCATCACCCTATGCCACACAATTGGAGGTCATCTTGTAATGGGCTTGGCTTCATGGCAAACCTATACAAACGGAGAAAAAGGCCAGTATTTTTTTTGTATTGCCATGTTAAGTCTAAGCAAATGGTTATTAACAAGCAGACACCTAACGTTCACAGACTGAGGATTGACTGATTACAACATGGTTTCAGAAGAGACCGATATTGCCGCCTGCGCACTCTTCAGTATAGGGGTGGCGGCGTTCGAACTTTTGTGTCCAGCCATCCCTGCAAAATAGTCTTACCCAAAATTACGTGTTTTTTCACTGTTAACATGTGAGATGTGGCACGATTCATGCAGCGTTGAAGCCAAAATGTGACCGCGTATTGAGAGTATCTCCTCTAAGGATTACAGAAACAGACTGAAATTCAGTAATGTTTTCAATTTATCAAAATTAAAATGTGCCATGTAATACAAGCAACATTTTTTGTGTCATTTCCATATTTGCAGTGTGCGTATGTTTTATATTTTATATACAACAGCTACAAATCACAATCTTTTCCCACCAACGCACACATCCGTTCATTAAAAAGTCAGTGTCTCTGCACCCATGGGTGGCGAGTTCAGTGACCATTGGCCCTGCCCCTATCCACTGAGCAGCATTATATGTCCATGCTTAGCTTCACAGCACTGAATGGGGTCTTTGCTGCCTGTTTGTTAACAATAAAGCAAGGTTCACTGTAGGAAAGTAGGATCTGCTTTCATGGTTAACCCCACTTTTTGCTGATGTCAGTATATTTTTTTTTTACTAGTCTGACTAGGATCCTGCCAATCAGGATCCCAGTCACTGTGCTTCCTCCCTAAATTGACCATGGTAAGTACTATTGTACCTCCACAATTGGCTACTGGTGTACCCCTGTAAGCCCCTAGTATATGGTACTAAGGTACACAGGGAACAGGTACACTAGCGGTGTCCTATGGGCTGCAGCATGAATTGTGCCACCCATGGGAGCCCACTCAAACTGTGACTACAGGCCTGTCATTGCAGCCTGTGTGAGTTGGTGCTTGCCCCTCTCAAGACAGATGCAAGCTTCCTTATATCTGGGGTCACTACACTTAAAACCTATAAGTCACCCCTATGACAGGCTCTTCAGTCCTGAGGAAAGAGTGCTTGGTTATAAGTGTGAGGGTGCCCCTGCATGGGCAGGACACCCCTACAAACCCTGGAGTCGATTCTCCAGGCTTTAACAGTGCAGTCAGCCATTTTAATACATATAGGGGCACATGCATCAAGGTAGGCTTTTGCGATTCCTTAATTGCGATTATTAAGGAATCGCAATTAAGGAATCGTAAAAGCCTATGCATGTATGAATCGCTAAAAAAATAGCGATTCCTAAACATTCCTTAATTGCGACTCGCTATTAAGGAATGGCTTCCCATTCATCCCTATGGGCCTGCAGGCCCATAGGGATGAATGGGAATTGCATGCGCAATTTGCGAGTGCCCAATAGGTACTCGCAAATTGCGCATGCACTTCAAGGGTGCCAAAAGGACACCCTGTTGCACCCCTGAAATAGCAATGTGAACACATGTTGAGCACACACATGCCCCAAGGGCATGTGTGTGTGTAACCTGAACTTTGAAAAATGCACTTTAGTGCATTTTTCAAAGTTTTCGCTAATTACCATTAGGTTTAATTTTTCGGTAATTAGCGGCCCTTAATTGCGAAATCTCCATTTTAAATGGCATCTTGCATTGCATTCAAGGCATCGCAATTTGCGATGCCTTAAATGCAATCGCAATTTGCGAATTTTGCATTTGGGATGATAAATCCCAAATGCAGAAATACTGGTCGCAAAGGGGCAGATTCTGCGAATCTTCCCCTTTGCGACCGGTTTTTCGCTTGATGCATGGGGCCCATAGTGTACATCAGTCCTAACTATATAGTGGCTGCACCGACCCGGTCATGTTTGGTATCAAACATGTTGGAATCATACCCCAAAACCGATTCCAGTGTTGGAACTATGATCCCATGGGGTACCCCTCTGTACTACCGGTAACAGCCTTTCAGGATCTGACAGCAAGCTAGTGCTGCTGCCGACCACAGACACAATTCTGCCCTCCTGCTGCTGAGCCAAGCTCGAGCAGGGGAAGGTAGAATAGGTTTCCTGTCTCAGGGAGGTGTGACCACCTCCCAGACAGGACTTAGTGTACTGGGCGGGGGCGCTGGCCAGCGCTACCACACTGCTTTGAAGAGCACATTTAGTGCCCTTCTTGCATACTCGAGTTGGAACCAGTTCTGGGAGCCCTTGGCTCCCGCTCTGGGGCGAAAATGGACAAAGGACATGGGAGTATACTCCCCCTGAGTCGTTCCAACCCTTTCCCTAGGGAACTTAAGGGGTTACCTGTGTGGCTCTTCAGATTTGTCCTCCTGGTCACCTCCGAGTGGCATACACACTGTCCCCTCTGAATTCAGGTTCTTCACTTCCAGAATCTACCCTTGGATTCGGCCGGATACAGTCGTCTCCAGTTGCATTTTTCCTGAAGTCCTCCATTGTGCTCTACGGCAGTTTCCAACGTCACTTCGCACCTATGCACCCGGCTTCCCTGGTGTAGGTATCCTAGTTCCTGAGGTATCCACTGGTGGGGTGACTATCCAACCTTCTGTCTTCAATGGGGTTTCTTTAGGGTCCACTGGAAAGGGTCCTCCTTCTCCAAAACTGCAACCACGACGTTCCCGTTGTCTTCTGTTTTACACGTGGCTGTGTTTCTACTCTGCACACAGCCTTCGTGGGGTTCCTGGGTACTTACCTTAGGTGGTTCCAGGTGTTCCCCACTCCTCAGAGTCTCCTGGTCCAAGTCCCGACTTTGGTCGCAGTTCACATTCTACTTTCTTAATATATGGTTTGGTCTCCCCCAGGAAACCACTGTATTTTGTTTTACTTACTTATTACAATTGAGGTATTGTTGTGTATTTGTGTTTATATCTCCGGGCAGGAGATATACCAATGTGTTAGTGAGTTTTGTGTAATAAACAGACATATCTTAATATATACACTGTGTGGTTCTTTTTTGTTTAACCTACACTACATGATTAGATCTGGTAAAACAAGCTGCTTAACACTCCTTCAAGATAAACCTGAAGGCTGCTCTCCACAGCTACCATTTAGAGAGCTTTCTATGGTTATCTAAGACGACTAAAATCAGCATAAGGGTTGTCTGGATTAGTGCAAAGTGCTTCACTTAATCCTTTCGCTGCTAAGCCTTTTTTGGGCTTTTTGGGGTAGTTTGTGCTTAGGCCCCTGTAACTTTTTGTCCACATAAGGTATCCAAGCCAAATTTGTGCCCTTTTCTTCCAACATAATGGGGATTTTAAAGGTACCCAGGGTTTGAGGATTCTCTTGGAGGGGACCCAGAAATTAGCCAAAATACAATTAAATTTTGGTGGGTTTTTTTAAAATGGGGAAAAAGTGCTGCAGAAGAAAGCGTCTGGTTTTTCCCCTGCAAATGGGATCAACAAATGGTTTGTGGTGCTGAAATCCTCATCATCCCAGCTTTCAGGGACAAGCAGACGTTTATCAGAAAACCATTTTTTTTTTTTACAGTTTTGGAATTTTACTGGGACATAGTCTATTTTTGCTACTTTTTGTGCTTTCAAACTCCTTCCAGTTAGTGGTAGAAATGGGTGTGAAAGCAACAATGGATCCCGGAAAGCTATACATTTCTGAAAAGTAGACGAAATTCTGAATTCAACAAGGGGTCATTTGTGTAGATCCTTCAAGGTTTTTTTTATAGAAACTAACAGTTGAAAATAAGAAAAATTGAAAATGAGTTGAAAAAAACAGCCATTTGTGCCAACGTTTTCACCTGTAATTTCTTCTAATTATAACAGATGTTTAAAAGCAATACACCGTTACATCCGCTGGACCTTTCTGGTTGTTGGGATATATAGGACATGTAGGTTCACCAAAACCCCGAGGAACCTAGAGCCAATAACTGAGCAGCGTCTTGCAATGGTTTTTCGTTGTGTACCGGGTATATAGCAATTAATTTGGTAAAATATAGAGTAAAAAATAGGTCTCAAAGACACCTATGTATTTCCGAAATGGGAACAAAATATAGAGTTTAGAAACAGTAGCTATTTGCACATCTCCGAAATTGTGGTTACCCATACTAGCCTGTGAATTGTAGGACATTTTTCAAAGTGACTTCTTTTTTACACATCGTCGTACATTAGGAAGGCAGAAATGCATAGAAAGTCAATAGGTAATAACAGTTGCTCTACAATTCTAAGTTACCCTAACACTCCAGATAAAAATGGTACCTCACTTGTGTGGGTAGGCCTAGTGCCCGCGACAGGAAACAGCCCCAAACGCAATGTGGACACACCACATTTTTACAGCGAAAACTGACACTTTTTTTTGCAAAGTAGCTAGCTGTAGATTTTGAACCCTAGTGTTATATTCCATATAGGTACCCTATATAGGCGCAGGTAACATTGCAACCTTTCACCTATATTCTTCCCTACATTACATACATAACGGTTCTTAGGGACTGACCTTTTACCTAGATACGACACTGCATTCAGAACGCGGGTTTCCCCCTAGTTCGAATCTCATACATTATGCATGAGGCTTCTTGGAAGCACAGCAGGACTAACAGCAGGACGAACATCTCCTGTATAATATCTCTGTATAAAGTTCAGGCCCGACGTCATCCTTTAGGCCGACACAGTAACACAGCAAGGTAGGACCCCTGGGGAGACCTATGGGTATATATACATCACATCTTGCTTAGAAGGACAAGGGAGACCGAGACTTCCCGGCTGACACACTGACCAGAGATGCTGAGGTTCCTGCATGCAGACGCTGCAGCTCGCAGTGGTCTAACATCCCTCGCGGGGTGTCCAACTCGAGACCAGGACGGGGTCCCATATTCTCTCATTCTCAGGTAATGGGGTTGACTAGATCCTAGAGGTATTCTTGGCATAACACCTACACAGATCACAGATGCTAGGTACATTTAGGTACATCTAGTTAGGGAGGCATCGTAGGAGTACGCACTTATTATCATGTGTTTTATGTACTTGTATATATTCATGATTTCTGCGAGATGGTAGAACTATACCATCCCTTTACTTTCGTAGTACTGCTAATCATATATCTCTGCTACTGTCTAATGGTTGTTGCAGCTCATCTATTCTACACTAGAATAACAACTGTTCAATAAATTCTTATTGAAAACGCCCAGCCTGTTTATTCTGTGTGTCTCTCTGAGACGAACTAAGTAAGCACGAGTGACTGAACGAAAGGTAGTATATTGTTTCCACGATCCTGAGGGATTAGGGTTGTCATGTTCTGAGGTTGCCAGAATCTATTATCTCCTTGGTAAGAGGAGATTATAGTGGCACTGTGAGCTAGCTGATACAGACAGGCTAACGTATCCGGTGGGGGTGTACGGAATCAGTCCGCCACCAATCCCACAGTTTAGGTTATACAAACGCGCAGATCCTGTATAGGTTATATAGCAACTACACGACATGGCACCGCCAACGTTGGTTGGGTACTTATTTAACAGTAGAATCTGAGTAGTTCAGTCGTGCTATTCTCAGAGACCCCTACTCACAAAACACCAGAGACATCTGGAGTGGGTGGGCACAAACTCAGCCACAGCTGAGTAGGCTAAAAAATCCTATTTATTGGCTGTTGGTTAATCAAGCTTGAAGGACACAGTGTTCCTAAAATTGTGCAAAAACACCTTATCTTGGTTTCCTTGAAAAACTATTTAGTGTTCTAAAAGACAATGACTAACCAGGTCTTAGACCAACTGCAACAAGCACTGCCCCTCTCAGACGAGGAGGTAGATGCAGACGCAATACACATTGCACCAAATTTTAGAAATACGGTCACCCTGAGGCTGCTAGAGCATGGTTTAACACCTAGGGGTGGTATTGTAGTATTCGTGATTGAGGCGCACGAATCAAACAGAACAGAGGTATTTTATTCGTCGGTTACATTCCCAGCAGCAAATGCAAGAACAAAAACATTTCACTCCTACACAGAAGGAGATGCACCCGCGGAATATTGTCCATTTGAGGACATTGAGGTTCCGCTCACGTACCAGGAACCCTTATACTGGTTTAAAGGCGCCCTACCCCACATAAGAAGAGTAAGACTCGGCCCGCTCGGAAGAGAAGGGGCAACATGGCCAATATTAGCGGCCTACACACCACATCCTGACATTGAAACAATGCCACCAGGAGACTTACTCACACAACACAAAGAATTAATAAAAATATACAGAAACCTGACGCAATTCGTCATGAGGACACTTACAGTCCAATCAGCAATAGTTGCTACTAATGGAACTCAAGTTCAAGGTACAGCAACTAAAATCACGCCACAAACATTACACGCAGTAATGGGTAAAATGCCCACAAAACGTGAACAAATGCCATTCTGGGTAGCTCAGAAAATAACACAGCTAGAGGCAGTATTCCCAAATACTACCCCGTATGAAAAACACAGAATGCTAACAATCTGCTTGCCCATCGGGATAACACCACAAATAGAGGATTGCACCACTTTGGGTACAGTCTTTGCTGCCATTTATACCAGAACTCATGATATCCCGTCCTTAGCAGTAGTACCAGATGTATTGAGACAAATACAAAACGAGTATGGAGCAGAGCCTGCTCTGAACTTAGGGATGAAGTTACTAGGTAACTATGCCCAGGTATCAGCCATAATACTAGCTAACATTGAGGGGGAAGCAGCTTCAGTGGCTGTCCGTCAACGCCTAAGGGAGTTCAGTCCTTTAGAACAACAACACGAACTACCGAAATTAATTGAAACTGCGTATGCAGAATTAGGCAGAGACAGTTTGGGTGGCAAAGCTTTAAAACCACAACTGATGGGCAGTCCTGAAAAGGACACTTCTAAGCAGACACCTGCTTCAACAAAGAAGAAGTGGGACAATAAAAAAACAACAAAACTTTAAAGGAAATAGATCTCAATCCAGAGGTAGATTTCCTCCACAGGAGCCCTCCGAAAGGAATAGGGATAATATTAAGAAACCTGACGGGTATCAGGATACTGATACACGTTCCTCTCGTTCCTTTCAGGGTTCATCGAAAAACTCCGAGAGGGAAGGACTTGGGGAGAGGAGTTGGCCTAACGGCTAGGGCGGTCGACCTCGAATCTGGGGAACTGGGTTCGAGTCTCGGCAATGACGCTGAACAGCCTGTGATTCTGGGCAAATCACTTAATCTCCCCGTGCCTAACAAAACAAAAAAAAAATGAATGTGTCCTCATGTAATGCAACTGGTGCTATGTAAAGCGCTCTGATACCAGATTCGGGTCAAGTTCGCGCTATATGTAAAAAAAAAATTAAAAAAAAAAGACCGTCAGACAAAGAAGAGCGTACAAAGTCCAGAGACAAGCAGCACACTCAAGATTACACTGCTAAAAAAGAAGAGAAACCAAAGCACAAGCCACAGTTCAAAAAGAAAAAGGTTGCAGGTCTAAAGATCAGACATGCCCAGAATTCTGAGGACTCGACTACTGAATGGGGAATGGGCTCTGACGATGCTAGACAGTGCGGCAGAAGTAACAATAGCTCACCAGAACCTGATGGAATTTCTGGTGACAGCGGACTTGAATGATTACATCACAGTGGAAACACCTGATACTAGGGTAAGTGTCCCACATAAGTTATATGAAATAACACTCCAAATGGAGGGGGACAAATGTAGGACAGTTAAAGGTCTCTTTTGGGAGAACTTGTCCTTTGGCTATGACATTTTGTTAGCTGAACAAGATTGGCTGCCAGCATTCGTCATGGTTTGCCCTAAAGGAGAAACTGTAATTTTACCAGCATTCTCAGACCGTATTCCCAGGCACCTAAAACACACATATGCGCAGGAGTGGGCGGTAGCCCAGGCCCCTGCATTATACAAAAACCATGTTGGATGGGATGAGGATTCAACCCACCACATAATTCCTTTAAAAATACTCCAACTGCACAGAGGCAGTATCCAATAAAGCAAGAAGCTAAGAAACAGGTCAGGGAGATCTTAGATCAACTTGAATACCAAGGGGTGATCGAAAATTGCACCTCATCAATGAACAATCCTTTGTTTCCGGTCATGAAACCTGACAATTCATATCGTTTAGTTTTAGATTATAGACATTTAAACACTTGCACTAAGACATTTGCAGTCCAAAATGCCCATAGTGCCGCATTAATGAATAACATTGTGCGGAAAAAATATAAAACAACACTTGATATCTCAAATGGATTTTTCTGCCAAAATATAGCGCCTGAAAGCAGGTATCTAACAGTGTTCTCATCGCTAGGGTCCCAGCGTCAATTTTGTCAACTCCCCCAGGGGTATAAGAACAGCCCAGGGTTGTTTTTGGCTAGAGTAACTGAGTTACTTCAAAATTTGGATGACGAGGCATTGTCCTATGTGGATGATATTTATCTAACGGACGATGACCTAGAGCAGTGGTTCCCAAACTTTTGACTCCTGAGGACCCCCATTGAGTCACCACTGGAAGCCCCAAGCAATTTGTATGCTTTAAATTTCAAATATTAAAAAAAGTAATTAAAAAAAAATAAGCTCACATATGCACACAAAACAAATACTCGAATTACTAAGGATTTTAAGGGCATATTTACAAGCCCCTATTGCCATGGGAACGTCACTTTTTGCGACATTCCCGTGGTGATAGAGGCGTTTGCCTTATTTACAAGGCAGCGTTAAGCCACTTAACATGGCTTAACGCTGCTTTCGAAATAAGGCCCCCTTTCACGCAATGCTTAGCGTGAAAGGGGTGGGCAGTGGGTGTTGTGGTGGGCATTCACCGCAACACCCATTGATTTTGACGCTGCCCCCTATTTACAAGGGCAGCGTAAATAGGAGGCAGCGCCAAAATTAAGACCAGGGAAAACCAGGTTTTAACTTGGTGAAACGAGGAGAAATGCTTTATTTCTCCTTGTTTTTGCTTTTTCCATGTGTTCTGCCTTGTGCAGCACACATGTAAAAAGCAAAAAAAGCCTTGGATTGTTTATGTTTAGGAAGGTGACCCTTCCTGCACATAAACAATCTTTTAAAAAAATGGCATTTTGTAACTTTCTTCTGTGCTGCATTAAGCAGCACACATAGAAGAGACTAAACGGCATTTCAAGATTGTTTATGTGCAGGAAAGGGGACCTTCCTGTACATAAACAATCTTCCCCTGCACGCAGACAACCTTGGACTATGGTGCAAGGGTGCCTGCGTTGGCGCTACACTGCTAAGTATAGCGCCAGCACAGGGGAAACGCAGGGCTGCACCATAGTCTTGTAAATATGATGCAGCCCTGCGTTTGTGAAGTAGCGGAGCGTGTCGTTAAGCCAAGGAGGCTAACAACATGCTCCGCCATTTCTGTCGTAAATATCCCCCTTAGTATTTTATATTGAAAAGAATTTGCAAAAAACTAAAAGTTTTAATGGGAAAGTTGGCGCTGCATCTCCGTGACTAACTTTTAAATGGTTGGTTTTATTTCGCAGTACGAGGCTCCTGCTCCAGCCAGGGCCAGACTGGAAACCCAAAGCAGCCCTGGCAAATGTTTTCAGACCAGTCCCCATACGGTGCACACCAAGTGCAGTGAGTGAGTGAGCCTGACCACTACAAAGGGGATTTAGGAGGCTCTCCCCCAAGAAATTTAGGAAACAATGGTGCAGTCTACAACACATTTATCATTACATATTGAATTGTATTAGATTTTAAAGAATAGTAAATGATGACCTTACTATGCACCAGGACACAACAATCTTTGTTGGGGTTCTTCAATGATTCCCTTATTATCACCCTCCAACAGTGCCTCTCATCTCGCCATAGCCCCTCTGTCACATGTATATCATTTGTTTTATAGCATCTCTCATCCCATTGTAGGATGTCAGAGCACTTTACGTCACACACATATAGAGACAATGAATCATACGTGTAAATAAGTGTATAGAAAATGTTACATAAGACAAAGGGGACTACAAGGTGTAGGATTCACATGTCATTCATAATGGTAGGCATTTTTAAAGCGTGCTTGGTCTGGAGAAGCACAAACTTGGGATTCAGAACATAACAGAGTGGTTAGCATTGACTTTAACAATAAAAATGTATTTCCACCCAAATACACCTTTATAGCAGCATCAGGATAATGAAAGACTGGAAAAAACAAAAGTTACTAACTTGTACCATGCAGTTTGCAACCAGCTCTTTGATGACAGTTTACAGGCCACTGTGCTAGATTACGGTTGTCACTTATGAACTGCACAGTAACAAAAGAATCTCTGTGACAAAAGCAGTAGCCCACTCACCTATGCACATAAAATACTGTTTTTTAAAATGCATGGTACACGTTCTTTGCAGTAGGCATATTAACTCTCTGTGCTACATTAGATAAGTCAAAGCTGCCTCTGGACAAAACTCTCATCTCTCTACAGCAGGTACATTAATCACTGGCGTTATCTGACACTTTTATTGTTGCTCGAAAACTGCTAATTATTTAAAACTGCTGCCTGCGGACCCCCTGGGAATGTGTCACGGACCCCTGGGGGTCCGTGGACCACAGTTTGGGAAACACTGACCTAGAGGAACACTTGAACAGAGTGAACACCATAATTTTGGGATTTGCATCTGAGGGCTGCAAATTCAACTTTAAAAAATCAAAAATTGCCCACCTCAGTGTCCTGTTTTTAGGATATGAGCTTTCAAGTGAAGGGAAAAGCCTGGCAGCCAATTTTTTGGAAAAATGCGCGCTGCTCCAACATCCAAAATCATTGAAAATTTTACAATCAATCCGGGGATTCCTAAATTTTGGTAGAACATACATTTTGGATTAATCAGAAAGATTTAATAAAACCTGACTTTTCAGTTAGACAATGGACACAGGAACACACAGATGCACTACGTTCCTTACAAGCTGACATGATAGCTTCCAAACACTTTCAGACACGCGTAAACGTACGCAACCTGGTGATCCGTATAGTGGCGGGTCAATCTGGGTACACGAATCTAACATATAATGAAGGTTAAACAGTACCAATTGCATACAAATCACATTTGTACACAAATGCTGAGATGCGCTTCGCACCTACAGAAAAGATTCTATCAGCAGTACAGACTGCTGTAGTGAGAGAGAGAGCACTGGCTTAGGGGAAACGAATAATAGTAGTAACTCCGGTTCCAGCCTTAGAGGCTGCAACAAAGGCGAGCGTTCCTAACGCTAAAGCCTTACATCCGAGATGGATACAATGGGCTAATTCTCTCACTACAACAGATGTAGAATACAGGCACGACCCAAATTTAAAGACACAGGCATTTCTGCAATACGAACAAGAATATCCTCTACCAAACGAAATAATGCCTCTAGATCAGTATGAATATATAATTTACACTGACGGATCTGCTCAACCGGCCATAGGAAGTAAGCAACAATATAGCGCGGCATGCGCTATCGTTAAAGGTCGCATGCGAGATGGAAGGTTCCACTCAAGTTGCACAAGAACGCAATCTCTAGGAGACTGCACGGCACAGCTGGCAGAGTTAAAAGCCTTGATACTGGCACTGGTGAATACGGATCGAGAATTCCCCACACTAATTGTGTGCGATTCCTTTTACTGTGTGCAGTCATATAATGAATATTTGCAGCACTGGGTTCAAAACGGGTTGAAAGATGGAAACGGTGGCACAATTAAGCATAAAATGCTATGGGAACAGCTTGTGGAGTTGAAAACCTAACTACCGAGAGCTCACGTGATACATACACTGAGTCATCAGCGAGATGGCGTTCACGTTGAAGGGAATTCATTGGCTGATGAAGCTGCAAAGGGGGCTGTACGCACGGCTTCCGTAGCTGCAATCACTCGTTCTAAAACGAGAATAGATGGTGAGATTATGGTAGCTGTCAATGCTTGTCGCAAAAACAGTGGAGCAGTCCCAAAAAGGTTTCCGCTCAAGTACTCCTACAAGTTAATGCCAATAACATTTGCTCAAATTCCCGGAGTGGGGGACAGAGTAATTCCAAACATGGATCGTAGGTTAGGTTTAATTCTAGCAGCACACAAAGGGATAGGTTCTGCACATGCAGGAGTTACGGCGACTGATTCTTTATTGAAACAATGCTATTGGTGGTCTAGATTAACAAAGCAGACTAAAGACTACGTCTTGAAATGCGACATCGGCCAGCAGATGAAGGTTTCCACCGTAACACGTCCAGCACAGACACCATTAATAATATCTGACAAACCACTAGCGTGTTTACTTGGACCACTGCGGCCCCTTATAAAGAGATGGGGCTTACAGGTATATCATGGTTGCAGTGGATTCCTGCTCAAGATTCCTATGGTTGTGGCCCCAACGCTCGGCTGACGCTCGAACTGTTATAAAACATTTGCGAGTCTTTATAGGGACATACGCAATTGGCACATTACATTCTGACCAGGCCCCTGCGTTTAGCTCTCGGGCTTAAAAGGAGGCCATGCGAGGATTGGGTGTAGCATTGCGGTACTCCTCTCCGTACCATCCCGAGGGAAATTCGGTCGTGGAGAGGAAAAACCGAGTCTTAAAGCAGTCTTTAACAGCTAGAGTATTAGGCACGGGTGAGAGCTGGGTAAAACATCTGTATGGAGTGCAGCGAGCATTGAATAATTTGCCAAGAAGTTCTCTGGGGGGGGGGGTCACTCCATATGAGGTCCTATTTGGGACAAGAATGTGGGTACCTGATCTTGATTGTGAAGGCACAGTGGCGGATGAAAAGCCTTTTGACATCCATGATCGTTTGGCTGTTTTACAGGATCTAAATGAATCCAGGACACAACAAAGTAATGTCCATATGAAGCAGACCGCCACTGGGGAAGTCAAATCAGTCACGGCAAGACCTGTCTGGATCTCAAAAGTCGGGGATCTGGTCAGAGAGAAAATAGCGGACAAGAAAGAATTTGGGCCATCCTACAGAAAGTCTGTACAGGTCCTAGCAGTTGAAGGAACAAGAACTGTACTTCTACCGCCTCTTGCCGGAAAAAAGGAGAAAAGATTTGTCTCAATCGACCTAATCAAACCACACTATGTGGCCAATACCGAGCAGTAGGCCACGTGGACTCCAAAGTAGCAGATGCCCTCCTCTCGCCACAATTCAAGAAGTTCAAACGGAAAGACTCATCACGTTCGAAGAGTCTCCTGCACGGATTGATGGACTATGCAAAGATGCTATGGAACTAGCTCCCCTTGAACCTGAAGTTTAAATTCAGAACCAAAATGAAAGACAAATTTCAATTCGACCAAATACAGATGTTTACATCAACATGCCTGAACAAGAGCAAACTACGATTTCTACAAATCCTGATGCAATACCAACAATTGATCGAACTGCTTCTGGCTACTTCATAAACTTTGATACGTTTTCTTTGGATCCAAGTGAACCTGAAACGATGCCAGCCAAAAAATCACGCAAGCAGCAAGTTAAAGACTTTCTGAACTTTCTTAAAAAGACTTACCTGGTGTCACCTTGGGTAGAACTTTGGGTAATCACCGGGATACTTTTCTATCTTTTCTGGGTAGGCTTAGTAATAGTTTTTAGCATGCTTGCTAATGGAAAATACCTTTGACAAAGCTCTGTAGCCCAAAAGGTGAACTTAATTTTAAAACCACACCAATAATTTCATCGAGAACAAAGAGACTTGTCATCAGTGAACATTACAGCAGTTCCTATACCTGATGGTATAGTTTGGGACAAGGTTGATTTCGATATATTTGGTCCGACCGAACTTTTAAGAATTCCTCATTTATTTAAAATATAGTTGAGTGATATCATTACCTCAAGTACATTTTCCGATGATTGGGATTTTGAAAATGTGAATAACATGTTGTCTGATTTAGAAGAATCTGTTGCATTTTCTAATAGTGAAACATTGGAAAGCACATCAGATTTCGAAACAATGTATTGTTATCAAAACTATGGTCATCACTTTTTACAGAAATCTGCTAATCCTAGAAATGTGTTCACTTACCACCAGTGGGAACATTGCCCAACACCGCCAAAAGGCAGTTCAAAAACATTTACACAAAAGTTTCCATACTTTTCAGGGTTTAATATGTCTGACCCAACATCATATTATTATAAGGTTGCACCATCAGCACAGAAAACTATGTTAACAAACACCAAACAGATTTACTCTGCTTCCTTTATTGCCCAGTTGTCTGAACAAGGTTTCGACTTATGGAAAGACACCATAGACTTAAAATCAGTCTGGGGTACTAGAGAATGGCAAGTTCAGGGGACTGAAGCTTTGTTTACAGCATGCCTTATCCCTCAACAAATCATGTTTTTGAACGAGACAGTGCAACAGACATCTTGCCTTGGACTAGCCAAGAACAAAGACTTGAACACACCTCGGCTGCCAACTCCATCGCACACCAAAGGTAACATAACATCACAGAAAGAGATTACGTTGATTGGCATTATACAATACAACAGATCAGACCCCGATTGGAAGAAATGGTTGATTTGGCCCACAGACACTAATATTTGTCAGGCGAGATTCATGGGTAAAACCGAAGGTTTCGCTATCCATAGGCCAGATCCTCATTATGTACAGAGAGAACATCCATGGGTAGTGACATCCTACAGTGTTGGGAAGTTGTGCCTTGATTGGCTGAAAACCTCAACACTCACAAAGGTGAAACAACACTTATCCTTACTGTCACAGGATGTGGATCTCAGGGATTTTTTACTAGGTCCCAGGAAGCCACGTCAGAAATGTTTCTATTATGCTGTCTATAATGAAATATGGAAAATATCCCAACAAGAGGCCGCAGAGAGATTACGGGAAATAGACCGTATAAATCTAGAAAAATCTCTAGCAGTGGTAGACAATGGGTTAACTACATTGACCTCCAGGATATATTCCTTAGGCAACATTGTATCTTCTGCGATAGACATATTAGAACAAGATTTGGCCATATTACAACACGGGCAATCTCAATTACGTTCTATTATGTTATTAAGCTGGACGCTGCAATCTTTGCGTGCAGGCTACGTGCCTTGGCGTTATATCAACAGTACGTCTCTGTTTTCTGAATACAATCTAACAGACAAACAGATAGAAATGGCACAAAGGGGAGCAAAATATACAATGCTGCGTATCGAAAATGGATAGATTAGCATTCACAGTGGCATAATCACCGTCCACAGAATGGCTAATCCATGGCCACATAACTCTACCTGTCACTAATTTTCAGTTTCAGTATTGCCTTGAACAAAAGCAGGTAGGCAGATATGACGAAATGGGTAAGGAATACATTAAGGAATCATGGGTAGTACCAAACAGATTTCGATGCCGGAGTGAGGATCGAGAAGTGTTTCTAAGCGGTACAAACTGTGTGAACGCTTTCAGTGGATCACTCATATGCCAGGATATAATGCTGCACAGGGCTTGTAATGGTTCTGTAGCAAACCTGACCTGCCATTTGAGGGGTGCCCCAGCTGCAGTGATTACTCCAGCATTCAGGCTACTTTCTAATGGGAGTTACTTGATGCTGCACAGTCAAGGCTGCTGCGGAATGCTCCCGGGCATCGCATATCTGGTAACCGTGAGCTCCAGGGTTACTTGTTGTATGCAAGTATTGTTTCCACCCACACATACAGTCAGGGAGGTGCCGTTATGGCCTTCACTGAATGTTTCTTTAATACAGTTTGATACTCTAAGCAGAATGAAAGCCATGCTTTTACAGAAGTCTGTGCCCTTAACCTCCGCTCAAGAGACTTTTGATCTCCAGATCGCAAGGTCTTCGGCAGAGATACAGGCGCTTATTCATACAAACTGCCCTTTCCATTTCGCAGAAAAGGTAAATCGTATCTTTAACATGTCTGATACGACAGGCATTGTCCACCTATTTAAGACCATAGGTTCTGGACTTCTGAGCACCTTTCAGACAGTACTTGGAGTTATACCAAACTTCATACACTCCGTATTCGGAAGCATCTTTGGAGGATTTCCGCTCATCCTGTTTTTAGTAGCAGGTATCCTGATTGTTTTATATTTACAACGCAATGGACGTCACAGTCAGCAAGGAGATGGAAAGAGCACTCCTGGAGCGTAAATACCGTGACTGCATGGTACAACATCTAGGCACGCCTCACCTAAGAGAACTTAGTGCATGTTGGCTCTTGTCATTTTGACCAGTCTGGATGGACTGCATCTTACCTGTTCTCCGATGCCTGTTTTGCGGAGAAGAATGCGTGTTTGACAATCCCATCATGTGCGCAACCGGACGTGAATGCTTTACTGGACCTGATAACGGCCCATGTTCTGCAGTGTCCTCAGGTATTCCGATGTTGATGGCGGCATTCCTTGAGCCCCAACAGGTAGTAACAGCACCTGTTGCTATGGACACCGGCTCCTTCTCTGACACCCAGGCTTTGGACGGCGCACAGTCTGCCCCAGCACCCGCTGCAGACAGTGTGGAACATCATCTGTGCTCGATTGACGTACTCTGCGAGGTGCTACAGGGGCCGTCTACTGCGGAAGCAAGCAACGAAAATGTTGCGTCTACCAGCCAGGACACAAACATTTGACTCATTTGGCTCGTCGTGTGCTGGACAAAATGTGCCCTTTTTTTAAAAACAAAACTCAAATTTGGATCTCAAAACAAAAATTGACATTCCTTTAATTTATTGGGCATACATGGCTTTCTAATGCCTATAGTGCTTCGGACTATATCTAAGGACACTTTAGAGCTATGGCTTGCAAAAACATTTTTAGACAGTTTTAAGTTTTTAAGTTTTTTTTAAGAAGTTTTAAACATTTTTGGCTAAACAGATGTTTTTAAGCTTTGTGCGTATCAATATCTAGTTAGGCTAGTAGTACGGTAATAAGTTACATATGTCGTCCAGTCGGAAGAGGAGTGGGTGTTATATTCCATATAGGTACCCTATATAGGCGCAGGTAACATTGCAACCTTTCACCTATATTCTTTCCTACATTACATACATAACGGTTCTTAGGGACTGACCTTTTACCTAGATACGACACTGCATTCAGAACGCGGGTTTCCCCCTAGTTCGAATCTCATACATTATGCATGAGGCTTCTTGGAAGCACAGCAGGACTAACAGCAGGACGAACATCTCCTGTATAATATCTCTGTATAAAGTTCAGGCCCGACGTCATCCTTTAGGCCGACACAGTAACACAGCAAGGTAGGACCCCTGGGGAGACCTATGGGTATATATACATCACACCTTGATTAGAAGGACAGAGGAGACCGAGACTTCCCGGCTGACACACTGACCAGAGACGCTGAGGTTCCTGCATGGAGACGCTCCAGCTCGCAGTGGTCTAACATCCCTCGCGGGGTGTCCAATTAGAGACCAGGACGGGGTCCCATATTCTCTCATTCTCAGGTAATGGGGTTGACTAGATCCTAGAGGGATTCTTGGCATAACACCTACACAGATGCTAGGTACATTTAGGTACTTCTAGTTAGAGAGGCATCGTAGGAGTACGCACTTATTATCATGTGTTTTATGTACTTGTATATATTCATGACTTCTGCGAGATGGTAGAACTATACCATCCCTTTACTTTCGTAGTACTACTAATCATATATCTCTGCTACTGTCTAATGGTTGTTACAGCTCATCTATTCTACATTAGAATAACAACTGTTCAATAAATTCTTATTGGAAACGCCCAGCCTATTTATTCTGTGCATCTCTCTGAGACGATCTAAGTAAGCACGAGTGACTGAACGAAAGGTAGTATATTGTTTCCACGATTCTGAGGGATCAGGGTTGTCATGTTCTGAGGTTGCCAGAATCTATTCTCTCCTTGGTAAGAGGAGATTATAGTGGCACTGTGAGCTAGCTGATACAGACAGGCTAACGTATCCGGTGGGGGTGCATGGAATCAGTCCGCTACCAATCCCACAGTTTAGGTTATCCAAACGCGCAGATCCTGTATAGGTTATATAGTAACTACACAACACTAGCTCTCCCGGCACCTAGGGAAACCTAGCAAACCTATACATTTTTTTAAACTAGACCCCCAGGAGAATCCAGGAGGGGGTGACTTGTGTTGCTCTCACCAGGTTCTGTTACCCAGAATCCCCTGCAAACCTCAAACTTTGTAAAAGAAACACATTTTCCTCACACTCCTGTGATTGAAAGTTCTAGAATCTGTTTGGATCGACAAAATTCCACCCACCCCACATTCCCCAAAGTCTGCCGATAAAAATGGTACCTCACTTGTAGGGGTAGGCCTAGTGCCCGCGACAGGAAACGGCCCAAAATCCTACGTGGACACACCACATTTTTACAGTGAAAACTGACCCTTTTTTTTTGCAAAGTGCTTGCTGTAGATTTTGAACCCTAGCTCTGCCGGCACCTAGGGAAACCTAGCATACCTATACATTTTTGAAAACTAGACACCCAGGGGAATCCAGTAGGGGGTGACTTGTGTGGCTTTCACCAGGTTCTGTTACCCAGAATCCCCTGCAAACCTCAAACTTTTTAAAAAAACATATTTTCCTCACATTTCTGTGATGGAAAGTTCTGGAATCTGCGTGGATCCACAAAATTCTATCCACCCCGCATTCCTCAAAGTCTTACAATAAAAATGGTACCACACTCGTGCGGGTGGGCGAGGTACCCGCGACAGGCAAGAGCCCAAAACGTATCGCGGAGACATCCAAATTACCTACTACAAAACAACCTAGTTTTGTAAGGGGGGTCACCTGGGTTTTTGGCCCCGGGCTCGGCGGCCATCTTGGGAAACTACCAAAGCCACACATTACTGAAAACTAGCCACACGGGGGAGTCCAGCGAGATATGGCTTGCGTGGACCCCACCAACGTTTTCCTACCCAGAATCCCCTGCAAACCTCAAATTTAGCTGAAAAAAATCACATTTTTTTCAAATTTCTGTGTGGGAAAGTTGTGGGATTACCGGGCTGACACAAATTTCCTACCACCCAGCGTTCCACCAGGTCTTCTGATAAAAATGGTACCTCACTCGCATGGGTGGGCCAAGTACCCGCGACAGGCACGGGCCCAAAACGTATTGAGGAGACATCCAAATTACCTATCAGAAAAATACCTGGTTTTGCAAGGGGGGCACCTGGGTTTTTGGCCCTGGGCTCGGTGGCCATCTAGGGAAACCTACCAAACCCACACATTTCTGGGGAGTCCAGGGAGGTATGGATTGCATGGATGCCCCAACGTTTTCCTACCCAGAATCCCCTGCAAACCTCAAATTTAGCTGAAAAAAATCACTTTTTCCACACATTGTTGTGTGGGATCACTGTGCCGGCACAAATGTCCTACCACCCAGCGTTCCCCTCGGTCTCCCGAGTAAAATGATACCTCACTTGTGTGGGTGGGCTAAGAGCCTGTGACCGGGAAGAGCCAAAAACATAGGGGTTAAGGGAATAGCACAGCGAATTCTAAGCGCTACATTTTTTGATTTTTTCCAGCTAAATTTGAAGTTTGCAAGGGATTCTGGGTAGAAAACGTTGGGGGGTCCATGCAGTCCATACCTCCCTGGACTCCCTAAGGTGTCTAGTTTTCAGAAATGTGTGGGTTTGGTAGGTTTCCTTAGATGGCCGCTAAGCCTGGAACCAAAACGCAGGTGACCCCCTTGAAAAACCAGGTCGGTTTGATAGATAGGTGGGAGCCTGTGTTTTTGGTTCCGGGTTTGCAGACATCTAAGGAAACCTAAAATACCCAGGCATTTATGAAAACTAGACACCCGTGTGAATCCAGGGAGGTGTGGCTTGCATTGATCCCCCAACATTTTTCCCCAAAAAATTCGCAGTAAACCTCAAATTTAGCTAAAAAGTCACATTTTCCTCTAATATCTGTGTGGGAAAGTTGTGGGATCACCGCACGGCACAAATTTCCTACCACTCAGCATCCCTCTCAGTCTCCTGATAAAAATGATACCTTACTTGTATGGATGGGCCAAGTGCCTATGACATGGAAGGGCCAAAAACGTGCAGAGATTGAGGGGGCCCAAAGCAGGTCTAAAAGGGCAGTTTGTTTATACGTTTTTAGGCTGACGCTACTTTGGGGTACCCATACAAGTGAGGTATCATTTTTCTCGGGGGACCAAGGGGAATGCTGGGTAGTAGGAAATCTGTGCCTGTGCGGTGATCCTACAACTTACCCACACAGAAATGTGAGGAAAATGTGACTTTATAGGTAAATTTGAGGTTTGCGGTGGATTCTGGGTAACAAAACGCTGGGGGATCCATGCAGGCCACACCGCCAGCCAAGAGTCAGTACACACACACCACCATCCAAACACACCACCAGCCAAGCGCCATCCATGCACACTGCCAGCCAAGTGCCATCCACACACACCACCAGCCAAGCGCCATCCAGGCACACTGCCACCCAAGGGCCATCCACATACACAGCCAGCCAAATGCTATCAATGCACATAGTCAGCCAAGCGCCACCCACGCACACCGCCAGCCAAGCGACATCCCCGCACACTGCCAGCCAAGCGCCATCCCCGCACACTGCCAGCCAAGCAGGGCCGGACAGGGAACAGCAACCAGGCCTGGCAGATTGCTGCTCGACCGGCCCTGGTGGGGGAGGGGGGCGTGCTAGTAAAAAGCACAGCTCTCGCTTTTGTTACTGGGCCCGAAATTGCAGCACTGCTGCAAAATCGGCTCCAAGTGACAAAAACGCCCTCCACGACCAGAAAACCAGCCCCCACCCCTCCAGTCAACGTCCGGTTCCCGCTACGGCCAGTCTGGACCTGCAGCCAAGCACCATCCATGCCCACAGCCAGCCAAGCCCCACTCCATGCACACCACCAGACAAGAGCCAATCTACACAAACCGTCATCAAGCATGAATTCACCCACACCATTAGCCAAGTGCAGGTCCACACGCACCGCCAGCAAAATGCCAGCCAAAGGTCAGTACATGCAGACCGTCAGCCAAACTCCAGTGTACACACACACAAACTCTCCCTGGTTTCTAGAGGTTTTCTGCCCCCGCTTGGATGCAGATGAGAATAAAAATATCACTGAAACTGCCTAAATGTGTGCCTAAAAAAAAAAAAAGGAGCGACCCTTGCCTATGGGGCTTCTCACTGGCATGCCCATAAACATATCCCTGGTGCCTAGTGGGCTTTCTGTCCCCTGCAGGGGATAGATAGGGGGCTATTGCCGCGATCTGCCTTATGGGGGGAGGTAGAAAGTCTTTTTTGGCGGTGGGGGCATTAGCATGCCCATTCTCGGCAGCCCCCACCCCTACATATAAAAAAACAACAAAATCCCTGGTGCATAGTGGGCTTTCTGCCCCCCCTCCCCGGAGGGCAGATTAGGGACTATTACCCCCATCTGCCTCCCAGGGAGGCAGAAAGGCTGTGGCAATTTTTTTTGGGGGGGGGGGCATTGTCATGCCCATTTTGGGCAGCCCCCACCTCTACGTATGAAAAAAAACAACAATACCTAGTGCCTAGTGGGCTTTCTACCCCCTGGGGGGCAGATCAGGGGCTATTGCCCCAACTGCCTCCTGGGGGGGCAGAAAGACTGGAATTTGTTTTGGGGGTAGGGGCATTGGCATGACCGTTTTGGGCAGCCCCCACCCCTATATACATAAAACAAATCCCTGGTGCTTAGGGTGCTTTCTGCCGCCCCCAGGGGGGGCAGATTGACTGGAAGTTTGCTGGAGGGGTGGGTTGGGGGCATTGGCATGCCCATCTTGGGCAGCCCCCTCCCCTAAATCATAGAAACAAAAATAATCCCTGGCTTCTAGTGGGTTTTCTATCCCCCCCGGGGGAGGATTGGGGGCTTCTGCCCCCATCTGCCCCCCAGGGGGGGCAGAAAGACTGCATTGTGCGGGGGTGGGGGCATTGGCATGCCCATCTTGGGGGAGCCCCCACCCCAAAAATCAAATTTACAAAAAATCCCTGGCTTCTAGTGGGCTTTCTGCCCCCCCCGAGGATAGCAGATTGGGGGCTACTGCCCCATCTGCCCCCCAGGGAGGGGCAGAAAGACTGGAATTTTGCTCGGGGTGGGTGGGGGCTTTGGCATGCCCATCTTGGGCAGCCCCCACCCCTAAACCAAATAACAAAAATCCCTGGCTTCTAGTGGGCTTTCTGCCCCCCCTGGGGGGCAGATTGGGGGCTAGTGCCCCCCATTGTGCAGGGGGGTTGGGGCATTGGCATGCCCCTCTTGGGCAGCCCCCACCCCAAAATCAAATAAACAAAAAGAATTCCTGGCATCTAGTAGGCTTTTTGCTCCCCCCAGGCGCAGATTGGGGGCTACTGCCCCCATCTGCCTCCCAGGAGGGGGGGGGGCAGAAAGACTGATTGTGCCCAATTATTTTTGGGGGGAGCAAAGGCCCTTGCCCAAGGGGCCACTCCCCCCTCCCTGGTGACTAGTGGGTGGATCCCTGCTTGGGGATCGTCCTCCTGGGGCGATCCCCAAGCATGGATCCACTACGGAGGGTACCATTGGAAAGGGGAGATTCTCCCCTTTCCAACGATACCTCTCCTGACTTTCTACGTGCTTAGGGGGCTGAGATAGCCCCCTGAGCACGTAGAAAGTGAAACTGAAATGAGCCTTTCGGTTTCTATGAAATGACGTCAGCGCGACGTGCGCGCTGATCGTCATTTCATAGAAACCAAAAATACAGCGTCGCCTCGGGAGCTGGGGAAGCTCTTCCCCAGCTCCCGAGGCTGTTGGGGAGAAAAGGGAATCCCTCTGGTCCCCGCAACAGAGGTATTCCCTGTGCCATGGCGTCGGACGTGCGGGAGCCGTCCGATGCACTTGAGCACTCATGCGTCAGACAGCTCCCGCACGCCCGACACATGGAACGGGTTAAATAAGTGTTTACCATACACTGAGCCAGCCTCCTACATCACTATGTCAGTGCTTCAAACAAAAGAGCTCCATGAGCAAATGTAAGGCTCATCTTGTTCTTCAAATCACAATCTTTTCTCACCAATGCACACATACGTTCCTTAAAATGTCAGTGTCTCTGCGCCCATGGGTGGTGTGTTCAGCGACCCTGGCCCCGCCCCTATCCACCGAGTAGCATTATATATCCGTGCTTAGCTTCACAGCACTGAATTGGCTCTTCGCTGCCTGTTTGTTAACAATATGGCAAGGTTAATTTTGTCACGCTTCAAACAAAAGAGCCCTGCGAGCAAATATAAAGTCATATTGTTCTGCAAATCAGAATCTTTTCCCAACAATGTACACATCCGTTCATTAAAAAGTCAGACATAAAAAACTTGCTGTGCAAAAGCATCAACCCTTTCGCCGTCTCTGTAATTAGGCACTTCCATTGCCGAGACTGATTGGCTATGCAAATGCTTGTTTAATTTTGTTTTTCACATCGCTCACATTCCGTGTTAGGATTTTAAGTTTATTTTGTAGTAGATATTGTATTCACTGGAGTTCTGCTTGTTTCCATGTGAGGTCTCTGTGGTGTATTTGCTTAGTTCCTATTTTCCTGTATGTTGTTGCTGACAATACGATTTCCCCAATAACCCAAACCACCCCCAGCCTACTCCGAACTGCCATGTGCCTAACACTATCCTCCTCCGCGATGCAGGACGTGTCTGTCGCTCTACCCGTAGGAACATTCAATCAATGAATCAGTACTCTTATAAAGCGTGACTACTCACCTGTGAGGGTTTCAAGGCACGGAGTGGGGGGGGGTGAGGTGGGGGAGGGTTGGATCTGCGGTTCAGTCGAAGAGCCAGGTCTTGAGGTCCTTTCTGAATTGTGGCAGTGATGGTGATTGCCTGAGGTGAAGAGGCAGGGAGTTCCAGGTCTTCACATTTACCATTGTGTAATAACGCTCCGGGCTGTTAAAGTAAGGGGAGCTGGCTATATTTCCTCCTTTGCCCTGCCACTCCTGTTGTCATTTACTTTGGAGGTGTGTATAGTAATGTATTATAGGATAACTTTTCTTTTGCTTCCCAAGCTATTTTGATCCACCCATGCCACAACCCCTGAGCACAATGGGCATTCACCAGATCTATTTCTCTTTATTTTATGCATCCTTTTTTAGACGAATTAAATATCTGACTGAGTGCTGCACATATCATCTCTTTGAAGTATATTCTACATGGTCAGTTCATACAAAGGGGCCATCCGGTGCTGGCTCTTTCTTAATGTGGTCACTACTAAATCAGTCATTCATTCATTTTCTCCAGTTCGCTCCCAGGGCCCCTGGTGCTAACAGTATATTTTTCAGAGGAGGCGGTCTCAAGCAGAGGATACCTCTTTGTATTATGGAGGGCCGTTCCACTACCATCTTTCAAGGCTCACTGCCACACCTCTAAAGTATTTCTGATGCCTTCCTCTCCTTTCCCCCCCCCCCTCCTTAAGGACATCCTTCATGCCGCAGCACGTCTCATTCAGAGCCTGAACAAAAATGATCACATCGCCCCCATCCTGCTGGAATTCCATTGGCTCACCTTGCTGGCCCACACAAGTATCAGAACCAGGTGCATCATTTGCAAAGCCAGCATTACCAACATCCCTGCTTATTTTGCAGAGAAGCTCACCATCTCTGGTGGTCCTCGGCATTCCCAGAGCCAGGACATCATCAGACTGCAGATTAGGAAGGATTACCCCAACGCTGCTCCAATTTACGAAAGAGTTGAAGACAAACTTCTTTAAAGATAACTACATCACAATGCATTACCTGTTCACCAACCAGCTACCTCTCTCCTATCACCTTTTTACTTTATGCTCGTCTTTGACCCTGTACAGTGCTCCGCTGCCTTGCTATGTTCATATTATAGCAGTACCATATACATAAACCTCTAATGCTATCTAACCCATTTTACACCTCATAAACCATGTTCCATCTGTGTGCATTCATCGAGGTTGCCGTTTTCTAATCAGTCTCTGTAAAGTGTATCCATCTGTGCCTTTCGTATGTGTGTAAAAACAAAGATTCCTGTTAGTTGTATTGCTTTCCCTGTTTTCAACAAGTTATTCATCGCTTCTCTTATTGATTTTGTGTCTGGCATGAGGATGCCTCTTAGGACAGACTTCATAGTAACAGATGTCAGTTTTCCGTAAAATGTTCTTACTTCCTCCTCAATTTTGTGTTAGGATTATGTCATTAGTAACAGTAGTATTCAACAAATACCAGCAGTGTTAGCTCATCAGCCTTGTAATTCTTGCTTTGATGCAACTGTCCATATTCGCTGTTTGGATTAATGTCATGATTATAAAGGTATGCAAACTATGTGCTTTTGAGAAGCATATGGCACATCTGGCCTCTCTGACAAGAATATTTTAGCATTAGTACTTGTGGGAAGGTACCTACAGTGCCAGAGCTCACTCTAGTAGATTACCATTTCACTCTAGATCTTCCCAAATAGAGCAAGGCTTCTTCATTTTAGACCAGTTGTTATATAGGCTACGCCCTTAAATAATCGCCATTTTCTTTCTTGCGAGGATCCTTATCACCCACCCCTTTCAAGTGCACTATGTTATTCTCGTATGAAACTGGATCTCATTAATAACAGTCACTACCTAATTTTTTTATTTTTTTTATTTTTTTTAAGTTCAATAAGTTTTTATTGGTTGTTCAGAATACACAATAACGAAACAAACAGAAAAAGCAAAAGCAGTAAACAGAAGGACTATTGGTCAGCATGGTTACAACATGCTTGATACAATATAATGCAAACAGACACTACCATACAATACATTACATTACATATACAAATAATAATAACTTAACTTAGTTGAAACTTAATAAAAAACCAAAGGGTGAAAACGTCATGTTGAGGGCATTTAAGCTTAGTGAAGCAACTACGAAAACCAATTGTGGTCGATAATGTCCAGAACAAATAAATAAATACAGATCACATAGCAGATGTAACAGTTATGTTCCTGTCTGTTATTTACATTCTTGTGTGTCTTGGCCTATATGACACCATAGGGTTATGACAGGTATGGTGATTATGTTACCATATTATATCCTGTGTAGGCGAACTAATTTGGATTGACAATGGCCACCTCCGTAATCAGGTATACAGTGAGAGACTAGGCTTCAAGGAGGTTTATGTGATGCGAAAAAGATGTCAAGAGAAAGCCATAGGTTTCTAACCGGTTTTATCCATGGTGAGTTGTGAAGCACAATATTGTCAGCCCCTCTTAGGTTGGTAATCCAGTTTAGCCAGCACTTGTTATTGCTCTGCCCTTGTGTAACTTCATATTGGGATAGGATCTTCTCGTTCATATCTAAACTCTTCTCACTTGACACGTGTAAGGACCTCCCGTCACTAGTGTTCGCTCCCACAATAGCTACTACCCTGGGGGAAAATGACAAAGCACTCCTCGACCTTATCATAATGGCGGCTATCAAAATTATTCTCAATAACTGGAAAGACACTACCTAATTTCTTAAGTGCTGTAAAAGGTCTGCTCATTTTAACCTTATTATTTAGCCGGCTATCAACAATAACTATTATGCTATATATTCCCTCATAAAAGTTCCAAGAATGTTGGTTGTTTCCTTACACGTCTGTTTTTCAAGTTAGCTCTCTTTCCTTCAATGTAACTTTTCTTGTGCCCTCTTTCCGTGCTTGAATACAAGTGGCCTTTACACACTCTTTGGCACATCTTTATTTGATGAGGAGGGAGTACTGCTAAATCATGGGTTGGGGGGAATAAAAGGTTTGTTAGTCTAGTGATGAAAGACACAAAGTAAGAATTGTTTGACTGAGTAGAGCCTATGAACATACTGAATAAATTGAATTGCCTTAAGTACATTTGCTGAAGCTGGACTAGAACAACGACTTTGTCTCTGGAGATTTTGTCACATTACGTGGGAGTATTTCCATTTCGTTAATCAGTTCAACTTCCACTCTCAATTTCTGACTCCTTTCTACCTTTTACTTTCCCTTCGTCACTTTCCTGGTCTAAAACATATGCAGAACCGTACATTTCTGAGGCCTGGTTGTTCTTTCAGGAGGCTCTTTGCTCTTAATAGGTGTTTTTTATTTTACTTGAAGCAATTAGTTTCTCATGATTGAAAAACAGCTCTGAAAAAATGCTCAAGACCTGTTTTTTTTTTTTTTTGCAGATTTATATAGCGCAAACTCGACCCGAAGGTATTGGAGCGCTTTAAATGAGCACCAGTTACATTATTTGGTAGGCGCAGGGGAGATTAAGTGATTTGCCCAGAATCACAGGATGTTGAGCCGACGCCGAGGCTCGAACCCGGTTCCCCAGCTCCAAAGTCAGCAACTCTAGCCGTAAGGCTACATACATCCTCTCTTTCCGTCTGTTGCTTCTGTATTGTGAGCCTCTTGCCAGTTTTCTCATTGAACTTTCTTGGGTTTGCTTCACTTTTACATTAGAGATCAGGAGCTTGCAGCATGCATTTGGTGGTTATATAATTGAGCATCCGATCTTCTAGTCCGTGAGTCGCTATCTAATAGCTCTGAAATGTGTTCTTTTTCTCTGAACTGCTAGGCAGTAGTCATGGTAAAATGTAGTTAAGTTTGCAGTCTGTATCTTAATCTGAACAGAAAATTACAGTGTGTACTGTGACGGTCGGCCGCACCACGGTGGCAGACCTGGTTTGGCCGCCTGGAGAACTATTTCATCGCCACGAGAAAAAAGGATGGGGCAGTAAAACGCTCGCTGCTGCTGCTCCATTATGCGGGGGAGGAGATCTACCTTTTGTTTAAGCATCTACCAAACACAGCCCCCCCCGCCCCCCTGAGGACTACGCTGCAGCGGTGACGGCCCTAAATGCTCATTTTGATCCCCAAATTAACCCAGACTTCGAACATTTCAAGCTGAGGCAGGCCAAACAAAGAGAGGGGGAGTCGGTAGATGCTTTCCACACAAGGCTCAGGGAACTAGCCGCCACTCACCTCGTGGGAGACCGAGCCACGGAAGAAATCAGAGCCCAGCTGATCCTTGGGATACGCAGCAAAGTCCTGCGAGACCTCATACTCAGGCAGCCAAACATACCAATGAACGACATCCTCGTCCTGGCGCGGTCTCACGACCTTTCGGCGGCGCGGGCGGAAGAAATGGACATGGCATTAGTGCGTGGGGCGGAAAAGAGCGTCGTTGTCAAAACGGAAAGGACTGACGCAGTCAGAACAAGAGACAAGTCCTACAAACCACGAGATCGCCAGCCGCAAGCCCCAAAGAACCACTGTGGGTACTGCAGGTACGAGGAACACCCAGCGCAGTCATGCCCGGCGCAAGGGAAGACTTGTACCAACTGTGGCATCGCGAATCACTTCGCTTCAGTGTGCAGAAAGAAGACACAGCGCAAGGAAAGGGGCCGACCCAAACAAATGAGGATGGTCCGCCAACTCTCGCATGTCTCGCTCGCATCTCAACATGGAGGGAAGAAGAGAGAGCAGACAGTCTACCAAGGAGACGACTCCACATCGGAAGACGAAGGGGAGACGTACCTAGTCTCTTTCACCCAGGCCCTAAAGAGTAGGAGACGGCCCCAACCTCGCTGCACAGTACAGATTGCAGGGTCAGATGTCAATGCGGTAATCGACATAGGAGCCTCAGTGACAGTAATGGGGATCCAGCAATACAATAAGCTAAGACCCAAACCGGAACTCAGACCATCGAAGGCCCAGATCTTCGCGTATGGTGGCGACTCACCGTTGCCCCTCCGAGGCAAAATGACTGTGCCAGGGCGGACAGAGAGCATCGAGATCACCATCGACATACATGTCATAAACCAGGAAGTGGACACGCTGCTCAGCAGCCATGCGGCGGAAGACCTAGGGCTGGTGATGTTTGTCAGGAGAGTACAGGCAGACCAGACAGAAGAGTTGCTGAGCCAGTTCGGAGACCTGTTCAAGGGACTAGGGAAGATAAAGAGAGCCCCCTTCCGACTACACATAGACCCAGCCGTCGCACCAACGGCCCTAAGACACCGGAGGATCCCTTTTCATCTCCGACCACTGATAGAGGAAGAATTACAGAAGTTCGAAGACCAAGGGGTCATAGAGAAAGTATCTGGGCCCACACCGTGGGTGTCACCCATGGTAATCGCTGAAAAGCCTTGCCAACCAGGGAAGATCAGACTCTGCATTGATATGCGCCTCCCAAACAAGGCCATTCGACGTGAACGCCACATAACGCCGACTATGGACGACATCGTGGCCGACCTGAACGGATCCAGATGGTTCTCGAAGCTGGATCTGAATGCGGGGTATCACCAGCTAGCCCTTGCCAAAGACAGTCGATACATAACGACGTTCAGCACACACCTAGGCCTCCGGAGATTCAAGCGGCTGAATTTCGGCATATCCTCTGCTGCCGAAATATTTCAGAATGCCGTCAAGGAGATCCTAGTCGGGCTACCTGGCGTCCTCAACGTGAGTGATGATATCCTCATCCACTCGAAGACAGCGGAAGAACATTACCGGCATGTGAGAGCCACCCTGAAGAGACTCCTGGACCATGGAGTCACCCTACACAAAGAAAAGTGCCTGCTGTTCCAACAAAGGATAGAGTTCTTCGGCTACACGTTTACCCAGGAGGGCATACAGGTCGATCCACGGAAATCCCAAGTTATCAAGACCGCGTCTGCTCCCCTCACCGTGGCGGAGGTACTCAGCTTCCTGGGAATGGCTGTTTCATTCCAGACCTAGCCACGCTTGCGGAACCCCTCCGAAATCTCACTCGGGCAGACGCCATGTGGCAGTGGGGCCCAGCCGAAGAGACAGCGTTTCAGGCCGTCAAGAGAGCCCTCCTCGATCACACCACATTGGTGTACTTTGACCCCGCAAAGAGAACAGAAATCCTTGTAGACGCCAGCCCCGTGGGCCATGGGGCAGTTCTCACCCAAGAACAGGAGCCTGGCCGATGGGCCGCCCTTGCGTATGCCAGCAAAGCGCTATCCCCGACAGAGAAACAGTACTCTCAAATTGAAAGAGAAGCCCTAGCAATCCGGTGGGGCTGCAGGCACTTCCACTTGTACATTTGCGGACACCCGTTCACCGTTGTCACGGATCATCAACCTCTAGTGCCACTGTTCAGAGGGTCAGCACCCCACCCGCCGCCACGAATTGAAAGGTGGGCCATAGGGCTCCAACACTACGACATGGACGTGGTCTACCGGCCCGGCGCCAAGAACCCGGCCGACTTCCTATCAAGGCACCCAGGCACAACCGGAGAAGACAGTGAGGAACCCAGCAGTGATGACACTGAGGCACACCTGGACATGATCGCAGCACTTACGTGCCCCCGAGCACCGACGCTCGAAGAAGTAGCTGCCGCAGCCGGGCAAGACCCAGTCATGATCAAGGTTCAGAACACAATCCAAGGAGGGCTGTGGCGTCAATTCCTACAGTCTGCGAACACATGGTCAAGCCCAGAGAAGGAAAGCCTGATGCATATGTGGAGGGTCCGAAATGAACTAAGCCTCACCCAAGGAGACATTCTCCTCAGAGGATCCAGAATCGTCATCCCGGCATCCCTACAGCTACGAGCAATGCAACTCGCCCACGGGGGGCACCAAGGAGTGGAAAAGATGAAGGCCCGCATGAGGGAAAAGGTCTGGTTCCCAGGGATGGATGCCCGAGTGGAAGAGACCATCCGGAAATGCCCGTCCTGCCAACTAACGAGCGGGCCCGAAAGACCAGCACCCATCCTCACAGAAGAACACGGCCGAAGCCCATGGGAAAAGGTGAGTGTGGACTTTGGAAGCTTCCCTGATGGGCGTGTCACATTAGCCCTCATCGATAGCTACTCAAAATATCCAGTAGTAGAAGTCGTGCAGTCAACAGCCTTCCTGCATGTTGGCCCTGCTCTAGAGAAAATATTCGGCATGTTCGGATGCCCGGATGAACTCCGCAGCGACAATGGGCCCCCGTTCCAAGGACACAAATTCTGTGAGTTCATGCACCATCATGGCATCCGGCACCGGAGCATCACCCCACAGTGGCCCCAGGCCAACGGGGAGATTGAACGTCTCATGAGAACGATAAACAAGACCCTCCGCATTGCTGTGGCGGAGCAAAGCGACCCAGAACAAGAATTGCAGAAGTTCCTGCGGGAGTATCGGAGCACGCCGCACTGTTCAACACGCCAAGCACCTTGGGCGCTAATGTTTAACGGCACCCGCCGAGATGGTCTCCCCACTGCTCCGGGGTGGGCTCCCCCTCCATTTGACAAAGAAGGTGCCCTCAGGAGAAGAGAGAGGCGCAACAACACTGCCAGCCAGGCTCAGAGAGCGATGTTCCGCCAGCTACAGCAAGGGGACACGGTCATCATGAAGGACCGGAGACCTGGAGGAAAATTCCGGACTCGGTACGAGCAGGGGTACTGGACTGTGATCGATAGACAAGGAACCATGGTGACTGTCGAGAAGGAGGGAGAAACAGTGACCCGCAACATCTCGTGGTTCAAACAAGTGGACAGGCCCAGTTCTCCCACTGCTGTCGCGGATCACGCCGAGGAGACCGAGGCCAACCCAGGGGAGCCCCAAGAAGCTGACTACCACCATCCCGAGGTGACCCCGTCGCCGGCAATGCCGGAGGCCGCCTGCGAAACCCCCAGTCTGCATCCAGAACCCAGCATCCCGGTCCCTGCCTCAACCACCGGCCGGGGCCCCTCCAGGTACGCCTAAGAGAGAATCCTCCGTCGAGCACTCGCCGGAGAGACTTTGCCTGTCAAGTAAGTGAACCATGAGACTTTTGAGATCCAGTCAAGGACTGAGTTAAGATGGGATGTGACGGTCAGCGCACCAGCGTTTACTGCTGGCGCGCGCCGGACGATCACCGCCCCTGCGCTCACACCAGTCCGCGCCAAACTATAACACTGTGTGCGCGTTGGTTATTGCGCTGCAAGGGCCCCGGCACGCGCCAACATAACGGGAGGGTGCCCCCCCCCCCCTGAGATCATCACATGTACCACAGGCATATTGTGTCTTTTTGCTAGTTAATGACAAAAATAATGGCTTGGCAATCAAACTCAGAAAACAAAAGAGTTAAGGAAAATAGACTGTTACATCTTTTCCAAAGAGAAAAACACATTGGTAGTAATCATTTGAACTGTAACTGGCAGATGAAAGTGAAAGTGCTTACCATGTTAAAGGCACAGCTATCAGGAAGGGTTCTTCGAAACTTTAGGTTATACAAAGAGGCTTCAACATGCCTTAATTTTCACAGCTTTGCACCAGCGCCTTTCCCTCTGACAACAGCTAGCTGATTCTGGAGCCTTTGCCCCCATCTATATTAAATGTTTTTAAGACTTGCCTACAGACAGCTTTGGTAGTCCTACTGAAGACCTACTGTCTGCAATATGACAGAGTGAGGTTTCAGTCTGCTCCCTCCTCAATTAGTGCCCTCACTCAGGAGTCTCTATGGGGTACTGCATCCTCCTTTGCTTAGACCCAGCAGATCAAAGGGTCGTTTGGGATGCAGTGGCTGAACCCAGGGGCGATGTCTACTGGCCTCTAAATGTGTCCAGTGACCTATGTCAAATGGGATCACTTCATGTTTATTTTTTTAGTACCTTTCAATGTCTGTGAACATTATGAGCATGGTTCTACTATGATTACAAACCTTGGAATGAGTGCACCTGTTGTTAGTGTTACCCTCGGATTATCGTGAGCATTTTTTACTCTAAGAGCTTTCACCAGCCCCATTGCAACTCACATATAAAGGCTCTGCAAACTAGACAATACCACAGCTGGATCATGTTTCATCGAAAAGAGTTACTGACCCAAGCATCAATGTATGTTTCCTTTCTTTAGTGTTTTTTACTTTTATAAATCTGTTTATTGTGTTTTTTAAGTACAGAACATATACATTTACAACGAGTACCTTATCTCGAAGAAATCGCTCTGAACAATCTATACCGTATACATTTTCATTTCTTTTAAAGTAAATATCAAATCCCTCAATCCACCCAACACTGTCTCCCACTTCCACCTAGCTTACCAAGCAAGAAATCTGGAAGTATTTTATAGACATAACAGTGGCTGAATGGGGAACAAAGGAGCTCTTGAGCACAAAGAAGATATAAAATGAGGCAATCCATTGGGGCATTTTTAAGCAACAAAATAGGTATCTTTTGATGTGTTGATTCTGTGGGTAACAACAGGGTTGAAAGAGCACCCCGTTTCTTTTCTACCCTAATGACCACCAATAGATGTTAACATTGTGCTGTACTCTGAGTCTGGGAAAAAATGTTTTTCCAGTTTACACACAAACATTTTAAATTGTTTAATGCATTTTAAATATGTAAAACCTAAGCATTGTTTATCAAATAAAAAAGTCCATATGAATAGGTACAATGCCGCCAAATGGACGAGAAGCCTCTGTACATGGGTCATCGCAGAGTACACCACACAGAGCAGTGGGAAGTGCCCTGAAATACTCAGATCACCATGAGGCGTGGGTGGCCAACCTCCCTCAGCTCTCCGGACAGTCAGACAAAGTGCCCATATAAACAGGAGGCACTTCTAAACATTATGTGAAAATGGGGTGACGCCCACATCGTGGTCATTTGCTACTGTATATCCTGGAAGGGTGACTGAGTACAGCGACATGAACGGGAAGCCACCCTTCTGTGTTAATATTATCTCCTGACAATACGTTGGCAGGGGTAAGAAAGGGCTGGAGGGTTCTAAGAGTGATTGTTGAAATATTGTGGTATTTCTCGAAAGCTACTTCTGTGTACTCTTCACATGGTAGATTGATCTATTGGTATTTGCTGCTTGGTTTGGTGTTTTGCTCATTAAAATACTAAAAAACGTTTGAAAAAAGATGAGTACGTACACAAAGTGCTGACAGAATGTGTGAATTATTCTTAACAATTGGTTGTTACTGTGGTTAGCATTCTATTCCAATGTTTTATTTCTCTCTTAAGTCTTGCCCCACCACAAAAGGCTCGATGCAATATGACCTTCTAGGCTATTCCCAAAAACAGAGCCAATCAAGCATTTTCAAAACAATAGGTCTCGCATTTGCGAAGGTTTAAGCTACTGGCATTGTAAATGACAATGCCTTTTATTTATGTTTTTAAAACCAACACACATAAAAGGCATTGTTATTTATAATGCCAATAGCTGAAACTCTTGCAAATGGTAGATCACTTTAATGGTGGCCGCACCCTTTTCTTTAGACACTGCTCGGCGTATTCAGGTTACAGTGAGCAGCGTCTAAAGAAAGGGGCGCGGCCAACATTAAAGTGAAAACGCGGTATGGGGCGCTTTCATCCAACAATAAAAACGAAATAAACAAAGGTTCTGTAGCGTGGCTGCTAAAGTTAAAGTGGACTGCGCAGGAAAATAAAAAAGCACACCCGCTATAAAGCAGACTGCGCTGCAAATTAAATAAATAAAAGCAGCCTCTATAGTTAAAGCGGAACACGCCACAAATTAAATAAATAAGTGTGGCCGCTATAGTGAAAGCGGACCCGCAGCCATTACTATTAAAAATATAAAAGCAGGCGGCGTGCTGCTTTGTAGGAAAGCACGTCGTGGGTGGAATAGTGGAAGATCATTAAAGAAAATAGTGCTCACAGACTAGATAAAACAGACAATGTAACACCACAAGTAAAAAGTCCAGTCCTTGGGGGAGGTTACAAATGCAGACAAGGCGGTATCAAGGAGGGACTACTAGGCCTATTTATCAACCAAAAGCAACGATTTCGAAAGGACAGTAACAGGAGCCAATTGAAAAGATGAGCGGGAAAATGGGCGGAGCTTCGATTCCATACCTCAATACAGCATGGCTTGCAGCGCATGCCCTGCCCAGACTCGACCTAAAAATGCATTTCAGCCTGTTAGGGCCTCGTCAGTTGCAATATGGCATAGACAGCTACACAACCTGCATATGGACATATGGGTTTACTGTGCCAAGCTGAGGAACTCAATAAGAAAAACAAAAAAGCGATTGAGAGAAAGGTTCAATGAATTTGAACCACTTGTAATTTAATCATACGCAAATCAATCTTGGTTAGGACCAAAAGGGACAGTTTAGCCCACAGTACAAGATTATGTTCCCTCTGAAGAACAACAAAAGCAATCTTAGACACATTGCTGCCTTACTGGGCCTCATCGGCTTGACTCAAAATAGGACACACAGCTATGGGTATATGGGTGAATCAGCACTGCATGAGTTTTCCTTCATACAATTTAAAACTGGGACACTGCATGGCTAAGTCTACTCACTCAAGAATTGTGAGTGCATCGAAGGTTTATGAGTAGGTGTATTGGTGGGTCAGGTTCTTTGTATTTATCCCTTACATTTTTCTTGTTGGTTGCACTATTGCATTACGTCCTCAATGATTAGCCTTTACCCATTACTGACTGCTGAAAGAATCACATAAACAGGACCCTTGTTTTATTGATTCTTGAATTAAATTAAAATCATCGAGTTTACAGTGTTAAAATCAGTGTTAGTGTTGGAGTAGTCTTAAAAGTTGTTGAGCATATATTTTTCAAGATATAATGTCAGGAAATAAAGACAAGTCTGCATTGAAAGTTGTATGGTAATGGAAAAAATGCAAGCAAGAACAATCTTTAGAAATGCAATAGGCCTCGCATTTTTTTGAGTTAGAGCTATTGGCTCTGTAAATAGCAATGTCTTTTAGCCTTGTGTAATGGAGTGGATGTATGTGGTTTGAGTGGAATATATGTGTTGGAATGGAATTGTTAACTGTGTAATTGTGTGGGGTGGAATTGTGCGATGTGGAGTGAATTTGTGTAGTTTACATATATGGCATAAAAGGCGCCATAGACAGGGACCCTTTGATCTTATTTTCATGGATCTTGGACCCTTTACAATACCCATTTCCAGAGAACGAAGGTCTGGGTCCTCTTTGTAAAGCCTATGTTAGTAGAAATGGATTTCTAACAGAATAGATCAGTATAACACCGTCGCACCAGGCAACACCAGCGCCAAAGCCAGTCCTGGCGACCCCTATGTGTTATTGAACCCAGGATATGGCTTCAGAGAGTGACAAGCCATCCCTATTGGTTGTGAATGCAGAAAATGCCCTTCTGCTGCAGTGACACAAATACATGCAGTCTCAAGGAAGTCCGATCCACTGAGAACCGCAGATTCCATCAGGCACTGTGCCCATCCCAAGAGGTAGGGCAGGTGGCGGCGGATGATTTGAGATTTGTGGCACCAGGAAGCAGCGTCATCTTAAGGATTTTTGAGGCCCTGAGCAACACATATTTTGGGGGGCCCTCTTCGGAACAACTTCAATATTATTACCTATTTCCTGCTAAGTGAAGCCCAAGTGATACCTGCCTAATGAACTTTCAGAAACAAGGTCACAAAATACAGTTGAAATATGTCTATTAGGCCCCCAAATTCCTAAAGTTGACACTTGGCAAAGAGATACAGAGTCAGAGGTAAGCAGAGAGAACGAAATAGACTGAGATATAAAAATAGAGAGGAAATAGAAACTTCACTTCCCCAGGGGCCCCTTGAAAGGTGGGGACCCTGTGCAATTGCCCACTTTGCCTATGCTGTAAAATGCCTCCGCCAGGAAGCAAGTGGAACTGGGCAGGGAACGCAGGTTACAGGTGCGTGCGACATTACCACAAACACAGACTACCAGAGAATGCAGGTAAGATATCAGTCCCTTCCGTATGGAGGCGACAAGTGGTGACCCACTTAGTGGGAGCATGCTGGTGATAGCAGATGCCAGTGACTTCTTACAGCAAGACCATGGCGCTATAGGTTGAGAACTCACTGCGTCCCAGCCTGTACACTATGCGCAAATTGAACTACTTCCTACTGCAAACCTAGCATGCGCGCAAAGACTCCTCAATACTATACCCACCATGGTGTCTGTAACATGTGGTTCCTGGAAGACTGGGTGAAGTTTTTAGGACTCAGAATGTGACCTCCTCGTTTCTCATACTTCAGATCTGATTACACAATAGGGGCCCTCCACATCAGACATCGGGCATCATATGCTGATTGTCCACCCCTGTCACCATTGTGCTGGAGCACCTCCATATAGTCAGGATCAGGGTCTTGTAATCCATCTACACTAGACGGAGGCGGAATACTGAGCAACTTGCTCCCTTGATTTCAGGGTGAGAAAGTTTGGGAGCTTCCCCTAAGCCCACTGCAGAGACGGTCTTCTCAAGTTGCAGCAGCTGCTCCTCTTAACCACCATTTCCTCAGGGAAGGCTTCCCGACAACTCCAGTTTATGGAGGTGATAAGGGGCGGCATAAACACTGCTCTGACTGCTTGCAAGACATCACAATAGAGACCTTACTGAAGGAGCTCGCATCGGTGGGAGCGAAGCTGGAATCAGTGGATGCAAAGATAATGGATATGGCCAGAGAAATGGTAGGGTGCAAAACGTGAAAATGCGATTAAACAGAATAGAGCAACAACTGAGCAATACTGAAAATTGGGGCCCAAGATCTAGAATTTAAGGCAAAAACTGACAGGTACAGAAGACCATAAGTGCAGGGACACATTGCACTTTTACGTCATAAAGCCAACGAGTTGTCACATTGTAATAGCCATCATTCTACAAATGCTGACAATGTTTTGCAGTGTAAAGAAAAATGCATCAGAAAATATTACTTCTGGAAGTAGTAAAACTATAAGCATTATGGAGTACGGATCCCTATGGCCACCTCTCCATCGCTCCTGTGGGAATGCAGCGAGCCAGACTCTGTCAAACTGTCAACCGGGTGGGTGAATACGCAATAATTCTGTAGTAATGAGGTCCAAGCAGGTAGGATGTAGATTAAGTAGATTTATTAAAGTAAGTTACAAGTAGAAGAGTTCTAGAGTAGCAGGTTGATAAGTTCTTGTGAAGCAGGAGCAGCCTGCCTGCTGCTCAGCCCATTCTCAACTGTCAGACTTCACCTCACAGGCACCCAACATTCCAATACGCATCATCACTCCAATATTCCATGCAGCACACAGCACATTCACACTGGCTGAGCAGGTGGTGAAAATGGCAGAACATTAACATGAGCAGGATACTACATATCCCCCTTTCTTATACAACATAAGCATAAGTCCTGTACCTTAAATAAGATATAACAATAAGAACCTGGGAAAGGGATAAAAGAGAGGAACACTAATGCAACAGGAAAAATGTAACAGAAATGAACAAATAGGAAAGAGTGAAGAGATAGGTGGAAGAAAATGAAAAGGAAATGATGGATAAGTATAAGCAAATTAATATGAACCATACTCTCTATCTATAAGTTACAAACGAGAAGACTAAAGTGAAAGGGCAAAAGAAAACACAAATAAGCAGATGGACGAAAACGCACCAAAGGCAACCCCCAAACACACCCACAGGCCAGGAAGGCATGCAGGGAAGGAAGACATAGCACGATACAAACTGAGGATAGGCTTTACACCCAGACACACAAAGTAGAGGAGAGAGGATCTTCTCTTGAACATAGGAGAAAGCGAAACACACAACAATGAGGGAAAGGCTAAGGACAAAGGAAGAACGACAATGAAATATAGTCCAGGTTCCACGGATGAAAAGAAATAGTAACATCACAAGAAGAAATGAACAAGTGAGAAAACAGAGAAGAGGAGAAGGAAATACACACAGTATCACTCATCCTCCCCAAATTTCAAAATGAGAAATAATACAATGGTGGCAAAACGTTACAGGTAAAAGAACAGCAAAGTCTAGGCATAGACTAAAACAAAACTGTACCCCATACCGGGATAGATAATGTAAAGGTTAGTGACGTGAATACTGTAAATGGGAGTAAAACCCAATAAGACACACCCTGTGTAAGGGTAATGATGTAACACTAGTACGGGAACATGGGCATAAAACACATGACCGACCCTTGGAATAAGGGTGGTTAACTAATGTAAATGGGACTAAAACCCATGACCTACCCCTGGAATAAGGGTGGTTAACTAAAGTAAATGGGACTGAAACCCATGACCTACCCCAGACATAGGAGTGGATAGCTTATATGAATGGGACTAACACCCAAGAAGAAACACCCTGTGTAAGGGTAATGATGTAAAGAAAGAACGTGTGGATGGGACTGACACCCAAAAAGACACACCCAGTGTGAGGGTAATACTGTAAAAAAACAAGTACTTGACAATGGGAATGACACCCATATCCTACCCTAAGACTTGAGGGTGAGAAAAATTAGTGTAAATGGGACTGTGACCCATACTACGATGCCCTGTGTGAGGGTAGAAACCGTAAATAGCCCATGTAGGCAAATGTGCTATGAGAGAATGGGGCTGGAACCCATTCCGATCCCTCATGTATGGGAGAGATCCCTCATGTAAGGCAAGAGAAATGTAAATAAAGGCGAAAAGAACCCAAGGAGACAATCCCTGATGAAAAAGGTGTGTACCCAACAACCAGAAATGCAAGGTAATGTTCAACCAAATGTGGGCAGCTCGGGAGCTATATATCACAATACAAGTATGGCACGTTAAATAGAGAATGTCACTAAACACAAAAACATTAGTGCAAAATGTCACAAGCACAAGAGAAGATGTGAATAACACCAAATGGCTTTGGGATATGGCGCAAATACGAATCTTCGAACCTTTACTGTAATCTCAGCCCAGTACACAATAGGCTTATAGACGGAAGAACCATCACAAATGCTGACTGTCAAGGTATAGGCTGTGCGTGTCACCGCGATCCTGTGTCACACGCCAAAGTACATGAGCTGAAAAACTTGCCTCTTGCCGAATTAGGTGTGCGTGTCACCGAAAATCAGAAAGACACGCGAGTCAGCCTCATGAGATTCTTTAAGCGTAATGCGATCAAACTTGCATGAAAACAGTTATGGCGCCAATGTCGACCCAGATGCTGCCATAGAGAAGTAACGTATGGACCAACCTTGTAGATGAAAATAGGGCATAAGACCGTGCCTCTAGTCGGCACCGTTGTGTTGTACTCTCCCCTTCACCGCAAGGAAAGCAGCACAGACGCGACCGTTCCAATCCTCTGCGCCGATCATTAGCACCTTAAAAAAAAAAGAAGATGGCGGCACGTACAATGCGCTGAGCCGGGTGGCTACCAGCGCGTTCTGGTGGTAAAGCGTCCAAGAGCAGCAAAGGAAGCTGCCTAGCAACTGGTATGACACTGAGGGCTTCACGAGACAAGGAATGAAGCAGCGTGTCATCATAAGAGGATTCTCGTGGTGACCTGCGCGGCTTAAAGCATGAGGTAAAATGCTTGAGCACTTTTTTTTTTTTTAACAGCCAAAAAAAATGGTTAAACGGCCACTGTTCGGGCAGAACGCAGCGGTAGATGAGGAGAACCCAAAACATCGAGTAACTCACCACAGTTCAAGTCATTACACAGATACTAGCCTCCTCCGTATGCCGGTGCATAGTCAAATCCTCAAACCGGCTTGAAAAAAACTCAGTTGCTGTGACAGACGCACAATAGGCATACAGCAAAGCACATAACTTCCCAGCGATGCCAGACAAAGAGTTTGGAACAGTCCATACCTCGGTGACAGAGACAGTCCAAGTCAGCACGAAGGCATAATGTCGAGTGGGCACTTCTTTTTTTAAAACGTTATGAAGTTGGACATACCGTTAAATACTTCATATGTGAGACTCCTTTTAGTATGAAATAGCTGCGCGTCTCCCAAACACCGGAGGACTGTAGTTTAAAAGTTGTAGCCAGCAGCAAACACTCTATGTAGGACAGAATGTGTTGGTGCTGTGACACTAGCCATTGTTCCCATCCTTGATGTTTGCCCTTGCTCCGTGAGGAATTTGTATGTCCTCATGGTCATGTAATATGTGGCAGGAAATGCACATACGTGACCCAGATGAATTTAGTGGCTGTAAATTGATGGGCTTGAAAACACAAGCAGTACTGGTTACTCCAAAGTCCAAATTAAGTAGTGTAGATGAGCACAGCACGCCTGGGCCAGGGCTGTCAGATGGTGATGACACTGGCGGGGCTGAGAGGTGAAGTGCTTCATCTTTACATGTTTCTTGTAGACTTCTTTGCTTTTCTGTGAAGAACTCCTTTCTTTGTTGTTCTGTGTAGAACACCCTTGTATCATGTTTTTTTTTCTTTCTTGTGGATACCTCCTCTTGTACTTTGTGTTGCCAGTATCTGTAGGTTCTGTGGTTTGCTCCATCTTCAGGTCCTCTTTTGTTCGCCAGGTCCCTGAAATCCGGTTGTAGCACGTAGGTAGTCACCAACTCGTCGCCAAAATAATGTAGTAATGAGGTCCACGCAGGTAGGATGTAGATTTATTGAAGTTACAAGTAGAAGAGTTCTAGAGTAGCAGGTTGATAAGTTCTTGTGAAGCAGCCCCACCAGGAGCAGCCTGCCTGCTGCTCAGCCCATTCTCAACTGTCAGACTTCACCTCACAGGCACCCAACATTCCAATATGCATCATCACTCCAACATTCCATGCAGCATACAGCACATTCACACTGGCTGAGCAGGTGGTGAAAATGGCAGAACATTAACATGAGCAGGATACTACAAATTCATGCAGGAAGGAGGGGAACGATGACATGTAATGCTGATCTTGCCAACACTGTGAGTGACAGTAGGCTGTTTTAGAGGTAAGGACAGCGCGAGCAAGCATGAGAAAGACAGAAGAATTGCAGAAGAGCTACAGCTTTTTGCTTTACACAGCACATGCCGAGAAGAGCGCCCTGCAGAGAAGAATATGCTGCGAGCATGCACAGAGGCTACGGAATACACTTCTTCCTCGAAGTCCGTCTTGAAACCAGACATTTACAAAGGTATGTTGCTCACTAAAGCATGCGCAGAGGACGTGCTGCCGACTGGAGGGCCTCTAGGAGAGACATTAAGGACAAACCTGTGCGCAGAAGATCTGTGCAGTGAGGAGGAAAGCGGGAGGAGGGGTTATCACACGCTCTAACAGAAGCCTTTGAAAGCATGGATGGCCAACAAAAAAGTTCTCAGGGGGAAATCGCTTGGGTGTCAACCAAGCACCCAGGGGAGGGACTTTGGAAATCAGTCCACCAATAGGGGGCCAACATTTCAGATTGGCACAGCAGAGAGCGAGTGGCAGTCGATGGGCTTGGTTAAAGCCCATATTGTAGATACACAAAGTCTCGCAGGCTTGACCCAAAAAGGGGGGAGAGGGAAGTATCTTATTATGGACAGTAATCTTACCTTCCCCACGTTATTATAAAACACACAAAAAAGACAGCTACCGCCCTAAATTCTAGGTCCCTGTCAGCACCCTGAACAGCCCTCTCATAGAGAAGAATTCCCTAACTTCGGGTGGCATATCCGGGGTGTATTAAATGAGTGCTCATTCGGTCGTCTAATACCACTGGATAGGCTCAACCATGACCCTGCATTAGGTGGGTAAGGGAGCTCTTTGATCTTACAGAGTTCTCTCTGGTATCCTATTCTTGAATTAAAATAGCCTCAAAGTCACATGAACACCTTTTAATATCAAGGGGCTATGGGCTTTATTAAAAACAATAGGGGACATGCTTGAGGAATACTATTTCCCCCATGTCCATGTAGGTTGACATGTTTCAGCTGGATTTTTTTTATCATCACTCAGGTCACCCGGCTTCTTCGGGACCAGCTGGATCCCTAAGACAACTTATTTGTATATCGTTAGTAACCAAAGAGGTGTTTTACACATTCACTAATGTTAAGACCACACATTCATACAGCCTGAATCTTTGGTTGGTATTTCCCTTCATCCACTCGGGAACTACCTGGTGTTTCAATCTGTGGGAAACTTCGTCGTCACTATAAAGGTCCAATTTCAAATTTGTGTCACAGAGACTCTTGTGCTTTTCTCAATCCAGATACAGTACAAGATTGTGTCATGTTTCCATAGCTTTGTCATTGAGCATTCTGACAATGGTGGATAAAAATCATAGCTTTATCACAAAACCATCAGTGTCATTCCACTCTGTAGTGATAAACTATAGACACAGTGTAAAGTTGTAGTAAGCACAGTGTTGGAAAGTGGATTATTAGTAGGGCAATGTAGATGTGCCACTGGCAATAAGGCCACTAACACAGCGTAGGGCTCAGAATAGGTCTTAGAAAATTATTCCCATGCTCAACCCTTGGTAGCTTGACTGCGAGCAGGCAGGCTTAACTTCAAAGACAGGTATGTAAAGCATTTAAAAACACCAATCCAGTAAATAATTAAGACACAATGCACAATAAAAATCCAACACCAATTTATAAAAATAGGAATATTTTTATCTTTAAAATGACACCAAAACGACAAAACTCCAATGTAGGGAACCGGAGATATGAATTTTTAAAGATTTTGCTTTATCTAGCACATAGAAACCTGTAGCGCCGTATCGGGACATCTGGTCGCGATAGACAGGGTCAAAGCCAAAGTTTCAGGCCGACCACGAAGGAGCCCTGGGCAGCTACCCCTCGCGCTAGGTCTCGGTCAAAGTTTTTACCTTCTGACTTAGAAACTTTTCTGGAGCTTTTCTTCCCGTGGTCTCTCGAAGCTCCCAGCCAGTCCGGATTCGGTGAGGGTTCGCCGGATTGCCTTGCAACGAGCTCCCGGTCAAACTTATGGAAGGCCAACCTCCGGAGCATTCCAGCGGGACAAACCAAGGATTCAGGCCCCCACGCGGTTGAAGGAAGGCGGCTTGGCTTTCGCAGTTGCTCCAGGTCACCTTTTCTTCGTTCGGATTTAGAAACTTTTACAGAGCTTTTTCTCGCGGGGTCCCTCGATGCTCTTCACCAGGCTGGATTCGGTGAGGGTTCACCGGCCTCTGATTTCGACTACTCCCGGTCAAACTCTAGAAGTAGGACCTACGGAGATTTTCAGTGGGACAAACCTGACGGCAAGCCGACTCGCGGTTGAAGGCAGGCGGCTTGGCTGGCCAGGTTGAGTTGGTCCCCTTATGGAGCTTTTTTCCAAAGTTGCTCCAAAGTTCTCCAAACTTCTTCTTGAAGTTCCCCAAAGGGTCCCGAAGTGTCTCAAACTCACTCCAAGGGTCTGGAATCTCCAAGATGGTCCTTGAACGGTGAGGACTTCAGTTCCCACAATCCACTTGGACAAAACCCTTACAAATCCACTGGTAGTTCTCCAGGTTGAGGATTCTTGGTGGTGATGTTCCAGGTGAGCTCTGTTAACCTGTGGCTTGCAGGGAGTCCATTCTTTAGTCCTTTTACAGCAAGGTAGTCCACATGGCTGTAGTTCTAGATGGTGCAGAAGGTGAAATCTTCAGAGTGCAGGCCTTAGGAAATGCACATCAAACTTCTCAGCATGGCCCGTCTTGCTTTCTTAAGTTTCAAGCAGCAGATCTGAGAGGCGCTGCCCCTCTCAGATACTTATTCCAAGTTCTCTAGGTTGAGCAGGAGATCACTCCTGTCCAATGGGGTGCAGGGTACCGACCCAAGGTATGACCACTTCCTGCAGAGTGTGACACTATTTTGTCCCAAAGTGCACCAATTCTACCAAATTTATAGTAGCTGATTTTCCAGCAGGGAGAGAAGAGCTGGCTAAACACACCCCTAGGATGGCTAATCTCCATAGTCTCTCCCCCTTGCATCTGCTCATTCCTTCCTTAAGCCTAGCATCTGGCTGGGTTCAAAAGAGTAGAGTTGTAAATGACACTGGTGTCTTCCCCTTCCCTTGAAGTCCATTGTTTACGACTCCTCCCCCTGCTCTGGCATTCCTGTGTAACAGAACACTGCCCTACCAGTACAGCTGGTTAACCCCAGGGGCTCTTTATCACCTCTTTAAAGGAGCCTGGCTAATCCACTTAACTCTGACCAATCAGGACAGACCACTGGAAGGCTGAATCTGGGCTTACAAACAAGAAAGTCTTATAACTTCTTGTCTATACATTTTAGGTGAAATTCAACAATATCATATTGTTGAGTTTATTAGTACCATTCTCTGAAGTCTTCCAATTGTATTTTTAGCCTTCTCCTATCAAGACTTAGTAATTAATAACTTCTTGCCATGTTAATCTATGTTAAACAATAATGGGGCGACCCTGTGTCCCTCAGAACCTGGGTATGGATAAATAAACAAAAGCAATGGTTCTGTCGGGTTCAACAACTATTTCTTATGAGTACGCTTAGTGTAGATATATTATTCTGTAGTCTTTAAACATTCGTATCTCCGCTGTCTAGACAAATGGAACAAACAACTACTAATAAAACACGTGACACAAAATTGCTGTCTACTATCTTGTTTTATATAAATTAAATCATTCATATAGATTTACACATTTGTAAACAAGGCTGTCAATACGAGGTGAGGTTAAGTGATCAAGTGACATACGTGCTCAGTGCTGGTGTTTAGTGCGCAATATATACACAGAGTGGTTAAAATATGTACATTGGAAAGGGTAGGCCAGAATATTTAGACAAAAAACAATAACTCTGCTATATATTAATTATTGTTTTACAAGCAGAGCCTTGGTCAATCTGGACCATGCGAGGTCGTCGACGTTTCAACCCAAACTATGCTCCAATTAGGTAGTCAAGGCGGGTCTTCATCAGGACAGAAACAGGGGTAGGGGGTAACAGCCCACAAAAAACCGGGAGTGATTCCTGGTTAATCATTCATCTTATGGAGCCTGGTGGTAGGATCATCAACAATTGACCCAGGCGATGTAAATCAAGGAGAACGTCAGAGCGGTGAGTCTAAACGTCTTGAATGGGGCAGCAAAGGAGGATTCAGAGCTGCTGAGCGGAAACAGGCATGTGTCCTGTACAATCGCTTGCTGAAGGAAGGCTGCGATTGTACAGGACACATGCCTGTTTCCGCTCAGCAGCTCTGAATCCTCCTTTGCTGCCCCATTCAAGACGTTTAGACTCACCGCTCTGACGTTCTCCTTGATTTACATCGCCTGGGTCAATTGTTGATGATCCTACCACCAGGCTCCATAAGATGAATGATTAACCAGGAATCACTCCCGGTTTTTTGTGGGCTGTTACCCCCTACCCCTGTTTCTGTCCTGATGAAGACCCGCCTTGACTACCTAATTGGAGCATAGTTTGGGTTGAAACATCGACGACCTCGCATGGTCCAGATTGACCAAGGCTCTGATTGCAAAAGAATAATTAATATATAGCAGAGTTATTGTTTTTTGTCTAAATATTCTGGCCTACCCTTTCCAATGTACATATTTTAACCACTCAGTATATATTGCGCACTAAACACCAGCACTGAGCACGTATGTCACTTGATCACTTAACCTCACCTCGTATTGACAGCCTTGTTTACAAATGTGTAAATCTATATGAATGATTTAATTTATAAAAACAAGATAGTAGACAGCAATTTGTGTCACGTGTTTTATTAGTAGTTGTTTGTTCCATTTGTCTAGACAGCGGAGATCCGAATGTTTAAAGACTACAGAATAATATATCTACACTAAGCGTACGCATAAGAAATAGTTGTTGAACCCGACAGAACCATTGTTTTTGTTTATTTATGTTAATCTATGTGGCATGGGATTTGCAATGGGAAAAATTACTTAGGCCATTTTTCCAGCACCAGGGCTTATAAAAACATATTTTATAAGTACTCTGCCTATATCTACAGGACCCCCACCCCTGGAACACCCAAGGGAGACTAGGGGTTCTGAATATGTAAAAATATTGCAAATCCTCCCTCGACAGTGCTCCTAGCACCAACGTCGATTTTGAGCAGCTCATTATCACAATGTGGGGAGTGAAATGTGCAATTTCACTTAACCCAGGGCATATAAAACTCATTTTATAAGGGTCCTCCTTATAAATACCTGAACCCCTACCCCTGGGACACCTAGGGGAGACCCTGGGGGTACCTAATATGTCCAAACATTGTAGGTTATCCATTTTTAAGTGCCCAAAACACCAAAGTCGAGGTGGGGCACAATTTACTTTTTAAAAGCAGTCCTGCAACACAGAGCTACTTTTAAACTGACCTCCGGCTCAGCAGTGCACACATGCAAGTGCAGAGAGGGCTGCTGGCCTCTAAACTGCCATGCCCTATTATATACTAGGGACTGAGAGGTAGTTTCAATCCCCCTGCCCTCTTATGTACTAGGGCCTTATAGGGTAGGTCATGCCAATCACAGGGGTACCCCAAACCATAGTGTACCCTAGTGTATGTAGGTGTTTTCACTCTATTCTAAGTGTGTCTCTTTTAGCATAGCACTGGCCCTGGGCCTGGTTAGGCGGAGCCCAGGGTCAGTCAGTCAGTTACCACCAGTACCAGTCAGCAAAAAGTTGGGGGATGCCCAGGGAACAGGATGACTTTCCAACATAGCCCCCCCCCCCACCAAACGAAAGGTGATGGGTTACTAAACCCTCGTAGTCCTCATCAGCTAAAAGGAAAAACCTGGAAAGTCCATCCACATTGGCATGGGCAACCTCAGGTCTGTGTTCCACTGAAAAGTCTATTCCCTGTAGGGATATGGACCACCTTAACAGCTTGGATTCTCCCCTCATCTGCATGAGCCATCTGAGAGGCCTGTGGTCAGTTTGAACACGAAAGTGAGTCCCAAACAAATATGGCCTCAACGTTTTCAGGGACCAAACCACAGCAAAAGCCTCTCTCTCAATGGCACTCCACCTCTGCTCTCTGGGAAGAAGCCTCCTGCTAATAAAGGCAACTGGCTGATCAAGGCCCTCTTCATTTAGCTGTGACAACACTGCCCCAATCCCTTGTTCTGAAGCATCTGTCTGAACCACAAATTCTTTTGTGTAGTCAGGGGCCAGCAACACTGGCGCTGAACACATAGCAGCTTTCAGAATGTCAAAAGGCTTTCTGACACTCTGGGGTCCAATCCACCTTTTTGGGCCTCTTTTTAGAAGTGGCCCCACAATGGTCCCATAATTTTTAACAAACCTTCTATAATACCCTGTCAGTCCAAGGAATGCCCTGACCTGAGTCTGGGTAACAGGTGCTGTCCAATCCAAAATAGTTTGGATTTTAGCTTAGAGAGGCTGTACATGGCCCCCACCTACCAGGTGGCCCAGGTATACCACTGAAAGCTGCCCTATTTGGCATTTACTTGCCTTCATAGCCATGCCTGCCTGCTGCATGGCCTGAAGCACTTCCCTTAGGTGGCTTAAGTGATCCCCCCAGGTAGAACTATATACAGCTATATCATCCAGGTAAGCTGCACTGAACTATTCCAACCCAGACAAGACCCTGTTCACCAACCTTTGGAAGGTGGCAGGTGCATTCTTTAAGCCAAAATGGCATTACCATGAACTGATAATGTCCCTCTGGTGTGGAGAATTCTGACCTCTCCTTTGCTCCATCGGTGAAGGCAATTTACCAGTAACCTGAAGTCAAATCAAAAGTACTCAGGTACTTAGCAGCCCCTAACCTGTCAATTAGCTCATCTGCTCTAGGTATAGGGTGAGAGTCAGTCTTTGTGACTGCATTCAGTCCTCTATAGTCCACACAGAACCTTAACTCCTTGGGTTCCCCCTGTGGATTAGGTTTGGGCACCTGCACCACTGGACTGGCCAATGGATCTTCAGACGGTTCAATTATCCCACCGCTGCCACCAAATGTTGGAAAGTGGATTATTATTAGGGGCAAATGTATATCTGCCACTGGCAATAAGGCCACCAACACAGTGTAGGACTCAGAATAGGTCTTAGAAAATTATTCCCATGCTCAACCCTTGGTAGCTTGGCTGCGAGCAGGCAGGCTTAACTTCAAAGGCAGGTATGTAAAGCATTTAAAAACACCAATTCAGTAAATAATTAAGTCACAATGCACAATAAAAATCCAACACCAATTTACAAAAATAGGAAATATTTTTATCTTTAAAATGACACCAAAACAACAAAAATCCAATGTAGGGAACCAGATATATGAATTTTTAAAGATTTAGCATTATCTAGCACATAGAAACCTATAGCGCCTTATCAGGACATCTGGTCGCATTAGACCGGGTAAAAGTCAAAGTTTCAGGCCGACCGCGATGGAGCCCTGGGCGGCTACCCCTCGCGGTAGGTCTCGGTCAAAGTTTTGACCTTCTGACTTAGAAACTTTTCTGGAGCTTTTCTTCCCGGGGTCTCTCGAAGCTCTCAGCCAGTCTGGATTCGGTGAGGGTTCGCTGGATTGCCTTGCGACAAGCTCCCGGTCAAACTTATGGAAGTCCGACCTCCGGAGCGTTCCAGTGGGACAAACCAAGGATCCAGGCCGCCACGCGGTTGAAGGCAGGCGGCTTGGCTTTCGCGGTTGCTCCTAGTCACCTTCTCTTCGTTCGGAGTTAGAAACTTTTACGGAGCTTTTTCTCGCGGGGTCCCTCGATGCTCTTCACCAGGCCGGATTCGGTGAGGGTTCACCGGCCTCGGATTTCGACTACTCCAGGTCAAACTCTGGAAGTAGAACCTACGGAGCTTTTCAGCGGGACAAACCTGGAAGGCAGGCCGACTCGCGGTTGAAGGCAGGAGGCTTGGCTGGCCAGGTTGAGTTGGTCCCCTTATGGAGCTTTTTTCCAAAGTTCTCCAAACTTCTGGAACTTCTTCCTGAAGTTCCCCAAAGGGTCCCAAAGTGTCTCAAACTCACTCCAAGGGTCTGGAATCTCCAAGATGGTCCTTGAACGGTGAGGACTTCAGTTCCCACAATCCACTTGGACAAAACCCTTACAAATCCACTGGTAGTTCTCCAGGTTGAGGATTCTTGGTGGTGATGTTCCAGGTGAGCTCTGTTAACCTGTTGCTTGCAGGGAGTCCACTCTTTAGTCCTTTTACAGCAAGGTAGTCCACAGGGCTGTAGTTCTAGATGGTGCAGAAGGTGCAATCTTCAGAGTGCAGGCCTTAGGAAATGCACATCAAACTTCTCAGCATGGCCCGTCTTGCTTTCTTAAGTTTCAAGCAGCAGATCTGAGAGGCTCTGCCCCTCTCAGATACTTATTCCAAGTTCTCTGGGTCAAGCAGGAGCTCACTCCAGTCCAATGGGGTGCAGGGTATCGCCCCAAGGTATGACCACTTCCTGCAGAGTGTGGTACTATTTTGTCCCAGAGTGCACCAATTCTTCCAAATTCATAGTGGCTGGTTTTCCAGCAGGGAGAGAAGAGCTGGCTAAACACACCCCTAGGATGGCTAATCTCCATAGTCTCTCCCCCTTGCATCTGTTCATTCCTTCCTTAAGCCTAGCATCTGGCTGGGTTCAAAAGAGTAGAGTTATAAATAACACTGGTGTCTTCCCCTTCCCTTGAAGTCCATTGTTTACGACTCCACCCCCTACTGTGAAATTCCTGTGTAACAGAACACTGCCCTACCAGCAGAGCTGGTTACCCCCAGGGGCTCTTTATCACCGCTTCAAAGGTGTCTGGCTAATCCACTTAACTCTGACCAATCAGGACAGACCACTGGAAGGCTGAATCTGGGCTTACAAACAAGAAAGTCTTATAACTTCTTGTCTATACATTTTAGGAGAAATTCAACAATATCATATTGTTGAGTTTATTAATACCATTCTGGGAAGCCTTTGAATGATATTTTTAGCCTTCTCCTATCAAGAGTTAGTAGTTAATAACTTCTTGCCATGTTAATCTATGTGGCATGGGATTTGCAATGAGAAAAATGATTTGGGCCATTTTCCCAACACAAGGGCTTATAAAGACATATTTTATAAGTACTCTGCTTATGTGTACAGGACCCTCACCCCAGGAACACCTAGGGGAGACTTTAGGGGTTCTGAATATGTAAAAATATTGCAGATCCTCCCTCCACAGTGCTCCTAGCACCAAAGTCGATTTTGGGCAGCACTTTATCACAATGTGGGGAGTGAAATGTGCAATTCCACTTAACCCAGGGCATATAAAACTCATTTTATAAGGGTCCTCTTTATAAATACCTGCCCCCTACCCCTGAGACACCTAGGGGAGACCCTGGGGGTACCTAATATGCCCAAGCATTGTAGGTTATCCATTTTTAAGTGCCCCAAACACCAAAGTTGAGTTTGGGCACAATTTACTTTTTAAAAGCTATCCTGCAACACAGGGCTACTTTTAAACTGACCTCAGGCTCAGCAGTGCACACATGCAAGTGCAGAAAGGGCTGCTGGCCTCTAAACTGCCATGCCCTATTATATACTAGGGACTGAGAGGTCATTTCAAGCCCCCTGCCCTATTATGTACTAGGGCCTTATAGGGTAGGTCATGCCAATCACAGGGGTACCCCAACCCATAGTGTACCCTAGTGTATGTAGGTGTTTTCACTATATTCTAAGTGTGTCTCTTTCAGCATACCACTGGCCCTGGTTAGGCAGAGCCCAGGGTCAGTCAGAGTCAGTTACCAACAGTACCAGTCAGCAAAAGGTTGGGGGGTGCCCAGGGCACAGGATGACTTTCCAACACACAGGTTTATTCTACACCAAATATAGAGCTGCTACGGCAGTACACACACTTAATCTTTTTTTCCCAGTCTCTGCCCAACCACACCTTTCAAAACCCAACAATCGTCATGGAACCTGAAGTGATGAACATTCTACAGCGAGCATAGACCTTTGAGTCTTAACCCCTAGTGTAAACTCTAAACGCTCCTAACACAGTAAGTGAATGATAAGATAGAACATATCTTCCCTCCTTAAAATTTGACCCTTCCCTCCTTGAATGCTTAACTCAATACAAGTAAGATATACAATTTAGAATATGTACACTTTACACCGCTACCTTCTGTACCAAAAATAAAACAACATATATTACCTCTTAAAACATGTAGTCAACATCTTATGTTCTAAACCTAATAGATTTATTGATTAAACGTGAACCCCTGTGCAACCGTTGAATATTTAGATTTCCGGTAGAGGACTTCGACCTCCTTTAGCTGAAAGATTGAACAATATGATTTCTGGAACTGAAATTATACTCCTTTTCGCGAGTAGAGGATTTGAACTCTTTATCTCTCACTTTCACCGTACCCTGAGAGATTCCACCAATGACCACCTACAACTCTGATTGCAGTCCCACAAATTTTCCCAACTTCCACAGGATCACCAAACTTGCTTTTCCCTTTTTGTACATGAGCTGCTGATTTAATGCGCACTACATCTCCCACCTGGATCATCATGTCTTTTACACCTTTCTTTGATCATACCAACATTTTTATTTATTTTGGGCTTGACAGACATTTTCTTTGACCAGCAACATCAAAGTTTTCAACATCCAATTCACTCTTCAACCATTTGGCCTTCCATGCAGAACCAAAAGTGGTGTTTGCTTTTCTACCCCTTAACAACTAAAAAAGGGAGAACTTGGTTGACGAATGAGGCGTGGTCCTATAGAACCACAGCATACTCCTCACAGATTTGATAATGTCATGGTTCCCACTTTTTTGCCCACTTCGCACACTCCCCCACGACTCAATTCATCCTTTCAACAAGTCTGTTACTTTGGAGGTGGTAAAGGGAAATTCTGTGATGTTTTATACCACAGAATTCAAGGAAATTCTGCAATTCCCTAATAACAAATTGGGTGCCATTGTCCGAAATTAAAATTTCCTGAAAACTTTACCTCAGAAAGATTTCCCTGAGAAACTCCAGCGCAGAGCTAGCACTAGGATCTTTTACAAACTTAAGTTCTGGCCACTTAGAACAGTAATCCATAAGTACCAAAATAAACCTAGTACCACCAGGTTATGAGTCAGAGACCCATAACATCAATACCTAATTTTACCCAAGGTCTCGGTGGAACATCAATGCACATCAAAGAAGGAGTTGCCACTTTCAAACTTTTGTCAGTTGACGCACATACACAGCACCCTTCCAATACCTCTTCAATGTCAGAATCCATTCTGGGCTACCAGAGGGAATCACGTATCCGCCTTTTAGTTAGAGTATAACCCAAATGTATCTCATGGGCATGATTAATAATGTTACTTATCAACTTACACGGAGGAACCTGTTTGTCAGGCGTAAGAAGCATACCATCTTCCATGGAAAGTTCTTCACAAATTTTGACAAAAGGTTGAAGCCTGAGAAGTAACTCTTTCTCCCTTGGCCAACCATTTTAACACACTCCAATACTTGTTGTAAAGCCTGATCCTCCATTAAAGAGACTCTTCAAACTTCTTCAGAACACACACCTAGTTTAGGTACTTCAATGGACGCCACCAAACAGTCTTCAAATCTTCATCCATAGGATTTGCCAACACAGCCTCATCCTTCGCTTGACATGGAAACAGGGACAGAAAATCGGCTCTGAAATTCTTGCCCTCAGGAATGTGTACCACATCAAACTGGAGTTGTAAAGTTTGCTAGACAACGTTAGAATTCTATGCATACAACATTTGCTACCACCTTCATTCAAGATGGATACTAGAGGTTTGTGGTCAGTTTGTAGGTGAAATCGTTTGCCCCAGACATAACAGCGGAACTTTTCCATTGCCCACCAATACGCAAACAATTTCTTTTCAATCACAAAATATTGCTATTTGGCCTCCCGCAACACATGTGAAGCAAAAGCTATGGTATTGCTGCGATTACTTACCGGGTAATTGCATTCCTCCTCTCGCCGAGCTGGCTCACATAGTGAGGCCTCTGCCTCCAATCACACACCTTTCCAACTTATAAAATTCCCTCCCCCCCTCCATACTCCTGTTCCATACCCAGCCCAAACACCACACATTTGGACTGGGCCGGAAAAGGGCGAGAGGGAGGACCCGAGTCAGCACGGCGAGAGAAGGACTCAGAGTAATGCAATTTCCAGTAAGTAATTACAGCATTACCCCTTCATTCCTCTCCCTGTGCTGTCTCACATAGTGAAATGTACCCAAGCCAAGAAACAGACCAGGACAACAACAAAGAATGCAAACATAAGTTTAATCGAAAGGCAAAAAACTGTTTACAGTACGGAAGCCAGCACCCGGGAACCCAACAAATCTGGGACTTTGGGACCCTGGACTACCATATCATGGGATACAAAAGTAGAAGGAACCGCCCAAGTGGCAGCCCAATAGATCTGCAAAGTAGCACCCTGCACCTCAGCTATGGAAGCAGACATGCCCCCCACTAGAATTTCCCTGGATCCCCTGAGGAGAAGACTGGAAAAACTGATTGTAGGCCAACAAAATCACAGAGTTGATCCACCTGCTCAAGGTCTGAGTCGGGCAAGACCAAACTTGACAAACAAAGAGGAAGAGACCCGGAATCCCTTCACCCAGTCCTGGTAAATCAGAACGGCTCTACGCACATCCAGCGACTGAGGGTCAGGACAAAACACTGGAAGAATCACTTCCTGTTGACGATGGAACAAAGAATTCACTTTGGGCACAAAACCCAGCCCCAAACAATGAACAAGGCTGTCTTTTAACATACAAAAGAAAGGAGACAAACAAGACAACAATCCCAAATCCCCCAGCCTGCGAGCAGACGTGACAGCCACCAGAAAAAACACCTTCAAAAGTCAGAAGGCGAAAACCCACAGACTCCAGCGGCTCAAAAGAAGGATACTGAAGAGCCCGCAATACCAGCGGCAAATCCCAAGACTGACACACCACCTGGGGGAAAAGACGAAGATTGGAAAAGCCCTTAAAGATCCTGGAAATCAGACCCTGATCGTCCACCAGACCCCCCTTCCCCCCATGGAGCCCAAAAACCTTAATCACGGACTATTGCACCTTAAGAGTGCCAGGGCTCAGACCCAACTGGAAACCATCCTGGAGAAAATCCAGCACCTGAGGCAGAGAAACAGAGAGAGGTAGCAACTGCTGTGGAGCACACCAAGCCAGAAACGTCTTCCAGTGCCTAGCATAAGAAGACCTGGCAGACAACAGACAGGACGCCTGCTCAGAAGAAGAAACAGAAGCTGAGAGACCCTGCAACATCAACCCTCCCCTCTCAACCGCCAAGCCGTCACTTGAGCCTCGCCAGGGAGGACATCTGACAACACAGAAACCATTCTGGACCCACCTTCATCTCTATCAACAGAGGAAACCAGAAAGAGCAGGGCCATGCTGGAGCCACCAGAACAACTTGAGCCTTCTCCCTTCGAACCCAAACCAGAAATCTATGGATCAAAGGAAACAGAGGGAAAGCAAACAGCAGGCCCATTGCCCAAACACACACGTCAGGGCATCCACCTTGTAAGCCGGGAAAAAAAAGGGGAAGATGCGCATTGCCAGGGCTCTCAAACAAGTCCACCTGGGGCCAACACCACAGCTGACACACTTTGGCAAATATAGGAGGAGAAAGACAAAAGTCCTGAGAGGATGGAATCTCCCTGCTCAGGCAATCGGCCTGACAATTCAGAGATCCCTGAATAAACACAGCCCTCAACGAACCCACATTGAACTGAGCCCAGAGAAACAGACAAACTGAAATTGCAGACAATGACGGGACCCTCGTCCCTTCCTGACGATTGACATATGATTTGGCCGTCATGCCCGTCTGGACGACAACAGCCGTCTCCTGCAGAAGAGGATCAAAATGAAGGAAAGCCAGCTGAATCACTCTCAACTCTCTCCATTTGGAAGAACAGAAACTCTGGCATGCCACAGAACCTGGACCGTGTGAGAGACCTCGACCAGGCCTCACCCCAGCCACTTCCCTGGCATCTGTCATGATGATTGGCTCTAGATCCCACAAGGAGACCCCTTTCAGGAATTTGGAGGGCTCGAGCCACCACCTCAGGTCCTCTCGGATCACCTGCGTCACAGGAAGAAGACATGTCAAATACTGCACATTGAGCACCCAGCAGCCCAGAATGATCTCATCAAAACATTGAGGTGCCACAGAGCCCAGGAAACTAAAAACACAGTGGCAGCCAGATCGCCCTGCACCCTCATCTAAAGGGAAACCAGCTGAATTGGAGCAGACTGCAGGGTCAGCAGATGAGAATGAATCCTTTGAACCCTGGCATCCGTCAAGGTGCCAATGCCCAGATCTGTCCGGAACCGGGTTTCCAATGAAGATGCGATCCTGAGAGGGAAACAGCTAGGACTTCCTGACATTCACCAAGAACCCATGAGATGACAGGAGATCCAGAACTTTCAGAACATGTAAACAAGTCAGGAGACGAGAAGCACTCTTGACCAAACAGTCGTCGAGATACGGGAAGACGGCGATCCCCTGGAGATGAAGAATCACCATCAGAGGGGCCAACACCTTTATAAACACACAGGGAGCAGACTTAAGACCAAACGGCAACACCTGGAATTGACAATGTGCCGCCGCCACCTTAAACCTCCGAAACTGCTGATGACTCGGATGCACGGGAATATGGAGGTACGCATCCTGCAGATCGTTGGTAGCCAAGTAATCCCCTGGATACACCATGGGAAGGAGCTGCTGGAGAGACAGCATCTTGAAGGGAATGGTCGCCACCCACTGATTGAGAAGCTTCAAATCCAGGACTGGCCGAAAATCTCCTGACACCTTCTGCGCAAGGAACAGGATCGAGCACACCCCTGGCCAACCTGATCCACCTGCACCAGCCGGATGGCACGTTTCTACACCAAGGATCTGATCCCTTCGAAAAGTGCCACCCTCTTGGCTTGAGACCTGGGGACAGGCGTAGGGATGCACCCTGTACTTGGAGGAAGTGAGACGAAGTCTATAGGATAACCTCTCCGAACTATATTCCTCACCCACTTGTCGGTGACAGACAGCAGCCAGGCAAGAAGGAAGGAATGCCGCTATCCGAGCATCCACTCGAAGAGAGGCCATGGGGGACCCATAGTGCGGACCACTCACCGGAGGGCCCCGACTTGGGTGTGACATCCTGCTGCTTTGCCCTCCGGGTCTGGAACCTCTTCCTGCGAAACGCATAAGAACGGTTGTCCTTGCAAGGGAAATCTCTGCTTTCACAAGCATCCAAGTGGACCTATAGGACCATGTGTGCTTCTTGTCCTAAAATGATTTCTGTATCAGACCATCCAATCTATTCCCAAACTGCTGCCACCCTCAAAAATAAGCTTAAGAAATGAAGCCGTCTCCACCAGATCCGTCTTCCAGTTTCTCAACAACAGGTTGCGCTTGGCCATGATAAGTGCAGAGGAAGTCACAGAAGCCGCTTTGAGAACATCAGCCGACACATCCCCCAGGAACTTAGCCTGTTGCTGCATGTGGACCAGAACATCAGACACATCAGCACACTACTGCACGGCCGCCGTCAACACCTCTAAGTCTTTCACTAACGACTGAGCAGTCAATGCCCATACGATGCCGCCCGGAGCACTAGGTTGGACGCCAAGAAAGATTTCTTAAGGCCACCATCCACCTTGCGGTCAACATGATCAAACGGCAAACAGTCATCCGAACTCAAAGAACAATGTCCAATGAGAGGAGCCAGGATGGAATCCACCTTCGCAGAATGCAGCAACAGTTTATCCCCGTCCTTCAATATGTAGGCCTTGTGGAGGAACTGTGGAACCTGGCAATGTTCAGGCTCCCCCCCCCCAGGACCTGAAAATTGCCTCCTTGATTTTCGGATGCAAAGGCAAAGCCAGACCCGCAGGATTAGCGAAATCCGGGAACAGAACTTCAGCAGGCGCCTCCTCCGGAGGCGACGCCAGCCCCAGATTGTCTCTAATATGGTCCAGAACGTCAGACATCTCATCCTGGGAGATGAACTTCCTAACAGGCGCCACATGTCTCTCAGGACCAGACATCTCAGAGTCAGTAGAGTCACCATCATCATCAAGCTGGGAAGAAGGATGTCTAGCCTTACGTTTGGCAGACAGGGCTCTGGTGACAGCGGCATAGCCTGAACTTCCAAGGCAGTCAGGGATGCTGAAAGGCCTAACCAGGAAAACACCAGTACCCTTATCTGGGACACCCAAATGGGAACCACTGTTCTCCGAATCCGGGAAACGAGACCTTCTCCTCCTCGCCCCACGCTTTTCTATTGCATTCACCAACTAAACAGACACCCAGAAATCCCAGAATAAATAGGACTCCAGAAGTCCCTCCTTATGGGCGAGAACCAGCAATAATAAAACACGCATGTTCCGGCCACTCACAAGGCCACGAAATACCCAGAGTCAATCTTGAGCACACCAGGTCCTTAGAACTAACGAGCTAAAACCGAAACACTGTAAGCTCGCAAGTACAGCCACCGAGCGGAAAGCCCACCTTGTCAATGCCACAAGCTTCAGGGGTGAGCCGAGCCAGAAGACCGCATTCCAAGGAGACACTGTCTCCCCGGTAACCAGCACACACCCCCTATCAGGCCGGAGGTTAGTACCACAGACCTCTGGCCCTGCCGTAGGAAATGGAAGCCGGCAAGAGCACTGCCCACAGCACCGCAGGCAACCTGCCCCTACCCCACACTCACCTGAAGCGCCAGCTCCAACATCAAGCCTCCCCACTGCACGCCGCCTTCGAATGACCGGACACTGCAAAAGGCGGCCGAGATCATCATGGCCCAATTTGGACCTTGTGAGCTGCTGGCACTGTGCAGCCAGGAACAGAGCTGCAATGAAACACTGGAGCTTGCGCACCACTTGTGCCCACAGATGTGTTTGGACACAAAAAAGGAACAGGAGGTATGATGGGGGGGGGGGGGTGGGGTGGGTTTGAGGGAATGTTATAAGTTGGAAAGGTGTGTGATTAGAGGCAGAGCGGTCTCGCTACGTGTGTCAGCACGACGAGAGGGACGAAGGGGTAATTTCAGAATCACCTTTCCTTTGAGTAAGTACCACTCCTAAACCAAATTTGCTAGCATCAACCGTTATGCAACATGGTAATAAAGGATAAAACGGCTTCAGAGCTTTACTCTCACCCAACTGAACTTTTATTCACATAAAGTCTTCACAAGATTCTGTGTCCCGTGTAGGTGTTCATACCAGCACTCTCTCACAGAATCCGTGCGTTTGTGTCCATGTTCAACCATGCATGTCACTCAAATATTAGTAACTCATATTCTTGCTGCACAAATTGTGGAAGAACTATTCTGACCCTGACCACAGTCAATAAACAAGTACATTAGCTTCTATTTTCTATTTGGCCCTGCTCCACACAAGTATTCAACACAGAACCATATACAAGGTTGGACTGGCACCCACAGCCGTTTTAAAGATGATGAAATAAAGGTGGGAATGACAGCGGGCTTTGACAGTGAAGATTTCTGTAGACCCAAAATCCAAACTTAAAGCCATTTTTTTTTTAAGAGTTTATTATTTATTTCATTCATGTAACAATTCCTCAGTATAAGGCAAGATTACATTGGATAAAGGGAATAGGAAAAAATGCTGACCAGTAGGGGACCAAGCAGCCTTCTTGAACCCAAAGATCCAGCAACCTCCTCAAACCCAAATTCCAAAATGCTAGCAACTCAGAAATATAAATACTCCCCATCAGTCTGCAAACCCAAATTTCTCATTGTCTATGAGGACTGCGTTATTCACCTTAGAATATCATTCTCAAAATCGAACCATAGTAAAATCCATCTGGACAAGATAGAGGGCATTTTTGGAGCTTTGAGATTGTGGGGACAGCTCTCATTGCATGTGCTCCCCCTATGAAAACATGGTGTCTGATGAGCAAATATCAACTGTCTTTCAGCTTAGCCATTATTATAACTGTGCAGAAACTGCACATGGCATGAAAATCAAACGGCCAATGTAGGATCCATCGTGGCTTCATGCCATCCACATGTAGGGTAAAACAAGTGAACAATGCTTATAAGCAACTTCATGATACTGTAGAAACACTGCAGTGTGAACATATCAGGCTACACCTTGCTGACATGGTTAGGCCTACATATGAAGTTAAACACTGAACTGTAACATGTCTAATAAACCCTGCTAGGCTCAGATGCATAATAACTTGGACACTAAATGCTGCTTTTTCATAGGCACGGCAGATTTCCATTAACAAGCATTGTTTTTTGTATTAGGGGCTAGGAACACATTAGAGATTTCATTTTTTTAAATGTATTTTAAAATATCTTTTTATTAAAGACAATATAACAATGGGTACAACCTTTCACAGTCATGTGCTGTATCAATAACATATTTGGTTATCCGACTGACCCATCCCCTTCCGTCCTCTCAGAATGATTGCTTCCCATCTCTGTGTTGTTAGTGTGGGTGCCATCTTGATGATCTTTCTCTCCACCGTCCATAGCTATATTTCAGAGGCAACACATCCGTGCCAGATTTCTCACATTTTTGGGGGGAGGGGCAGCCCCTGATTTTATATATCACTTTCGGCAAGCACGAGTCCATATCTACAGGTTTCGACGTCTGCTATGACCCTGACCCCCCCTAAGCTGGCAATATTCCTTTTTGCTATGCTCAAGCCTAAAAGTGTCCATGTTTTCTGGTATCTCGGAACCTCAGTATCTCCCCACACAGTTAAGCATTGTGATTCATTATTCAAGCTTGTCCCTCCTGTGTGTTTCATGCACTTCGTACGTTTTGCCCAGAACGTTTGGACCGATGGACATGCCCACATGGAGATTTCATTCTTGTGATATTTCACTAAGCAGTGAAAATCTATTTCAGTGGTGAATTTAGCTTTTTAGTGCAAGTGTAACAAAAATAGTTATAGAGGTATTGTTCTGCCCTTACTGATGGGGGAGAAGATAATACCTTACTAGAATGGGCAGGCCCACTCCCTTCGGCCATGTCATAAAAAGTGTGAAAGGTGCTTTTGGGGATAGCTTTTGCCAAAAGATGGAAGACATTTTGCAAAATCAAGGAGGGGACGGGGTGGAAATACTGTAGAGAAGAGATGGGCTTAATGTTCACCACCTCTTTTAACCTGGGCTCCCACCATCAGCAATCAATGCTGCTGGAACCTGAAGAAGATCACTAGAATCCTTTCGTGTAAGAAAGGATTGAGGGGAAAGCCTTTGTCACAGCTGTTTTGAAATGCATTAAGGGTACAAGTTGACCTATGCAATACAAAGTTAAAACTAAAAGAAAAGCATTAGAGGAAAATCAATGTATATGAATTTATAAAAAATTGTCAAAGTATTTGGAAATAATGAAAGTGAAACATAAAACAAAAGAACTTTAAGCAAAGAGAACTAAGAAATATCTGGCGTAAAAAAAAAAGCACTACATAAATGGATCAATTTGTTTAAAAACAGAAAGGTGTGCATTTAATAGAAACAGCTTTGTATTATATAGTTTGTGCTGGAACATATGACCTTTTGGAAGTCCATAGGAGGAAGAGGAGTAAGGAGAATCAGGTGTGGGACTGAACTCAGTCCTTGATGACTAATTTGGATGAGGAGCTTGTCACCCATTACAATTGGTTGCCTTGTACACCAGAGCATGTTAATAGATGTTTGGGAATGCTAGGAGTGATTAGGGAGAAAACATTCTGTTGCTGGTGAAACAGACTTTTTCAATGGAGTACTTGGACCAGGTGCTGTGGTTAACTAACAAGGCCAATGCTCAGTGTGTGAAGATTACTAGGTTTGTCCCACTCAGTGCTTTTTGCATCGAGGTTCAAGGTTTCTGTGTGTCTGCGGAAATCAGGTATCCAGTCTTTTGGAGCCATGCCCAGCAGTAGCTACAAACTTCCCCGGCTGAAAAATGTCAAGCTTGCAAAAAGTGACCAAGTCCCAATGGTAAACAAGAGAGACCGGGAAGGTAAAATTATGCCAGCGGCACAGCAACCTTGGCTACAATTTTTAAGTTTGTCTTGTGTTAAGCTATTGGCGCCAAGTGTTAGTGAGACTGCAAATTTGATACACCTATATGTCATGCTTTGCCTTACTGGAAGGTTTTGTACTTCCAAACTAGAGGCTAAGGGCCTCATTTTGATTCTGTCATGTAGCCATCCAGCCCACCAGATTTCGGGGACCCTAGTATTCCCGTCAGCCACACCCAAGAAGAGGACTAACAATATCATGATAACTGCTTGCCTCAAGGCAATCTCATTGCCTTTAGTGTGTCTGCTGATGCAGCAGATATACTTAGGGAACAGCTGAATGTGATGTCACATTGAAGGAATGTTTTTTATTAGAGCTGTTAATATCGATTTATCATACAGAGTCCATCTATGTGCACTTGTCAACTGCTTACTAGATTACACAATACAACTTCAACAGATGTTGATTGCTGCATTTTGTTGACTGTAAATGTGAATATGAAAATTAACATCACAAACTGGAGGATAAAAAATAAGTTACTCAGATGTAACTCCAGTTCTCTAGCACTGGTATCTTGCATATATTTACATGCTTCAATCATTCCCAGTCGTGAGTCTCGGAATCCCCAGTCTCCTTTTAGTTTTGTTTAGTCGCGAATACCTCTCATTTGAAGCAACCAGGACTTTGGGCCAATGAGGTGGAAGTGCTAAGCTCTCCTACTCCCCCTAGAGGCCACCACAACTCAGATTTCATAGCACAAAGTGTGAGTAGAGTACATAATAAATGAGCCTCTGACTGGGGAGGAGTGGGGTCACATGTGAATGTGTTAGAAACACAACCTCTAGAGATATGGAGTTACACTACTGGATTTTTCATATACTCACATGCTTGAATCAGAATAGTAAGCAATACATATCAATTGAATGATGCTTTCTGATGCCACTGACCTCCGTCTCTGTCCTTCTGAGAAGGCCCCCTACCCTCGGCCCACATCCCGAGTTACCGGCCAACCCCCCTGGGGTGCTCGCTGCGCATTATTCTACTCACGTGCCCTCAATACCTCTGAGTTACGGTTGCGGCTGGAGGGGGAGTGACACTCTCGCCCCCTTTTAAAACACGCGAACACGGGCCCTGTCCTCTTGCCGCACCACTGCATAGATCACACCCCCTATGCATTTCGAGTTATTGAGATTATTGGAGACCGACTGATTTTATACATCAAGGACACAATCACTGTGCCTGACCTCAAGATGGCCGCCTCAGTGGGTCGCTCCATGATGTTCTACTACTCCTGGACAATATAACTGGCCTTCGACCTTGATCTTGATCACAGCCCTCACCTGACCTTCATCCTGCTCACCCTTCTGGACTTTTACTCTGGGATCTTTCCCGTGACCGTGGAGACTTAGCTATTTGACCGATGCCCAGTGGAGCTACCTGATAGCTAAAGAGGAGATGGGCTGTGGACTCCCCCTCGGCCGTCACCTACCCAGCTGGACTTTGGGCAGACTTTCCTTAGTCTCTCCGTCGTACCCCCCTTCCACCCCTTCACCCCTCCCCCTTCTCCCTCTATGCTCCTTTCTTCTCGTCTTCTTTAATGTTTTTCCGTGGAGACTTAGCTATTTGGCTGATGCCCGGTGGAGCTACCCGATAGCTATTGAGGAGATGGGCTATGGACTTCCCCCTCAGCCCTCACTTACCCAGCCGGACCTTGGACAGACTTTCCCTTCGTTCTCTCCGACGTATCTCCCCCCTACTCTTTTTTCCCTACCCCCTTACCTTTCTTTACTCCATGAACCTCGTCCTCTATGCTACTTAAATGTTTTTATTGGTATATTATGTAACTTGTAACGGATGTAATTTTGCAACTTTGTGGAACCTTATGTAAAGCGCTCTGATACCTTCGGGTCTAGCCAGTGCTATATAAAACTCATTAAATAAATAAATAAATAAATTATAACAAAGCGGGAAGCTGACTCACCTTTACTGAAACAGGTTGTGGAGGACTGCTGAATAAGCTGAATTATGTGAGGGCTTTTTTTGTTTAAATTCATATTGTTCATGATACATCACCACTTAATATGTCAAATAAAAATGCTTAGTCTTATACAGAAGACTACATAGACAGAATACTCCTCAAAATTCCATCTTTTCTTGGTAAGACACCTACAAGCATTGCAGATGCCCTTCAGGAAAAGATCACCAAACTTGAAAGGATTAAAAAGAAATTAATTAGAACCCAACTGCATGGTCATCTTATGAAAGAATTTTTACAATGCAATATAATTCCAGTTGGCCTTTAAGTCAGAAACAATCTTGCAATATTTGTAGGAGACCCCAAATGTCGCGATAACTTCAGTTTTGTAGCCAACCAGTATTCTCGACACTGGATGGTAGTTGGGATTGACAACGCCCTAGAGCACAACAATAGACTCGAGAAAGAGACTGCAGATTTAACTAAAGAAATCTTAGACTATACAGCTTTGAATAAAGTAAAAGAGAACTTGGAGGCCCTGGAAAAGACTATATCGGAATTCAATTACATCACACAGCAGCGCAAACTAGATAAGCTGGCCAAAGACATTACAAAGTACGATAAACACCAGACAGATCCTTATTTTATGTAAGACTATTACAAACAAGCCGAATCAGATCGTTACAGCAATAGAGGTTGGGGAGGTTATAGGCGTTACCTAACCTTTTCAGACACCTTGGTTTCAGAGAGTTCAGACACTGAAGCAACACCAGGTCCTAGTTCTACAGGAATCACCCAGGCTTTATTAACCTAGACCCTCACATTTTTGTTTAGGCAGAGGACACAGGGAGAGGGGGACCCAGAGAGGCAGGAGGGGCAAAGGGAGAGGCAGGAGCAGGCGTCAGCAGTACTCCTGGTATACGCCATCCTGGATTCCCACAACAAGATGGCCCCAATTTTTAATCTTTCCAAACATACTGTCGCAGCTGAGATTTCAGTTCTTAGGCGAGGACTCTCCTTTGTACCCACAGCTAGGCCCAATATTTGTGAGATCAAATTAGACATGAAATGCCTATTCAGAAAGATTAGGCTCAACCACTTTTTTGCAGTGAGTTCCTCTCTCCCTAGGCAAGATGCCACAGGTCTTAGATCCTCCCTTGACCTCTATGCCACTGCCACACATGATGCCAAGTGAGATTCGACACTGACTCCCTTAGTAAGAAAATATGGTATGTGCAATACAACATAATTAATGCTGAAAACCAAGCCATTAAAATACTCAAAAAGAATACTGAAATAGACGTAAAATCTGCAGACAAGAGAGGTGGAATGGTCATTCAGGATATTTCTGATTACCGAGCAGAAATCCTCAACCAATTGAGTGATACCAACTGTTATCAGAAAATCAATTAGGATGCCACCTGTGACTTAAAGATAACTATAACTAAGACTACACAGAAAGGCTTAGATCAAGACTTTCTAAGCAAAAATGAACACAAATTTCTCAACAAAGACCATCCCAGAATATCAGTGATGTATAACCTCCACAAAATATTAGACAACCCCTTGGGAGGCTCACAGTGTCAGGCGAAGGCTTGATTCTTTTTAGAAAAAAAAATATTTGGATTTGTTTTTAACGTAAGCGTAAAGTCATTGTAACAATAACATCGGTCGCATGAGATACATTCATCAAGGACATCATTACATTGGTTTCAATAAGTCCACATAAAATCAGTAAACAATGGAGAAACACAGTGGTTTCCACTTCCATACCCCAGCATAAATGCATGACAATGTGTCAGATTTAGAGCGAATTGCCACTTTGTTGTGGGGTGGTATCAGTATACACATTTACAGATGACATGGGCTCATTCATCCTCCCTCTCCCACTCCCGAACTGTAGGGACCTCGGCTGATCTCCATCGTCTAGCTACATCACGTTTCGCTGCCACCAGACCCAAGGAGCCAAAGAGAAGCTGAGCCCTAGTAATATTCAACTTCACTTGGAATACCCAGGAGAACAAACTTTGGGTTGGCCGGCAGGGACACTTCCATGATCGCACCCAGCTCTGCAATGATTGCCCTCCAGTAACCCTGGAAAGTGGGGTAATCCCACAACGTATGAAAGAAATCCCCTTTGACATCTCGGCATTTAAGGCAGTATGGAGTCTCTGCCCTACCCATCTTGTGTAATTTCTATCTGTCATAGTATATTCTGTGCAAGATTTTGTATTGAATGAGGTGCAGTCTAGCTTTAATAGCTACCTCTCTAGGGTGCATTAGGGCTGCCTCTCAATCCACATCTTCCAGGACTCCGAAATCCCTTTCCAATTTCTCCTGCAGTTATCGGGCATGGTATTTATCGTTTTATATGTGAGAGAAACTGCTTTGCTAAGTTCCTCCTATAATAACCTCCCCTCCAGTGGTGCATATTCAGGTAACTCCACACATACTATGCCCTCAGCTAGCCATGCATGGCGCAGTTGTGCGTATTTGATGAATTGGGACTTGTGTAGCCCATATTCAGTACAAAAAGTCGACAAGGACTTGAATTCACCTTTATCAACAACATCACCTATCGTTGAGATTCCCATCAAATCCCAGGCCTCAAAACCTTGCAGCTTACTCAATTCTTTGAACCATCCCCAGTTCCATAATGGCGTTGCCTTCGTAACCCTGAAATTCCATCCCATGGATCTTGTCGCCCTCTCCCACATTTCCAGGGGGACTAGTGTCACAGGAAGCAGTCTAGTGATTTTAAAACCTCAAATCTCCGGATGCATTCCGATAGCACAATTATGGAAAGGTACATGGGTTAATGTCGACAAAACCTACATATTAGTCAGAAATGAAAAAGCATGTGGAAATACATATTTGGATGGAGTAATCATAAATCAAGTGACTATCGCCAAATAGTCGGAATGCAATACAAATTAGAAAAAAAAACATTGGTTCCTGTAAGACAAATCGCATCAGTCCAGTCTGTGAGGTCAAATCAAAGGTATGCAGACTCTGTGGTTGGATCAAATAAAGGCAGTTTGCCTCCAATCCACCACTGTATTGAAGCCATCTGGAATGCAGTCAAGTTTTTCCATCCACTGAAGTTCCTTGCAGGATAGTAGGTTTGATTCAGCACCATCATGGGGGTCAAATGTTGTGTGTTCTCACCTGCCCCTGCCATTGTATAGCCTCACTTGTATGCTCATGCAGTTGAAAATGTTCGCCCAGCGGCGCTCCTCTGACTTCACGTGTGATTCTGCTCCTATGTTGTAAGATTCTGCTTTTGATTTTTTTGCATCATCCGACCTATATATATATCAGGTCACAAGGACACCATAACGCATAAATGACATCCTGGGTATTACATTTGGAAAACCAAATGACTGAAAATTTGACATTTGTATGCGAAATCCTTTGTAATAATACAGTATTTACATGTCACACATTGGCCACATTTGTAGTGGCCTACTAGAGCAGGTAGTCGTAATTGTGCATTTAAGGTGATCTTGGGTTAGGGTCAGTGGCGTAACGAAAGTTGAGGGGGCCCCCCTGCCACGTACACGGAGGGGCCCCCACTCCAGATTTAATGCGGACTTCTTGGGCCCGAGTATTGTACTGAGGGGGCCCCCTGCAGCTCAGGGGCCCCCCGCACCGCGGGGGCTGCGGGGGCCTGTGTTACGCCCCTGGTTAGGGTGTGAGATGCCCTTACCAGGGCGTCCTCAAGGTTGCAACCTATCTTGAAAAAAAGCAGTTATCTCCTCCTTCATGGTGAGGTGGTCTTTGGCTAATTCCTAATGTTTTTTGACAAATTTCCTGGCATCATTGCTTGCGGGATTGAAAGTGGTTACTCAAATAATAAGTTCACCAACATTATCTCTCACGAGTGGTTCAAGAAGTTCCTCTGTAGGATTGTATCAGGCTCTTTTCCTAGCCTGTCTTACCAAACGTCTAGGGTAACCTCTTTCTACCAGGTCTTTAATGAGATCATAATGAGGTCCGGAGCAAAGCTTGCCCCGATGGCTACGCCCTTGTTTTGAAAATAAAAATAATTTTCACATTGAAAATAATTTTTTGTCATGGCTAACTCCATGAGTTCAAGAATGAACCAGATAGGCACCTGCATGGGTTGTTCGCGTGAATACATCAGCACTGAGATTACCCTCAGTGCTTCAGCTTGGGGAATATTTGTGTAGAGGGATTGGATGCCCATTGTCACCAACAGATCTGTGTTTTCATTGAAATCCGTGCCTTCCATCATTTTGATGAAATGCTTACTGTCCCTTATGTACGATCTAGTCTGGGCTACTCATGGTTTTAGAAAAAAATATATATATTGGCACAGAGGCTCAAGAATCGAGCCTCAGCCCGGGGGCGTGGCCAGCAACATGGCCCAGTAAGTTGCTCTCTCCAAGAGCTCTGAGTGGAGCTGCATATAAAATCTTGCTGCTTCGTGAATGCAACACTATATCCTGGGCGACTCGTATAGGGGAGAGACACCCCGAATACATATATATTTGCAAGCCTCAACAGCCACGAGGCTGGGATCGCGGGAGAATCGGATCAACTGGCGCCCTGCAAAATGGCGGCCCCTCTGGCTTGAGCGCCTCCTCTGACCCGCCTGTGGCTACTCTGATCCTGGGGCTCTAAAGTCGACTGGGAGACTGCAGGTATCGGGCCAACCCCAGAGCAACCGATCCGCAGACGCTGGTGTCGCGTCTTCCCCCACCTGCGGTAAGGGCCTCTGAGCACTCGGGAATCGGCGCAGGCGAGAGGGGCTGTGCGGCCGAGACCGTGAGCAGCTGACAGGGCGGTGGGGTGACCGTGAGGAGCAGAGGCCCACCAGGAAGATAGCCGACTGCCATCGCAGAGGGAATCGACCACACCTGCAGCAGAGTGGGGCTGTGGGAGCTCTGGGCTGCCTAACTGGTGGAGCAGTGTGAGGAGATGCCCCAAACCATCGTGGTGTGCCACGGACCCTGACCGGCAAGATGGTGGTCCATTCGCCTTGAGCGCATCCTGAGTTGTTACTCTGATTCTGGGGCTCTAGAATTGACTGGGGGCTGACCCCCAAAGGCGCAGCTGACCCAGAGACGAATCATTTTCACTTTTAGCAAGGAGTTTACAAATGTATTCATGCAGTGTATTTTGTAACACATAAGGATTTTTTCTATTTCCTTTGCAGTTCTTACTTTTAATTTTATTATAAATAACACTTACAGATTATATGTTAGTTAATTCTCCCAAAATATACTACGTCCAAACAATGGTAGCAATTTCATTTTCAATTGCCCTCAATGGGAAGCCTTTGCATCGTCATCATTGTTTCCATCAAGTGCACGTTCTCCTAGAGGACGTGCTATTCAAAACAAGCAGAGTGCATCTGGACACTCACTGCCTGGATTCAAGTCGGTGCAGAGGGGCACATTGCAACAGTAAGTTAGCTCTGTTCTTTCTTCCACTGGATGGCAGTCTGCCATCAGGTTTTAAACCACAGTAATAACTTTACTTTTATTTTTTCACAGCTACACCGAATATGCGACGGTGTTACTTGTAGCGGAAAGTAATAATCTTTTTAGTTCTTAGTATTTCTAAAGCGCGTTAGACTGGAAGGTATCAAAGCGCTATCAAAGGAGGACAACAGGAGGACCAGTGTTAGCCCACCACGCAAACCCACAGTAATACTCCCTAGGCAAGAGCCTAATCTGTAAAAAGCCATGTTTGAGTTGATTACGAAACGGTAGGTGCGAGCTCGGGCTCCTGATCTGTTCAGGTAAAGAGTTCCACAGCCTGGCCGCTGCAACTGTGAAGGCACGTCCCCCCACCTAGATTTCTTACAATGTGGGACAACTGCCTTATGGCGCCCTGCTGATCTCAGAGGTCTCCTGGGAGCATACCAATTCAGGACAGTTCTAAGATGGCATGCTCCCTGCGAGGCGGCCGCTCCATTAAAGCGGTGGGGCGCCGCCCTACTGCTTTCTCGCTGCGCCAGAAGCAGAAAATAAAATGGTATTTAAAATACCATTTTATTTCCTGCTTCTCGCGCTGCGAGAAAGCAGACGTCAGGGGTATGCCTGGTTGGGGGCGGGTGGGAGAGATTGCCTGGTTGGGGGCGGGCATGTGGGCGGGTCAGGGAGTAGTGGCTTGCACCACGCTAAGTGCCCAGACTGCTTGGTCGGCCCTGGGGGCTGACCAAAGCAGTCATGCGTACTCTACATTTTCTCTATGCAGCCTACATAGAGAAAATGGCGTCCCTACTGGTGCCCGGCTGGGCGCTGCCCCAGACTCTGCACCGGACTCTGCACCAATCACAACGCTGCCATTGCAGCGTTGTGATTTGCTTTACAGGAGGGGAGGGAGCAGCATGCCTGTTCCTGTGTTCAGAAGCAGCAGAGGCGGCGCGGGACCCGGCCGAGCAGCAGAGGCAGACCCGGTGAGGTAAGTTACTTTTCATTTTCTTCTTACAACCCCCCCTCCCCCCCGCAACAACACCCGCGCGACCCCCCCCCCGCCGCAACAACACCCGCGCGACCCCCCCCGAATATTATGTGCCGCGACTGGAAGAGATAAAACTTAAATACATGATCAACCTATTATCAACGCGTTGTCTTTTAATGCCATCTCTAAGTATGTATTGGGAGACATCCTCAATGCAGATTATAATGTTAGTGAACCCCCTTCTAAAGGATGTATTAATAAAGTGTGCATACGTTGCTCAGTCGGCATCGAAGTGGTTGGAGGCCGCTTTTTTTCTGTCTGCACTAACCTCCCAAGCAGACCGAATATAAATATAAACACACTAAAATATGGCCACGGGAAAACTGGAGTTACAGCAGTGACCATTGTAAGTCGTCGGTGGTTTTAATTACTGGAACAATAAATCACTCAGCGATGTCCTGCAGCAACCAAACGATTTAAAAAAAAAACAGAAGCACAATACTTTTGAAATTCAATTAATTGAAAAGAGCAGATATAAGGTGCACATTCTTAATCACTGTAAAGCAACCCCGATGGATGTAATCGAACTGCAAACGCAGACTTCAAAGTCTGACAGGAATACTTACTGTACTCCCTTAAAAAGTATCCAGATCAGTGAATCAGTTAAAATTACTTCTGTGTTAAGCTTTCTTTTCATTTTCTTCGCTGGATATGAGATGGAGAATTGCTCTCATTCCCGTTTTACAAAAAGAGCCGTTGAGACCTGCACAAATGTAATTACAGCTAGTCTTCACTCAAAATTGCTTTTATGTATTTCTGACTGGCGCTAGATGATTAAGAGGTATAGCCAGGGCTTTAAGTGGGATGAAAAAACTGGGGGGTCTCTCAAAGGGGCGTGGCCAATTTAATTAATGGCGTGGCTTAAACACATTTACGCAAAAAATCTGTGCTTAGCATAGTGTCGCCCGACTTGTATTTTGCTGTTTCTGTCATTGCATCCAGATATATGACACAACAAGTAACATACCTACAACAAGTCAGGACTATTGCCTTTGTCAATGGTTGTTAGTTGCATAAGATAAATAAGCAGCAACTATGGCTCGTTGTATATAATATTGAAAAAGCTTCCACTTAAAGCCCTAGTGACACCACGACAATCTTGCTGCTCCTGAGTTTTCAAAAAAGAGAAGGGAAATCCAGAGAGAAAATGACTCTTTAAAGGATTTCCTTCCCCTACAACGCTCCCCTGGCATGACGTCATGCCGTAACTGCTCCACTAGTGAGAAGTGAGCAGTGTGCGCAGCGCACATCGATGTGCCTGCTGTCATTGCAGTCCGGAAAAAAACCGACCGCCAGTGCCAGGGCACAAAACAGAGCCCGATAGAGACCCATTTTGAGGCCTCCTTAAAAAAACTGCCGGTGCTCAGACCCGGCCCACTTAAAGCCCTGGGTATAGCGCAACATATAAGCGAAACGATAACACCTGCGTGCACCCCCGCCCCTCAAGTTCAGCTGGGTGATGGCGTATTTTATGCTGAGGTGTTATATATCTCATGTGTTTAGGGCAGGCGGAAGTGGCGTGGGCGGCCGCGTGGCTATCACTGCTGCAGCCGGTGCTGTGGCACCGTGTCCCAGAGGTAGGAATGGACTCAGCCTAGCCAGCATTGTTTACAGAAATTTAAGTGGCCTCACGCTCCAAGTTTATAAACACAGAGCCTGCCTTGGGCCTGGGTCTGTGTTTACTCTTTGTGGAGGGCATGGGGGAGGAGTAGGTGAGTAAGGGGAATAGGGAGGAGAGTGAGAAACGGGTTGAAACGAGGGGGTAAAGACAGAGTTTAGGAGGATAGAAAAATGAGGGAAAGGGATATTGATGGGAGAGAAAGAAGATAAGCACGAGCAAAAAAGGCAAGGCAAGTGGAAAAGAAAGATGCCATAAATAAGGACACTAGAAGGGGACGAGATAAGTACCAAGGAGAGACAGAAGAGGGTATAGAGACAGAGGAGACAGTAGAAGGAAGGAAGGGAGCTGCGAAGAAAATACTGGTAGAATAAAGAACGTAGAGACCCATTTGCAGGAACACTAGTGCAGAGTGCAGTGACAGCTGAGTCCATATTGTGAGGGGCCGACTGTACCCCAAATATGTCTGTATTTTTTATTACCAACTCAGGGCAAGGGCCTATTTTCCTTGCTTGCGTTAGGGCCATTGATATCCAGGCTACACCACTGGAAAGCGATTATTTAAAAGGTGAACGATGGGCCAGAATATTTTCTGAATGGGAAAGGCGTAGTCTGTTTCTCATGCTTAACCATTGTTGACATGCTTAAAAAGACTTTTAGCCTTAGTTGAACGTTGTTCGGCTGGAGCTTTCGTAGACTTTCTTGAGAATTGTTCAGCAATACATCCAGTAGGCTGAGTTTAGCAGCTACCTTGCACATTATGCCTACCTCACTGCATGTGGAGTAGGTGAATGGAAGCAAGACTGAAACACAGGAGTTGGCAAAGGATAGTTGTCACATTAGGAGCGGGAATCTAAATTAGGAACAAGCCCTCAGTTTTCTGGTATACATGTGAAATTGATCAGACAAGATTGCATATGGATGCCAGATTTCAAACTAATCGCAATATCACCCCATAGACTTATAATGTGTTTTTTAACCGCCAGGAGGTCACGGGCATCAACAACTCTATAAGAAGCAGGGACTAGAACACACCAAAAAAGCCATTCCAGGTTTTTTCTTTTTATTCCGGTACCTGCACTCCCGAAGTTATAAAGGGGTAAAAACAAACTACAAGTACCAGCATTCAAAGAAAAAGCCTTCACATGATAGTCAGCTCACATTTGGAATTTGTAAACTTGAGAGAACAGGGGCTTTGCCTTGTAAAATTGCAAGTTGTACATCACATGTTTATTTAGAAAATGTACAAAAGACTACAGACAGCATGACAGTTCCGTTAAAATGAACTACACACGTATTCAATCAGCCATTCTTGCAGCGACTGCATGACGAACCAGTTGGACAGAGAATGTAATGCGGTTTCATATTTTCCCACAGGGCTGTTGTTCTAATGTTTCCTTCCTTTGGACAGTTTTTCCTTCCTCCTGTTTTTCCATCCCTAGCTTCTGACTATTCCCGCCCTCTTTAGCCGCCTGGTTGTGAAGGGCATTTGCCTAGACAGCAGACAGTGCATGTGCGCAAGCCCTGGACATGTTCGCTGCCGACAGGCCCTTCCCATGTTAATTATCTGGACGCCAGATCAGCCCTCAGTTTCTCAGAGGAATGGAAAATAATTTAAATAAGTTGTGTGTGGGTGTTAATATGTGCTTGTGGGAAGATACTAGCGTGTGTGCTTCTTCTGCGGTACTGGAAATGAGTGCAACCCATTGGGCCCAATAAATATATATATTTATTTGGAACAAGTTTATTCAAAATTTGCATTGCATGTGTATTATAGGAGAGCAGGGGCTCAATTGAATGTTACCATAGCACAGCCTATCTTGAGAAATCTTTGCTTCTGACTAAACCGTAGCCATGTTGGAATCGGTATTGAACTCTTAAGCTTGAATATTAACTTTACAAAGCTTCAGAAACATTTCTATCCACATGTTGTTATATGGTATCCCTTTATTAATGTAATAACTGCACTTTCACAATTGCTTTATTAACCTTCTTGCTTCTCACATTTGCTTGAAAATGCACCATTTACCCACTCTTTTTTCAAACTTTTCTCGGGGGGAAAACCCCCCCGAACCCCTCTTAAGATGTACGGTCTCGCTCGCTGCGCTCGCTCGACGCTGTGCACTCCAACAGAAAGTTTACGCCCCACCACTTTCAAATGTCACCAGCCACCACTGTTTGTGAGTGCTTTAAATGGCACCCTTTTCTTTACAGGTAGCCAATGAAGACGTTTGAAGCCTCCCCTATCATTACTTGTTAGGGTATTGCTTAAACCAGGCGTGCGGCAGCATTTTGAATAATTGGAGCTTATTTAGGGAAGATTGATTGATATTTAAATACAGGGCGTTGCAGTAGTCTAGACGGGAGATGATGATAACAACTGACACCCACAGTTTTTCTGGAAGAAAAGGCATTATTTTCTTCAAAATTCGAATCATCCGAAAACAGGAACTAACTGCTCTATTAACCTGGGTGTAAAAAGTTAAGATTTTATCAAACATAACACCCAGGTTTTTAGCTGCCGCTACTGGAAAGGGAGAGTACAACAAATGTCAGGCCACCAAACCCTCCGTCCAAATAGAGCGGTCAGCTCCAAACACCACCATCTCGTTTTTTTCCCATTCATCTTCAACTAGTTCTCCCTCATCCATACATCGGTCTCCCACATACAAGCCCTAAACCTGTCCGCTACCTCAACCCAGTCATCCGAGTTGGAAACGATGATCTGGGTATCATTCGCATATGACGATATCCGGAAACCAAAGGATCGAACTAGTTTCTTTAAGGGAGCGACATACAGGATGAATAGGGTGGGGCTTAGGGACCACCCTTGGGGTACTCGACAGGGAAGCTGATAGGGGCCGCTCGGAAGTCACCAACGCTGACCGTATTAGTTCTGTCATGCATAAAGGACTCCAGCAACTTAAGGGCCGCCTCCTTAAGCACGGCCAGTCGCAGCCTTTACACCGACGGCGCAGGTGCTATGGTATCAAAGGCTGCTGAAAGGTCGAACAAAAGCAGGATGGCAGCTCCTCCCTGATCCACTTGCCTGCGAATTGCATCCGCAGTAGCGATGAGTGCAGATTTGGTGCTAGGAAACTTCCTGAACCCAATAATGGGCTTGCCCCCTCTTCTACACGCCATTGTTATCACGCATGAGACCTTCTAACTAAAGATACAATGTTCCATATCTTTTTAGACAGTAATTTCACCCTTGACTAAATCGATACCCATGGTTGGGGCATATCAATCTTATGACTATATATGGACTGATTTCTTTAAATGCTTACATTCTGTGAGTTTCTTTGTTTCTGGCTTAGACACATATTGGTGTCAATAATTTTATTCCTAATAGTAACACATTGTTGATTTCCCCCATATCAACATGTACCACTGACGGTGGACATGAGTTAATCCTCAATTCGCCCCACAATTCCTTTTGTGTTAGCCATTGCCAAGATGTTCACACAGAGCCTCAGTTTTGTTTGGGCAAAATTGTTACATTACTCCACTTTGGTGAGCTCTTTTGAGTTTTGGTGGACACATTTGTGCTAGCTTTACTCAAAACTGTAATAGATTGTTGATTTTTCTTCAGAATCGGCCTAGCAGCAAACAGGCACGTGCCACTGACAGTGGTTTTGAGTTATTCCCTTTTCACCACACAATTCAGTTGTGTTAGTGATTGCCACAATTTCTGGGTTTGTTTGAAAAGTTCCTAAATAGAAAGATTGATTTATAAGCTCCCTAATGTTTGTACAAATGACTGAAACGTGATTCTTTCACTTTCAGGTGCTTCCATCATATATTTCGGTCTTGATCATGACCCTATAAATAATTTCTTTGTGGAGTCGAAATGTCGACAACTATAATAGTGGACTGTCTTTAATTGATTTTGGATAATAACAAATGTATCCATATCAATCACTTGTACATATGCTTTCTGTATAGCCCTTGCGCACTCTAAATTCACCCTTTTCACTTTCACTGCGCCCTATTATTTCTTGGAGCACCTTGTTTCAAGCTGGTTTGCTACATCAAAGAGAAGCTATCTTTGAATTAATGTAGTTAACATGAACTAGACAAACTGTGTTTTGATTCCTGGTCATTGATGGTTTTTAGGTGGAGCCTAGAGCAGCGCATGCGCTGCTTGCGAGACTTATAGTAAGGGGCTTCAGAAAGCTGACCAGACGCTCGTGCGTCGTGGCCTTTTTCCTGCGCTTACGCGCGCAGGGCCGACATCTGTTTCCCATTATCGTGCCCAGACGCAGGCGCGATAATTGGAAACACATGCCTGCCCTGCGCGTAATCGCAGGCAAAAGGCCACGACGCACGAGCGTCTGGTCAGCTCTGCAGGCTGCCGCGCTCGCTCGCCCCCGCTCGTCTCTCGTTTCATATATTGATCATATATTGATGGCATGGGGATTTTATTGAGGCAAACGCGAGGATATGCAAGTTCAGCGGGATCCTTTACCTCCCGCACAGGCCCGCCCCGAGGGCCTCAGCTCTCTCTTCTGAGAACAGGTAGGCAGGTGCAATGCTGCCCCCCCTCCGAGGCGTAGGACAGGCGGAAGGAAGGCAGCAGATCAAAGCCCCCCTCAAGCAGTCGCCTCCTCTTTTGTCATGCACAGGACCCTCTCGGAAATGGCCTTGTGCCCCTGAGAGCCAACTGCTGGAGTCCTCCCCCACCCCGCACACCTCTTCTCTCCTTCAAAAGGATCCCGTGCCCCCCCCGCGCTTCCGGGAGCATGCACGGTCTGGGGCTGCAAGGGATGCAGGCAGACAGGACAGGCACCAACTTCTAATGGTTTTATGGTGGGCGGAGGAGTGTGGTCCAGGGTCGGAGAACAACAGGAAGCGGTTCAAAGGGACTTCCTTCCTGCTCGGTCACGCAGGACAATTAGGGGGAAGGCTGCACCAAACTAGTAGGCCTCACAAAAGCTCTCCGAGCAATCTGTCTTTAATGCACTTCACAGCACCTGGAATCCTTCCACCTCTTGAACGCGCCACTTATTTACCTCACTAATGTACTCACTCCTCACCATACACGGACTTAATCTCACCCATTGTTTTCTTAAACCCCCCATATCCGTAACGTGGCCTCCAGACCGCAGACCACCCTCAATGCGCACGCGCAAGCATCCTCCCCCCTCACAACACTTTAACTCCAGCAGAGTCTACTATCACAATAGAATACTGAGACCGAAAAAAAAAAAATCACTCCACAACCCCTCATCGTCCCACAAATCAGTTGTATTTCTGACCAACATTATCACCTGCAAGATGCAGTACACAATCAAATTATAGCAAAAGCAAATGGTATTGCCAAGCTGAATAAAAGTTAATTGTGTTTGTGTGTGTGTTTTAAAGACAGAGGGGTGAAGGTGGGCCACTGAGGGTGTGTTGGGTTAATACCCTGTTGTGGGTGGGGCCCGTACCCAGGGAGGGGAGGGGGCAATTGCCTCCTTAGAAGGTACTAGAAAGGGCCTGAAAGAGCAAGAGGGCAGGTCAAGGTGAGCCCCCATGGCAGAACCTCATAGGATTTAGTGGTTCAAGGTGGCGGGGACCTGATCACCAATCCCCGGTCAACGCATCCACTGCATCCCTTCCCATTAAAGCTGCTGTTGTGTGGCACTAGTCGTATTAAGATCTGTTCCCTACAAAGATACTACCCACCCACGCCACAATAGTTAGGCCTAACAAGCATTGGCATAGCCAATAGGTCTCGCCTTGGGGACCTTATAAGTGTTTAGCCATGCAACGGTTGATGTTGTTGCACCAAGGATATTGTGCTGCATAAATAAATACTTATAAGGTCCCAAAAGCGAGACCTATTGGCTATGCCAATGCTTGTTATATGGTTGCTATGGAAGTTTAGGCTTACCCTTTCCCCAAAGGGACCACTGTTTTTCTTTATACATTTATGCACATGCATAAGTGCTTTGTGAACGTGTGCCTGCTCCTCCAGGTAGCTGCAGAATTCTTGCAAAGGCACGCCAGCGTAGAGTACTGCTGTCGTTGCCATGCTCCTGGTGGATTTCACACTCTTCCCTGGAGTGGACGTTTGGCAGTGTTGTGGCAAAAGGTGATGCAGTCTCACATCCCATGTGCTTTTCTCTGTTTGGACAGGGGTCATCCGATCCCTGGGTGCCAAAGGACACAAATGGTTTGTCAGAAGAACAAATGTCTCATCTTGCCCATGTAAAACTTAATGCACCTGCGCACATCAAGTGAGTGTAAAGACTTTTCTACTGACGTTGTGGGATTTGGGAAGAAGGAGGGACACTCTCATTCAGGTGGAAGTCAGTAGGGACTTTAGGTATGAATTTTGGATTAGTCAGTAGGATGGCTTTGTCTTTCATGAAGCAGAGAAAGGGTGATTTCACCATAAATATTTCCATCTCTCCCACTCTGCCTGCTGCGGTAAGCACCAAGAGAAGCGGTGTTTTCCAGGAAATACATTTTAGATTACCTTTGCTGATCGGCTCAAATGGAGCTCCCAGAGTACTGGTGGGCACCATAAAAGAGGAAATGCTCTGAAAAGTTCCTTCATAACTTGCTTAATAATTCTCCGTGAGAAAACAGTGGTCCAATTGTCCTCCATTCTTTGAAAACATGAGGATGCTGCTAGATGGACTCATACTGATGAATATTTTAGAGCACTCTTGGCTAGGCTCATATGGAAGTATTTCATGGGTGTTCTAGTCACTGGATGGAATCCTTTGGCACAGAAATGCTTCCACTTGGCTTTATAGGTCTTTGTAGTTGCTGGTGCTTGGGCTTGCGCCAGGAAGTTTCTATCTTTTGCTGGCAGATCTAAATAGCCAAATTTTAGGTTTTCAGGTCCCATGCTGTCAGGCTCAATGACCAGATATTATGGTGGAGTACTACTCTGTTGTGACTGCAGTTGAGCCTGGTATCAACCAATCAATCAATCAGGGATTTGTGAAGCGTGCTACTCACCCGTGAGGGTCTCAAGGCGCTGGAGGGGAGTGGGGGGGGGTCGTGCAGCTCAGAGTCAGCCGAAGAGCCAGGTCTTAAGGCTTTTCCTCAAGGTGTGCAGAGTGGGGGAACGTCTGATGTTGAGCGGGAGTTCGTTCCAGGTCTTAGCCGCGATGTAGGATTAGGCTCTTCCACCCGTTCTGGCTCTACGGATGCGCAGGGTTTCAGTGAGTGCGAGGTCGGCGGACCGGAGGATTCTCTTGGGTGCGTGGAAGGAGACTCTTTCGTTGAGGTATTGGGGTCCGGTGTTGAGGAGGGATTTGTAGGCGTGAGTGAGTAGCTTGAAGGTGACTCTTCTCGACGGGGAGCCAGTGGAGGTCGCGTAGTTGCTGAGTGATGTGTTCGTGTGGTGGGATGCCGAGGACGAGCCTGGCAGCAGTATTCTGGATGGTCTGGAGTTTCCAGAGCAGGGATTTGTTGATTCCGGCGTAGAGGGCGTTTCCGTAGTCCAGTCTGCTGGTTATGAGTGCGTTGGTGACGGTCTTTCTGGATTCGGAGGGGATCCACTTGAAAGTCTTGTGAAGGATGCGGTGGGTGTTGAAGCACGAGGAAGAGACGGCGTTGATCTGTTGGGTCATGGTGAGGGAGGAGTCGAGTATGATGCCTAGGTTCCGGGCGTGGTCTGTGGGAGTCTGGGGGGGCTGCCGAGGGCAGAGGGCCACCAGATGTTGTCCCATGTTGAGGGGGTGGGCTCGAGGACGAGGACGTCTGTCTTCTCCGAGTTGAGCTTCAGACAGCTGCTGCTCATCCAGGATGCAACATCTCTCATTCCTTCCTGGAAGCTGAGTTTGGTGGTGTCGGGTTGCCTTGTGAGGGGGAAGATGAGCTGGGTGTCGTCAGCGTAGGATACTATGCTGAGTCCATGCTGTCTTACAATGGCAGCGAGGGGGGCCATGTAGATGTTGAAGAGCATGGGACTGAGCGACGATCCTTGGGGTACTCCGCAGTTGATCTCTGTGGGTTCGGAAAGGAAGGGCGGGAGTCTGATTCTTTGGGTTCGGCCGGTGAGGAAGGAGCGGATCCAGAAGAGGGCAGTTCCCTGTATGCCGGCGTCATGGAGTCTCCTCTCTTTCAGGAAGGGGCTCAAGACCTGGCTTTTTAACCAATAAACCTTTTGGCCACTTTCTAGCAGGCAGTGCATAGCGCCAGGACACCCTAGGGTAACAGCGCGCTTTACAAATTCAATTAACATAACATAACATAACAAGGCTGCAGAGAGGTCAAGTAAGATGAGGGCCGCCGTGTGCCCCTGGTCGAGGAGAGTGCGGATGTCGTCTGTGGTGGCGAGGAGGGCGGTCTCGGTGCTGTTATTACTGCGGAATCCAGATTGGGAAGAGTCGAGGATGGAGTTGTCTTCGATGAAGTTCGTGAGCTGGCTGTATATCTTCTCAGTAACGTTAGCCGTGTAGGAGGAGAGAGATGGGTCTGTGGTTTTTGTGGTCCGTCGGGTCTGCGGAGGGTTTCTTGAGGAGGGGCTTGACTTCTGTGCGTTTCCAGTTGTCGGGGAATGTGCCGGTTTCGAAGGTGGCGTTGATGGTGCTTCGTAGCTCGGGTGCTATGGCTGTGGCAGCTCTGTGGACAATGTGCGGTGGGCAGGGGTTCATGGGGGCTCCTGAGTGGATGCTCTTCATGGTCGTGGTGGTGTCTTCGGTGGTGACCGGGGTCCAGGCGGAGATGGTGGGCTGGCTGGCATTACTGGGGTGGGCGTGGTTTCGGCGTCGGGTGTCTGTTCGTTGAAGTTGTCGTAGAGGGACTTGATCTTGAGATGGACATAGGATCCGAGTTTATTGCAGAAGTCCTGGGAAGGGGTGACGTCCGAGGCTACGCTTGGGGATTTGGTGAATTCCTGGATGATGCTGAAGAGTTCCTTCGAGTTGCTGGAGTTGGCGAAGATTTTGTCCTGGATGAAGGTCTTTTTGGTGGATCTGATGCGTTGGTGGTATTCTGTCATGACGTTCTTGTAGGTGGTCCGGGCGTCCGGGGTTTTGGTGTTTCTTCATGATTTTTCGAGACTTCTGCAGGTGCGTCTGGATTCACGGAGGTCGGTGGTGAACCAGGTGGCTTTCACGGGGTGCGGTCTGTCGGAGTTCCGGAGGGGGCCGAGCTTGTCTGCGCAGTTGGTGATCCATCTGTGGGGTTCGTTGGGTGCAGTTGACATTGGTGGTGGTGGGAGGGGGGGTCGAGGTTGAGGTGCTCCTCGCTCACCTTGCCCCAATTCCTTCGCGGGGGCGTGGTGTAGGTTTGTGAGCGGTGTTTTTTTGGTTTTTTTGAAGGAGAAGTGTACGCAGTGGTGGTACGTCCAGAGGGGCTGCATGGTGTGGCTGAAGCGGATGTTGTTCCCTCCTGCGAAGATGGGGTCGAGGGTGTGTTCTGCCTTGTGGGTGGGGGTGGTGACGAGCTGTTTCATTCCGATGTTGGCGAGGTTGTCCAGGAGGGTGGTGAAGTTGGGGTCGCTGAGGTTGTAGAGATGGAAGTTCAGGTCTCCGAGAAGCATGTAGTCCATGGAGGCGATGGCGTGGGGCGCGATGAGGTTGGTGATGGTTGTGGCGAACACCGGTCCGGGGGGTCTGTATGCGAGGGTGCTGCGTAGGGTCGTTCTGGGGCTGGTCTGGATCAGGAAATGGAGGTGTTCCGTGGGGGACGAGGAGTCGTTCGCGCTGGATGTGGTGAGTAGGAGGGAGTTCTTGTGCGTGATGGGGAGTCCTCCTCCTGGGTGGTTGGGGTGGTCCTTCCTCTGGATCTTTTATCCATCGGGGATGGCGGTGGCGATGTTGGGGGCGGAGGTGGAGTTTGTCCCGGTTTCCGTGAGGAAGGCGACGTCTTGAGCAAGAGTGTCAAGGAGGTCCCAGATCTCTACTGCGTGTTTGTGCAGGGAGCGCACGTTGAGGAGGATGCACTTCAGGGGTTCGGGTGCGCTGGCGTCCGGATGGTGGGCCATGGCCGAGGGGTTGCGGAGGTTGGAGAAGGTTCGGTGGCAGTGTCGGCAGGAAAACTGGCTGTGGGTGGTGTCTGGTGCAGACAGCTGGCAGTTGTTGTTTCTTCCGGGGTTGAGTGCGTGGAGGGAGGCTGAGTCGTAGCGGTGGGGAGTCAGAGAGCCAGGGTCCCTGGCGCAGTTCGCGGATGGGCGCAGACGGGCTTACCTATGGTGCGCCAGCGGCTGCCATTAAGTAGGGGACGGGGGAGGGATCACAGCTGGGAGGCGGGAACCGGCAGGGGGGGAGGCGCTGCGGGGGCAGCAGCGGCAGAAAAAAACAGTGCAAAAAAGGACACAGGGCAAAAGGACACAGAGAAAAATAAGGAAGACGAAAGAAATACAAATACACACAGAATATCAATCAGAATATAAGGAAGAAGGATAAAAAGAAGAAAAAGTAATAAAAACGAATATGGCACCTTGAGCAGCTAATTGTCCAAGTACAGGTACACTTAATGACCTTGACATCTGAGAAATTTAGTAGCCAGCATTAGGCATTTGGTAAACCTTTGTGGCATTGATTTGAAGCCAAAAGTGCCTTGACTTGGTAGTACTGCCCCGTAGCTGAAAATGGAGGTATTTCTTGTGCTTCGAGTGTATGGGGATTTAGAAATATGCATCCTGAAGATCCGGGTATGTCAGAAAATCATTTCTTTGGAGTATCAAGAGAACTTCTTGGAGTGTTGCCATGTAAAAGGTTTGTGTTTTTTTCAGGAACTTGTTAAGTTCTCTGTCATCTATAATAGGTCTCCTCTGTTCTGTCTTCTTTATCAGAAAGAATCTGAAATGAAAATCCTGATTTTGGGATCGTATCTATCACTCCAGTGAGAAGGAGAATTTCCTGTTGCAGCTCCCTCAAGGAAAGAAGATGTTTCTTCCTGGGTGGGATTCCTGTTGCAGCTCTCTCAAGGGAAGATGATCCTTCCTGGGTGGGAAGACAGGTGTTTTCTATACAAACGCCAACATATGGCCATTGGTCCGATGTTATGGACTTCCATGCAGTAGCAAAAAGGGAAATTCTTCCCCCTTATATGTTGAGAAGGGGTTGCTGAGGGGGCAGCTGCAAGGTGTGAAGCTTGTTCTTGGTTGTCATGAAAGCGCTTTTCCAAGGCGCTCCTTTTTTGTCCATAAGATTTGCCATACCTTTGTTTGTGATTTCTGTTGAGTTTATAGCCCTGGTCATATACCTGCACCTGTGTGGATAATATGGCCCACCTTGGAATCCGCACTGATTGAAGCCTCCCTGACAGGCCTGGGATCTTGGTAAGACACAAAAAGTTGTTAAGCCATCACGACAATACTGGAGTGCGCCTAGAGATTTAGCCATACCCTTATCTGTTAAACTATTCTGCAAGACAACATGAATATGCTTTCCAAACAGGGTGATTCCATCAAATGGTATGTCCACTATTTTTGCTCAAACTTCCAAACGAAAAGCTGTAGATCTCGGCCAGCCCTGTCTTTTAATACAGCCACTCCAACCAGCTGGGTGAAAGCCAACAATTGAAACACACACTGCAGCATCAATGATTGCTTCTGATGTTGTTGCACCGTCTTCGATGATGGCTTTAGGAGTCTCCCTCTTATCCTCCAGCATTAGGTAAATTAGTGGCAATGCCACATCTGGCGATCATAATGGCCCAAAACTGATGTTGCAGTCAAGGGACCAACTCTAAAGCCCACATTATGTATGAGTCTGCCATCCCCATCGGGGGGTGCAGATGAAGGTGTGCTTGGGTTCTTTGATGTGCACTGGCCGCAGACATAATAACAGAGTAAGGTTTGGAATGGGCCATAAAGCAGGTAGGGGAAGAGTCTGGGGCCCAGTACATCTTTAGTAAATGGGCCTCCATCGCTGAAACTGTAGCTTGCGTTTCCATCAATTGTAGGCCCTCTGACCAAACAAAGCCCAGTATAAGTATGGACCAAGCAGCTGCATGGCTGCTCCTTGAAGTCATACAGAAAGCACTGTGAGCCACTGAGAAAATTGGGAGATTTAAATCAATACATGGGAACGGGCGATCTCGTTTGAAAGTGAGTCTGGATGGACAGGATAACAGTTATGAAAGCCTGTGACTCAATCAAACTCCTTTTTTAAAATATTTAAAATAAAAATGTTTTATAATAATTTTATGCTGTCAGGTACATCATAAAGCATACAGAAAAGGTATTTACACATCTAGATTCAAACATTATAATACAGTATACTCTTTAGATTCACGAATGACAGATATGCAAAAACATCAGATTAGTTTATTTTCCCTTTTTTTACGGGTACAAACACAGATTATTCGATTCCTGTTCTACTTGCCGGCTCCCTGTGGCTTCTTTTAAGCCAGTTTGTCATGGGTGCCCAGATCTTACCCCCTTTCACTCTAGCTCGGTGGCCCTTGTTCTTATAGAGAGCCATTTCCAGAACATGTATACTCAATAAGCGATGTAGCCAGGCAGTATACGCAGGGGGTTCCGAATCCTTCCATGATGTAGCTATCAATAATCTTGCTACCGCTATTGTAACGAACACAAAGTCCCGATGTGCTGATGTTAACCCAATTCGGCTATCATATCCAAATAGCATCAGCGGCGAGCTAATAGCAATCACACAATTAATTGATTCTTGCCAGAAGTTCTCTATACCCTTTTTTAACGAAATCAAGGACTTACATGCGTAAAACATATGTATAGTATCGGCAGGGTTGTGCTGACATCTAGGGCACTGATCAGTCTCTCGTTTCCCCCAACCGAAAAGTTTTGCTGGAGTATAATATAAGTTGAACAAGGTTTTATAGTGTTGCGCTTTAAGGTTTGCCGCCAAAAATATATTTTTCCCAATTCTAATGACATATCCAAATCGATGTTATCATCCCCTATTTTTGACGCCCACCTTGTCTCAGTTTTACCTAAATCGTCGGGTATTGTTTCCATCAGTATATTATAAAAGTCCCCGATCCGCCCATCCCCCAGGTATAGCTTGTCCATTAGGGGTATTGCTCGAAGGTTATCAAATCTAACAGCTGAATTTTTTAAACACCCCCTTATTTGAATATATTTAAAATATGATCTGTTGTTAATCCCAAATTTCAGAACTAATTCCGGGAAGGGTAATATTTCTAATTGATCACTAAGTATACTCGCGACCCAATGGATATTATTATTATTATTATTAGGAAGCTTATAGAGCGCAATGGTTACTCCAACCGGAGTGTCTCCGCGCTAGGACATAGCTGGACCCAAGCAACCCTCCCAAGCTGCCCCCCAGTGAACGCGGACATCCACACAAGATCCACACAGGCTGGAGGATACCAGCCTGTGCCCACTCTCTGGACATACCATCCGATAGCTCAGCTGGAGAAAGCGAGGATCCCCATAAGGGGGTAGATCTATTGCACTTGGGGATTTTAATAATCTTACTTACTTTTATCCATATCATTCTGGCTGCCTTCAAGCACTTAAAGCGGACCTTTTTATAATAGCTGGGCTCGAGCTGTCTAAGAAAAAGTCCTGTTGCTTCCTCCCCAATAGCTAGATGATATATAGATGGTAATCCATCCTCCCGCGCAGAGCTATCTGCTCCCAGCAGGGCGCCCATTTGTTGCAGAGAAGCTGCCCAATAATAAATAAGTAAGTTTGGAGCAGCCCAACCACCTCTCTCCCGCGGAAGGGTTAATGTTCTCAAAGCGCGTCTTGTTTTTTGATAGTTCCAAATAAAATTTGAAAAGATAGTGTTCATTTTCTGGAATAGAGCGGAATAGGTATAGTATTCTGGGAAAGATCTTCATTTTTAAAACATTTACTCTACCCACTATCGTTAGGTGCAGCTTATCCAGCCGTCGGACCTCGGCGGTAACCTCCTCCAACACTAGATCAAAATTGTTTGCCCACAGTATATCTAAATCAGGTCCTATCCTTACCCCCTAAATATGTTGCTGATTCCGTCTGTCGCTGATCTTGTAAAGTGCACTGTCTTGTACAGATTATCTGCGTCTTTCCTTTGTTCAGACAGTAACCTGACCTGCTCCCAAATTTCTCCGCCATACTCTCAATTTCTAATATTGCCGTTGCTGGATTCAACGTAACCACAGCGATATCGTCCACGTAGGCGAGTACCTTTGTCTCAAAGCCATTTGTTTTGAAGGGTTCGATCGCAGAATTCTGAATTATCTGGTTAATGAACGGATCTAGATATATGGCGAAGAGAATTGGTGAGCATGGGCACCCCTCCCTAGTGCCCCTTGCCACCACTATTGGGTCTGATGTAATCCCCATCAACTGTAGCCTGGCACATGGTTTATGGTACATCGCCTGAATTGCTGTAATCATTTTAGGGCCAAACCCTCTCTCCACTAAGGCTCCCCACAAATACTGCCATGTCACTCTATCAAAAGCCTTCTCGGCGTCCCAGAGGATCACAGCCAGTCCATCCCCCCTAGCCCCGGCTATATCCAACAGAGAAATTACCCGTCGTATATGGTTCGTGGTTCCCCTGCCGGGTACAAAGCCATGTTGCCAAGGCGAAACCAATCTGGCTATGACCCTCTGAAGCCGAGTCGCTAAAATTTTGGAGTACACCTTCGCATCCGAATTTATCAATGAAATGGGGCGATATGACTCAAACTCCTGGTAAGGATCCTCTTCATCTAAGGCATCTTCCTCAAATTCTGGGATGCAACAAACATCCAACTTCGAAGGGCTCAGAGGCATTCTGGTCCCTTAAATCCCCTTCCAATTCAGAATCCAGGATTTGGGTGGGAAGACTTGCTGTCTCCTTTAAAGGGGAAAAAGTGACAGATGTAAAAAGGACACTGACTACTCTGTCAATGACTAGGTCGACATCGTAGATGAAGGAAGGGTCACCATCTGGAGTAGAGACATTTTTGGTATCCTCGTCTAAGTTGATCTCTTCATAGATGTCAACAATACCTGTCACAAAGGTGACAATGGGAGTTTGTGGACGACAGTGATTATTTCTTCGTGGCGGACAATGATGACATGACAGTCATGGACAGGGAGTGGATTTCAGACAGGACATCAAGGGAGTTGGATTTTAACACACGTTATTGCGCAGGCAAGTGTCCGTCCTGTCTTGACCATTTTGTAAAGAAATTCCAGTCTTTTCTGTTAAGAGATAGCTGCAGACACTTTAGGATGCAAGTCTAGCTTAGAAATTGCACGTTTCTGCTTTTGTGCCGCTTTCATGAAAGTGCTTGGTGGAGCACTTTTCAAAGGATCATCCCCAGATGAGGCGGGATCCACCTTAGGAGGAGGGTTTTTTTTCTTTCTACTACATTGAGGGCCAACCTCACTCTATCCTTTAGGGTCTTTGAAGAAAAGCTTTAACAAATGTCACAGAGTGAAGTCTTATGCACTCAGAGGCTGATGCATGTGAAAACAGTCCAACAAATTCACAAAAACAACTGCAGGTGTGAATGGTGCTGTCTCCCGAACTGAATCCATCACTGTAGAATATAGATCTATATTTTTGTAAGTTTACATAAAGAGCCTTAAGAGAGCATGTCGGAAGAATGTACCGCCTAGCTGGGATCCCCCATCAAGTGCTCTGCCTTTGTAGTTCAAAATGGCAGCTGTGACTCACTCAATCATTGTAGAAAGTGAACTGAACACAATTCTCTGTGCACATGGGAATGTGGAACCATCTGCTTTGGTGTAGTCTGTGGAGAGATCAGGTGAAGCTCAATGTAGATCACAAATGTGTTTGAACCTTTTTCTTTCTCACCTCCTTCATGTGTCCCTGCCCGTTCTATGTGCTATAGTATCACATAATTATCTCAATAAATTACTATATACTATGCAGAATGTGCAACAATCAAACCACTTGATACTTATGTGGCGATACAAGGATGAAATCTAGCTAGAGACATGTACCCTACGTCATTGCTACACTTCCCACCTGGAACACTGTACCAGCTCTTGGTAATAAGCATTTTTAAAAAGATATTTAACTGAAGTGGCGTGTAACATAACAAACAAGTTACTTACCTGTACACTGTGGTTCTCTAGTATTGATATCTTTTATAGATTCTCCTGCTTGAATCTTCCCCGTCGTCATGGTGGGAGTCCCATGGTAAGAGTAAAGCTGCAGTATTTAAGCTTTAAACTCAATTCCCATTGAAATTCAATAGCCTTTAGCAACCTATTTTCATTATTTTAAAACATCCAAACTTCAGCCAATCAGAGCATAGACTATAGAGTCTCCATCCCCTGCAGGGCTACCATACCTCAGATTTCGAGCACGAGTGTAGATAGAAGAACAAAAGAGGTATGGAAGGTGAACCTAAAAGGGGAGGTGGGTGGGCCGCAAGTCAATCTATAAAAGCTATCAATACTGGAGAACCACAGTGTACAGGTAAGTAACTTGTTTTTCCTCCAGTATTGTATCTTCTATAGATTCACATGCATGAATCAGAATAGTAAGCAGTTTTTAAATGGCAATGGCGGCGGGTAAGGTGAACCATCCTACCATGCGACTGAAAGTTGAAAACAAACAATAGGCATGTAGCTTAGCCATTATTCATTAATCACCAATAATACAATAATTATAGAAGAAAGAGACATTAACAAGTTCATACTTATGCGAACAGACGTCGCAGAGCAGCATGTCCGACCGCTACATCCGCCTTCTGCCACGCGTCCAGGCAGTAATGCTTTGTGAAGGTATGGACGTTCGTCCATGTCGTCGCCCTGCAGATGTTGGGTAAAGACACTCCGACAATCAGGGCCGAGGATGCTGCTTTCTTCCGCGTGGAGTGAGCTGTGACTTTGGCAGCAAGAGGACAGCCAGCCTTCTCATGACAGAAGATTATAGTAGATGAGACCCAGCAAGCAATAGATGCCCGCATCAAAGCCTGCACCCTTCCTGGGGGCAGAGAAGGTGATGAGCAACTGAGTAGATCTACGGAAAGTCTCGGTCCTTTGTAAGTAGAACTTTAAAAAGAGTTTAATGTCCAGCGAATGGAGGGCTCTTTCAGCAGGCGAAGATGGAGCGGGAAAGAAGGAGGGCAGAATCACTGGTTCATTTAGATGAAATGTGGAAGGCACTTTAGGAATAAAAGAAGGATTGGTGCGAAGGACCAGTCTGTCCTGATGAAACTGTAGGTAAGGCTCTGTTGCGGTAAAGGCCTGTATTTCACTAATGCATCTAGCCGACGTGATTGCTAACAGGAAAGCTACTCTCCATTAAAGTTATTTTACGTCGCATTTGTGTATTGGCTCAAAGGGAGACCTCATAGGCTGCGACAGGACAAGATTTAGTTGCACTAGTACTGGAGGATGCCTTATCGTTGGGTAGGCCCTGAAGAGACCTTTCATAAACTCCTTCACCATTCTGTTAGACCACAAGGACAAGTGACCAGAACTTCGTCTGTACCTGGATACTGCCGCCAGCTGTGCTCTAATGGACAAATGTGCCAGACCTGACTTAGCGACAGACAATAGATGGGGTAAAATGTCTTCAGGAGGCGATGAGAGAGGATGACAAGAGTGCTTGGCACACCATGAACAAAATTGTTTCCATTTGGCCGAGTTGCACTTAATTGTAGAAGGAGCTTGGGCTTTCCGAAGTATGGATTGACATTCGTCAGAGATTGCTAACGCTCCTAATTCTGTGTGATAAGCCAAGCTGACAAATGAAGCGTGTGAATTTGTGGATGAATCACTTGGCCCTGGTTCATCGAAAGTAGATTCTCAGTTGGCTGGAATAGGATTGGAGAAGACTCTGATAGGCGATACAGCTCGGGGTACCAGTACTGCTGTGCCCATGCCGGGGCGATAAGGATGATGCAGCAGGGCTCCTGCTTGATTTTCTGTAGAACCTTTGGAATGAGAGGAAACGGAGGGAATGCATAAGCAAACGTTCCTTCCCAAGAAAAATGGAAGGCGTTTCCTAGAGAGCTGCTGGCATAGAACCTGCCTTTTTTGTTGAGAGATGTGGTGAATAGATTTAGGGTTGGAAACCCCCAACATTGAAAAACCCTTCGCAGCTAATCCTCGTTTAGCTCCTACTCGTGATATTGCTTGGTGACTCTGCTGAGGGAGTCGGCCATTCGTTTTGGACTCCTGGTACATGTCGAAATTGCACTGATATCTTGTGGGCTACTAGCCATTCCCAGATCTACTGCGCTAGGACTGAGAGGGCATGAGATCTTGTCCCACCTTGTTTAAGTAGGTAGAACATGGTGGTGGTGTTGTCCGTGCGGACGAGGATTCAATATTTCCTGATCCTTGGTAGGACAGCCTGGAGGCCCAGAAAAACTGCCTTTAGCTCCAATAGATTTATGTGAGACTGAGCTTCCTGAGCTGACCACTTTCCATCAACCTGTAAATCCTCTAGGTGGGCTCCCAACCCCTCCATGAAGCGTCCGACGTCATCACCAACCTTGGTTTTGTTGTAAGGAAAGATAGACCTTAAGAAAGTTTGTCTTTGACCACCCACCAGGACATCGCTGAGGTCATTTCTGGTGTGATTGAAACGATATTATCGAAGGAGCCTCGAGATTTAGTCCACTGGGCATCGAGCTGCCCTTGGATCCAGAGGAAGGACCGCCCCAACCACCCGGGAGGAGGACTCGCCATTGCGCACAAGAACTCCCTTCTACTCACCACTTCCAGCACGAACAACTCCTCGTCCCTCACAGAACACCTCCATTTCCTGATCCAGACCAGCCCCAGAACGACCCTACGCGGCACCCTCGCCTACAGACCTCCCGGACCACGAACCACATTCACCACAACAATCACGGACCTCATCGCGCCCCATGCCATCGCCTCCTTGGACTACATACTGCTCGGAGACCTGAACTTCCACCTCGACAACCTCAGCGACCTCAACTCCACCGCCCTCCTGGACAACCTCGCCAACATCGGACTGAAACAGCTCGTCACCGCCCCAACCCACAAGGCAGGACACATCCTCAACCCCCTCTTCGCAGGAGGGAACAACATCCACTTCAGCCACACCACACAGAACCCTCTGGATGGACCACCACTGCGTCCACTTATCCTTCGAAAAAACCACAGCAAAAAAACCTACACCACACCCTCCACAAAGGAATTGGAGCAAGGTCACGGAGGATCACCTCAACTCCACCCTAAACCACAACCCCCCCACCACCACGACCAACGTCAACTCTGCTGCCAACGAACTCCATAGATGGATCACCAACTGCGCAGACAAGCTAGCCCCCCTCCGTAACTCCAACAGACAGTGCCCCATGAAAACCACCTGGTTCACCACCCACCTCCGAGAATCCAGACACACCTGCAGACGTCTCGAGAAAGCATGGAGAAACACCAAAACCCCGGAAGCTCGGACCACCTAGAAGAACGCCATGACAGAATACCACCAACGCATCAGATCCACCAAAAAGACCTTCATCGAGGACAAAATCCTCGCCAACTCCAGAAACTCGAAGGAACTCTTCAGCATCATTCAGGAATTCACCAAATCCCCAAGCGAAACCTCCGATGTCACACCTTCCCAGGACCTCTGCGACAAACTCGGATCCTACTTCCACCTCAAGATCAAGTCCCTCTACGACAACGTCAATGAACAGACACCTGACGCCGAAACAACGACCACCCCCAGCAACGCCAGCCAACCTACCATCTCCGCCTGGACCCCGGTCACCACCGAAGGCACCGCCACGACCATGAAAAGCATTCACTCAGGAGCCCCCACGGATCCCTGCCCGCCGCACATTTTCCACAGAGCCGCCACCGCCATAGCACCCGAACTACGACGCAGCATCAATGCCACCTTCGAATCCGGCACATTCCCTGACGACTGGAAACGCGCAGAAGTCACGCCCCTCCTCAAGAAGCCCTCCGCGGACCCTACGGACCTTAAAAAAATACAGACCCATCTCTCTCCTCCCTTTCGCGGCTAAAGTCATTGAGAAGATCATCAACAGCCAGCTGACGACCTACATCTAAGCCAAGTCCATCCTCGACTCTTCCCAATCCGGATTCTGCAGCAACCACAGCACCGAGACCGCCCTCCTTGCCGCCATAGACATCCACACTCTCCTCGACCAGGGCAACACGGCGGCCCTCATCTTACTTGACCTCTCTGCAGCTTTCAACACCATCTCCCACCGCACTCTCACTGCCAGACTCCATGACGCCGGCATACAGGGAACTGCCCTTGACTGGATACGCTCTTTCCTCACCAGCCGAACCCAAAGAGTCAGACTCCCGCCTTTCCTCTCCGAACCCACAGAGATCAACTGAGGAGTACCCCAAGGATCGTCGCTCAGCCCCACACTCTTCAACATCTACATGGCCCCCCTCGCTGCCATCGTCAGACAGCATGTACTCGGCATAGTATCCTACGCCGACGACACCAAGCTCATCCTCTCCCTCACAAGGCAACCCGACATCACCAGGCTCAGCTGCCAGGAAGGAATGAAAGATGTTGCATCCTGGATGAGCAGCAGCTGTCTGAAGCTAAACTCAGAGAAGACTGAAGTCTTCGTCCTCGGACCCACCCCCTCAGCATGGGACAACACCTGGTGGCCCTCCGCCCTTGGCACCCCCCCTTCTCCCATGGACCATGCCCAGAACCACAGCATCATACTCAACTCCTCCCTCACCATGACCGACAGATCAACGCTGTCTCCTCCTCATGCTACAACACCCTCCGCCTCCTTCGCAAGACCTTCAAGTGGAACCCCCCCAAATCCAGAAAGAACGTCACCCATGCACTCATAACTAGCAGACTGGACTACGGAAACGCCCTCTACGCCGGAATCAACAAATCCCTGCTCCGGAAACTCCAAACCATCCAGAACACCGTTGTCAGGCTCGTCCTCGGCATCCCACCACACGAACACATCACCCAGCACCTACGAGACCTCCACTGGCTCCCCATCGAGAAGAGAGTAACCTTCAAGCTACTCACTAACGCCTACAAATCCCTCCACAACACCGGACCCCAATACCTCAACGAAAGGGCCTCCTTCCACGCACCCAAGAGAAACCTCCGCTCTGCCGACCTCGCCCTCGCCAAAACCCCACGCATACGCGGAGCCAGAACGTGCAGAAGAGCCTACTCCTACATCGCAGCAAAGACCTGGAACGAACTGCTGCTAGGATGCAGGATGACATCATCCCTAGCATTGATTTTTATGTCCTTACTGAAACTTACTTTTTTGAGGATAGGGACTGCACTAACCTTTGCAGGTGCAAAATCCTTTCTTTTGTGGGGAAAGCTTTTGAAAGCGTGGTATCCAGAGGTGCTCCTAGAAACATCAGCGATCTGGAAGGGATGACAGAGGACTGCTCTCTGTTGAGTTTGAGACCTAGGGAGGGAAAAAGCTGACCACAGGCTTCCGTAGATCTTCTGGCGGCTTGGAGGGATGGGGCCTTGACCAACCAGTCGTGGAGGTAAGGGAATACGTGGTGACCGGACCGTCGGACAAAAGCCTCCACTGGCGCCAAGCACTTGGTGAAGACAATTGGGGCTGACTTTGGCCCGAAGGTAACTGGTAATGGCACCCTGCCACTTCAAACCTGGGAAAACGTCACCGCTTCAGATGCATGGGAATATGAAAATATGCATCTAGAAGATCGAGGGAGGACATATAATCCCCAGCATCCATGAGAAGCAAAATCTCCTGGAGCGACAACATCCTGAAAGGTTGACTTTTGATGAACTTGTTCCGCAACCTGAGGTCCATTATCTGCCTCCATTTTCCTGTCTTTTTCTTCATTAAAAAGAAATGAGAGTAGAAACCTAGAGTGTGCTAACTGTGTGGCACGTATTCGATTTCCTGTTTGGAGAGGAGCAATCTGAGTTCTCTCTTGGGAATTGCCAAATGACGATGTGAATTCTTCTGTGGAGGTAAATTTGGAGGCTGCTGAACAAATTCCAGGCTGTGACCATGGTGGAATATGTCTAGCACCCATTTGTCGGAAGATATGGGCTTCCATTGATTGAAGAATTTGGAGGAAGCGGGCCAAATTGAAGTGGGACTGCGGTGGCAGGGGCCTGTTAATCCTTATTGTCTTCTATTGCCGTCATGAGATCTTCCTTCTGACACTGGGCGTCGATGTGCTGATGCTCTAGGGTAGGCTGGTGTTGAAGTTTGTCGAAAGGGCTGTGCAGAGTACTGCGAACTAAATCCCTGTTGGCAATAGGGTTGAAAAGGCTGCTGGAGTTGAGGTCGAGAGAGATATTGATCTCTACCTCTTCCCCGAAAAGAAGAAAACATCCTTTGCTGCAACGTCTTCAGCGATCCGGCTGTGTCCGTGTCTGACTTTATCAATTGCAGGGCGTCATCCACGTGCTTGCCAAATAGGTATTCGCTGTCGAACGGCATATCCAGCACCTTAGCCTAAACCTCTGGGCGGAATGTCGTAGCCTTTAGCCATACCTGCCATCTCAAAACCACCGCTCCCGCCATCTGCCTGAAGGCGGTAAATGAAATGTCCAGTGCCACATCAATGATCTCGGAAGAGGCTCTCTCACCCTCCAATAGAGCGTCCTCTGCCTCCTTCTTCTTGTCCTCTGGAAGATATTCCAACAAGGAAGAGATGTCGGACCACATTGGTTGGCCTTCCCTCCCGAGGATAGCCATGGCATTGGAGGCTCTGATGGCGGTGGCTGCTAATGCGGAAAATCTTATGCCAATATTGTCCAGACGGCACCCTTCCCTGTCCGGTGGAGCTGCACATGGAGAGGAAGGATTTTTAGATCTTCATTGAGTGGCCTGCATGATAACTGAATCAGGCCGAGGATGGCCTATAAGGCACGCAGGAGACTCTTCAGGTGCCCTGTACTTTTTGTCCTGCTTCGGGACAACTGCAGGAATAGAGGCTGACGTCTTCATTAGCTTCAGGCCCTCTTGCCATAAGTAATCCACAATGGAAATGGTCCTGGTGGAGCGTTGTGTAGTAGCTTTAAAATCATATAAAAAACACTCCGTCTGCTTGGCAGGCATAGGGTATCAAAACGCCTCGACACACGTTCCAGGAGGTCATGAAAACCGCCGATATCTTCAGGTGGAGAGTCGGCTATAGGTGGACTAGGCGAGGGCAGAGTAGGTGCCACGTAATCGTCCTAATTATCATGGACATCCAGGTCCAACTGCAGCTCCCCTTCTAGCTGCTGGTCATCACTGTTGTATACCTGAACAGGTATTTCCAAAGGTGGTGGAATATTTATGCTTTTTGATAGCGTAGACGCAGCCTGCAGTGCAGAAATGACAACAGGTACATCCTGCCTAGGTGGTGGTTGCTGAGCAGAGTTAGCCTCGGGAAAGCGTTTGTAATAATCATGGAGCATCATACGTAGGTCTGTGACCAACAAAATGGGAATGTTTATGGAAGGCTCTTGAGTATGTTGTAGCTCATGCTCCTGTTCTTCATATGGATAGTGTTAAATGCGTCCAAGCGTTGAGCGCTGGGACGTCCTGCATCAGAGAAGGAATATTCCCCCTCAAGATAAGTAGATGGGTCATCCAGTGCCTCATCCTCCTCAGAGTCCTGGCACTTGACTCTGAGCTGAGAGGGGCTATATGCAGGGCCATACGGACCATCATCTTCTGATTCCTGGAAATCCAAGAGACGAGACCTTTTTAAGAAGTCTTTCAGAAGAGATGGAATCGCCTTTGGAAGAGCAAGATCTTTTTCTCTCGTCGACGTGCTCGCGGACGTCGACAGCAGAACGGACTGTGGCGCCCAAAGAGAAACGCCTGCTGATGGTGAAGAGACGAGCTACAACGTCGACGGTGAAGCCCTAATCGACGGAGACGATCTTAAAGCTGCCAACAACAGTGACACTACCACTTCCATCTACGACGACGTAGCTGCCGTCGTCGTCTTGATCGTCGACGTAGGCGAAGTCACTGACGGGACCGTCGACAGTGCGCCTGATGCTATGAAGACTGAGGTCGTAGGCAGTGTGTGCTTAGTCGACTCCGGGCAGATTTTTCCTGACGAAAAATCCCTGAAGGGAGTATGAGGCATAGATGGTGGTGCAGAGCCAGCTCTTTGGTGTGAGGAAGAGGGACCAGGCTGGTCTTTTTTAGGGCTCTTTTCTTCAGTCCTTTCTTTACTCTGATATCTAGATTTTTTAGGATCTCTCTGCAAAGAACCTTCTTCCTTTCTTTACTTGGATGTGGTACAGGGCTTCTCCTCACCTTCAGATTGAGCGTTCTTCGCAGCCTTCTTCCTTTGCAGCCAGAGAAGCAGCCTACCCTAACGGTCTTTGAGGGTTTTTGTGGAAAAAGTACAACAGATACAGGCAATTAAGGCACTCTTTATGTGGGTCTTCAGAATAAAGTCTGGATTTTCCACAAGTGTTGCAGGGCCTAAGCAAACTTTTTTAGACCCCGACATTATGAAGAAAACAGGCACACACACTCCCAAACTATACCTTAGATGAAGAGATGAGGCGAAGAGATAAACTGCAAGCTGGAAGTTCAAAAGGGTAACAGGAGAAACACTTGACTGAGCAGAGCTCAGGGAGACTCCCTAAAACATGACGTGCGGTAAGAAATCTGAGGTATGGTGGCCCAGCAGGGGATGGAGACTATTGTCTATGCTCTGATTGGCTGAAGTTTGGATGTTTGAATTTCATTGGGAATTGAGTTTAAAGCTTTAATACTGCTGGTTTACCGTTACCGTGGGACTCCCACCATGACTACGGTGAAGACTCAAGCATGTGAATCTATAAAAGATACAATACTGGAGAACACAAAGTTAACCATAATACATTACCTTTAGTTTTCAAAGCCAAAATATTTCAAAAGAGGTGTAGCTACATTATGGAGTACAGGTTTTTTATTGTCACTCAGGTGATTGTAGGTCTAGAAGAATAATGCTGAGACACAAAATTACAACAACTGAAAAGCAAAGGCAAAAGCAGGACTAGATGAGAAACTGCACACGTGTTATCAAGCTATACCCTTGCTTAGTCACCAGTACATGTCCTACCTACCTTAATAACATAACTTAACTCCTAACTTAACAACTCCTAACTTAACTCCTAATGCCCCTGTAGGAGGCTGGCTTAGTATATGGCGCACCCTTATTTAATTGAAGCATCTTGCACTTATCCAGACAACTCTTACGGTGACTTATGGGAAAAAGCAGACAAGACATGCCGCATGTGCGAGAATACATCGGGTCAACATTTGCTTAGCGATCCGACATCAAATCAACTAATGAGGGCTGCCTGGATGAAAATATGCCGCCATACTTAGATCGGCACTAGAACGTCAGACAATGGCTGTAGTCTGATTAAGTACCTGTGTCTCAAAATACGAAAGAAATAGTACGGCGCTTGGTGGAATAAAAGATACAGGGTTCTTACACGCCTTGTGGCTCTGTCCCGCCAGATAATAAGAATAAAGTCTAAGTCCAACAAAGATGAAAGTTTTGGCCAGACCAAGATAACCCCCGTCCACTTTTGAGATTTTTGTGATCCAATTTGGTCCTGACGAAGGTGGTTCAATTATCTTTCCACCGAAACGTGCGTTGACCACAACTAGATATAAGGGGGAATCCTTTATAGAGACAAACACACCAGTGGAATATGATGGGATTTAATCACACCACAGACGGAAGATAGTTTGTTTGTTGCTAACAATATTTTTAGGATCCCTGACATTATTGGATTTTTCTGGTGTATGAATGCTAGTATGGATGAGATGGTTTGATAGGTGAGAGTGAAGATTTGATGGTTGAGTGTGGGGTTATTTGTGAAAATTCATATGTCTATTGATTTTAAGGTTGAATTGCAGGTCTCTTTGTTCTTATAACAGCTGCAGATAAAGAAACTGAAAGACTTTGTATCTATGCAAAGGCAATTTTTTGTGTTGTTATAAAATGTCTGACTGCTGTAGAATCAACATACGCAAAGAAGTTAGAAGTATTGCATCTATGTAGTGGTATTTGTTTGTCTATCTGTACAACTGCTATATGTATTGGTAAACAATGAACAGATATGAACAAAGAATAGCACCAAACTAAGACATACATAATAAAAGAACATTTTATATATAAAAAATATACAAATAAAATATATTTTTGAATTAATCTTGGTGTTTGACATGGATATTGGGGATTTGTCTAGCACATGAGCCCTAGGAGGCCATATTAGAAAATAATATGGGTCAGACAAGAGGTTTTCCTTATATTTTCTGTTTTCCCCCCTTCTCTTGGACCTGTAATTACATAGGGGGTACCTCTTCCTTTGTGTGAATACCCTTGCTTAGTCACCAGTACATGTCTCTGTCGCATGTAATTTCTTCTGTTTTACACAACACGATTTCCGATTGGCGATTGTTCAACGCATTAACTACCTTAATAACATAACTTAACTCCTAACTTAATAACTCCTAATTTAACTCCTAATGCCCCTGTCGGAGGCTGGCTTAGTATATGGTGCACCCTTATTTAATTGAAGCATCTTGCACTTATCCAGAGAACTCTTATGGTGATTTTAGTGGTCTTAGACAACCATAGAAATATTTCTAAGTGGTAGCTGTGAAGAGCAGGTGTCAGGCTTAGTCCAGAAGGAGTGTTAAGCAGCTTGTTTTACCAGAATTAATCATATAGTGTAGGTTACACGAAACAGAACCACACAGTGTAGTTACAAAAATAGTTATATTTATTATACAAACTCACTTCAATATTGGTATATCTTCTTCCTGGAGATATAAACACAATACACACAATATTTCAAATGTAAACAGGTAAGTAAGTACAAATACACAGTGGTCTCCAGGGGGAGACCAAACCATATACTACCGAAGTCGGGACTTGGACCAGCTGGGGACACAAGAAACCACCCGAGGTAAGTACCCAGGAACCCCACGGAGGATGTGTGCAGAGTGAAAACACAGAGGCGTACTCAATGCAAGTCAATGGGAAAGTCGCGGTTGCAGTTTTTAAGAAGAAGGACTCTTCCCAGTGGACCCTGAAGAAACCCCGTGGAAGACAGAAGGTTGGAGAGTCACCCCACCTGTGGATACCCCAGGAACCAGGATACCTACACCAGGGAAGCCTGGTGCATCGGTGCGAAGTGACGTCAGAAACCGCCGTAGACCACAATGGAGGACTTCAGTAAAGATGCCGCTGGTGAAGAAGGTGAAAGAGTCCGGTGGAATCTAAGGATGGATTCTTGAAGAGGAGTACCTGCAAGGAGAGGGGATGGAGTCTATGCCACTCGGAAGTGACCAGGAGGCACGGAAGACCAATGACCACCGATGACGGAATATAAAGGAGTTATGACGGTGATCTTGTTGATGCAGCTGTGAGGACCAGGCAACACTGTGCACGAGCTGCCCCACATCGGAAGTCAAGATCCAGGGGGTCGGTGTCCATTGGGAGCACCAACAAGCCTTGGCAGCAGCAACAGACGTGGTAAATGAAAAAGGTGCAGTGTTGGGACTAGCAAGGTCCGAGGGACTCACCAAGTGCAGGAGAGTCAGAGCAGGCCCTCAGCAAGCAGGGGAGCGCACTGAAGCCAAAGAAGACTCTCAGGAGGACACTCAGGCCAAAGTCACAGGAGTCGCTAGAAGATCTCGAGCAGCTCACCAAAGATGCAGGCCCACAGTGCAGAGGATGCTGTGAGGCCAAAGATCTTGGCAGGAAGAGATGCTGGAGCTTCTTGTAGCCTGAAGGTCTCTGGAGGACAGAGTCAACAAGCCTTGGCAACGGCAAGTTGACGCGGTGCACAGGGATTCTGTTCCAGCAGTTCCGACGAGGGATACTGGCCTCAAACTTGCTGAGAAGATAGTGCAGGCCTCGAGGCAGTTGCAGAACCACCACCTGTGTTGCTAAGCTTTTCAGAGTTGGTAGGACGTCAGGAGCAACAGACCAGTCAGCTTGGTTGCGATGCCTGCAGATGCAGGGGAGTGACTCCTTCACTCCACCTCGGGTGTCATTAATGCCCGCAGGCCTGGAGAGGAACCTGGATGGAGCACAGGCACAGACGACGTAGCAGACTGGCAGGACGACGAGACCAGGAGCAGCAGGAGTTTTCCGTGATGCAGTCTCGGTTCCAGACGAAGTCCAACGAAGTCCAAGGTGCCCAGAAGGTTGAAGTGGTTTCAGATTTGAATCCTATCCCATGACGAATCTGATGAGCCATCCACAGGTAAGCCCTTAAGTGCCCTGGGGAAAGGGTTGGGATGATTTAAAGATCCCTCCCAGAGGAGGGGCTGGACAGAGGGGAGGATACTCCCATGTCCTTTGTCCAGTTTCGCACCAGAGCGGGAGCTAACGGCTCCCTGAACTGGCTCAAACTGGAGTATGCAAGCAGGGCACCAAATGTGCCCTTAAAAGCAGTCTGGTGGCGCTGGCAAGCGCCCCCATCCCAGCCCATTACACTAAGTCCTGTCTGGGAGGTGGTTACACCTCCCTGTGACAGGAACCCTATTGTTCTACCTTCCCTTGTTCAAGCTCAGCTCAGCTGCAGGAGGACAGAATCGTGTCTGTGGTCGGCAGCAACACTAGCTTACTGTTAGACCCTAAAAGGCTGGTACCAGGAATACAGGGGGGTACCCTAGGGGAGCACCCCAGTACATGGGATCCTACATCCAACACTGGAATCGGTGTTGTGGTAGGATACCAACTTGTTTGATACCAAACATGACCGGTTATGGTGCAGCCAGTATATAGTTAGACATCTCATATTTGACTTGATGTCCACTATATGCATTAAATGGCTGACCGCACTTATAAAGCCTGGAGAATCGACTCCAGGGTTTGTAGGGGGTGTCCTGCTCATGCAGGGCACCCTCACACTTATAACCTAGCACCTTGCTTTCAGGATTGATAAGCCTGCTTTAGGGGTGACATAGGTTTTAAGTGCAGTGACCTCAGATATAAGGAAACTTATATCTGTTGTAAGTGGTGCTAGCACCAACTTGCACAGGCTGCAATGGCAGGCCTGTAGTCACAATTTGAGTGATCTCTCATGGGTAGCATAATACACGCTGCAGCCCATGGGAGACCCCTGGTGTACCTATGCCATGGATACCTCAGTACCATATACTAGGGGCTTGGAAGGGTACACCAGTAGCCAATTGGGGAGGTACAAAGTATTTACCATAACAAATTTAGGGAGGAAGCACAGTGACTGGGGTCCTGATTAGCAGAATCCCAGTCAGACTAGTCAGAAAACAGAACACCACCAGCAAAAAGTGGGGGGTAACCATGAAAGTAGATCCTACTTTCCTACAGCCCCTTAAACTAGCAGCAGCCCGTTGTTAAAAATGGAGGCACCACACCCCTTCACATTTTCCGACGCATGAAGTGTGTCTGTCAGGCTGAGCAAAAATCAGCCTGATAGGCACTCTTCATGTGTGGATCAGGCAGCCTGGTGCTGTACAAGCACTAAGTGTGGCGGTGCCTGGCTGCCTGAGCCAAATTTACTGGGCCCCAGTGGGTGTGACCTCCTCAGCCCGACAAAGTCTACTGTGAGCCTCGCCCTCATGATGAGGGACCGTTACTGATGGACTCGGACCTGGGAGCTTCAGTTTTAAGCCTTGAAGTGCCCAGGGCCGATTGTCCATCAGTGAAGTTCGTCAGAGAGTGGAGCGGGGTCAGCAACTCTCACTGACCCATCCCTCTCCGTGACGAGGTAAGGAAGGTCCTCTTCTCATTGGATGACCTTTCACAAGGTCAGCCAATAAGAGGAGGCGGCGTGATCTTTCTTCCATCCCTTCCCTCAGAACAGAGGCTTCCCTCCTGCCACCTGGGAAGCGTCCCAGTAATTTTCTTCTGCAATGCTGGGTGGATGCATGTGTATGTTTATGTATAAATGTTTGTGCGTATGTGTGTGTATGAAAGAGTGTGCGTGTGAGATCACGCCCCAGACTCCTGCTGCACATTACGGGCGACCACTGCCTCAACCCCTTTACGTATCATTGTGAGATTGAGTTCTAGAAATGTAAAATACTTGTTACAACTTCTTCAGTTTATCACTTTTTGTAGCTTGGATGCTTCTTTCATATACCTTCTCATCCATTTCATACTCAATGTGTTTGAGTACTTGTTTTGTTATATTCATGATATATTAAAGTTAACAAACAAAGGAAATCTGGCATCCTGAAAACCGCTCCTGGAATACTGTTTGCTCTTCAACTCAGTGGAAGCATTGTTGCTTCACTGATGAAGATCTAAGGGCAGTGGTATTGACACTGCAGCATTTAAACCCTCCACCTTGTTAAGGGTTTTTCCTGACCTAGGCCTGTGACCTTTTCGCCAGGTTTATGAAAGGATAAAAGACACAGTCAACAGGAGCCTGGGGACAGAAATGCAGACACTGATAAGCAGGTCCTGGTGTGTCCACAAATGTGTGCTTAAAAGTTATCAGCAAAGTGTGGTCCTGTTAGTTATCTTACACTCTGAGCTACAGAATTCTCTCAATTTCAGTCTCACTGACTAAACTATCTCATCTGTAAACCGTCCATGAATCGGTCTCTGGCACATTTAGGAACACTCGCTGATCATAGATGGCACTACGATGTATTTTCAAGGTCCTCTACATCACTTTCAAAGTACCTCATTGGACTGGCCCTCCCTTTCTTCAATCTAAATAAAAGAGATACTTGCCTCCTCATGAGTTTAATTCCCCAAGTCAAAGATATTACTTTAAGATTTGTATCGCCATTATCCTCAGCCACTGACAGATAGAAAGAGGACAGCTGAGGCGGAAAAGTGGAGCCACAAGGGAGGAAAGGAAGTGGACAAGATTAAGGGAATCAGGAAGGTGACTAGAGATGCTAATATTTCAATGGAGCAATGGCATGTTGTAGAGAGAAAAGCAGGGAAGTTAATGATTTAGTTTTTTGCCGCAGAGGGTACGTATGCAGTGGAATTTACTTCTGCTTTATGCACAAGATAACCACAAAGCTAGTAGCACCCACAGATCCATGCGATCCCCTACCTCTTAAGGACTGTTCAGATGTCACAAATTTCCAAGCTGCTACAATATGAAATGTGTCGCCATTTTTACGACACCATTCACAAATGCAGGCCACTTTTATTTTGGTGCCCGGGACTATTTTCTGTCCTGGTCTAAGCCTTGTGTGTATATATATCTGTGTATACAAACATGCATACAGTTCTAGCATAGCTGCTGTGTCTACCACACATTATGAGTGGTAGTGGGCAAATTTGACACAGGTGTGACCACATTAAAATCAGAACCCGTCAGGGCACATCACACATATGAAACGACCCATGTTAGACATTATGTGGCAGCCTTATTGCTTGGGTGTTTGATGCCAATTATAACAGACAGAATGAACATTAGAAATGGTATGATAGCAGTAAAAGCGTGTACATGAACTATCACTAAAATATCATAGGAAGTGATATGTAGACATTCATATTAAGGATCACTGAACATTTAGTACCATCTTACCATTCGAAAACAAGGTTGTATGTGATTTCATAGAAAAACTATTTCAAGCTATACTTTTACCAAGATACCATTTCACCTATAATGTTTGATGGAAATTTGAAAGAGGAATGGCATAAATATTAACTATAAAATAACTATTTCTCGCGCCACCGCCATGCACATCGTATTGATGTCATGAGTGATGTAGTATGGTAGGTAATTAACAGTGCCTGGAGAGGGAGAAAGATATCATATATATCACTGTGCCCAATGATCTTCTACCACCAAGACAGCTGCACCAGAGCATGTAGATAATTCCAACATACGAAATATATATCCATATATCCCGGCTAGGAGTATCTTGGTTCTATGCTACTGCCGCGCGAGAGCAAAGTTGTGTTCCCTGCCCGGGGGAGTGCAGGCATTGAATGCCCTGGGGATGGTACACTGCCCTCATCGTGCCAGAGCCAGTGAATGGATCGGGGATGAGGACCACATGCCCCCCTCCCCAAAGCATCAGAGTCGGCACCGGGGCCTCTAAGAGCCTAGAGGAGGAAGGACACATGCCCCCCTCCCCTAAATATAAAGGAGGTTCCTAGAGGCTCTATGAGACATATGTAAAAAAAAATGAGGGACAGTTTTGTGAACATTCGTCAAACAGCGAAAGTTATTAGTAAACTAAAAACTGCTTTTCCTATGGAAACGTGCCAATCACCAATGAGATATAAATAAATATATATATATATATATATATATATATATATATATGTGTGTGTATATATATGGCCGACATTAAATCATCATAAAAAGCACCAACCTTGTGGTCCGCGTCTGCTTTGCTGGAAAATGGAGTGAAAGCGATGAGCAGCTTTTTTGAATATATATATATATATATATAAAATGTATTTTTCCATATAACAGCAAATTAGTTAGAAATGTATTACTGAGAATCCATTTTTCTAATTGTGGAAGAAGTGATCTATTTTTGAAATTTTGAAAACTTGATTCTCCAACTCGGATTTGATATGGGGTACACTACTGTGACCCACTCTAAATGTATATTCAGTTGCATATTTAATGTATTTTCTGATTTCTAAATACAATACATTATTATTGTTTAGTTATTTCATTTTTTATTTGAATGTAATGTTCAATTTGAATTTCCTTAAAATTGCCTTTCGTGATTTGGTTTTGCGCCCATGTGTTTTCTCAGTTATTGTTATCCATTAATTCACTAACATCAAGAAAACATTTTCTAAAATGCTTGCAAAACGGGCGGAAACTACCATAGTAGAAGTAGTTTAGGGGGCGTGGCTAAGGTGCCGATGCGGATGGCAGCGTGAGCAGAGAGCTCCGCGCCAACCCCGATATTTATCCTGGTAGGGGGCTGAGTTTGCAGCTGAAAGTACATCTGGCGGCGTGTCAGGTATACTGGTGGGTGCCGGTGCCGTTTCTTGGCAGAAGCAATACCGCCGCGGAAGCTCGGAAGAAGAAATGCGGCGGGACCCCGGTCGCGCAAAATGGCGCCGGGTCCGATCGCAGTAAATAGACCCGAGGAGGAGCACGGCTCACGCCCGACGAGATAGCGGAACGGGCGATCGGACCGCCACCGCTGACTGCCCGGCACTGAAGATATCTTGAGGCGGGCCAAGAGCATTGCGGCGGCGGTGCTTTTGGTGCGGCGGCCGCAGAAGGCCACGGGGCTTTCCCCCTCCCCCCCCTCTCCTGGTGTTGAGTGTGGAGTCTGAGATAGCAGCGGCGGAGGACGGTGATATAACGCGGAGCCCCGGCGCGAAGCGGGAGTGAACTGAAGGTGTTGCTGGGAGGACCTCCCTGTCCTGGAACTGCAAGTCGAGCGGGCAGAGGACGGCTCGCGATCCCTACGTGACTGCCATTTTGCATCCCTGGAGGTACGGCAGGGCGGTGGAGCTGTGAGGGGAGCGGCCCACGAGGCGCTCACCCATTGACCTGGAGGTTGGACTGCTGGGGGAGAGGCCCTAGTGAGAATGGACCTTGAGGGCAGGGCCGGGCATTGATGTACTACGCAGCAGCCTCCGGACAGTACTGCGGAGACTTGGGGGACTCACTGGAGTACTACCAGTGCGACAAGAAGAGGTAGCAAGGAGTCAGGAGCGGCCGCTCTTGGGCATGAAGAGGACTGCCAGGAACAGGCCCCTGGACTGTCGAGTAGCTGTGGAGGAGTACGTGTGGCCCTTATCACCGACGGCCTCGGGATAACAAACTCCACCTTGAGTACACATCTGGTGGGGCACCAGGGTGCGGAGCAAGGGCTGCGATCCGTAGGTTCAAGCCAGAGAACAGGGATTGGACCTTAGAAGACAGCATACGGCCAGGTGCCATAGCGGATGAACTAAGCATTCTTCGCCGGGAGCACTGATCCTGGGATAAGGCGGGTCGTGCCTGTTGCCTCGGGACCCAGCGCTGAGGAGTGACCCTGAGAGTGGACCCGCCTGGGAAACCAGTGGATTGGCGGAACGCCTCGCCGGGCAGAGTCACGACTGGCAAGGGGAAACTAGGAGAGTGTCCTGAGAGCCTAGCGGGCCGCGGGGCGGCCGGCCTCGGCTGTGAAGTGTGGAGTGGACGTCGCGCAACGAGGGACATCGCCCTACATTGCTGGCGGGAGCTAGGAACCAGTGGAGAACTGGCAGGGAGCCGCCGTGGGCGCTGGTCCTAGGAAGAGGTCGATAATGGGTAAGCCGCGGACCAAGCAGGGAGGCGCACCCCCGGAACAAGAGGAGGAGACGACGGATAGGCAAAAGACGGAGGCGTCGGAGTCCCAACCTGAGGGGATGGCGCAGCAACAAGTAGAAGTGATACTTAAAGCCATAGCGGATACTAGGGATGCCCTTCAGCAGGACATAGCACAGGTATCGGTGGGGCTGGGCCTGCTCCGCGCGGATCATGCAAAACTGACGGACCGGGTAAAACAAACTGAAGCCACTCTGGAAGTACTGGATCCAGCACACAAGGCGCTTGAGACACAGATGGGAGAAGTATGCCGCCGCTTGCAAGTCTTGGAAAAGAGAGCTGAGGATGCCGAAGGGCGGAACAGAAGGAACAACATAAGGGTGGTTGGACTGCCTGAAGGCGTGGAAGGTCCCAGTATGGTGGAATATCTGGAGACCTGGCTGAGGTCAGAAGTTGCCCCAGAGGGATTGTCCCCTTTCTATACCCTGGAGAGGGCGCATAGGGTGCCGGCGCGCCCGGGGCTGCCTGGGAGGCCACCCAGGCCAGTGGTGGCACGCTTACTCCACTACAAGGACAGAGATCTGCTTTTGAATAAGGCGCGTTCTGTAGGCCCCTTCAAGGTAGGTAATAGTAGTGTGACGCTGTTTCCCGACTACACCTTCGATGTGCAGAGACAGCGATCCTCCTTCTTGGAAGTCAAGAAAGCGTTCCGCACGGAAGGCTTACAATATTCACTGATGTTTCCAGCGCGTTTAAGAGTAGCAGTGGACGGTAAAACCTTTTTCTTCAGCACCCCGGAGGAAGCGTGGGATTGGCTGGAGACTTACAGAGCGGGACAAGGAGAGGCTGGCCGAGATCTGGGGGTTACCGAGGGGGTGTCGCGCCCACATCGGCCACGGCGCTCAGAGAGGCGGCGGCTCCGTGCCCAGAAGCCAACAATGTCTCAGACGGAACGGGAAAGGTCGGCGGCGCTTAAAGCAGTGACGGAGATATCTCAGGAGCAAGGACCGGAACCGAAGGGAGCGACCGAATCTGAGAAGGGGTCAGCTGGAACGGCGTCGGAGGAATCGGACTCAGCGAGCGTCACTCTCCCTCATGTTACGCCAGGGACTGCGGATGAGCTGGTCGACGCGTAGCACAGTAAGACTTTCTCCAGGACTGGGTTGTATCTTTGTGTAGTGACACTCCCCCTCTGTGTGTGTTTTTTTTAGGTTGCGGAATGTGAGGGGGTGGGGGGGGACTCTGGGGTGGTGCTCCCTCCGAATGGGGCGCTGCAGCAGGAGCTGTGGCATTAATGAGAATGGGGTACGGTGCGAGCCGATTGAACAATTTTGATTCGGAAGCATCCGGCCTTTGGACACCTCCCCTGTTATAGTCGTTGGTGATCCCCGGTAGCTACCCAGGACGCAATTTAGTTAAGAATTTGGATGGGTGCTGCTTTGTTAGGACCTGTTCTGGGGAGGGGTAGTTGGGTATTGTTGTGCATGTTGTTTGGGGTTATAGGGGCTTCCGGTGTGTCCATGGTGACAGTGCAGCGGTTCCAGGGATTGGAGGACTACTATGGGGACCCTGCTTGATGTTAAGTGCCTAACGTGGAATGTGAGAGGGATACATACAATGCGGAAGCGCCATAAGGTCCATGCTTACTTGGTGCGGAGGGGGGTGCATATTGCTTTCCTGCAGGAAACCCATGTCGATCGGGCGGAGGGAAGTGCGTTACAGCGAAGATGGCGGGGGCAGGTCTATTGTACAACGTACTCAGCATTTGCCAGAGGAACATTAATATGGGTCAGAGCAGGGGTGCCCTTCCAGATGACTCGCCAGTTTGTGGACCCAGAAGGGAGGTTTGTAGTGGTGGGGGCGACTGAATGGAATAGAGGTAACGTTATGTAGCATATACGCCCCTAATGTTGATCAGATGGCCTTTTTCGATCAAATGTCGGGGAAACTGGCACCTTACTTGACTGGCCCTGTGATACTGGGGGGAGATTTTAACTCCATAACTGATGTCGATATAGATAGGTCTCATCCGCCATTGCAGGAAGCCCCTGTGCATAGAATATCAAAGGCCAGGAGAGACTGGCAGGACAGATGGGGGCTGGTAGATACATGGCGAATGCAGCATCCTGAAGACCGTGACTACTCTTTCTTCACTGCTTTGCACGACCTGCATGTGCGTTTGGATGCCATATTGTGCACACCTGACATACATGCAAAAGTTCTACATAGTGAATATTTGACTAGAACGATATCGGACCACAACCCTCTAATACTAACGATTAGGTGGACACAGGAGAGACCTGTAATCCCGACGTGGAGCTTGAGGCCGGAGATGATGGAGGACGCTGTTTTCCGTAGGGAAATAGAAACGGGCATTGAGCAATATTTTGCTGAGAACGAAGGGACAGCGTCTGACATAACAATAGAGTGGGACGCGTTTAAGGTGGTGGTGAGGGGACTGTGTATTACCAAACAGGTGGGTGTAAGGAAGACATTGCTTAGGGACGTGGAAGCAGCGGAAACTCGGCTGAGAGGAACAGAGAGAGAGAGCGGCCAGGGCGCCCGGAAGTGCAGGAGGAATTACTGAGAGCACGAGAGGAGGTGGCGAGTCAGATAGAGAGGTTGCGTTGCTATGATCACAGGGCTTACCTGGCACGGGCGCATGCGGAAGGAGACAAGGCAAGTGCCTTACTGGCTTGGCTGGCTAATCCAATGCCCCGGGGCACGCCTATCCTGGCACTGAACTCTTCGCTGGGAGCGCCGGTGTATACCCAGAGAGGGATTAACGACCTGTTCCTAGAATATTACGCTGGGTTATATAGCAGTTGCCTGAGGGGCCCCGACGAGGCACTGGAGGGGTTTTTGGCGGGTATGGACTTGCCCCAGCTGGCAGAGGACCAAGCGGAGCTGCTAGGGCAGGACATCACGCTGGGGGAAATACGGGGTGCCATTAAGCACATGGCGCGTAACAAAACACCAGGCTCAGATGGCCTTCCTATTGAGTTTTACTCAACTTATATTGATATACTCGCTCCAAAATTGTTGATGGTCTATAAAGAAGCGTGGACAGTGGGGAGGCTTCCAGCTTCTATGAGAGAGGCTATTGTTGTCCCACTTCCGAAGCCGGGAAGGGACGCTCTGGACAGATCGGCGTATCGCCCGTTATCTATGCTGACATCTGACTATAAGATATTATGCAGGATTTTGGCGACTCGGCTCCTACCCCACATGGTACATTTGGTCCATCGGGACCAGGCGGGTTTTATTCCGACTCGGAACACGGCGGTTAATGTGCGGCGCCTCCTCCGCATATTGGATGCGGACCACGGAGACACTCCTGATGCTGCGGTGCTCTCAGTGGACATAGAGAAGGCATTTGACAGCCTGGAGTGGCCATATCTGTACCATGTTATGAGCGCATTTGGTCTTGGGGAGGCATTCGTGGGCTGGACGGGATTATTGTACAGAGATTCGACAGCTAGGGTGCGGACGGGGAGAATGATATCTTCTCCCTGCTCGGTAGGTAGGGGAACACGACAAGGATGCCCGCTGTCACCACTGTTATTTGCATTGGCCATTGAGCCACTGGCGGTACAGGCTAGACTGGGGCGCCATTATCGGGGCCTGGCTCTGTGGGGCGCTGCACAATATATCTCCCTATATGCTGATGATCTACTGATTTTCTTGGCCAATACAGGGGCGGCGCTGGAAGGAGCGACAAACCTACTGCGGGTGTTCGGAGAGATCTCGGGGCTAATTGGGGGAAGACCCGTCTCTTCCCGGTGCTCCCAGTGGTAGCGGGCCCTGATCGGGTAGCGGGAATTCGGTGGGAACCGTCGTGTTTGCCTTATCTTGGGACTAACATATATCATACACATGCGGAGTTGTTGGAAGGGAATGTGGGAAGGGCCTTGCGTGGACTGCGAGGGAGCCTGACTTTTTGGAGTGCGCTGCCGCTCTCGGTTGCAGGGAGGGTGGCGCTCCTGAAGATGGTGGCGCTCCCCCGCTTGCTATATTATTTTAGGACATTGCCGATTTGGATACCGGGGGCGATCTTCAGGCAGATCAAATCCATGGTTAGCGGCTTCCTGTGGGGAACTGGCAGAAGGCGAGTGGCACTACACACCATGATGAGACCCAGGGTGGATGGAGGACTGGCGGTGCCAGACTTCAAACTTTATTACTTGGCAGCTCAGCTGCAGTGGCTTACACAGGCGGTGGCTCGAGAATTTCGGGGCTCGGAGGGTCCTGAGGGTCGGTGGATACAACGTCACGTATTATCATTTATCATATTGCGGCAACCCTTGCAACTTGGGTCGCTTACTGCTGAGGAGCGAACGTTGAGGCAATGCTGGAACCGGTGCCACCGCAGGGCCAGTATTGGCAGCCCGTATGCACCGGAGATCCCCCTGGGCATGTGCACCGCCCTCCCTCACGGGGGAGATTGGTCGGCGCTAGCAGACTGGGAGATGCTGGGGGTCCAGGTCATGGGGGATTTGTACGAAGATGGGGTATTACTGCCTTTTCAAAATTTGCAAGAATGGTACGGCCTGCCGTGAGGAGATTATTTGTTGCATGCAGCCCTGATCTCTGGAAGGGGGGGCTTTTGGAACCCCGGACTACTATGGCGTGTCAATATGTAGTGATGGCGGCAGGGACAGTTAAGGCAATTACATGTCTATACAGGCGATTGGTTGCGGAAGAATTGCGCCCACTGACGGAATTACGGGGAAAGTGGGAGGAAGACCTTGGGAAGGAAATACCGGAAACGACGTGGACCCAATTGGTTCAGAGAGCCTGGAGGAGTACACGGAATGCCAGGTTTCAACTAATACACTTCTTTATACTGCACAGGGCTTATTTAACCCCGGCCAAGATTAATCGATATTATCGGATGGATACCGCCCGGTGTTCACGCTGTCAGTTAGAGGGGGCAGATTTACCACATATGCTATGGACCTGTGGGCGGTTGGGAACGTATTGGAAGGAGGTAGTCGAACTGCTTTGTGGAATTACAGAGCGCCACATAGACACAGACATGGGTACCTGTATACTACATTGGTTTCCGCATACACCTAAGATGAAAACTACGAGCAAGTTTCTAGACCTAGGCCTGCTCTTACCTAAGAGAGCGATCACGGCCCAATGGAAATCGAGTCGCGGACCTATCATGGGGAAGTGGAAGTCGGAGTTACTTAAATGGGCCAAAAGCGAGGGTACAGTTAGATTGTAACAGGCTATGCGTACTAACAATGAGGGGGCGAGGGAAGCAGCAAGGACATGGGAGGCCCTAGTGATAGCACTACAAATACCTGACACTGACCCGGAGGCGGACCTGGATGGGGAAGATCTAGTGGGCTCCCCCTGATCGCCCACGGGGCAGAGCCGGCAACAAGGGCCTAACCCTGCGGTGGGTGCATGGGGTCATGCGAGAGGTACTGAGTGCAGCAGGTATTGTCCCACACGTTATCCCGACATGTGAATTGAAGGAACTGGTATCTATATTAGACTAAGAGCCTAGAAGTTTGGGCACACCGGAGGCAGAGGGAGGGAGGGGGGAGGGTGTTTGAATGCGATGGTCTGATGTGTATTTTATGGCCTATATTGCTAAATAGATAATGTGCTAAGTAAGGTGCTAGGCACTCAGTGAATTGAGAATGTGTACATCCTGATGCCGACTGTGCAGGGAATTATATTGTAATAGATTGAAAAGCAAGAAAGTCTCATTTCAGGAACAAATGGGGGCCCAGGAACTGAAGACGGATGTAAAATATAATGTCGAAATCGCTAATGTATGATTGTTATGTTTGGATTAATAAAATAATAAAAACAGTTTAAAAAAAAAAAAAAAAATAGTAGAAGTAGTTTATGTGCATGTGATAGTCCTCGAAAATAGCTGCAACATACCTGAATTATGTGGTCTTCACTAGTGATTTCAATGGCTTCTCGACTCTTTTCTAACGTTGTAAATAAAGAATTGCAAGCCCTGGAAAATATCAAGACAACTTAATTACAACCGGCATATTTTTGTTTGAAAATATCAAAATAACAATTGATATATAAAGAGAAACAACACAGATGACGTTATATGAAACCTATTACATGGCAAAATGAATGCAATAAAAAAATTGCATGAGTTACAATGTGGCTGCAAACAAAAATTATTCAAACTATATTATTAATTCCTCAAAGATTTGCGGCCAGGCCAAGCTTACAATTCTTCTGTCATGCTAAGTTTAAATCTTTTGTCTTCATCATAACAAGCCTGCTGTGACTACAGGATGGAAAAATGTAACTTAAATAGTAAACATACATATTAAAGTGGGAAAATGCATATTTTCTGAAAGGACACTAAAGGGCTAGATTTTGGTGGTAAGCATACTCCGTCGCAACTATGATACTAGGACAGAATAGAAGGCGATCTTATTCATGAGGGATTTGCAAGCAGAGGTCTTATGGAATAAGAACAACACTGCAGGGGAATGCAGTTAGAGGGAGCGATGCAACAAGGAAGTAACTTTGGAGCGGACAAGACTGCATCTGCTTCACATTAAAAGGACACATATCATTATGGAATGCTTTGGTTTACACGACTTTAGATACTTCACATCTAAAAAACATATGGAGGCAGATAGAACAGGCAGCTTGCTCGCTTGTCGGGTCCGCAATCAATTCTCACGTCAACGAAGCACGGATTTATCCTCGTCTTCTTTAAAATAAACACCGTCTTCAACATTTCAATAATGAGAGGTTTAATGAAGCTTTAAAAGTTTATTTTCTCTTTAAGATATTAGTCTGTATATTTGTCTTTTTATTCAGACTAGTCAAATAAATCCATTTACAGAAAGATCGAGACAATTTGGTGAGAACAAGCATACAAAATAACAGTGTGTTGCATTAAATAAATTAGTCCCTATCCTAATCTATCCGAGCAAGGACCCATGAAGAGTTCTTTTTGGAAAAGAGCAAGTAAAATTGGAGCAAAAGACTAACAACTATGAAAAGGTGGAACTCCCCATAAAGAGTAGTTCTGGAAACTCAGTCGAGTTCTCTAACAGCTGCAGTCCAACCGTTAAATCAGGTAAAAGAAATTAAATACAAGCAGTAGTTATGATCGGCATAAAGATAGAAAGTCTCCTCACAAAGCGTAAGGAAAACAAAGAAGTCATTGTTAGCAGTAGCTAATGGCAATTCATGCTAGCACAACAAAGTACTAAGGGGCATGGCAGGGTAGGAGTCCATAGAATGCCTTAACTCTCTAGCTAGGAACATGTACTATATGGAAAGCACAAAACATGTTGCATGAATGTTGAATTATTTCTAACGAATAGGAAAGGATCTTTCGATGGTCTGTAGTCTTTTTCGATACCCACGGTAAGCGTCCATGTCAACATGTAGTCATTTTAATGTGGCTTCAGCATATTACAAAAAGATACATCTAGGAATTTCTCATCAGAACCTTTGCAAGCCTACTCTGTTAGCTGTTCGGTGTCCCATGGTGTAACAATGGACTACTCAATGAAATGAACCATTAATATCTAGCATGTCCTAGTGAGATCGTGGAATTTAAACCTACAGCAAGCATTTTCTTTCATTAGTATACTTATTCATTATAAGCATGTGGCACAGGAAACTATCGAAAATATAATAAAACAATGTGTGAGGAAGGAAATAAATACATTTTGCAGCAAACAGCACATTTCGCGAAGATGTCAAGTTCTACAGTTCAGTTGTAACATTAGATTGCATTTACAAAACGGCATTTATTTGTATTAAAAGGACAGGAAAGAACTGAGGCCTGGCAGAAAAAGAACAATGAAAATGAGAGCTTTCTGCAGAAATAAGAAGCGTTTTAACTTTTTGCACGTTTAATAAAAGCATATTTTCTCTAACCACTATTTTGACATGCATTTTTATGTTAACATTAAAGCACATTTCTACATTGTTATGAGGTAAGTTAATGTAAAAAATGTCAACTTCCACAATGCTGTTATTCTCCCTTCTGAAATAGAATCTCTCCTCCTTGTTTATGGGCTTTTACCACCCTCTCTCCATTCTTAACACCAATCACAAAATCCCAAGCAAACTGTTAGCTAACCATTTGCTTCCAATGCTGGGAGACGTGGTGCATCCAGATCAGTCTGGATTGGTACCAGCCATGAGCACTGCACAGAACATTCAGAGGCTCTTTCATGTAATGGGCTGTGCCATAAATGGCAATTGCATCCTGGAGGTCGTGCCGATTGACAGTGAAAAAGTGTTTGACTCCTTGAATTGAGCATTTCTGTTAGTGGTCCTGAACAAGGCAAGTTTTGAGTCAGAGATAATCAAATGGATCCAGTCACCAGGATAATAAAAATGACCTGGGGTATCTTCCCACCAATGAGGATAATGAGAGGCACATGTCAAGGATGGCCCCTCGCGCCTATCTTCCTTGCTGGGGATGGAGCTGCTCGTGGTTCTTTTCAGGCAGGTGTCCCCTCTGCAGAGGGCACATTCCACTCCTTTATGCTGATATCTTACCGTACCTTTGAGATTTGGTACCCCACCTATCCCACACTGTATGGTTTCTCTGAGATTTTGGTACAGTATCTGGGATGTATATCAGCTATGGTAAATCCTTTTTCTTCCCATTGAAGGCCCTTGAAAGCGGTGTTATTGATAGCTAATTGCAATTGGCATTGACTTGGGAGAAGCACTTGCGGAGTAGGGTGTAAAACCAGCACCTAGATTTAATGGAGGGCAATTTTATTAAGTCTATGTATAATACAAGAGCCTCAGTAGCCTTCTGGCGGAAATTGCCGCTGTTTAAAATGGGAAGGATCGCCATTGCTAAAATGGTTATTTTGCCACTTTTGTTTTTATATTTGCGATATTACCAATAAGCCTCCAAGTATGTTTTTTCACAGAGCTTGATATAACCGTAAAACACTTGCTTTGGAACGGATGAGGAAACAGGTTCACTCTGTGCAAGCTTATATGACCTGTTGAGGAGGGGGAATTGGGAATTCCGAAAAACCAGTTTAAAATACCTTATAATATTATTGAAAAAGGAACCGCACCTAACAAACAACCATCTTAGGTGACATGTACCAAAAGTCCTATAACTATAGGTAACATGGCATTGAGACAATGCTTTCAGTAAAACTGAACTCTTGCCAGCGGCAAACACATGCAATCACACTTGTGATCCAAAAGATGTTAATCCACCGGTACATATATATATATATATATATACAACTATATATATATCATTTACCCTTCTTCAAGAAGCAACAGTCATACATTCTCCAGGACTGTTAAGTCCCGCAAATAAAAAAATTAGATATATACCTCAAACAGACTGATAGCTGTATAATAGGGAAAGAAAAAGACCTGAAAAGGCCATACTACAAGCGTTCAACTCCCGCAACAAAGCGTGTCTGCAAAGATCAGCAGAACAAGCCCAGCACCAGCAATAGAATTGGTGGTGTAAAAAATCTTACAGACTGAATCAACTCAGGTAAAAAGGAGGAAAGTCCACAGAAAAGGGGACCCCCATTCACACAACTGAAAAAGGAAGGAGGAGACAGGCTATGGGTCTGACCCTTCCCAACTAACCCTAAACTTACGGAGGGCTGCATCCGCTTGGGCTCCAAAAATATGAGCCCGATCAAATGGCATGTCAACCAAGACTGAATGGACAGGTTCCGAAAATCCAGACGTCCGGAGCCATGCATGTCGTCGCAATGCCACAGCAGACGCCATGGGCCGTCCAATGGAGTCAGTAGAATCCATTCCACATGTGATGAGCAGTTTGGCTACCTGAGGGCCATCTGAAACCAACTGATGCAACTTGCGCCTGTTAGGCTCAGGGAACAGACTCCCACAGGATACGGAGAAAACGTCAGAGGAATCAGACCGTATTAGTGGAGCATAATGTCGCACTTGTCGGGAAAAAAATCAGCTTCCCGCAAGAATCCTGATCCCTGGATTCTTTATCAAGAGGGGAATGAGGGAGGTTCCCCATCTCAGGGGACACCGTAACAGCCTTGACTACAAAACTTTGGTCGAACGGGTGCCGAACAAGGCAAGCATGGTCATCCGGGGCAGGTCCATATTTGTGTGCAATGATGCGGTCCACTGGCACCCCATGACTCAGGTTTTGCCCATGCCCAAAACAAAATGTCAGTGAGGGCTGCACAAAAAAGGGGCCCCGGCTAGACCCCCGATCAGCCGGGATGAAGAACCTCAATAAGAGGGTCTATAGTCTTTTCCACAGTAGGCAGAGTAAGTTGCAAGACTTCAGCCACTCTCCTCAATACCTCGGCCAAAGTGGAACTGGCTTCCGAGGCAAGGCCCGGAAGTGACAAAAGGGAGGGAGAAGGGGACAAATCTGGCCCGCTCGCTTCACCCAGCTCCGCAATCCAGCTGTCCAACCCAAAAGGGACCACTGGCTGCTCCAAGGAAGTCATCTCCTCACAACCTTCCCCTAATAGGTCCTGTGGATCCTCCACAGAAATGACTGGCACCGCATACGGCATAATAAACTACGCCAAACAGCGTCGAGAGGAGGCCGTGCCGACATCCACCTGGGAAAGAGGAGAGACGTCAGCCGGTGTCTGCGCTGATATCCGGAGTCGCGGTGATGCTGGCTCCATGGGGCACACTATTTCCAGATCTGAGAACACCGGCGCCACTATTACAGTCACCAAAATGGTGACCTACGTTGAGCGTTGAGCCGGAGCCATTGGTGGCCATGGTGGCCGTGGAGGACCGTGCACCAGCGCCTCAGAGTCCGAGGCTGGAACTGCCGTCGAGGGCGAACCCATCGGCGATGACGCAGTTATAGCACCTACGACTTCCTTGGGGCCTGCAGGCGCTCCAACGGGAGACGAGGACCTAAAGACCAGATGGAGAGTCTCATAGTATTCTTGCATCTACTTCCAGGTCACTCCGGCTCCAGGGAAAACCGGGAGTGATGCCGGAACGGGAGTCTCAGCACTAGGACAAGAAACACCCACATCACGAGTTTAAGATGCCATAGAGGATCGGGCCTTCGACTTCTTGTGAAGCCGCTTACCGTGTGATGCCCATGGAGACTGAGAACATTACCGTTGACCATGGGGTGAAGAGCGGTGCTCACAGGAACAACCTCTGGCCCAGGAGGAAGATCGACGACATGAGCTGGGAGGACACGACAACCACGCAGTCAGAAGCTTCATGTGCTGCTCCCGTAGCGCCTTCGGCTTCAACTGCTGAAAGGTATCACACTCGTCGGCGTCTTGGTGGTCGCCCAGGTACCACATACAGATAGAATGTGGGTTCGTACCCGAAATCTTATGAGCACAGGACCCACAAGACTTAAACCCAGAGGGCATAGAGCACACTGTTCTGATGAAAAAAGATTGTCACAGCAGGCCGAAAAAAGGCCAGAGATATGCTTCTCCGGATCAGCGTTGAAGCGCGTAAAAGAAGAAACTGACGTCCGCGCCAGAGGGGACTTATATGGCTTCACTGATGTTATGACGGGAGTCTACGTCATCACGGAGCCGTACGAAACCGTCCCCCGGCACGCAGAGGTCCTGCTTAAAAAATTCCGGATCCAGACTGGCGCCTGGGGAGAATTCAAAAGTTAAGCTAGATGTCCCTATCAGATCTATTTTTTCCTCATTAACATGTATGAAAGCACTTTCAAGTATGTGAGTTCAAAATACCAGTTGTACAAAAACCTTTTTTGCTTGATTTAATAGACTATTGTTAGACCTGGCATCCTTGGTTTGGGACTCTGCACACTTTACCACTGCTAATCAATGCTAAAGTGCTTGTGCCCTTTCCCTAAAACACTGTAACATTGGCCCATACCCAATTGGTATATTTAATGTACTTATAAGTCCCTAGTAAAATGCACTACATGTGCCCAGGGCCTGTGAATTAAATGCTATTAGTGGGCCTGCAGCACTAATTGTGCCACCCACTTAAGTAGCCCTTTAAACAAGTCTTTAGCCTGCTAATGCAGAGCCTGTGTATGCGGCTTAAACTGCCATCTCCTGTAGTGAAAAACGGTTTAATTCATTTTTAACTTTTGCAAGGCCTATCTCTCCTATAGGATAACATTGGGATTACCTTATTAAATCTTATAAGCGCAATTACCAAATGGAAAGATATAACTAGTTCAAGTTTGGTGTCTCTGTAATCCTGATTTAAAATCCTGATTTATTGTGAAGTCGGATTTTAAATTACAAATCTGAAAATGCCACTTTTAGAAAGTTGCAATTTTCTTGCCTTAGCCATTTGGTGCCTGCAACCTGTCTCTGTTCACACAGCTGGGTGAAGTTGGCAGCTGGTCTCTGTGTAACCTCCTAGACAGCCACACACAATGGGAGCATAGGTGTGACTGGGTGGGCCATCACTGGCAAGATGGGAGAGAGGATATGGGCCTAGCCTCACTTACACCTGAAAAGGCTGTGTCCTGTGTCCACACAACGGGTTGCCTACTCCCTCTAGTTAGTCTGGAGCCAGGGCAGGCAAGGCAGGACATCTGTGTACTTCAAAGGCATGCCTCTAAACGTTTCTCCCCACTTCAAAGGCACAACTGTTTATAAAAGAAGGACCTCAAACACCACCACTTCAGTACATGTCTGGACCTGTAGATACTCTGTCAGAAGGACTGCTGTGCTGTTGAAGGACTGCCACTCTGCTGGACTGCTGCTCTGAAAGAACTGCTGCCCTTCTGTCTGCTGCCCTCTTGCCTGGGTGAGAAGGACTTGACCGGCATCTCTTGAACCCAGTACCCAAAGTGGCTCCAGGGGCTAGTTGGCTGGCCTCCTGATCTGAAGCCTCAGGGACATAAATTAGATACAGAATGACTCAGATTTGTAGAGCATGGCTTGAGGGTATCCAGGCGCTGGGAGATTAAGTGATTTGCCCAGAATCACAGGATGTTGAGCCGATGCAGAATCAAACCTGGATCCCCAGTTTCCAACAACCTTGCACATGCACTGGGACTCTGCCAACTGTGAGTATACTCTGCCAAGTGGTGCCACCCCAGTTCTGGACCCTTGGAAGTGGACCTAAAGTGCTTGCCAGCGGAATCGACGCACTTTCTATGCTGAGCGGCGCATCCCCGAACACAACCGACATCTCCTGGGCTGAGCGGCGCATCGCTCAGCACAACCGACGCATCCCCGTTGCTGCATGGATTGGACCAGTCGCAAAGACAAGTGTTGCCCCTGCAGTCCTCGGAACCGACGCACTGCCCTGATGGCGCAGCGCATCCGCAGCCCAGGTCCTCACATCTCTTATCGACAGCAGCCTCGACAACGACACTGGACTACGCAACCAGGATTTAAGACACTTTGTTCAGCTGGCCTAACTGGTTCCCTGTAGCCGGTGTGCACTGCATAGTGATCGGTCTGCACTTGTGGCCTTGCCCTGGTACAGCACGAACAGATATCCCCAATTGGCACTATGTGATTTTTGGCACTATTTTCACTATAAACTTTAACACTGAATACCTCTAGTTCTACAAATTTGTTTTTGTTGTTTTGGTCTGGTTTTATTTATTAAATAAAGCTCTATGGATATAAACTGGTGTGGTTTTATTTTCGTGTGGTGTTTTCACTGTTTTACTGTTTGAAGGATTGTACAAATACTTTACACATTGCCTCTAAGTTAAGCCTGACTGCTCTGTGCCAAGTTACTAGGGGGTTGAGCACAGGTTAATTTGGGGTTTGCTTGTGCCTCACCCCTGACTAGGATTGTGGTTACTGCTTGACCAGGGCTTTCACCCAGTAACCCAATTTCTAACAAATAAAATGTTGGACTATAATATTCTGGGTTGCGGACAGTATTTACAGGACAAGTATCTTGCCTTCTAAAGTCACTAATGGATCATGTTTTAAAACTATCACTTTTAATAAGCACTTCTCTGTGCTTCACACTTTTAAGGAAATACACGTTCTTGAATTTTGAAGCGCTTTGGCAAATTTGCCGTTATATTTGTTGAATGATCTACATAGCCAATATTTACAGGGCTCGGCTCGTGCACGGGCTCTAAGATCCGAGCCAGACCCTTGGCTCAGCTCTCCCTGTAAATCCTCTGACTCACACACATCTACTGATGACGGTCACTAGAATATATGCAGCTCTTTGTTTACCATGCATACTTAACACCTGCTCACCTCAAAGGATGCTCCAAACTGTTCCCGAACTGCTGTTAGAAATGCCATGCAAATAAGGAAGACCTTCTGCATATGTTTTGGTCATGCAGCAAATACAATAATTTTGAGAACACACTGGGGCCACAATTAAGAGAGTCATAGATGTACAGATAGAATGTTCTCTGGAGGTGTTTCTCCTGGGACTGACGCCAAGCCCTAACATGAGGAAATATGAAAACAGGTTTATTGATAGGTCGCTTATACTAGGCAAAAGACTCACAACTCAGAGATGGAAAGTGATCAATCCACCTGCACAGTAGCAGACGACTAGGGGAGCTCATAAAATGGACGGAAGAAGAAAGCTGTGGCATGGCTAACCAACATAGACTAGGTCATGGAGGGACACACTGATTTTAAATTTGCCCAAAATGAATGACACAAAGCCTCCGTAAAAACACATGGGTGATTTATAATACTGCCTCCCAACATCAGCCTCTGAGGTGATGCTTGGGACGTGTACACTTGTATTGATCAGATGGGTGTAAGATCCTCCTCTCAGTTCACCATCCCTGCCCCAGGTCGGTACACCAAACTAAGTATGGCTAGTTGTTCTTCTACGAGTCATGGGGTTTCCACTCATCTGAGAACTATTTAAATACCCCTCCACATGGCCCACATCCCTGTATGTCATGCCATCCGACCACTGCCTGTGGCATAGGTAAATCACCTCTCTAGCAGGCCTCACAGCCCTAAGGCAGGATGCCCTATACCACAGGTGAGGGCACAGCTGCATGAGCAATGTGCCCCTACAGTGTCTGTGCCATTCACAGACAATGTAAGTGCAGTGGAGCCATATTGAGTACATGGGCTGAGAGTTTGTCATTACCAACTCCACAGCTCCATGCTGGCTTTACTGAATGCTAAGGAGTTTGGTATCAAACCCCTCAGCATAAGAAACTCACACTGATGCTAGTGTTGGATTTATTACAAAATGCTCTCAGAGGGCATCTTAGAGATGCCCCCTGAAAAACGACCAACTCCCTCATGTCCATCCTGCCACACACAGACATGTTTCTAACCCCCTGAGGTGGGAGCCCTTGTGCTCTTGTGGGTTAGAGACAAAGGCTGCTTTGGGGAGGAGGTGCTTCACACAGACCCCCAAGCAGGAACAGCATTTAGGGCGATGAGCCTCAAAGGCTTCCTGCCCTTTGATATGCTAGCCAGGGCCTCTCCGCCCCCTTGACGAAGCCACATGTTTGGCAGCAAGGTTGGCGGGAAAATTAATAATCAGGAGAGGTGTGTCCCCTCTCTGCCAGGACCACCACTAAGGTGCCCTGGACCGTGGTGACCCCCTCCTTAGGAAATACTCCATCTTGAATGGAAGGATTCAACCCAATCAGGTTAGGGGATGCCCACTCCCTAACAGGAGGGAACATTTTAAGGGTGTAGTCACCCTAAAGGCAAGTAGCCCATTGGCTACCATCTGCCAGTACCTGTAACGCACCTAAATTAAGTATTTAGGGAAACTCCTGAACCGTGATCCTCAGATTCGACGGACCAAAGAAGACGACGGACCAGGAACTGAACCGCTGTAGATAGAACTCGGAAAGAACCCCGCCACTTGTAGAAGGTTCGACAACTGGACCTGCTGTCCTTCCAGAAACCCTGCAAGGCCTCCAAGAAACCCCACAGACCTTTCAGCCTTCACCCAATCACCAAGAACATCCCTTTGGGCTAGAGGATCTAGTCCTTGGTGGCCCTCAGTACCGGAACCGCAGCAGTTGAGGACCAGCACTTATGTCGACGCGACTCACTGCTGAAAAAGAACCCCAAGACCGCAGTGGTAGAGGACCAGCACTTGCGTCGATGCAACTCTGCCTGCCAGAAGAAAGCACTGCAGCTCGATGGCTGCCACGACCTAGAGGGATCCTCTCGGCCCAACGACCCAAGCTGTTCACAGCTCCGTCCCAGAGAGCCTGTATCCTGCTGCATCTCCATCGCCATGACCACGGCTCCTGGGTTGGCAGTGCCTCCATTCGATCTACAGTAACTGGCTGACGACAACCGCGACAGTAACGGTGTTGGCAGTCTACTGAATCATATCCATCGCCATTGCTCTCCGCTGACCACAAGGATAAATATCATAGCCGGTATCGTCCGCCGCAGCTTAGATACTAAATCCCCCACCTCTTCGGATGCCCCAGTCTCTATTGACTAAAATTGGGCTCAGTGATCTCTGTACCCGGCCGCCCCAGTGCCGCTGGTGGTGCAGTACCTACCTTAAACTGAATCTTGCCCAGTGTTGGTCTAAACCCTCGAAGACTGGAAGAGTAAGTTGGGTACTTACCCACTAATGCATAACACTGTTTTCCTTCCATAGGATTGTATTGCATTCTATCTATTGCATACCACTGTCTATCTTTTTCAAGTACTAATTGCTACGGGGTCTGATTGACAATACAAAAGTATTTTCAAGACTATAAAGCATTTCTACTGCCTTGCAAAATTATTCCTACTGCATTTTGAAAAGTATTACTACTTTGAAAACTGTTATTTACCTGCAACTGAGTACTTCTTGGTTCTAGAAATAAAATACCCAAATAATAATTTTTTATACAAAATAATTAGACTGGTTTCAGTCTTTAAGTGTGTGCTATCATTTCTTGCCCAAGTGTGTACAATAAATGCTTAACACAGTCCTCTGATAAGCCTACCTGCTCGACCACACTGCCATAATATAGAGCTTTTAGTAGTACCTACTCAAGCCTCTGTAAGCCTCTAGGGTTTACAGAGGATCCACTGGACTCTGTGCACACCATACCTTACTTTGGTATAGTATATACAGAGCCAGCTTCCTAGACCTTCCGATCCATCTTTACGTTCACCATCCACTTCCTCAAACCCCACCTCTCCCATCTTCCACCTCCACAATTTTTCTTTTCTGGTATTTGCATTGTTAGACTTGTGATGGGATGACGTTGCAGTACAATGTCCTTTTCCCCTTTTTCACAGGAGCAAACTTTTGTTACACCTTTAAGCTTGCAGATTCTATACCATATGGGAAATATTCTGCACCTTGGGTTTTACAACCCTTGTTTTTATTTATACTTAAAACCCAACAAAAAGAGAGGGGTCCTCCTATTCCAAAGGGGCAGGGCACCAACTCGACAATAAGTCAAAAAAATGATATCCCCTTTGGGCTTTCAATCATTCATACCAAGGACCAACCAATATTAGCTATTGTAATAATGTTCATGAACATCGTATGCCAACAAGCTGCTACTATGGCCGCTAAAAGACCTTAAGGCGCCGTAACACATGATAGTTTGTGTACAGCATTTTTTGAATGTATATTAACATGCTGACTTGCTCTCAAACAATATTGGGATGAAACTAGTTTTTCCATTATGTGGAAGAGGAACTAGCATTAAAGGACTGTTTGTATTTTGCCCACTTGGGCTTGATCGCTTTAAAGTTAAGTTCTGTGCACAATATTATCCCTGTATGAGAGGACTATCTTGTATTATAATGAGCCAGTAGTTAGATCAACCATGGCAAGTCGATATAACATTCATGAATATGGCTTAGCGTGCAGAAGCCATTCAGGTTGCTATTACTTTGCAAGGCGCTGTAATGCTTCATAATCCGTGTTACATCACCATAATATTGACACAACGTTTAAAATGTTAAAACCTTTAATCGCGCTGACTCCACAAAATAATATGCTAAAAAATAATATGCTAATGAAATATTGCTTTTTCTTTATTGTCAAATGAACAAACAATGCATAGTATGTCTTCAATGTTTATGTATTTGAAACGCACACTCTGTCTCTTTAAATAAGGCAGGAAGTATGCATTAGCCTAACCCGTGACCAAGGAGTGACATGAACTCCGAAACGCATTGGGTTCTATCGTTGTTGCCCGTGTGTGAATAAACATACGCTGAGCTTGAAAACTTGAGTGGCGGCTCTGTAATTATTTACCCAGTGTATTCGAATTGGGGATTTTTGCAGTTTCTGATTGGATTTATGAGGATCGCTACCTCGCTGACCACTCCTCACACCAAGAGGCTGGAGCTGTCGTGACTTTCTTTGGGTGGATACATTGTTATTGCCTCCGCCCGCCTCCGATGCCGTGAGAAGGAATGCAGCTTTGAAATTGACTTTGGCAAACGTGACAACAAGGCGGGTACAACCGGAACGGATTTGCTTGGTCTGGGTGGCGGGAGTCGGAGGACACCCGCATCGAGAGCCTGCACCGGAAAGGTAAGCCCATTCCTTGTAAATTGGATTGCGCGTGTCATTTCTAAATTAACGGGGGCTGTGAGTTACGGAACGCGTCTTCACGGAAGTGATTGACGCGCTCAATTTTGAAACAGCGTTATCTCCAATGCAAGTAGACCTAAGCATTGTGAGCATTCAACATACTTCTATACACGTTTATCATGGCAACTAGAGATCTCAGAAGAAAGTAGGCGGCGGATAAATTATTTACCGCATCAGCCATACAGGAAGTGGACGGTACTGGTGCAACAACTGAGTCAAGTCCGTTGAAAAACAAGAAACAATTATGGGATAGCCTTTGGAAAGCACTAAAAAAAGAGCAGTCCAAATGGTGGGAGGCGAATGCACTCCAAAAATATATAGATTGCAACCGTGTCCCAAGAGGGTTAAGGATCTTCATAACCCCAACATTTGAAAACCTAGATCCGGATATGTTGGAAGAGTGGATGGCCAACAACCATGAGTGCTCCACAGTCATGCTCCGCATCTTGGTAAAATATGCACTGAAAGATGGTGAAAAACTAAAGCAGGAAATTGATGAGTTAACTTCGAAATTAAAAGAGCTATATGAACAAGATGAATTTGACATGGAGATGGCCAAAATTGAAACTCGATTGTCAAAAGTGGAAGAAGAAATTAAATTAAAAAAACTGAGAAAATTCCGCCGCGACGAGATTGATCATCAAAAAGGCCAAATTCTAACTTTTGGAAAAAAGTTTGATCACTTAAGAACTGTGGCAGACGAAGTATGTACAGATGAGCAATCATCCACCTCAGCAAGATCAAGAAATGTAGAGACTGACATGCCAAGTATTACAGTGGGTGACACCACAGTCACGAACAATGGCGGACAGGATGACAGTAATGCTCAGGCCCAAAGGGAACAAGTGGGAGTAAAAGTCAATTTTTTAAAGGAGTTCAACCTCTTGGCTCGTGGAAGAGCAACCAACCCAAACAACAGGGGAACACCTGCCAAAAGAGGTCGCGGATGAGGAGGCAGAGGAGGAAAGCAGCAGCCAAAAAATCAAGAGGAAAGCCCCGTGGGAGTTCTAACAAGGGGAAAGAAGTCAGCAAAATGATGGATATGAAAGCCATGGTAAATTTATCCAATCTGACTTTGACAAAACACCAAATGAATGTTTTATCCTTAGGATTCTCCTTCTGTCCAACTGCTGATTTTAATTATACTGACTGTCGCATTGATTTATTTCATTTTGTACGTAAACTAAAGATTAGAAAATGGTATGCCACTATGCCCACTCAGAAATCAGAAAAGTACAAGGAGAAAAGCAGTATATTGGATGTTAACGATCTGGATGCATTACATATAATGCATGAATTGCAAGATGAGCCTAATTTGATAGACAATCCTATTCTTAACTTGGTCAATGACGACATCGATATTGGTATGAGTGCCCCTAGTGGTTTCAGACCGAAATCAATTTTCTTGCCTCAGGTTATGAACGAGGCAATTAATGTGTTTGAACAGGGCATGATTAAGGAACTTAAATGCATGAATTCTAGAAGAGTTAATGGTACGCAAAATCTAAAAAAAAGCACAGATAGAGGCTATTAGAGAATTGAAAAATAACACCAGTATTGTCATAAAAAAATCTGACAAGGGAGGTAATGTTGTGGTGTGGCCACTTACCATGTATTTAAATGAAGGTACGAAACAACTAAACGATGGTGAGCGCTATGAGAAATCATCTAGAGATTGTTATGAAAAGAGTAACAAAATATAAGAAGACAAATTTTGTGATTGGAAAGATAAGGGAATTTTGGAAATAGAGGAATTGCAATTTTTATTATGTAAATTCCCTAAAATCCTGACACTTTACCTATTGCCGAAGTTACATAAAGATGCAATCAATCCACCAGGGAGACCCATTGTCTCCTCTAGGGATAGTATGTTGGAAAATACGTCCAAATACGTAGATTACTTCCTCCAACCATTGGTACAAGTACTCCCGTCATATGTACGGGATTCGGGTGACTTTTTGAGGTGTATCAAGGACATTGAATGGAAGAAAGAATACTTCCTTTTAAGTTTGGACGTCAATAGTCTGTACACATGCATCCCCCCACAATTTGGGTATGGATGCATGCAGACATTTTTTTAAGACAAGATCTGTATCTTTTTTGCTACATACTGAAATGATCATTGATATGATCGCTGTTTGTCTGACTAACAACTTCTTCTTATTCGATGGAACAATCTATAGACAAACCCAGGGGACGGCAAAGGGTACTTGCTTCGCCCCCAGCTTTGCAGGGTTATACCTCGGCTGGTGGGAGGAGCAAGTCGTCCATAACATCGAACTTTTTAAATCCCGTGTCGTCCTCTGGGTGCGTTACATCGACGACATTTTTTGTATTTGGAAGGGAACGCAAGATGAAGCCAATGATTTTGTTCCCATTCTGAATGACAATTCTCTCAACCTTTCATTTACGAGCCATTTTGACAGGGAGACCATAGACTTCCTTGATCTCAGACTTTCTGCCCAAAATGATAAACTTGTTACTTACCTGTTTAGGAAACCCACAGCAGGGAACAGTTTATTAAGAGCGAACAGCTGCCACCCTGGATCTTTGATAGAAAGTATCCCGTATGGGGAGCTGATGCGCGCTAAGCGTAATTGCAGCACCGAGGAGGGATTCAACAATGAAGTTGTTATCATGAAAGAAAGATTCCACAACAGAGGTTACAGCAACAAAACAATCAATAGGGCAGTAGAGAAAGTTATGAAGCTAGATAGAAACAATTTATTGTGTCTCAGACCTAAAGAAAAATCTGAACAAAATATTAGATTCATAAGCAAGTATAATAACCAGTCATGGAACCTTAAGAAAAGTTTAAAGAAATATTGGAATGTTTTACAAACTGACCAAGACCTAGCAGCTGCCATTGGTGAAAACCCAGGTATAACTTTCAAGAGGGCAAGGTCTTTACAAGATTCCTTATGCCATTCCATGACACATTCAGAGATAACTCGTAACACCATCAAAGGCTTCTATACATGTAACCAATGCAAGGGTTGCAAATTTAGCAGTAGTTGCATTAACACCTAAGCAAAAACCATTTCTAATTGACAAATATCTCACATGCAATACTGATTACGTGGTGTACGCCCTTCTCTGTCCTTGTAAACCAGCCTATATAGGCAGTACTATCCATAGGGCTAAAAAACGCATATTAGAGCATATGCGTGCCATTCGTAATAACGACAGGCACTATTCAATGGCACGTCATTTTCAAACTTACCATGCCCAAAACTGTAATTTGTTGAAATTTGTTGTGCTTGATTCCATACCCAAACGTGAAAAAGGGGGGGATCGCACTACTGAATTGAGAAGACTTGAGTCAAAGATGATAATTAAGTACAACACCCTGTATCCTAATGGATTGAATATGGATGAGGAAATGGCTGTACATTTAGGTTAATTTCTTCCTTTCATATGTTATCCTCCTTTCTTCTGTATAGGCTTATGCCTTTTTAACTTAGTGTGTCTGTACCACTGTGGTTTTAATCAATGCTCTGTTTTTTGTTTGATCTAGACGGAAAAAAAGCAGAGAAGCAATCACATCTGTAGTGGGTCAGCGTGTTTTGATGTGTATATAGGTTGAACAGGATGTGCCAGATTGGTTTTGTTTGAAGAGCCCACGGAGGCATTATGAAATGGGTATAATGCCGTAGCAGGATCCGTATTAATTGTCCAGTTAGTACAACAGTAGAATCTGATCCGGCATCGATGGCCTGTTTGTTTATATTTTGCCCACTGGGGCTCGATTGCTGCAAATTTAACGCTATGGTAGAAATATCATTACTGCACAGGATAGCTATTGTAATAATGTTCATGAACATCGTATGCCAACAAGCTGCTACTATGGCCGCTAAAAGACCTTAAGGCGCCGTAACACATGATAGTTTGTGTACAGCATTTTTTGAATGTATATTAACATGCTGACTTGCTCTCAAACAATATTGGGATGAAACTAGTTTTTCCATTATGTGGAAGAGGAACTAGCATTAAAGGACTGTTTGTATTTTGCCCACTTGGGCTTGATCGCTTTAAAGTTAAGTTCTGTGCACAATATTATCCCTGTATGAGAGGACTATCTTGTATTATAATGAGCCAGTAGTTAGATCAAACATGGCCAGTTGATATAACATTCATGAATATGGCTTAGCGTGCAGTAGCCATTCAGGTTGCTATTACTTTGCAAGGCGCTGTAATGCTTCATAATCCGTGTTACATCACCATAATATTGACACAACGTTTAAAATGTTAAAACCTTTAATCGCGCTGACTCCACAAAATAATATGCTAAAAAATAATATGCTAATGAAATATTGATTTTTCTTTATTGTCAAATGAACAAACAATGCATAGTATGTCTTCAATGTTTATGTATTTGAAACGCACACTCTGTCTCTTTAATTAAGGCAGGAAGTATGCATTAGCCTAACCCGTGACCAAGGAGTGACGTGAACTCCGAAACGCGTTGGGTTCTATCGTTGTTGCCCGTGTGTGAATAAACATACGCTGAGCTTGAAAACTTGAGTGGCGGCTCTGTAATTATTTACCCAGTGTATTCGAATTGGGGATTTTTGCAGTATCTGATTGGATATATATATATATATATATATATATATATATATATATATATATATATATTCTCCACACTTCCAAAACCATCCGGTTGGCACAAAAAGGAGAGCACTCACAGGTCTTCCGCAATGTGATTTATTACGTGCTACAACCTCCCCCGCACTGACAGACGCGTTTCGGCAATCTGCCTTTCTCGATGTCCATGTATATATATATATATCTATAAAAACAACTAATTATTTCTATAGAAAATGTATTGTACATTAATTAAAAACAGTATACATAAAATATTATTGTTCATACAAACATATTAAGCATTTAAAAAGAGCGTTTAAAAAAAGCACATAATCATTCAATACACCGATACAAAGACAAGGAGATGAAATTGTTCATAAAAACATCAATACAAAGAACATAGCATGAGAGTACATTAGACAAATGTCATTAGAGAGATACCAATCAGAAACAAATCATTTGTTGAACCAAACTCTTATTAAAATAAGGTTCTTTGAGCTTAATTTTATCGTTCCAACAAATGTTCTGGTGATCTAGTGTACAGAATTATATAGCATCGATGCGTTTCGGTGGGTTCTTTTAGTTTCACGACCACCTTCCTCAGGAAAGAACGATATCTCCCAACAACGTTATTCTATCTAAACAATATACGGAAACATGAATTAAACACAAATTAATATATCCTTCGCTTACAAAAAATCTACTAATAACATCCAGTCTTAAAAACCTTTACATTTTGGTGATATTATAAGTTCCTACAAGGTTTATCCTTTCATGCAATAACCATCACTTTATCATACCACACTATCGTTTTCGTTAGAAGAGTACTAAATAGATCACCCTTCCATGTGGATATAAAAATACCTTTCACCTTTATGTAGAGACTCCTTTTCAAAAATTGGGGAGTCTGGATTGTCCACTCCTTAAAACAGTAGATGTCGGTATGTGTCCCTATACGTAATATCCCCAGTTAGCCCAACCAAAATGTAAAGGTTTTTAAGACTGGATGTTATTAGTATATTTTTTGTAAGCAAAGAATATATTAATTTGTGTTTAATTCAGGTTTCTGTATATTGTTTAGTTAGAATAACGTTGTTGGGAGATATCGTACTTTCCTGAGGAAGGTGGTCGCGAAACTAAAAGAACCCACCGAAACGCGTCGATGCTATATAATTCTGTACACTAGATCACCAGAACATTTGTTGGAACGATAAAATTAAGCTCAAAGAACCTCATTTTAGTAAGGGTTTGGTTTAACAAATTATTTGTTTGCAAAAGGTAGGGAAAAACCTGCAAGTTCCTGCTTATTTTGGGGAGCTGTTGATTTTGCTTCCGGGCTGTGCCAACATTATATCAAGAATAATATAGCAGCAAGACGTGCCACTCCCCTCTCACTCCCCCTTAAAGACTTATACCCATCTGAACAAAAGTCAAAGTATGAAACATCTGTTAAGGCTTACCCACACCAACGGGCTGCACTTGAAATTGCAAATAAACCAGAGACGTTTTAAGGCCTGGGCAAAGTGGGCAATTGCCAAGCGCTCCCACCTTTTAAGGGGCTCCTTGAGAAAGTAAACTTTATCTACATCACCTCTGTCTATTTCTATATTTGAACCTCTTTTCTTCTCTCAGCCAGTGTCATCTTAACGAGTTTTGGGGCGGGTATCCATCAAAAGGCATATCCATAGGGGATGTCTGTACATCACCATAAAGACCCAAGGATCGCGTCCACACATGGTGTATAAGCACTACACTAGTGCCAACTACTCGCTGCAAGCAACTGGCAGTATATGGACCAGCACAAATCATATATTTCACCTCAAGCTGGCTATCTTGAATGGTTTGAACCAAGGAGTCCCTAAACATTTCCTGGATTGCCGGTAAGATCTTGCTGGCCCAGTACCAAAGGGAATGGTATAATGACCTAGTTGGCAAATTACATATCTACCTCAAGGCTAGGCTGGCCAAAGAGAACATTCATTTAACAAACGCCTAAATCCTTTTCATCTCCTTGTCTGGGGGGGTGGTCAGGAATGAATTAGGATTTATCTTGGTGCAAGCTTGGACCCCCAAACTCTCAGGAGTCGGATGCTTCATAAGAAAATCAGGGCGCTGTGTGCCAGTCTATAGCTCCTGGAACCTGCCTGTTCACTGGTGGCCTAGAGCAAGGTTTGGACCAAGTACCCATAAGTGTGTCAATTAGGGCTTTGTGGAATGGAAGTAAGGCCGCAGAGAAAGCAGGTCTAGGTTGCAGAACTGGTACTGAATCCTACTCGGGCGCCTGTAATGTTGGTTCCGGCATCTAAGAAAGAGGGAATCTGTGCAGGTTTTAGAGTGGAATGGAAGTCGCACAGGAGTCGGTGCAGAACCTGAGGTGGTTTCTAAGGGCTCGGACAGTACTGATGACAGATAGGCTGGTGGGAACCTGACTGGAGGCCCCTGTGGATTCCTGGGGCGTCAAGGTGTACTAAAGGGAGCCGGAAAAATGCCAAAAATAAGCACCCTGGCCTCCTTAAAGGCATTGGCCTGCTGCTGAGTGGATCAGGATCAGCTGTGGGTCGTCTCCTCAAAAGGAGAAATGGCGCAAGACAGAGTGACACCTTGAAGCCCTTGCGACTTATCTTTAGCTAGAGAGTGGCGAGATGGGGTGGAGTCCTACTTTGCCATCTTGCTTTTCCTCTTCGACTTGGATTTTGATTTACCAAATTACTTTGACTGCAAAAAAGACCTGTTGCAGGATCGGGACCACACCCTCAACTTGAAGCGGGAACAGGACTTATGCAAAATCTGCGACTTTTTTCAATGTTCAGCGACCTATAGCTTTGCTTCATGGTCCCGGATCGCCTTCAGCTGCATGAAGACTTATTCATCGCACGACTTGGAGTCATGACCCCAGTGCAAATACCAAAGGCATACCTTGTGCGGGTCAGTCACTCATCGGTTTTCGGCAGTCAAGGCATGGGTTGATACCTGTAGTTTTAGGTGGCAACATTATTCCCTTGTATGCTGCGGTTCAATTTGAAAACTTGTCAAACCATCAAAGGAACCAGAGATCCAGATCCATATTTGAAGATGCAGAAAGAAAAGAAATCACATTGGCAAATTAGGTTACCCCTAATAAGGGAGGTCTGCTCTGTCACTTTCAGAGCGAAACGAGCCAATGCAGAGCTGTATGGCACCACCTGGCGGTGCACAGGAGCACTGCTATGAAATCTTCCAGATCCAGTCTGGCTCACAGAAAATATTCTAAAGGTGGTGAATCTGCGATTGGAAGTATCTATCACACAGAACAGTCTAACTCTGATAATTTCTGCATGTCTGAAACCTGATTAAATGATCAGACAGACAAGAGAAAACTGGGTGTGAGGCGATAATACCCTCCTGTCACCAATCTAATATGACTAACTACCCCTCTAGCAAAAGCATTAAAATGACACTGGTAGCAAACCCATATTTAACAACCTATCTCCATCTCATCTATTGTCCACTAAAACCCTCTAAAAATTTCGTGGAACACTACTCAACCAGATGCTATGCCCAAACAACATTTCTTTTTTTTTTACGAAGTTTTATATAGCGTGAACTTGACCCGAATGTATCAGGTATCAGAGCACTTTACATAGCACCAGTTGCATTACATGAGAACACATTCATTTTTGTTAGGCACGGGGAGATTAAGTGATTTGCCCAGAATCACAGGATGTTCAGCGTCATTGCCGAGACTCGAACCCAGTTCCCCAGATTCGAGGTCGACCGCCCTAGCCTTTAGGCCAACTCCTCTCCCCAACATTACATGGGAGACTTCAACGTTGACTGGGGGAACCCAAACACGAATCTACTTTCTATCCACGATATAGACATGCAACAAATATAAAATCTTAGACCATGATAATACTTCTTAACTTGCTAAGGGCGTAAATGGCAACTAATTTCAGATGTAACCAAGGTGTTCAAAGTTTTTGACACTTGTATCAATCATGCAACATTAATAGTTCTATGAACCTCTTGCACAAAACAAAGTGTGTTAATAAGGCTGTAGATTGTCTAACATTCAGGTCTTAAGCCAAAACTTAATCAGCTTAACCTAAAGCTCCTCACGATTTCATAAAACCCTGCCTAGATCACAGAGTAATGGCATTGCTGAGATACTAAGTGGTAAATGAGTCATTCATTTTGGAAAATGATTTTTGGTTTCTGCTAGGATAGCTGTGTATGCATGGTTTCAATTCTTGCAGCAATAAAATACAGTAGATAGGCCCTAAGCTCGATACAACTTCCCATTGAATAAAACCACTCTGCCTCCAAAGTTTAAACTAACCCTCTAGTTTGAGCCAAGTTTATAGCGCAACAAAAAGAAGCTTTGACAAATCTGTCCCAATCATTTTCCATTATTGCTGTCACAAACACTTATTAGAAACTGAATACTTTTTAAACCTTTTGTCTCTCCAAACAGTAATTTTGTCAAAATGTTTTACTTGGTTCAAAGCCTTCATATTTAATTTTATTTTTGAGTATAGAAAGGTCATGACATGGTCATTTCAACAGTCAGGAAAACCACAGAGCACATTAATCAAACCCAAGACATCTTCTAATACTGTAGTTATGGATTCCCCTCTTAGATATGAAATAACACCTGTTAAAGTCTAAAGGCATTTGGTTAAAACATCCCAGGTTTCTCCACAAAGGCCCCATTTGACTCCAGAAGAATTACCCACATGGATTTTCTTTATGGCAGTTAGAATACAGGTTGATATCTTAAAAGGGATCCAGAACGTTTCAGAGCTTTGCGCTCAGAATAGGGTGGTACGTCAGCATATTGTTATTAAAACAAAAGTACTGTGTCCTAACGAGCTAGTTGTCTACTGTTAGACTTGGCATCTTTTGGCGTGTTTCCCCTGACTTTTTGCTTTCTGACCTCCCGGTTTTGACTCTGTTTTTGCTGGTGTAACGATTCTGCGCACTTTCCTCACTGCTGTCCAGTGGGAAAGTGCAAGTGCTCCTGTATAAAATGTGTTATGGATTTGTGTTTCCATGATTGGCCTATTTGGTTTATGTGTCAGTCCCTTGTAAAGTGCACTGCGACTGCCAGGGCCTATAGACCAAATGCTGTTGGTGGGCTGCAGCACTGGATTGTGCCACCCACGCAAACAGCCCGTAAAGTGTAACTCGGGCCTGCCATTGCAGAGCCCGTGCGCAGCCTGGGGCTGCCATGTCAACTTGGCAAGTGCGCACACTTGCAAGTCCCTAAACCTTCCCTTTTCTACATGTTAGTCACCCCTAAGGTAGGCCCAAGGTACCCCTGTGGGCAGGGTGCGTTGTATGCGAAAGGTAGGACATGCCCGGGTGTGTGTGGCATGTCCTGATAGTGAATTACAGCCTAGTTCGTTTTTCACTATTGCAAGGCTACCTGTTCCCCATAGGCCAGAACGGGCAGTTTTGATTATTACAGCTTATAATCCTAACTGACCCCGGGAACATGGTAGAAATTCGAGTTTAGTATGCCTGGACTCAGAATGATAAAATGCATCTTTTAGTGAAGTTGGTTTTAACATTCTGTGTTTGAAAATACCACTTTTAGAAAGTGGGTATTTTCTTGTCTAACCATCCAAGCCTGCCTCTGCGAGGTTGTGTATTCCTTGTCTGGAGTGTGAGTGACAGGGGCTGGGGGATGCCAGGAGACAGGGTGAGTCAGCACAGGGCTGAATAGCAGGATCTACATGTAGATGGGTGGGAGGAGTTGCACCTGGGCCCTGAATAGGGCAGTGCCTTCCCTCCACAATGCTGGCTCCACCTCCTGTGGTGCGTCTGATGTCCCTGGCCTACTCTCTGAAAGAAGGGACGGAGACTTGTCAACAAAGTGCTCCAGAACTGGTTTGGTCTAGGCAAAGGCCTCTCTGCCTTCAGAGAACAAAGGAATTTGGGATATAAATATTGGGGCCCTGACCCCATGAATTTAGATCTCGCTGGAATCAAGGAACCTGCCAAGACGAAGAGCTGAAAGAGCTGCCAGGAGGAGTACTGCCCCTTTGCTGTGTTGTTGCTTTGTTGGGTTGGCCTGCAGCTGCTGCTTCTGCCTTGGGCAGTGAAAGGACTAGACTGAACTTTCTACAAACTTGTGCTGAGTATCTCCAAGGGCCTGAAACCGAGCAGGCCTCCTGTTAAGAAGTCTCAGGGACTACAAAGACTTCACAAGCCTCTGGGTACCGCTTCTGGAACGCTGTTTCAGTTGCCACAGAGGAAGGGAACCGCAACCGACTCCGTCAACCGAATCCATCCCTGGCCGGTGACCTGTTTGCACCGCCGACCGCATCGCCCCGCTTCGCATCGCAACCCTGGTCTCACCGTAGGCGACGTCCGACGCCATCAACACCGAGCCGCTGCTTGCACCGTGACCTGTGGGCACCGCAGTTCGCATCACATCGCATCGCTTCACTGAACCAGCCGGACCCAACCGACGCGGACGCTGCAACTGGCTCAACAGTCGTGACCGCATCGCATTTGGGGCACCGCTCGCACGTGTGCGACGCACCTCTCCGACTCGCACCGCTGTCCGACGCCAGCTCCCGCACTCCGGCTTGGTCGCCTGCATCGCAACCTGTCAGCACCGCATCGTGCACCGTCTCGCCCTGCACCGCACGCCTTGGACTCACCGACTCCGTCTGCACGATGCTCATCGAGCCGCTGCCTGCACCGCATCGAGGGACACCGCACCTTGCACCGCTCCGCTTTGCACCGCTACCGCGATGAACGCCGACCAGCTCGTACACTCCGTACCAGCCACAACGAGAAATGTACTGTGACCGAGTCTGTTCACGACTCTGCTGGCCCGTAGCGACGCGGTCGGCTGGAACTGTTGGACTCTGTGCAATTCAGCATCGCGGTAGACCCGGACGGGGCTACCGACTCATACGAACTTTGCTTTTGTGCTATTCCTGCAAAGAAGTTACCATATCAAGTATTCATTCGTAAAGTATAGTATTGTGGATTTTTGTCGTAATTGGTCTTGTCTTGAGTATATAAAAATATTGGTTATTTTTCTAAACTGGTGTGGTGTCCGTTTGTAGTGCTTACACTGTATTACTGGTGGTTATGTGCAAATGCTTTACACACTGCCTCTAGAATAAGCCTGACTGCTCGTGCCAAGCTACCAAGGGGGTGAGCAGGGGTTATTTTAGGAGTGTAACTCCCTTACCCTGACTAGGAAGAAGGGTCCCTACTTGGACAAAGGTGCAAGCCCTTGCCAACTAGAGATCCCATTTCTAACATCTACCTTATGTAACACTTTTTGCTGGTTATTCTATCTACCCACAGATTCCTCGCCTTTAGAATATCCCCAGGCACCAGTCTGCATCTGGAGATTTTTTTTAAGGAATTTCTCAGAGTACCGGTAGGTGGCATCACATGGCTTAGCAGTGACTTCGCACCACCCTGGAAGTGATGGAGCGGAGCCCCATATAAGCACCACCCCTGCGTGCTGATGTCAGTTTTACAATCATTCTCCTTCTGCACCCTCAGACACAGAGAACTTCAAACAAATTAAATGTGGCAGTGTGCAAAAATCTAACTTGGAACCTTTTTATAATGTTCAAGAGTCCACTTCATAGAACAGGTAGATGGGAGGACAGTGAGGAGTCTTCGGTTAGATAGAATATCCAACCGAAAGAGTGTTAACAAAGGTAAATAACTTGTTCTTCTGATGGATACTTCCAACCACAGACTCCACACCAGTAGAATAGATGACACAGCAGTACACTCCCATGGGTGGACGTTGAGAGGAGTGGACTCAGGTGAGGTCTTGAAAGAACAAACAGAAAAAGGGGTGTCCCATTAGACCCGTCTGTCAAGGCAGTAGTGTTTTGTTAACATGTGCACTGAGGCTGACATCGCAGGCTTGACGTTATCCAGAAGTGGCACCACCTTGCCAATGAAGTCAGTGGTCGGGATTCTGGCGGAAAGATTTAGGGGGCATTGTGGGGGTTCGTTCTTTACCACTGCATAGCAGATTTTAATGCAGAAGATTATCCACCTGGACATAGGCTTACTCTGCACCGCCTTCCCTTCCTGGGTCTACTGAACCCCACAAAGAGCTCATCATCCACAGGATGGTCTAGCATACAGTCAATGTATAAACTCAAAGCTCTCTTAGGGTCAAGCCAGTGGAGCCTCTCCTCTTCATTCAAAAGATGGGGCAGAGCAAAAAAAGCCAGCAGGGTGATCAACAGACTGACATGGAAGGGAGCAACCACCTTTGGCAGGAAGGTAGCCCTTGTCTGCAGCACCAATTTGTCTGGGGAAAAGGTGGTGTAGGGTGGTTGCACATACACTACCTGTAGTTCACTCAGAGTGCATAGAAGTGATGGTGATAAGAAACATTGTCCTGACTGTTAGAAGTCTTCACCAGCAACTGTGCATAGGCTTGAATTGTATGCACATAAAGAACATCAGGACTAGATTTAGGTCCCACTGAGGCATGAAAATGGTTTTGGATGAAACCTATGCATCAGGCCTTTCAGAAAACACATCATAACCAGTGACGTAAAGAGAGAGGATTGATCAGGCAATTATTAAAAGGCTAAAAGTGTCGGCAAGTAACCCCTAACAGTACCCACTGCAAGGCTGTCCAGGTCAAATGACAAAACAAACAGCATGTGAAAGTTTGGCCTCCAGAGGTCCTAAATAAACCTCACACCAGGCCACGATCTCTTCCTAGCACATGGCATAGATCGTCCTTGTGGACAGGCATCTGGCTGCAAGAAGGTCATCTACCATTTCAGGTGGCCAGCCAAAAGAATGTAACTGTCCCTGCTCAATCTCCATATATGGAGGTGTAGATTGTGGAGATTCGGGTGCATGACCCTCTGCTGTTGCTGAGATATGAGGTCCTATGAAGGAGTTCCTAGATCAGGCTCTTGTCTATTGCAGACATCGGAGGCCATACTGAAGGGGTAGCTGGATCAGAGAGTAAATGCTCAGATTTATGAGCTCTGCAGACCACACACCCTGGTCCAGTCTGTCTATCCTGATTTTTTTCCTGAGAACCTTGTCCTATTGCAGAGGGAATGGGCGTCTCAATGCCCATTATGGAAAAAACTCCAGAGAGCAGTAGCGTTCACGCTGCAAGTTATTAACTGCAGCAAACACATCTAGTCAGGGCATGTTCCACTGGTTGAAGATGCCCAGTGCCACCTCAGGTTGGAGAAGTGTGCAGATGATCTGTCAGCCGAAGTCCGCTCAGCTCATTTGCTCTTGTGTTCAAGGACCCTTGTAGGTGGTTCACAACCAAAACGATCTTCTGTTCAAGCCACCTCCAAAGATGAGGAGCTTAATGGCAAGGACTCTACCCTACCTTGCTTATTGCAGCAAGGCTCGAAATATCATTTAATTTTTACTAGACCTGCAGGTCTAGTAACATAAAAAATGTACTCGACCTAACTGAAATGCACTTGACCTCAGTTTCTGGAAGCAGAGCAAATGTGACAAGTTAACAAGATTTAAAGGCATTTTTATTGCTCATCCACTTTGTGAGCAATAAAGATGCCTTTAAATCTTGCTTTCATGTCACATTTGCTCTGCTTTCAGACACAGAGGTCAAATGTCATTCTTCCTTCCTACACGCCAGAAAGGGCGAGTAGGACCTAAATATAGCTCGCCCTAATTGAATCTGGCTCGCAAATGCGAGCGGGCGGATTTTTCGAGCTCTGTGCAGTACCACATGGCGATTGTGTTGTCCATCAAGAACTCCACCAGCCTTCCCTTGATGGTTGGTAGAAAGCCTTTCAGGGCTAGGTGGATTGCTCAAAGCTCCAAATGGTTGATGTGGAGCTGGCTGTTTGCCGGAGACCAGAGTCTCCTGATTTCCATCTCTGCATCCGTTCCAACTTCAACATTCAGGTGGGGAAGGGAAGGTGGCATGCCAAGTGTCAGGTTGGAACTTGTCTGCCTTCACTTGAGGTCCTGAGCTGCCTCTCCGAGATCTGGACAGCCAGAGAAGCAGCCACAGTACTGGGCCCACTGAATGTCTCTTACAGGGTCCACATATGCCATCTGGAGAACAGAACGAGGAGTATGCACGAGGTCAGCAGCCCATGAAGCCTCAGGACCATCCTCACCAAGACTCACTGAGCCTAAAACATCAGAATCATATCCTGAAAGTACTGGACTTGATGCAGTGTTTGAATAGTCTTTAACGCTTACCTCTCCAAAACAGTCCCAATGAAGGAAATACTCAGTAAGTCCAAGGACACCACCCAATCCACTAGTTCTGCTTGATTGCACCTCTGGCCAGCAAGAAACTGACTTGCTGCATCAGGATAATGGCGTGGTTCGCCCAAAATCACTCTGCTGTGGACAAAATGAAAGGAGGGCTATATCTCCTTTGAACCATCTCTAAGGCTCATCAGTCTGACTTGATAATTCTCCAGCTGGAGAAAATAACTTAGCCTGCTCTCATCTGACGATTGTGCTCATGAGAGCAAATCAAAGCAGCTTGTGCATCGCTGCAGCAGGGGAGGATGAGTTGGAGGTTTGCTGTCCCTGCTGGAGTGAACGGCTTCCACTGTCACAATACTTTCTGCCCCGAAAGTCTGTTGCACTATCTGAAAAGTGTGATGCTGCAGATAAGAAAGTCTCTGGAATAGCCTTTAAACTTACTTCACAAGGGAATGGTCTGGTTGTGAACAATAACTCCAATGATCAAGCTGTAGCGCAACTCTCCTTCAATCGTTCAAGCACCAAGTCAAACTTCTCGATCAACCAGCTAAAGCCATTGAAGGGCATGTCAATGAGGAACGATCGGACATCCTCCTAAAACTCAGTTGATTGAATCCAGGCAAGCCTTCTAATCCAACAGCACATCCTATGCTGTTGGTATACAGAACTTCCCCAACACATCATCTTCTCCATTTTGAATCTTTTGGACTAATTAGTTCCTGAGGTTGTCAAAAATGGCAGGCAAGTTCTTGGTGGCTATGTCCCAAAAGGCATGAATGTACCTGCACAGAAGGCACTCTGCATTCAGAGAGTAAAATATTTTTCTGCCAAAAGGCATCTATTAGTTTTGACGCTATATCTGAAGGTGTCTATAAGGGCCTTGTTAAATGTCTACAGTGGCTTAGATGAAGTTGGACCTGGCTGAATAATCAGTCGGTAAACTGGCATGGGTTTCCAGAAAAGGCAATTGTAAGTACAGTGCTTTTACTGCTCTTCGTACTACTACAGGAAAAGAGGAACTTTCTTCCATTGGTGGACCAAGTGGCAAGCCCAGCACTGTCTCGCATGAGCCTAGCACACTGGCATTTTGGAAGTCTACACACAGCCCTTCTACAATAAAAGTAGGGGTGGCAGAATATCCACCTCTACTGAAAGTAGTGGTGGCAAGGCAGAATGTCTGGCTGTACCATCACTGGTTGCACCTTGGTTATTTTGTAGCGCAACATAGACCTGTGATGGGTGACATTGGTTCAGGGTCAGAAACCAATAGTATAACTGAATCCAGTAACAGCAGAATCATCAATGAAAGTGAAGAAATTGGTGTGGATCCTGGGTTCAGACTCCGTCTGGACTGGTGTCAGTATGGGGGCAGGGTATGGGACTCAAGGGGATAGTGGTGTCGGGGGAAGGTCTGCCAGTCAAAGTCTAACTTGGGGTTCCTATGGCTTCATTGGGCCAGAAAGGGGGCTAGAAAGAGCCGACTGTATTGGATACATCTGCAGTACGGCCTTCTTGAAAGCCACAATTTTCTGTGAGGTCAACAGTGGCCAGGGAAATGGAGAGAATGTCCGGGTCAAATATGGGATTCAGTCTGAGTCAGAAGACGCCAGACCCTTCGAGTGACAGCCTTGAGGTTTCCAGGCTCAATGAAGAGTGTTTGGAACAGGGGAGATAGATCCTCCCAGCCCAATTCAGAAGAGGTAGCGCACACATTAGCAGATATTGTTTTTCCCATAATAATATAAAATCTACGTTCAGGTGGAGGAGTAATTCTGAGCGGATCGTCTCTCAGGGATGGGGGTATGTCTATTAGGCATGAAATGACAAAGTTAGTCTCTTATCTATATCATATTACTATGGCTCAAGTGGATGAGGTGTCCTGAATTGAGGTTTTGTAAGTGGGGTATTTCTCCTAAGCTTTCAAGGAAAGGGTAACTCCCTCACAATGTCTCTTCCAGTAGAAGACATGCATGAATGTCAGCATTCAAGGGAAATTCATGTTGATTTTTAGAAGTTCTGGTGAAGAATCTACAATGCTTTTTGCTGCTACGTGTTTGTTATATCTTATTAGATGACAATGCTCTGGTTGAATGATGGTAGCAGCTGTGATGTCGGGATTACATCCTTTGCCAACATTAACTGGCGGTTTGTTATCGAAGAGAGTCTGGGCAGCAAATTAATCAGAGGCAGAGAGCCTTTGTATCAAATTCTCTTGGTGTTATACGCTTACACAGGACATTGAAAGTCCATCACCATCGATGACGCTATTGAGAGCTCACTGGTTGAAGCTAAATGAAGGCTAACCATTAACATATCAGAAAGGCAACGTGGAATAATCAGCGAGGGTCCGGCCAAAAACAACGGTTGAAGAGAAGTATCTAATTTGCTTAGGTTGATGAGTCTAAAGCCTCTTTACACTCATTTTCTCTGGATTAAGGTAGATGTGAAGGTAATATGATCATCTTACACTCATTCATATTAACACTATCGATGTCAGTAATTTCATATAAATGTAATAGATTTTGGGTCTTAACCCATCCCCCAATCGCATATAGTTTTAAACACCATTGGCTTAAGGTGTTCACAACTGGAAAACCTATTTTCAGGAATGCTAAAAGACACCTGGAATGTCCATCCATTCTACTTTCCTTTTATGCACTAGTTGAACAACTCTGAAACATACTGGGTACTTTGGAATTCCAGAAAATACCATGTTGCAAGAGATAAAACAAGTTACTTACCTGTACACTGTGGTTCTCTAGTATTGATATCTGTTATAGATTCAAGTGCTTGAATGTTCCCCATCGTCATGGTGGGAGTCCCACAGTAACAGTAGAAATAGCAGTATTAAAACATCACCATAGACCTCTATAGAACAGAAAACTCACTTAAGTAACCTTTCAACCTTATTTTATAACATCCGAAGTTCAGCCAATCACAGCAGAGACCTCAGAGTTCCCCCTCCCCTGCAGAGCCACCATACCTCAGATTTCGAGCACAAGTGTATAGGTATACAAGTAACAGGTGAGCCTAATAGGGGAGGAGGGAGGGTCGCATGTGAATCTATAAAATATATCAATACTGAGAATCACAGTGTACAGGTAAGTAACTCGTTTTTTCTCCATAATTGTATTTTTTATAGATTCATATGCTTGAATCCGACTAGTAAGCAGTATAACCACAATAAGAGAAAAAGAAATGTGGCGGGAAGGCGAATTACCCCACTGCGACGTAAAATTGGAATATCAGAAAACCAAGAAGAAAAGAAAGAAGACAAATATGTCAACAGCCAGCATATGCATACAGTTTTACAACCACATGGAAGTATAACATAACCAACCAGTATGTAAATAACAAAAAGGGCTAAAAGCCGCCTACCTTAAGCAAAGAGGCATTGAAGTGCAGCTTGTCCAACAGCAATATCAGCCTTCTTCCAACCATCGAGGCAGTAATGCTTCGTGAATGTGTGAGTATTCGCCCACGTTGCCGAACTGCATATGTCAGGAAGGGATGCTCCTGCAAACAGGGCCGAGAAAGTCGCCACTTTCCTAGTTGAGTGAGGTTGCGTTTTCATAGGAAGCGGGCGGCCAGCCTTTTCATGGCAGGAGACAATCGTTGAGGTCACCCAACGAGCAATGCTGGCCCGTGTTAAGGCTTGTCCTTTCCTAGGTGATGAGTAAGAGATCCATAACTGAGAGGATTCATGGAAGATCTTCGTTCTTTGTAGATAACATTTTAAACGTTTAATATCCAGTGAATGCAACACCCTTTCCGGTACTGAGGATGAATTAGGAAAGAACGTTGGTAAGACAATCGTCTCATTGAGGTGGTAAGTTGAAGGCACCTTAGCTATAAAAGAAGGGTTAGTGTGCAGGATAACCCTGTCCGTCAAAAATTGAAGATATGGTTATTTTATAGTGAAAGCTTGGATTTCACCGATACGTCTGGCTGACGTAATGGCCAAGAGAAAAGCCACCTTCCAAGAAAGGAACTTCAATTCACATGTGTGTACTGGTTCAAATGGAGGATGCATCAGCTGCGACAGGCCTGTAATCAATTGCAACAGTACTGGAGGAGGTTTAACAGGTGGAAAAGCTCTAAAGAGTCCCTTCATAAATTCATTGATGAGTCGATTAGATCACAGGGAAGCTTGATCTGAATGTCTTCTATATCTAGATATTTAAGCAAGATGAACCTTTATGGAAGAGTGAGAAAGTCCTGACTTGGCTAGGTGCAAGAGATAAGGCAGCAGCTGCTCCAGAGATGATGAAAAAGGATGCAATGCTTGAGAGATACACCAAGCACAGAATCTCTTCCATTTAGCTGTGTAACATTTCAGCGTGGAAGGAGCTCAAGACTTCTGTAGTATCGAAGAACACTCCTTGGAAAGCCTTAAATCCCCAAATTCAGAGCGGTGAGGAGCCAACCGACAAATGAAGAGAGGGAATTTGTGGATGAACCATTTGGCCCTGGTTCATGCAGAGAAGATCCTCCTTTAGAGGAAAGAGAATCGGAGCACACTCTGATAGGCGATGCAGCTCAGTGTACCAGAATTGTCTTGCCCATCTGGGAGCAATGAGAATGAGCCGACATGGCTCTTGCTTCATTTTCTGAAGTACTTAAGGAATGAGTGGAAATGGGGGAAAGGCGTAGACGAACATCCCCGTCCAAGGAAACTGGAAGGCATCTCCCCATGATTTTGGATGAGGATTCCTGCTTGCGAAAAGAGGACACTTTTTGTTGAGGAACATAGCGAACAGATATAATGTTGGGTAACCCCAGGATTGGAAGACCACCTGCAAGTGTTGATTGTTGAGCTCCCATTCGTGACATTGTTTGGAGACCCTGCTGAGAGAGTCGGACTTCTCGTTGTGGACACCCGGCACGTGCTCCACTTGCAAGGAGATGTGATTGGCAAGGAGCCATTCCCATATCTGTTGAGCAAGAAGGGAAGGCGCTTGAGATCTCATGCCACCTTGCTTTCGGAGGTAAAACATTGTTATAGTATTATCCGTCCTGACAATTACTGACAAACCATTTATCCGACGCAAGAAGGCTTTCAGATCCAGGAATACTGCCCTGAGTTCCAGAAGGTTTATGTGGCACTCCGAGTCCTGTTTGGACCACTTGCCGTGAACCTGTAATTCTTGAAGGTGAACCCCCCCCATCTGTCCATTGATGCATCCAAGGTCATCACCAGCTACGGCACAGTGTGAATGAAAGAGAGACCTCGCAAAACGTTTTTGTTGGCCACCCACCAGGTCATTGTGTCTCTCATTGCTGCTGAAACGTGAACCTTGTCATTGAATAAACCTTGAGACTGAATCCACTGTGCATTGAGCTGCTCCTGCAGCTGTCACACACGGAGACGGCAATTGGAGATTAGCGGGATGTAAAAGGACATCATCCCTAGTGTGGAGTTGTACTGTCTCACAGAAGCAAACTTTTTTGTTGAAAGAAGCTTTGACATACTCAGAATACGCAATATTCTCTCTTGAGTGAGAAAGGCCTTGCCGAGATCTGTGTCGAGACATGCCCAGAAAAATCAGTGATTTGGATGGAATAATAGATGATTTTTCCAGATTGATGCGAAGACCTAGAGACTGGAAGAGATCCCAACAGGCTCTTGTTGAAATTTCTGCCTCTTGAAACGTCAGAGCTTTTATGAGCCAATCGTCCAGGTAGGGATACACCTGGTGACCTGAACGTCTTAAAAAGGGTGCTATCGGTTTCATGCACTTGGTGAACACCCTGGGAGCGGATTTCAAACCGAATGGAAGCACTTTGGATTGGTAATGGTGCCCTGCCACTTTGAACCTGAGAACATTTCGATGCTGAGGGTGGATGGGAATATGAAAATAGGCGTCGAGGAGATCGAGAGTAGCCAGATAATCCCCTTTTTCCATGAGAAAAATCTCCTGAAGAGAAAGCAACCTGAAAGATTGTTTTTTGATGAACTTGTTCAGCATTCTGAGGTCTATGACCTGTATCCCTTTTCCCGTTTTCTTTTTGATGAGGAAGAAGTGAGAATAAAACCTCCGATTTTGTTGGTTGAGGGGTACTTTCTCTATGGCCTGCTTGAGACGAAGCGATTGTATCTCCATTTTGAGATCCGGAAGATGATGCAGCTGAACTTTCTGCAGTGAAACATTTGGAGGATGCTGAATGAATTCCAGGGTGTTGCCGTGCTGGAAGATGTCTAGTACCCATTTGTCTGAAGAAATGGAGCTCCATTTCAGAAAGGATGTGGAGAAGACGGCATTGTGGCGTGGGACTATGGTGGCAGGGGCCTGGTGAACTTCATTGCCTCCTATTGGAGTCTTGGGCTTTCCAGAAGATTGCTGCCTCTTGCGTCCTGACGGTCTCGAATAAGACTGAGCAGTGTTATATTGAAAAGACTGGTTGTATGGCTGGTAGGATATCTGCAGATATGGCTGATACTGCTGTTGAAATTGCGGAAGGGATAACAACTGCCCCCGCACTCTACCCCGAAAGGACAAAAATCGGCGCTGCTGAAGACTGCCTAAGGCCTTGGCCGTGTCCGTTTTTATGGATTGTAGCACCTCGTTTATGTGCTTACCAAACAAGCACTCTCCATCAAATGGCATGTCGAGAAGTTTGGCTTGAATCTCCGGACAAAAGGTGGTTGCCCTTAACTATCCATGGCGACGCAGAACCGTTGCTCCTGCCATCTGGCGAAACACAGTAGAGGAAACGTACATGGCAATTTCAATGAGCTCCGAAGGCGCTCTTTCTCCTTCCAACAAAATGTCCTCAGCCGCTTTCTTTTTATCGTCTGGGAGATAAACCAACAGGGCAGAGATGTCTGATCACATCTGTCTGTCATATCTCCCTAGAATGGCCATGGCATTAGAAGCTCTAATGGAGGTGACCGCCAACGCAGAGAACCTCTTACCATTATTGTCGAGGTCAGCGCCCCTCTTTTTCTGGTGGAGCAGTACACGAAGACGCTAGATTCTTGACTCTTCTTTGCGCTGCCTGCATGATGATAGAATACCGCCTCGGATGACCAATGAGGCATGCGGGTGAGTTGTCAGGAGCCTTGTATTTTTTATCCCGTTTTGGAATTACAGCTGGAACGGAAGCAGGTGTTCTCATTAGTTTCAGTCCTTCTTTCCATAGAAAATCCACTATTGGGATTGCCCTAACAGACCGTTGGGTGCCTGGCTTAAAATCGTATAGGAAACATTCCGTTTGTTTAGCCTACATTGTCAAATGTTTGGAGGCACGCTCCAGAGGATCATAAAATCCCCCAATTTCTACAGGAGGGGAATCCGCAGAAGGAGGGATAGGAGGTGGCGGCATGTGGGCTATATAGTCATCCCACTCATCATGGGCGTCTGTGTACTTCCCCGTTGTTGTTCAGCATCTTGGGTATCCTCCGTGATGACTATAGAAGGAGGGAAAACTTTTTCTCTGATGGATTTGGGAGTGCTTTGGTCAAGGAGAACACTAGGAACCTCTTGGGGAGGTAAAGGCCTCTGAAGAGCATTTGCGTCCAGGAAACGTCTGTACTAATCAATTATAACAAGTTAAATATAAAATTTCCCTTTGGAGCGACTCAGTAATGTATCTAAGAGCTACTATAGCTCCATTCACCTCAGTCAGTCATACACATCATACTCACATATGTATATATATAAACAATAAAAATGCTCTACTTAAGATGTAAAAGTACTTATGTACAAGTTTAATAAATCAGATAACAATGAATAATAAAAAAAACAATTTAAATATTTTTCAATGACAATTAAGTAACGTTATAAAAAACATATGTGCAAATTAATAAAACAATGCTAAAAATTACATGAATCCAAATTCATACAATAACAAAAACCCTTGGAAAGAAAAAGATACCCAAGACAGAAAGAGTTTGTCTTCTAAATCGTTAATTTGCATGTAGTCTCGACAACAACCAGCAGAGTGAACAACTTTCCTGTCATGATGGCTGTTGCCGCACAACAAATTTAACAAAACCTCTGCGTCGACGCGTTTCGGTGATAAGACATTAAGCCACCTTCTTCAGGACAAATAATATTCTTTTTTCCTCCAATTTATCTCGTAGTGCAATGTATCCCCGGTGCCCACCGCACTCAGGTCAGTGTGGATCCTATAACTTAGGAAAGTTAATGCCAATGTCTTCAGATTATGGCTTTATATTATTCCTGCCATTATTACAACCCTACTGTCAGTAGATGAAAGGTCTGTTTTGATTGAATAACTCCCTCAATCTTTTAATATATATAATTTTAGGAGGGATGGCAGCAATACTCAACATTAACCGGACCGGACCACGTCTCAGTTGTCCTGGTATTGTGAAACAAACCCACAACGGGATGAGAAGAGGGCAAAAAAATATACCTCCTCTCGTCTGGTCACCGGAGCACTTTTCGGTTCACTCTATAGTCAAAGCCGACCCGCATACTCCGGTGTCTCCGTAAACCTTCAAAATAAAAAGGATTCCTTTTTATTTTGAAGGTTTACGGAGACACCGGAGTATGCGGTCGGCTTTGACTATAGAGTGAACCGAAAAGATTGAGGGAGTTATTAACTTATTCTTTCCAAGGGTTTTTGTTATTATCTTTTTCTTTCCAAGGGTTTTTGTTATTGTATGAATTTGGATTCATGTAATTTTTAGCATTGTTTTATTAATTTGCACATATGTTTTTTATGACGTTACTTAATTGTCATTGAAAAATATTTAAATTGTTTTTTTATTATTCATTGTTATCTGATTTATTAAACTTGTACATAAGTACTTTTACATCTTAAGTAGAGCATTTTTATTGTTTATATATATACATATGTGAGTATGATGTGTATGACTGACTGGGATTAATGGAGCTATAGTAGCTCTTAGATACATTACTGAGTCGCTCCAAAGGGAAATTTTATATTTAACTTGTTATTAGGTGCTCTGTCCCTTTGGACCTTGAAGAGCCCCTCTCCTTGTTTTAAGGATAATCAATTATATGACAGAGATCCGATACCAGGGAAACTGGAACGTTCACCAACGGCTCCCTAAAATGATGACGCTCTTCCTCCCTATCATCATAAGGGTAACGCTGCTGGAATTTATCCAGCCGCTGCATAGCAGAAGTATCTCTCTCCGCAAAAGAATATTCTACTGCCAGGTAAGAAGATGGATCATTGTCCTCAATCTCCTCATCATTGCAGCACTTGACCTTTCACTGTGATGGACTGTAAACAGGGCCAAACAAACCTTCATCCTCTTGAAGTCCATAAGGCGAGCAGGGAGCAAAGGAGAAATCTTGCAGAAATCCTGGATTTGCTTGGGCTGAAGGTGGCTAATTTTTCCCTCTGCCGACGGGCTCGACAACGGTGCCGTCGCCGATGTAATCGTCTGCGACACCGTCGACGGTGCATGGGCGATCTTCATCTGCGGGGCAGTCATCGGAATCGTCGACGGACCGGTGGTCGATGGTGAAATTCTCGTAGGCGGAGAATGCCTTGGGGACAATGACGTCGTTGTTACTGTCTGCAGTGATCCCGCCAACGTTGCAGCCGTCGATGTCTTAACTGTCGTCGTAGTGGCCGTCAACGGTGCAAAAAACTCAGATTTGCTTGAGGAGGCTTGAATCTTCGACGACGAAGCCGTCGACGGGAGAGAAGACTGGTCCCTGACAGGAGTCAGAGAAGCAGAAGCTGGAGCAGAAGATGACTTTGAAGTCTCTGACTGAGGTTTTTTGTGGTGTTTCACCTCAGATTTGTCCTGGGACTTAGATCTCTTAGAGTCCCCATGATGGGAAGAGGAACTGTCTTCCTTTCTTTTCCTTGAGGAAGAATGGGCCTTTTCCTCAGGTTCAAACTCCGAGTCTGAAGAAGCCTACCTACCCTCTCTGTCCTTGAGGGTTTTAGCTGAAAACGTGTGACAATATTTGCATTCCCTGGGTTTGTGGTCAGGGTAGAGGCAATATAGGCACTTTTTGTGGGGGTCTTCAGAGCACAGCCTACACTTCCCACCAGTGGTGGCTCTGCAGGGGAAGGGAACTCTGAGGTCTCTGCTGTGTTTGGCTGAACTTCGGGTGTTATAAAATAAGGTTGAAGGGCTACTTAAGTGAGTTTTCTGTTCTATGGAGGTCTATGGTGATGTTTTAAACTGCTATTTCGACTGTTACCATGGGATTCCCACCATGACGGCGGGGAAGATTCAAGCATGTGAATCTATAAAAGATAGAATTATGGAGAATAAGAGTTACTGTAGAAAATGAATGGAAAAAATAGGCATAAAATGAAATCTAAGGCTTGGGAACATTAACAAAAACCTGGGTTATCTGGAATACCCTCTGTGTGCATGGAGGGAAAGAACAGAGTAATTGCAAGTGCCACAGAACTGGTGACTTTCAAAGGGGTAGTACCTAATTCTCAGTGTAGCCTCTTCTTTTTTCATACCAAATTATACACGGACAATTGACATCTCTTAACAGGACAAATGAAGCTCTGTGCCACTAACAATGTAAAACACTATAATAACAAACACAAACTAAAGCAACCTTTCAGAGGCCCACACTCATCCAGAATCAACCATATTAAGCTCATCGTGTCACACTGAGCTGAAAAACTTTACAAACTGTTGCAGAGAGAAGGCTATTTCTTATTATGTCAAGATTTGAAGCAGGTATTATGTTTCTCTCTCTTCATTCAAACAACTCACAACAGCAAAATACCTTAACAAAATATATTCCCATAAAACCTAGAAACAATTACTTCCTAAATTTATTATTTTCAATTGTTCATATGACAGGTCATCCTCACTTCCTTATAACCACGTCCTACCTATATCCCTCATCTTTCTTTACTGTTTGACAAACAGGTTTTATAACTCTAATGTTTGTATGTTCTTTTAGATCATCTTGGTGAACATTTGATAGAATGAGGTTATAATCCTATGCACATATGTAGGGTTTTTGCAACACTGGGAGAGGGTATTGATTTTTAGATCCCCAGAACCTGGTGTAATCTATTTCGCCAACCACCTACCACACTTGTCCCCACTGAGAGGTAGTCATAAATGGCTGTTTTCACCACTTCAATTTCCCCACTGGCGTCCCTCCATACTTCTTACATCACTGTTGATCACCCTGGAACAATTTACACGAGGGGAGACTGTCCAATTTTCTCTCCGTCTGAAAAAGTGATTCACAACTTATCAATGATAGATTGTAACGGATTGAGAAGCTGCATGACACATAAAAGAGCATGCGTGACACATAAGAGAGCATGTTTTCCCAATCATCAGGAAACGGCTCATGCAACACGGGCTCCTTGAAAATCCGAGTTCTGCCAGCACTCATGCACACACCACACGAGAAAGTGACCAGAAAATCATACCTTTTCTCAACTGAGGCAGTTCTGGTTCAAAAAGAGTTACTTTAGGTCCTGTATAATTCAGAGCCACAACAAAGAATAAATCCTACAAAGAGAGCAGCTAGAGACATAAAAGAATAATATAGTTCAGAAGCGCCATCTGTAGTCTCTGACCTAAAAAACTGAAATGGAATTATGATGATTGCCTGCAGGATGGTGAAGAGATGCCCTCCTCAGAAGTGAGAGACAGCCTGAGACAAGAGTTGTAATAAAACAGTGAATTCTTCAGTTACCCCTTAGCCGCCGAGTGTTCTACTATTCTGTGTTTCCACACTTCCCTGATATAAATGGTACCTCACTTGTGTGGGTGGGCCTAGTGCTTGCGTCCAGAAAGGCCCTAAAATGTGATCTGGAGACATCACATTTTTGGCATGAAAAACAACCCTTTTTGGCAATGGGGATGGACTCTGCCTCCACTCAGGGAACACTACCAAACCCAGACATTTCTGAAAACTAGACACCCAGAGGAATCCAGGGTGGTGTGACTTGTGTAGATCCGACTAACTTTTCTAACCCACAATGGCCTGCAAACCTTAAACTTTGGCTAAAATTACAAATTTTCCTCACATTTCTAATGGAAAGTTCCAGAATCTGTGGGAATCAACAAAGCTCCTACCACCTAACGTTCTTATTTGTGTGGCTGGGACAAGCACCTGCGACAAGAACAGATCAAACCAGGCATAATGTGCAGCCAATATAGCATCACATATGCAACATTTCAGTTCAGAATTGTCAGGTCTGGGCATGGATAACAATAACTATTGGCGCTTTTCCAGTTTTCTACATTTGGTTTGTCCTCAGCCGCATGGTATTTGACCACACCTCCCAAATCAGTAGTGGCAACAGTACATGTCAGAGGTTACCAGAATAATACTTAGATGACTAGATGTTCAATGAACTAGATAAGGACGTGTAGTGGGACAATGTGTTGAAGGCTATGGTACTTCTTAAAAGATGTACGTTTTTGCTTTTGCTTGGAAATTATCACCATCCTGTATTTGGGAAGTCCTGGACTTGAGGTGGGAAAACGTACAGAAAATATTGAACCTTTTGAATTGAAAGGTTCTAAATATCAGCAAAGAAAAAAAGCTTGTTTAGTAGAGAAAAGCAGAAAGCCCCCCCCCCTTAGAGAACTGGCCACAAAAGTGGGTCTTTTTAACAAGATCCATTCAGACCATAATTAATCAGGGCTTTCACTTTCAGTAAAGGTTGAGCACCTTCCTGACAAGCTGATTGATATTCTCAACACTTAAGTGATTACAGAGATTTGATACTTGACACACTGGTGCTCAGATAACTAAAGGAAGCTGATGTCACATACTCTCAGGTTCCCTCTTGTATCCAGCAGAAGATCAGACTCTGGACAATGCCTTTATTCAATAATGAGGAGCAGAGGCTTTTGCAATGAATTTAAGTGCTCTAGAGCAAGTCAGGAGGCAGTCAGGTTGTAAAGGAAGCTGATCGCTTTGCTGTATATGTTGCAAGGGGATTTTGGAACTCAGTTGCTGCAAATGTGTGACTCTCTGAAGAATCGTGTGGGAAATGCTCATCTTTCAGAGCAAATGTGAGCATGGATGTGGGATTCATCAGAAAATTATGATTTATAGATCAACACAGTTTGTTTGAAGTATCCAGAAATGTTTTAAGGTATGGGAAAAGTGGACAAATATCTATGGTTCCCACCTTCCAAGGGGCCTCCAGGGACAGTCAAAAGGGCCAGTGTAGTAACAATGTGCATAGCCTTGCCAATCTTACCCATTACGTTCTCAGGCAATAGGTGACAATTAAATTAGAACAGTTTATTCACCTCTCCTGCCTCACCATTATTTACATCTCTGTGAAATGTATGACAAAATAATGATTGTTATTCCTATATTAGCGGATACCATTAGTTTACAGGGCATACACTTTACATCACACAGTTACATCACAAGTCATTACATCGCAGGTTACTTTTATTTCGCAGGTTAGTACTTTGCAGGTAGGTCGCTTTTTTTAAAGATTTAAATTATCAAACCTACCACTAAGTGTACGTATATCAGTAGCAGCTGGTGTGGGGTCGTACTGGCGAGGCGGGGATGACGACAGGGAGGTGGGGAGGAGTTGGTTAAAACAGAAAACACACAAAAAAAAAAAAAAAGAAACTTACCTGCCGCCCATTTCCGTATCCTCGCTGCCGCAGGCTCTGGATGCGGTCTCCTTCCTCTCCTCGACTGACTCGGGCGGAAAGGGAAGGACTTCCACCCGAGGACAACGTGAAACCAGCCAATCCTGGAGCTGATTGGCTGGAGCAGGCTAACCCAGCGCGCAGTTTCTCAGCCTTGGGATTGCAGGCTCTGAAGTGCGCAGGGTCAGATTGGTCGGCTGTAGGCAGCCGGTCAATCTGACCTGCGCACTGGCAGGGAGCTGCAATACTAGTGCAATCGCACTGATTAGCCCCGCCCACTGCCATCGTGTTGTAACAGCGCGATCCTTAAACACATTAATAAAATTGTATTTATTACCATTTTATTAATGTGTGTGCCTGCTGCGCTGGCAGCAGGGGGGGGGGGGACGGTCCTCCGCCAAAATGGAGGTGCTGCCGCTGATGTATATATTTATTTTTTCACTGAAAAAAACACACAGTTAAAAACTGAGTTCTGATTCTAGCTCAAACATGATAAACCACTAAAATTTGCAAGTTATGGTTCCCAAAACACATGGGTGAGTTGTGTGCATTGGTAATATACCTGACATATTTCATTCTCTCGTTTACACAAGAACCATCATTCAGTTGTTAACTGTGTTTTTTTTCAGGGAATAGTTTTTTTATTTAATACATATTTTACATCATCTGCTGCACATCACCTTTGGCAGAACGCTGTGGGCATAGATGCTGGGCCTTGCATGTAGCCAGGCTCGTCATCCAACCTGCTATGAGCCACAAACCCCTGCATTGCATGGCCTGGTCCTGGCGAATGAGCATAACGTCGGAGCCCACAGCCCCAATTTTAGCATCAAGCATGTCCCTGGATTGCGTGATGGCCGCCATTAAGGCTGCGTTATCCGGTATGGCATTAGCCTGATCTCCTGGGTCCATCGTCTAGGCCCCTGCTGCTGTATGTCTGTCTATTGTGCTCTGTTTGGCTCCAGCGCTGGGTATGTTATCCATCGTCATCGTATGATAGTGAAGGGGTAATACCCCCTCCGTGTCGGTGACCAAGATTGAGCCTTCTTATGAAGCAGGTGGCCTCAAAGACCAGGCTGTGGGCGGGTGGCAGGCAGCGGCCGGAGGGGGGCTTTTCCACCCGCAAGCCGCACCGGGACCCAGTCCGGCCGCCTCCGCAAGTGGAAGCCCACTACCCCCTCCACCGGTTGTCACAGTCACTTTACCACCAGCTCAGGGTCCTCTGAGGAAAGTGGCAGTGTCTGTTGGGGCACTCCCTTCTAGTCTTATATAGATTGGCCCAGCTGGTCCAATGGCCCCAACTTCCTCACCTTACAACTGGCGGTCGAGAGATCCTGCCTGGCCCACTCTGCAGAGTCGCGTCACTTCGGGGACGGGCAGGGTCTGCCATTGTGTCGTTTTCGTCCCAAGATGGGGAACCAGCATCCCCGGCATTCGCACTGAGCCTGCTCTGGCGGCGGTATAGCCACAGGTCACCACCACTCCAGGCAGGCCTCAATTTCGGCGCGCTGCAGCCCGCAGCCGCACCACCATGTCAGGGCAGCCAGGCCAACGCATCACCGCGGCCCGTCCCGGTCGCCGAAATGCAGGATCGGTGCTCCCGGTATTCTCACTTACTGCCTCAATTTCAATGCTGCTTTGGGCCCGGGGCCCCGCCCATCTTCATACTGCCTTCTCCACAGCACGGGCCCACAGCCCAGGCCGAAGCGCTGGGCCCACTCCCCAGCCAGTCCACTCCAAAGCATCCCAGGAGGCTCCGGCGCCCCAATGGCCCCACCCGGCTCCCCGGCCAGACTACTGAGAGAGAGAGGGGGCTCACCGGGTGTCGCCGCGGTCGTCAGTGCTCTGGCCGTCCACGGGCGGCGGCCCTCCAGCCCACCCCCTCAAATTTCTCCAATCCAGGCAGGCCGCACTTCTCCACTGAGCCTCAACCTGGGGCCTCTCTGCCGCTCCAGAGCTGCAGGATCCCCAGAATGCCACCTTGGCCCGGCTGCCGAGATCGAGGCCCCGAATCGTCGGCTGCGGCTCCTCCTCCGCCACCTCTATTTTCGGGGGGCACACCGCGAGGGGCTTTAGTCAACCCCCGCACTGTCATCCTGGGATGTAGGACTGTGGTCGGTCTCCTCACACCGGAGCACTTACCGAGGTCCTAGGCGCCAAGCCGATATCATGCTGCCTCCCCGATCGTCCTGCAGGGAAAGGGAGGTCCCTCCCGACACCAAGGCGCTCATCCGGTCTCGGGCCGCCAGGGGCCTCCAGGCCACTCCGTCTCCGCAGCAGCAAGAGGGCTCTCAGGCCACAGTCAGCAGGGTTCTTGGTGTTTCTACCGGCAGTGAGGAGTCTTGGCCATATCTGTGGGGTCGTGAGGGTATAAATGTGCGCCGATGCGGCAGGATTATAGTTGGATTAATGCATGGCTACGGGAGCTTGCCTAAAGCGCGTCCGCCATGTTGGACCGCTAGGCCACGTCCAAGTCACTTCTTTATAACCAATTCCTTAACCTTTTTCACCTGCACGTATCTGAACGTAAACTGCCATGTCGGACCTTCCCTGACTAAGCTAATGAATTGCCAAACTGTGTGCAAATTCGTGCATGGGGTAAAATGTTATACAGGCAAATCAAAAAATGTCTTTTCAATGGAATGTGCAGCTGAACAATAATTACACAGTGGCAACGCCCCACTGTGTAATATTATGTGGGTGTGTGTGTGCACTGAAACTAACTGAAATGTTAAAAATGTAAATGTTTTTAAATATTTTGGAATTGCACTGTTTAAAACTCATAAATTAACTTAGAGCACCTTAACAATACATATATATGTGTGTGTGTTTGCAAATAATAGCTTGAATCAGGTACTAGTTGCTAAGTTCCATAAGACTGGAAGTTGGTATGCTACACGGAGTGTTGGTGAAGTGAGGGGGCAGTACTCAGTCGCAAGCTATGTGGGATCACATCACATACACACACACACACACACACACGCACGCACGCACACGCACACAGTTCAGGGTGTTTACCCCAGTGGGGAGAGTGCTGTTTTTTTTTTTTTTCCAACCCTACTGTTCAATTTGCAGGTCAATTCTTAAGAGCAACCTTGGCATGCAGGAGACATGCAGACACTTCAGAGCACACAGAGACATGGGATGTGCGGAGGAAAGATGTGTCACAGTTAAAGGGGCTCCTATTGATACCCCTGGCTGTGCTTTGCTGCCCATCTCTCCTTGAAACACTGCCAGTACCATCGAGAAGCCATACTCTGGTATGGCGGTTGACGTGATGGTTATATCCTGGAATGTCAGAGGCCTACACGACTACACCAACATTACAGAGTCCACCCGTATCTCAGATCCTATAAAATAGGGATAGCCTTCTCACATGAGACCCACCTAATAGACACAGAAGCGGATAGGTTTAGTACAAAATGGAGAGGGCAGTTCTTCTCCCCTACCTATTCCACGTATGCACAGAGAGTGACTAGCTGGTGGCGCCCCGATTACCCTTTCGGTTTCAAGAGCCACATGCAGACGCTGAGAGCAGGTTTCTTTTGATTTCGGGTCTGCTTGATGGCAGCAATATTTGTCTTCTGAAAGTGTACATCCCGAATGCGACAAAAATTTCTTATTTTGGACTATCCTGGACATACTAATCACCGCATGAGGAGACTCTTCTGATTTTAGCGGGGGTTTTAATTGTACCCTCGATGGAGAACTGGACACATCTCCCCCGAAGCCTAACACTAAAGTAGGCATAATTAAAGGAAGCCATAATGGAGGAGCTGCCGCTGATGTATATCTTTATTTTTTCACTGAAAACAACACACAGTTAAAAACTGAGTTCTGATTCTAGCTCAAACATGATAAACCACTCAAATTTGCATGTTATGGTTCCCAATACACATGATCGAGTTGTGTGCATTGGTAATATACCTCAAATCAAATCACAAAAAATACTCCACGAGACCATGGAACGGTCAAAGAATGAGACAGGAAGTTACAAATGTGAAGACATGAGCCTATACCCACCAGGGAGTGGGAAAGGAAGGAATTCCTTTTGTTTTAGTTACCCTCACACACCCTAGTGGTGTCATGCTTCATCATTGGGTCACCCCGACGCCTAAAAGTCAGGGTGGGCTCGACCATATTCCAGGGAGCTCTTAGTGAGAATATTGGCCAGGGGGAGATAAAGATTAAAAATCCTCAGACAGATCCCGGTATCCCTGTATTGGTGGTTCTGTCTGGATATTAAAAATGAATAAAAAGGGTCAATGGGAGTGTTATGGTCCTATGACCCTAGTGCCAACATGTTTCAGTCCATAGAAGGCTGTGTAGGTCCCGCACTTTCTTCAGGGCAGAGAAGCAAATCCTCCCTGGAAAAAGCAGTTGAAAGGAAGTCCCTATCCTGCTATTAAGTAAGGCAGATAGCTGCTCCTTACATCCAAGTACACAGATAATTAATCTGATAATAGGTTATTTTTCCATCCATAGTTGGGAGGGGAATTACGTCACTGGGGACCTCCAGAGGTAATGGGGTAGCCCTTTAGTCACACTTGCATCAAGGGTCCTGCCCCGCAGCATAACCTAGTAGGTCTGGGTCCCCGGGCTTGGACTATCCTGGACATACTAATCACCGCATGAGGGGACTCTTCTGATTTTAGCGGGGGTTTTAATTGTACCCTCGATGGAGAACTGGACACATCTCCCCCGAAGCCCAACACTAAAGTAGGCATAATTAAAGGAAGCCATAATGGAGGAGCTGCAGCTGATGTATATCTTTTTTTTTCCACTGAAAACAACACACAGTTAAAAACTGAGTTCAGATTCTAGCTCAAACACGATAAACCAATAAAATTTGCATGTTATGGTTCCCAATACACATGATCGAGTTGTGTGCATTGGTAATATACCTGACATATTTCATTGGTCTACCTCGTTTAAACAAGAACCATCATTCAGTTGTTAACTGTGTTATTTTCAGGGATTTTTGTTTTATGAAGTACATATTTTACATCCCCTGCTGCACATCACCTTTGGAAGAAAGCAGTGGGCATAGATGCTGGGCCTTGAATGAAGCCAGGCCCGTCATCCAACCTGCTATGAGCCACAAACCCCTGCATTGCATGGCCTGGTCCTAGCGAATGAGCATAACGTCGGAGCCCACTGTCCCAATTTTAGCATCAAGCATGTCCCTGGATTGCGTGATGGCCGCCATTAAGGCTGCGTTATCAGGCATGGTGTTTGCCTGATCTCCTGGGTCCATCGTCCGGGCCCCTGCCACAGTATATCTGTCTATTGTGCTCCATTTGGCTCCAGCGCTGGGTATTTTATCCCTTGTCATCGTATGATAGTGAAGGGGTAATACCCCCTCCGGGCCGGCGACGAAGATTGCGCCTTCTTATGAAGCAGGTGGCCTCTTCAAGGACCAGGCTGTGGGCAGGTGGCAGGCAGCGGCCGGAGGGGGGCTTTTCCACACGCAAGCCGCACCGGGACCCAGTCCGGCCGCCTCCGCAAGTGGGCGCCCAATACCCCCTCCACCGGTTGTCACAGTCCCTTTACCACCGGCCCAGGCTCCTCAGAGGGAAGTGGCTGTGTCTGTTGGGGCACTCCCTTCTAGTCTTATATAGATTGGCCCAGCTGGTCCTATGGCCCCAACTTCCTCACCTTCCTACCCATCCCATGAGACCCACCTAATAGACACAGAAGCTGATAAGTTTAGTACAAAGTGGAGAGGGCAGTTCTTCTCCCCTACCTATTCCATATATGTACAGGGAGTGACTAGCTGGTGGCGCCCCGATTACCGTTTCGGTTTCAAGAGCCGCTTGCAGACGCTGAGGGCAGGTTTCTTTTGATTTCGGGTCCGCTTGATGGCAGCGATATTTGTCTTCTGAAAGTGTACACCTCGAATGCGACAAAAATTCCTTATTTTGGACTATCCTGGACATATTAATCACCGCATGAGGAGACTTCTGATTTTAGCGGGGGTTTTAATTGTACCCTCGATGGAGAACTGGACACGTCTCCCCCGCAGCCCAACACTAAAGCAGGCATAATTAATGGAAGCCTTAGTAGAAGTGATGACACCTATACTCCGAGAATTCACCTTGCACTCAACTACCCACGGCATGTGTGGTCAGTTAGACAGATTCTTTATGTCACGCTCATTGGACACTTGTGTGTCATCAATGGAGCACCTTGGCAGATTTTTTATCGGACCATGCTCCTATTCTACTTACTTCCGCTCGGCTTGCATCACCTATTCCTACTTGGCGGTGCCTCAATTTCGAGGCGCTGAAGGGCCCAGTCTTCTGTGCAGATTTTTTATATACAATATTTTGAGCACAACTGGGAAACCACCACAACTAGAGCGAATGAGTGGGAAGCACTCATTAGTTTTGCGAGGGGAATGCCTAATTAAAACCTATGTTATAAAAGGTCAATTGCAAAGGAAACTAACTGACTAAGAAGAGATATTGGCACAGCTCAGTGAGCGGAGGGTCAAAGGACTCGAATTCAAGCAGGGATTTGCTGGAAACAAAACGTAGTATAGGTGAACAGTGGGATAAGTCAGACAAATTTAACCTGCAAGAACATAAGCAGCAGTTGTACAAAGAGAGGGATAGACTTGGGAGTTAATTAGCCTGGCTCTAGAAGCGGGATAGGCCAACGCCTAGGATTATGATAGTAGAAAATGAGAGGGGCGAGTCAGTAGTGACTCAAGCCACAATTGATGACACGCTGCAACACTATTTGGCAGACTTATACAAACAACCCTGGGGCAATGGGGTTACAAACGTAACAGAGTCCCTAGACACATTGCCACTCACAAGGATTGGCAATGAACAGTTGCCGGAGCTAGAAAAAGACCTTTCTGAAGAAGAGCTTGTACCAGTAGTTAAGGACATGCCTCTGAATAAGGCACCGGGATCCGATGACCTACCATCACAATTTTACTACTCTTATGCGGAGTTACTCTCAGACAAATTATTAGAAGTCTTTAAAGAGGCTAGGGAAACTCCTGAGCTCCATGCACAAGGTGCTCATTGCTATCCTCCTCAAACCCGAACGCCCCCACGAAGCTCAGGTCCTATCTCCCACTGTCCATGATCAATGTTAAGGTACTGTCCAAAATTATAGCCAACAGACTGAAGAGAGTAACATGACCTCTGATACATGAAGATCAATGTGGCTTTATACCAGCTGGGAGCAACCTCATGAACATTCACAGACTTACGCATGTCATGCACTCAGTCGAGGACTCAAAAAACAAAGTGGTATTGTTCATCTTGGACAATTGAAAGGTATTTTGATACTTTAGGGGATATACATTTGGGAATATTTGTGGACAGTACTTACAACCTGGGATTTGGCCCAAAAATTGAGTTGGGTATCTTCGTTCTATTCAAATCCATCAGATTGGGTTAGGTCAGGTGGGTACATTTCCAAGAAATGGGACATCCAGACGGTGACCCGGTAGGGCCGTCCCCTCTTGTCTCTTTTGTTTGTCCTGGCTATGGAGTCCATAGCTGTGCATCTGTGCACTGTACAGCAGCGGCTGGGGGGTCCGGGTGGGCGACATGGAACATAACTTTGTACACTGACGATGCACTAGTATAGTTGCAGAAGCCAGAGACGTCAGTGCCACAGCTGCTGACCGAATTGAAGAGGATCGGTAGAACCGCTGGCTTAAATGTCTAGAGAAATCGCTGGTGAGAGGACCAACAGAGCTACTCCGGTGCCTGAATGTCCTACAGAATATGCAGTGCAGTGCATTTAAAAAGCTTGTTAGCCTGCTTGAAAGCAAAGAAGAGTTTCCCAGAGCATCCTAAAACTCGATTCGGTTGAAGGGGAGCTCAGTTTCCTGGTCCTGGAGTTATACTACCTCAAAGAACAACTCCAGCATGCAGCCAGATGGTGAGCTGGGGGTAATAACTGGGAGAAAAGACTGCTAGCGGGAGTCCCAGGTGTTTTGGATCTACCAACGTCTCTAATGGCGAGTCTATGTCAAGACATACAAGGCCCTTTTGTGGTACAACAGGTGGTGCAGGCATGGGAGATTATGGTTAAGAAAGTCATGCACAAATCCCCTTTTCCAGACAACTTATCGTTATGGTGGTTGAAATTTTTTTTAAAATATTGGTGCAATCAATGGCTGCTTGGAGGGAGGTTGCAACATGCTTGGAAACTTGCACCCGAATGAAAGATGCATCGCTTTTTCCAGTGGCTCAAGAGAGTTTTGCTGTAGGTCCAGGACAATTTTTGCAATCTGCCAAGTTGACTAACACAGCCAATGTAATCTGTACGCGCATCCCAAGCATGCCAGGAATTTCACACACACTAGAGGTAATACTAGATATGGCATCCCCTCCCCAACGACTAGTCTCCCATCCATATGGGACCGTAAAGCAAGACACACTTGAGGCCGAGTTACCTGCGAGAACGAGATGTGATGGAGACCTCTCTGAGACATTTGAAGATGGTCAATGGAACAGAGCATGTGCACTAGTGCAAGGAGTTTCTGGTAACGCTCGCTTTAAACATGCTCATTTTATGTGCTGCACCCCAATTACTTATTGGCATTAAGATTTTGTAAAATTTACCCAGGCCGGCCGGAGGACACCCCCATATACAGTGTGTGTGGGGGAACGGGGGGGTGTAGCATTTTTTTTTATTTTTTTTTACACACACTGGAGTTGAACACATTTAGTATCATATTGGCGAAGCAATGATCAACGACTAAGCACAGTGACCAGTATTAAATTGGCGGTCACTATTAGATCCTGCCTCCTAAATATATTTCCATGCCCCACAAAGGGCAGCATGCAATACCGATTGCACTTCTAGGATTGGCCTTGGCGAAGAGGAAAGTAGCTGTCCGATGGTTATCCCCCACAGGCCCCTTCTTTCAGGCCTGGAATAAGTACATGGGAGAAATGGGCTCTTGCAGAAGAAAGGTGCATTTGAGAGGTCAGAACTGATGATGAAGTTAAGGAGGATTATCTAGACTGGGCCGGAATGCAACAGGAACTGGCCACACCAGCTGGCAAAGTCAAACAGTCAAACTGCACAGACGTATAACAAGTCCGTCACAGAAGCCAGAACCAGCTACCGGCCAAAATCATACACTCCTCTGTGGAAATGTGCTTTTTGATGAGCACACCGGTGCAGGGGTCACCCTTCTCTTGTCCACGGGTCCATAGACCAACAAAATAGAGATTGGCACTGAAGCTGGAATTCAAATAACAAGTTTATTAATCACTCATGAGTGGGACTACGTCCACACAGCACTCTCAAGTGCTGCCTGAGGTAGTACACTGAAGTCACAGACCATGGTGCTTTATACAGAGTTTGTTGCAGAGTAAGCATGTAGTTACAAATAGAAGGTACAAGCATACACAGGAATAACTACCTACAAACATGGGCAGATGGGAGATCACTTAGTCAGCAGAGTGGGAGGGGGAACAGAACTGCTTACAACAGTAGAAAACAGTTGACAGTTATATCTTTAGCCAGGTGCATTCTAGCAGCTACAGGCCTTTGCTCAGCACATTGCTTTTAGCTCAGTACAGAAGGAGTTAACTAGAGTTGATGACACAAGCAGGATAGAAGGGCAAGCAACATGCTAAATATGCTAAAAGGGCAATATGCAATATGCTAAAAGGGCAATGACCCTTTTAGCATATGCTGAAGACATCTTCTAGGCTTTATAAGGAGTACGGAAAATATCATGTACATCTATCTGCATTAATTCATTAATTTCTTGATCACTTGCTAATCGGGCATTTACATTCTTAACATTTTGTTTAGCCGGTATACACGAGGTGCAAGTAGAAACACAAAGGGAACAAAGCATTGGGCCGCATTGAATACATAGGCAACAAGTGAAAAGAATAGCAAGAAATATACATAAGGCTGACAATAGCTTCCAGCCCCATACAGTAAACATGTTCCATAGCCATCCAGTCAAAGTCCAAGTTCCTGCATCCTGATGGATTTCAGTGGCTATTTTGTGTAACTTGGAAATTGCGTCAAAAACAGAAGGGGCGTGATCAGGGATATAGACACAGCAGCTACTCCCGATGATGCGACATGCTCCACCACGGTCGGCCAGAATGACATCAAGGACCATCCTATTTTGGAGCGCCACAATTCTCGCAATTTGTAGTTCTTCTGTGATATTTCCAAGCGCCATTGCTGTCTGATTGGTTACAGCCTCTACAACAAGTGTCAAGCGCCTTATTTTTCTACTGTTTAAGGCCGCACCAACAAAGAAGAATAGTCCCAAATTAAAGTCAATATACTGCTGTAGTGCAGTATCAGTTTGATCCACCTCATCATTGTTTATTGTCCTTTTGAATCTGTTCTTGGAAATGTCATTATACAGTTTATAGTCTTTATGGTAGGATGCAGGTGCCAAAAACACAGGTGGAAGCAAAAAGGACACGTAGCAGCTTCCCGACCAACCAATAGGTAGATGGTAATAACCTTTACTTCCGCAAATAAAATAGGTGTTGTGTGAGGACAAAAAGCTGCTATTGTTCATTCCAGTAATGTTCAACAGTAAAGTACAGTCACCCTTTCCCACAGGAATACTGCCAATACTGCTCACACAGAGATCCGCTCGAGCTCTAGTAACAGCAATAACAGGAGGCCCATTCCCCTTAGTTGTTCGAGTGTTAGGGAAAACATAGTGTATGGAGGAATTTCCTTGGCGATACTCCTCCATTTCCCACACAGTTCCTTTAGCTTGTGGATCTCCTTCCTCATCGGGGTAACAAACTTTATTCAACTGAGCGTTTAGTCCACCTACATCAGCATAAGTAATATTAGCAACTTCAGAAGCCCACAACAATGCAAACCAGGCTCTGCAGGAGCCATTATGTGAAAACGGCAAGGGAATAAAAGGCGTTCCTCCCTTTTTCTGATGAGCTGGCATCATTCCACATACCCAGCAATTGGTAACGTTCGTGGCATTGTGGGTATGATGCAACATTTGAATGAAAGGGTTATTGAGGTAGGACATTCTATGCTTTTTCTCATGATACGGTAGAGTAAAATAATGATGTTCAATTGGGACAGTAGTAGTAGTAGTCAGTAGATTTCGGACAGGAGCTACTTCCTCTACAATCCATGTTATTATAGCAACAATAACAATAGTCAAAGTAAGTCCAGTAGCAATTATTGTTCTTTTGCTACAAACTTTTGCAGCAGTTGGTTTCTTCTCCTTAGACATATTTATTACGTCGACAAACAACAAAGCAGATGGTGCCCTAAGGTCCTGGGCAGGCGTTGATTTCTTCACTAACGTTGAGACGAGTAGTCACTAAAAGACTACCCCCCTTTGGAGTTAGGCTTTAACTACCCAGGACAGTGGCTCAAACAGTCTCTTTCAATGAAATGTCTTTCTTCCTGGGTCGAAGCTGATATCGAGATGTACCAGGAATTGTGTGGTCCGGGAAGACTTCCTCAGGTCCTTCAGGTGACACAGCTTGTCCTTTCTCGGTGACCAGGATATCGTGGTGATCTGCCAACACAGCTGGGCTCACTAGGTCTTGCAACACTTTTCGGCAGTGTGTCGTGTGGACCCAGTTTTTCCGGTTCGTCACTCGAACTGCAGTCCTGGTAGCCAGTAGTACCTGCTCCGGTCCTCGCCACCTCGGTGCTAGGGAGCTGGTCCTCTGGAATGACTTTACGACCACAAAGTCACCAGGCCGTAAACAATGGCCCTAACCTTGCGACCTGTCTGGAAGAGTCTCCCGAACCTGTTGATAAATAGAAGACAAACTGTCAGTCAACTGAGATAAATAGTCATTCTTCAATACATAGGGTACATCATGTATAGGGCGTCGCTTAGGAATCCCCCAAATATTCATTGGCCTTCCAAAAATCACCTCATACGGTGTGAGGCCAGATCGTGTATGTGGTATCGATCTAATGGATAGCAATGCTAAGGGCAATGCATCAGGCCATTTCAAAGATGTGGAAGCCTGTATCTTAGCCAATTTCAGTTTCAGGGTAGAATTGTAACGATGCTGTGTTTTTGTTTGATTTAACAAGGCATCAACTGAATGGGGTACTAACACAAGCAATCTATGTGACAAAACTATTCCCTCGCTCTGACGTATAGACACAGCCATTGCGGCCACCGCTCGAAAACAACCAGGCAGCGCGCGGGCTACTGGATCAAGGACAGCTGAGAAATATGCACAAGGACGTTGTTTATCACCGTGTGTTTGTGTTGAAACTGAGAGAGCGCAACCTTCCCTCTCGTGTACATAGAGTGTGAAGGTCTTAGTGTAGTCTGGAGTTCCTAATACTGGTGCAGAACAAAGAGCTTGACGTAACTGTTGGAAGGCATCCGGACACTCAGTAGTCCATGGGAGAGGCATCGGAGTGTCTTTAGTCAAAAGGGCCAACAAGGGTTTAATAATGTGAGAAAAGCTAGGGATCCACTGCCTACAACAAGAAGTAAGGCCAATCAGTGCATGGACATCCTTCTGAGTACGGGGCACGAGAGTGTCTAAAATAGTTTGAATGCGATCTGGTGAGAGTGCACGTCCATCCTTAGACAGGAGGTGACCTAAATAGGTAACCTGCTGTCTACAAAATTGCAGTTTCTTCCTAGAGACTTTGTGATGATGAGAGGCAAGAAATAACAATAATGACAGTGTTCCTTCTTTACACTGTTCAGGGGTATCAGCAGCCAACAAGATGTCGTCGACATATTGAATAAGAGCCACCCCTTTCGGTACAGGAAAAGAATCCAGCTGCCTTTTCAACGCCTGACTATAAATGCAAGGACTCTCTGTATACCCTTGTGGAGCTCTACAGAACCTGAATGATCTATTATTCAAAGTGAAGCCAAACAAATAACGGCTGTCAGGGTGAATGGGTATTGAGAAAAATGCATTCTTTAAATCAATTACACTAAATGTAGTGGCAGTAGGAGGAACCATGGTGAGAAGTGTCGTGATATCAGAGACTACCGGGTATTGGGGCACCACGATTTTATTAACCTCTCGTAAATCTATAATAAATCTGTAAATTTTAGTATCCGTGTCTTTTTTCAAAATAGGAAGGATAGGACTATTACAAATGTTATAAGGGACTTCTTCCACAACCCCCACCTTAATCAAATCCTGAACAATGAGTGTTAATGCTTCTTCGCCTTCCCGAGATATTTTATATTGGGGCAATCGAGGCAATGAAGCACCTTCCTTCACTTGAATATGCACTGGTGGAATAGCCATGTGTCCCACATCGGTATCTGATGTAGCCCACAATGTACTAGGTAAAGATGCCAAAGCGATATCTTCTTTGATGAGACAAGACCTCTCAACCATTGGATAGTTATCATTTAAGATAACACGCACACTTTCTGGGGAACAACGTATTGTAGCACGAAAATGTTTAAGCATATCAATTAGATTTACGGATTTAATGCCCACAATATTATCCGGCGTGTTAGGGGAAAGCAGAAATGGACATGCTGCAGTAAATTTATCAAGACTAAATGCAAGTGGCTGTGACAGTGGGCTAGGAGTAGGTGTCCCATCGAATCCTATCGATGTTATCATTGCGCCAGACAGGGGAGCCCTAGGAACCAATTTTTTAGACAGAGCACTACGAGTAGCTCCTCTATCAACCAGAAACTGATCAGTAGAACCCAAGACATTTGCATCAACATAAGGACCCTTCTGATCTACTGGGACCTCAACCGGTACCTTACCCCATCGTAGGCATTCCTATGCATAATCAGAATCCCCAAGACCATCAGCCGAATAATCTGACATTTGATATTGATTTCGTCTATCAAAAGTATTAGAATAATTTGGCCCATGTTCAACTGCCTCAAATCTGGGACGACTGCCCATGCCTCCCCTATTTCCTGAATTCCCTGGGCGCCCTCTCATATTTCCTCTACCTCGTTGGTACTGCTGACCTCACAAAAGGGGGCACTCAGAACGCCAATGTCCAATCTCTTTACAATAAGCACACTGATCAGAAGACAAAGTTGATTGAGAGAAAGGAGGTACACCAGGTGTATATACTGCACGTCCACCTCTACCACCACCTCTAAATGGTGGACCATATACTTGAGCCAACATAACTTTTGTTTTTAAATCCTTAACCTTCTTATCCTCTTTGCCCTTTGCTTCCAATTCATGACGCTCATAATACTGGGCCATAGTCAAAAGGGAGACTGGGGAAGACGTAGTCCATGAGCTCTCGCTCTCTTTAAGGCGACTAGCTATTTCTGGCAACATGTTAGCGACAAATTTGTCGATGAACAGATGCTTACCCGTATCATCTGTCAAGGACTGCTCACTAAAGTCATGGAATGTCTCTTCAAATCGTGTAAAGAAATCAGAAACTGACTCATCCGCTTTCTGTTTACAAGACGCTAACGTAGTCCAATCTATTTTCTTAGGGGGTAGAAGAGTTTTCAACTTAGTCACAATAGCTTTAGGAAGATCTAATATCTCCTGTTGTGGTTTCTGCGCAGGCTCTCTAGCCGCATCTATTTCTTCTAAATGCACCCAAGTATCACCATATGCTACATTATCATCTATTTTCCGAATTGTTCTTCACATATCAGGGGGCAAAATAAGTCCAAAAAACATATCAATATCTGGCAGAGTCATAGTACAGGAGCTAATGGCTCCTTCTACTTCTTCATAGAAAGCGGCAGGATTTTTCTGCGGATCGGGCAAAGCGGCTTTAAGAGTCATAACATCTGCTCTACTCCAAGGGGTATAAACCCAATTATAAATAAAATACCCTTTTGCATCATCTGAAGTCTTATCTTCATCTTTTCCCGTACCCTTTGGAGGAACATACAAAGGCGCAGCTTCGCGCATTGGTCGTATACCAACTTCAGCACTACTAGATCCATTATTTGTCTCCGAAGTTTCTACTATCTGCGCTGGGGTTTGGGCTACTTGTACAGTTTTAGTTTTACTAGCTTCTTTTTTCTCCGCTTTTAAGCGAAATGTTTCATCTCGTAATTTAACCACTCGCCTAATTAAATCAGGTATTTTTTAACAAAGGAAAGTTCCATCACTCAATTGTTTATAATCAGAATTTATATCAGTGGGCTCTAAGTTTTTAGAAAGGTCTCTAAAATTAAGTATAACTTCCCAAACAAACTTTTCTGCAAAATATAACTGCACTAAATCTTTCCACTGCTGAACCATTGCTACAAGATCTAAAGGAAGAGTTTTCTTACGGGCTTCTGAATGAACAGTGGATCTAATGGTGGCTTTTTCATCAGTAGTTAAAGTAGAGCGAGTCTGTCGCCCATCTTGCTTATCTATATCTTTATCGTCGGAAGAATGATGGTCTTTATCGGAAGGATCCTCCTCAGGGGCAGAGGGAAATTTATACGGGGGCGGAGGTCGATCTAATAAGATAGAATCATCTTGAGGTTTATTAAGCATGGGATAAAGGGGCGCCTAATAGGGTACTGGCCAGTTACCTCTAAACGACGCTCCCTCTCTTCTTTTTCTTTTATTTCCGTCATCTCCTTATTTTTTAATTCTAGCGCTTTTTGATATATCGTTTTTTGTTGTTCTTTCTCTGCTATAGCTGCTTCTCTCTTCGCTCTTTCATTCACTTCTTTCTCCCACATTCGTACACAATCAAACATATCTTGTCGACTTTTTTTGTTAAACAAACACTGTTCTACATATTGAATCTTTTTAAAGTCAAATGACCCATTCACAGGCCATTGGAGATCAGGATCCTTCTTTGTATATTTGTTCCACAGTGTACTATACATTATGGAAGAAATACCGTATTTAATATACATATGTCTATTAGATGTTCCCTCTAAGGGAGCCGGCTGACTTCTTTCTAAATCCATTTTGGTACCACCAAGACAGCAACACAACCTACGGAGTGTGCTGGAAACAGGCATGCTACCAAGTTTTTGTAAAATATTACGTTTCCAAATTGTTCAAAAGTAGAGAAAAATGTCCACATTACCTGCCTTTATTTTCTGCAAAAAATAAATCAAACAAACAAAACCAGAATCTTGGCCAAGTAAACAAGAGTGCCGCTCCAGCGACCTTACCAAATAAAAGTCTCCAACCTCCAACTGCCAATCTCTTGATCGACCTAATGGTCACTGCAAAAATAACGCCAAAGGATACCTCAGTCAGGACCGGCCACCACCTGGAGGGTCAAATCGAAAAACCGGAAAAGTCACTTTGGCTGCAAAGACAAGGGTCTCCTCATGCAGGACGTCTCCTCAGTAATATTCCACTCTTCCGTCAAGACCACTCCTTCAGACGGCCGCGTCCTCGATGAGGCCCCACGTATCGGGCGCCAACTGTGGAAATGTGCTTTTTGATGAGCACACCGGTGCAGGGGTCACCCTTCTCTTGTCCACGGGTCCATAGACCAACAAAATAGAGATTGGCACTGAAGCTGGAATTCAAATAACAAGTTTATTAATCACTCATGAGTGGGACTACGTCCACACAGCACTCTCAAGTGCTGCCTGAGGTAGTACACTGAAGTCACAGACCATGGTGCTTATATACAGAGTAAGCATGTAGTTACAAATAGAAGGTACAAGCATACACAGGAATAACTACCTACAAACATGGGCAGATGGGAGATCACTTAGTCAGCAGAGTGGGAGGGGGAACAGAACTGCTTACAACAGTAGAAAACAGTTTACAGTTATATCTTTAGCCAGGTGCATTCTAGCAGCTACAGGCCTTTGCTCAGCACATTGCTTTTAGCTCAGTACAGAAGGAGTTAACTAGAGTTGATGACACAAGCAGAATAGAAGGGCAAGCAACAGTGAAGAGGGAGAATTACATAGCTAACAAAATGGATGCCACAAACAAGATGGCTTCAGCCTATCATAACAGAAATTATTTCAGATTTCCACACCTCAATCTAGATAAATAACTGGCACTGATTCCGTTCGATGGTCTCTCTGAGGAACTGCATGCTTGCGGCCACAATGCTCCCTCTCCCATTGCAGGGTGTTGAGTAGAGGGGGTTGGTTGGGCAGTCTGGGAGGCCCAGGGCATGACATGGGTCCTGCAGACCAAACAAGTTTTAATCCTACTTCCCAAATGACTGCAAACTGTGACATGTGCTTGTGTGTACTCCACTAAACAATTTGCTATGTCATGTATGACTCTATGCCAAAGTACTACTTGTATATTATTTAAAAAATGAAAAATAAAAACAAAAATATGCACATATATGTGTGTATATACTATTATATTATTGATGTGAGGTTGCAATAAAAAGATACTTCAATCCCACCCATGTGTGTGTGTGTGTGTCATATATATATATATATATATATACTTTAGTTTGATGAGTAGTGTTCTTAAGCGGTGAGAGTTTTTTAGGGTGATGAGATGGGTCCTTTTTGGGAGCGAAGTATTTTTTAGGATGTAGGGAAGGATAGTTTTGAGGGGTTCAGGGGTGGGTAGTGTGCTGGGGTGTATTAGGTTTATTTGGGTTCCAGGGTGGATCGTGTTTTGGGGTAATTCTTTTAGGCTTCAGGGGCTGGTAATATTTTTGGATATAAGGAGTTTTTAGGGTTTAGGAATAGGTAGTGTTTTGGGAGGTTAAAGGTATTTGAGGTTTTACAAATGCATTTAAAAAAAAGAAATGTTTACAATTCAATGTGTATCAATTAATACGTACATGATATAAATTCAGAATTAGAATTAAAATAAAGGCAATTGATAAATTAGTCAAAACAAACATTTAGGTTTATGAGGACATCATGCACTAAAAGAAAAAATACAAGTGCAACATTTTTCTCTTTACAATATGACACGCATCTGCAAGAGCATTACAAATATATTATTTGTACAGATGATCATCATCATCCTTCCCATAATTAAACTCCTTTATGGAGTTGTAGGTAATCCTTCTATAGGAGCATCACCTCTAACCCTAGAGCTCTGGATGTCTTCATCCAGTTACATTAGTGGGGGAGGAACAATAGCAGATCTCACATCAAGAAGAATCTCCAAGTCATCAATCACCTTCTTGTCTCTCCTTGATATTTTGATATGGACCTCTTCTGTCCTTGACCACTCCAGTGTGTTGCTAAGACACATGTCAATGCTAGGGATACTCAGGGTCAGCCAAGCAATGGCTATGTGTCTTTTTACTAGCATCAGCACACGATGCATACATTTATATTGCATTTTTTTGCTCTTAAGTCTAGCAACAGTACCCAACAAGCAACACCTTGGAGAGGGTAACAAGTGAACCCAAGACTATACAACCTCTTGGCTACCTCCTTCCAGAAATCTGTCACCTTATCACAGGTTCACATAACGTGTGGAATGGAAGCCCCATCCTTCCTGCACCTAGGACATGTGGCAGAGCTGTCCGGGTATATTTTACTCAGCTTGACTGGGGTCAAGTACGTGCTATGGACATAGTTAAAATGTATCAGCTTAAATTTTGCATTATATGAAACTCTCTTTAGCTGAAAGATATTCAACTATATTTGTGCTTACCCTTTTCCACCTTCAGTGCCCCCATACGTTAGGGTCACAAGATGACACCCAGCAATATGGCAACAAGAGTATTAATAAAAGGTGGAGTATTGAGAAAATCGGTCCATATTTCTCTGGCTGTGGTGGCCAGTCTAGAGAACTGAAGAAACTGGCCAGGGCCCACCCCAAACATGTTTTGTGCTTCTGTAAAGGTGATACAGACTTCTCCTGAGTACAAATTACCCAATGAGTGACAACCACCCTCTCTCCATAGGAGCACAAATATATCTAAGTTTATGAGCTGATATGGTTGGAAGACCCAAATGTCTAACTCTCTGGTAAATGGCGGACGCTTCAGGATTCTCTTGACTATTCATTCCCAGATTCAGCTCATCTGGTGTATAACACGGGCATAGTTCCCAGCCACATGACCCCCTCTCGTGAGCAGTTCCAATAGTGCAGCATCTACATCTCTCTGGCCAAGTGACTATCTCTCCCAATTTTCTTCAGGTGAGGCCCATTTAGCTGCATCCCCCTCCCCCCAACATGATTCAGTTGTAGAGTATCTAAGGTTACTTTACTCCATTTGCCAGCCCATACAAAGGAAACCAACATGCTGTTCAATGTATTTAAAGTGGCAAACTGCAGATTACACAGGGTGTTATTTATAGCGTACAAACATCCTCGGTAGAAGGACCATGTTGGCAAATATGATTCTTCCCATAATGGATAAAACCAGAGAATTCCAGAAATTATTCAAGGACTGTATGCTCTCCAATACCCTCCCCCGTATCATAGATGCATTGTCTCTTGGCTGTCATTGTCACATTAATGCCTAGGTACTTAAACTGATTTAAATATCATTTAAGACTCAAGTTAGATAACTGCTCCTTTGGATATCATACCAATTTCTCAAACGAGAATAAAATAGTCTTAAGCTGGTTTGCCTTACGGCCGGGAACCTCATCATGGATGTGAGGTGCATGGCCATATCGATATATACCAAATACACAATTTGGGCTGGACTGTTTCCATGAGGAGCAGTGTGAAGGCTGATCTGCAAATGGCTGGATCCAAACTGAAGTGGCATGGTAAGCAAAAGAACGATGGGTGGGAATGCTACCCCAAACAATTGTCAGTGGTTAGAAAAATTGCAAGCATTCAGACAAATTGCAAGCATCACCTTTTGTGTGTTTGATGTACCACCCTAGGTGGCAAGTGTATGCCCAGATGTGGGTCCTGTGCCCACTGTTCCACTGGAACCAAGCTATGGCTGGCTCCTGAGCCCTTATCAGGTGAAACCGGCCCAAGATTATTTGTGTTTTGGTTCAATGAGGACCTGGCTGGGCAGTTCGGGCTGTACTGTTCCAATGAGGAGCAGGGGCAATACTGATTTGCAAATGGCTGGGTCCAAACTGAGGTGGAAAGGTGAACAAAAGAATGATGAGTTGGGATACTACCCTGCACGATAGCCAGTGGTTAGACAAATGTCAAGCATTCCTTGATTCACCTTTTGAGCGTTTGACATACCCATATATACCCCATACACCACTTCAAGGATCTTGTCTATGGTACTTCCTCAATGGTGTTATCAATGACGTGATTGGCAACGTGTTATGCTATAATACCTGTGATAATGTAACTTAAAATGTCATCATGGCCCATGACTTACCCTGTAAGGACTGCATGCAGGGCAAAAACTTCATTTACATATAAGACACGGCTACAGGCCATCCTGAGTGCCTTAAATACCAGTAAACTCACTGGTAAAGCCATAACGACAACGTGCAAAAACGTGAACTGTAAAATCCCTTCGCCATCTATTAAATATGTTTAGGGAACATATATTACTGGAAACAAAATGGTTAATGTTTAGATTAGGTTGGCAGAGAGTGAATTGAGGATATAATAGAAAACCTCAAAGACTGGAAATATCCCAGTTAACTTAATATATTAACCTCACCATCCATACCAGGCATGTTGTTGTGAACAGTGGCTAACATATACATATAGCATTACTGAGTGAATCAGCTACCATTCTTTCCACTCTGGTGCTTGCAATGTATGCCAGCGTAACCGGAGTGCAGGATGATTTGAGACGGTGAGAAGGGAAAGCAGCGACGCTCCGAGTTCTCTCGTCGGTATGTGTCACCCTCATGGCGGACTTGGAAGGTACAACTTTCTAGGACTGGCAGAGTTTCAAAATGGCACTGGCCATGCACAAAAGTCTAATGACTGACCTTTGGTAAAGAAAATTCCAAGTGATGTTCCAGAGGAAGTCTGTTCAGACAGCGCAGGCTGCTGCAACATACTGGAGCCAGCAATGGGTTCTCACTAATATGCATGCCTGTGACAAAAGCACAAAGGGAGGAGACCATCCATGCTTTCACTGAGATAGACTGCCTGGGGGTATTGTTACTGCACCACATTAAAATGGCATATTGAGTCCAAACCCTCAGAGGCTGCTCATTTGGGCAGTAGCGCAAACTACCTCTCCTCCTTCCATTACGCATAAGGAGGTTAAAGGCAAGAGGAATATAGAGGTGTTTTTTACTTCTAGAAGCTCTGGGGCTATCAAAAGTTAGAGACTTCCTAATGATGGTGGAGACTGACATGGAGACAGTCTGTCGTAGAGGAAGTCTCTACTCATCTCATCCTGAAGGAGTTACAGGTCACATCATAATACATCGAGGGAAAGGTGATAATGATGGAAGGGACATTGTGGAGGATGGAGGGAAGGATAGATCGTGTCAACCAGACAATGGGTGCCTCCTTTAAGAAAACGGGGACTTTTCAAAGTAGAGGTAGCTGGAGTACGAAAAGAGAATAAAGGCTCTGTGTATTTCATTGAGTGAACACCACACTTAGTTGTGAATTTGGTGGTGAAGGTAGAAGGCATAGAGATCAGCCAGATAAGCTTAAGTTGGGCTCCTATGCATATTCTGGGATGAGTGTGTGTGATGCGGTCCAGGATTTCTGTAATCCAAAAAGTAGCTTTCAGAGGACGAGTCGGACCCTATCAGGCTATGTAAGGTGTTTTGAATTCGCACTCAGGGTCCCAGGTTGTCTCTCTAAAAAGAAAGGGAACAATAACAGCACTGACTGGATTGATGAGGGGAGAGAGGCTGGAGTTAAGGCTGTGATTTGTAGTAAATCTAGCATGTATAAAAATAGGAGACTTCTCATCTGTCTGGATCTGAGCAGGAGATACCAAATTGAGGGGCACCACCTACTTTGTTTGCAGAAGGAGTTCATGCAATTTGGCCTTGAGGTAACTGTACTGTACTATATGCAACTCTGGGTGGTGCACATACAAAAAGCACAAATGTTTCTTCATGTTGACACGTCCCACCCAGTTCAGGTTCCCCCTGTTCCCCTCCAACCCCTCCTAAAAATAAACGACATGGCATGTGCTATAATTGCATATAGTGTTTGTAGCTGGCTCTGTATATGCTGTACCACAGTAAGGCATAGGGTGCACACAGTCCAGTGTATCCCCAGAGGCTTTACAGAGGCTAAAGTAGATAATACTAATGGCTATCGTTTGTGGTAGTGTGGGCAAGCAGTTAGGCTCATCAGAGGGCAGTGCTAAGCATTTGTTGTATTCACACAGGCAAGAAATTATTACACACACAATGACTAAATCCGAGATCAATGGTTTATAAAAATATTACTTTTAGTATATTTATTTTATAGAACCAAAGATACATTGTTGCAGTAAAGTATGTTTTGCAATATCACAGTTTCTCAATGTAAAAAGTGGACACTGCATTTTCCAATCAGTGCAATATTATCCTATGGTAGGAAACAAAATCAGCAATATGCAGGTATGTAAATGAATTACGGTCTTGAGCTTTGGATGAAGAATCCGTACTAGGCAAGGTTCAGGTAAGTGACCTCACTGCACCGACAGCTGCACTGGTGCAGCTGGGTGCAGAGGTCAAAACTCGGGATCTGGTGCCAATGTTCTCCAATGGAGCAAGGGGGCAATTGAAATGATACTACTTGCAGGTGAGTAGCACGGTTTTTTAACCCAGTCTCCGGGGGTTAAGGTAAGCAGGGGGGGCCACAAGGCAACACCAAACTTACACCTCCAGAGGCACATGTGCGGCCGGGTGCAGAGTGCCAACACAGCGTTGGGAGCCAAATGCAAACCAATGGGGAATCTCAAACTTTGAAAAAGGCTGCAAGCTCAGGCCAGCCGGATGGACGAAAGAAACCTACAGCTGCACAAGTAAGTTGGGTTGTGCTGGAGCATCGGGACACTGTCAGTAGATCTCTCCAAGGCCCAGGGGCTCCGGGTGGGAGTGTCCTTGGCGTCAGAAGTCAGCTTACCAGTGCGGTCGCAGTTTGTGGGGGGGGGGATGTCAACCCAAGAGGGAATCTTGCTCAGGTTTGCTGGGGAACCTTTTCTGGACCGGTGGGCCTCTTGGACTCAGGCCGTGGGCGTCAGGCGCAGAGGTGGTCTACTTTGCGGTTCCACAGGCAGAGCACTTGGTCTTTAAAGCTGGTTTTCTGCTGGACATGTCCGCTGTCCACAGAAGATCAGGAGTCTTTTTAGAAGGCAGGCAGTCCTCCCAGGGTTCTTGAGGTCGCTGGTCTGCAGGGCGAGTCACTCTTCTGTAGCACGGTCTTTGAGGTTTGCAGACAAGCTGGTAGGGTTGGGGCCAAGTCAGTTGGTGTCATCAGTCTTCACTGCTTTGTCCTCTTCTTTGTAGGTAAACTAAGGATTAAGGTTTAGGGGTGCCCCTAAATACTCAATTAAGGGGCATTACAGGGGTTAGAAGGTAGTAGCCAATGAGCTACTTACTTTAGGGTGCCTACACCCTTTGTATGCCCACACTCTCTGGGGAGGGGGCATATCCCCAACCCTATTGGCTAGAATCCTCCAAAACAATATGGAGGATTTTCAAAGGAGGAGGTCACTTCAGCTCCGGGCATCTTAGGGGTGGTCCTGGCTGAGAGGGGACACACCTCTCCTGATTACTAATTTTCCCATCAACCTTGCCACCAAAAGTGGAGCTTGGTCAAGTGGGCAGGCATCTCCACTAGCTGGAGAGGCCCTGGTCAGCATAACAAAGGGCAGGAAGCCTTGAAGGCTCACCGCCTTTCTATGCTGTTCGTGTTTGGGGGTAGGTGTGAAGCACCTCCACCCAGAGAAGGCTTTGTTTCTGACCCACAAGAGCAAAAGGCTCCCACATCAGGGGGTCAGAAACATGTCTAGAGATGGCAGGCTGGTGCAGACCAGTCAGGCACACACTAGTGGTTTGGTAGGTTTGCAGGGGCACCTCTGAGGAGCCCTCTGAGTGCATTTATTAATGTATCCAACACTGGCATCAGTGTGGGCTCTTTAATCTTAGATGTTTAGTACCAAACATCTTGGAATTCGGTGAAGCCATCATGGAGCTGTGGAACTCGTAGTGACAAGCTCCCAGCCCATATACTCAGTATGGCTTCACTGTGCACTTATTATGTCTAAGAATGGACTTAGACACTATATGGGCATATCTGCTCATGCAGTCATGCCCTAATATGAGGTATAATTCACCCTGCCTTAGGGCTGTAAGGCCAGCTGTAGAGGTGACTTACCTATGCCTCTAGCAGTGCTGGTAGGCCTGGCACACAGGGATGTGTGCCAGCTCGACTCTTCACTTTCATATGCACCAAAAACACGCAGGCTGCAGTGGCAGTATGCCTGTGTTTGGTGAGGGCTCTCTTTGGGTGGCACAATACATGCTGCAGCCCTTAGAGACCCTCTCTGGTCACAAGGCCCTAGGCACCACTGATACCTTTACAAGGGACTGATATGTGAAACAGACGTGTGCCAATTATGGAAACAAAGGTACAGTTTAGGGAAGGAATACATGCACTGGGAACCTGGTTATTTTTTTTTTTTTTTTAGAGTTTTATATAGCGCGAACTAGACCCGAGAAATGGGGTATCAGAGCGCTTTACATGAGCACCAGTTTCGTCACAGATGGACACATTCATTTTTGTTAGGCACGGGGAGATTAAGTGATTTGCCCAGAATCACAGGATGTTGAGCGTCGTTGCCGAGACTCAAACCCGGTTCCCCAGCTTCAAAGTCGACCGCTCTAGCCGTGAGGCTACATCCTCTCCCCAAGGTTAGCAGGGACCCAGTGCACACTCAGTCAAAGATGCATCAGAGTCAGGCAAAAAGTGGGGGATAACTATGCCAAAAGAGGTATTTTCCTACAGTGTTGAAAAGTAATTTACATAGCTTCTCTACTGCAGTGGTTACTGACAGCTCTACCAAATACCAGGGCTAGAATAATGCATTTTAGTGTTGGTGTCCATATCACTGCACCAAAATGCTAATGCCACATATATGGGCAATGAGGAGCTGCATGCAGCTCTGTAGAGTGTGGTACACAAAGCTGGGAGCACACTGCATTGCTCCCCCAGGCAACTTAGTAAGTAATAGCCAAGTCAAGGAGAGGTGACTCACTGCTATGGTGTTTGACGACCTGTGCTCGGCAACATTGTTTACTTTGAAATTACTCAATCTGAGTCAACAACATCTGGGGGTAAGAAGGAGAGAGGGGAGAGAGCAGCCGTCACTGTATACTTTTATGTAACTACTCTTTCTGAGTCAACTCCGGTCACAGGAGACGTGCGCACTGGGCTCCCCGGCTGGGCAGCTGCTGTTTAAAACGAGCATTGGCAAAGCCAATAGCTCTCGCCTTTCAGAACTATTGACTTTGCCAATAGTTTTTGGTGATCCCGTGCAGCACTGCTAAAGAGAAAACAAAAAAAGCATGCCACATAATCCGTGAACACTACTTTTTCTTATTCCCCACTGCACAGCAATTAAAAAATGTACAAGGCAATCAAATATAAAGTTTATGCAAATGTTAATATGCCCAGCGAGCACTCGCCCTAGGGTTTACAAGAACATCTTTCTCAACATTCACATATTGATTTCCATAGATAAGGTCAACAGGTTGATAGATAGCTATAAACAACATGTAAATGTTTCTTAATCTTTGATATGGCTTAGCTTTATTGCATACTTAGATGCACAGTTTCAGGAGAGAACAAGTTACTCAAGATTAAACAAATGCAAACGTTAGCCACAAATTTCCATGGAAACAACATTCAAGTAATGAATTTGAAAATCATTGTTAGAAAATATGAGGAGCTGCTACAGGAACTTAGTGCCATGTTTAGTAAAAGTCTAGTTCTGGTTTGCATAGGGAGGGTAGGGTGGTAGGAGGTTGGTGGGGTGGATGGTGAGGGGTGGTGAGGGTAGTGGTGGCGAGGGTGGGGTGATGCTAGGGTGGTGAAGTTGGTGGTTTTGAGGGTAGGTTGATGAGTAGAGTAGGATAGTGGTTGTTAGGGGGCGGGTATAGTGTGATTAGGGTGGTGGTAATTAAGGTGGTGGTAGGCTGATGGTAGTTAAGGTGATGGTGGTTAGGGAGGTGGTGGTGTTTAGGGTGGTTGTGGATAGGGTGATGATTAGGGTGGTTGTTCGTTGGTTTGGGTAGTGGTGGCTAGGGTGGGGTGGGGTTGTGGTTAGGGTGGTGGTTAGTTGGTGGGTGGTGGTGAACAGGGTGGCTGTGGTTAGTAGGGTGGTGTTGGTTAGGGTGGTGTTGGTGAGGCTGGTGGTTAGTATGGTGCTTAGGGTAGGTTGGTGGTTAGGGTAGGGGGGTGGTAGGGAGCCAGTGGTTGTAGGAGTAGGGTGGTGGTGGCAGACTGGTGGAAGTTAGAGTGGTGTTGTTTAGGATGGTTGTGGTGGCTATTTTGGTGTTTATGGTAGTAGGGTTGGTGTTTAGAGTGGTTGTGGTTAGGGTCAGGTGATGGTGGTTAGGGTCATGTAGTGTTGGTGGTTAAGGAGGTGGGGGTGGTTGTCATTAGGGTGGTGATTAGGGCGGTTTGGTTAGGGTCGAGTAATGGTGGATAATAGAGTGAAGGTGGATAATTGGGCGGTGGAAGTTAGGCTGGTGGAGGTGGTGGTTAGGGTAAGGTTGTGGTGGTGGTCACCGTGGTTAGGGTGGGGTAGGGGTGGTGGTTAAGGTCATGTGGTGTTGCTGGTTAGGGTGGTAGAGTTTAAGGTGGTTGTTAGGGTGGGGTGATGGTGGTTGTGGTCAGGTGCAGAGGCAGCTCCTCCGATATGGCGGAGGAGCATTGCCCCCCCCTTCCAGCAGCCCAAAGAAAATAGAAATAAAACAGTGGTTTATTATCATTTTATTTTGTGTCCCGTAGTCTTGGGGGCGGGGCCAGGAGGATAACAGGCACCCATGGGAGTGGTATGCACAGCTATCAGTGCACATGACAGTTTGGCCGACCGTCTCAGGCTGGCCAAACCGTCATATGCACTTTGCATGCTTTCCACGCAGGCTGCATTACAGCCTGGGTGGAGAACATGCACAGGCCCCCAGTCCCTGGCTGAGCGCCGAACCACGGCGCTCAAACCAATCATGGCTCAGGGGAGCCTGGGTGCGTCCTGTTTCTGGCTGGAGCACAGCGAGTACAGGGGGGATGACGAGAAGAGACGCGGCATCAAGGAGGTCAGTTTAATTGTTTTTTTTTTTACTAACCCCCTGACGCCCCCCCACCCACCATCACCCCCCTGTGTCAGCCGCAACTGGTCGTGTGCGGTGGTGGTTAGTAGGGTGGTTGTGGTTAGATTGGTGGTGGTGGTGGTAGGTGTAGGGTGGTGGTGTTGGAGGTTAGGGTTGTGTTAATGGTTAGTGTGGTGGTGATAGTGGTGGTGGTTCTGGCTATATTAGGGTGGTGGTTTGGGTGGTTGCGGTTTTTAGAGTGTTCTGATGGTAAAAGTGTTAGTGGTGGTGGTTAGGGTAGTTGTGGTTACGGTGGTGGTGTTTAGGGTAGGCTGGTGGTGGGTAGGATGGTAATTAGGGTAGTGGTTATGGTAAGGTGGTGTTGAGGGTGGAGGTGGTGGTTAGAGTGGGAGTAAAGTGGTGTTGGTTAGGGTGGTGGCTGGGGTAGAGGTGGTAGGTTGTTTACTTGGAACTTGGAAAACTCACCACACAGATTTTGGACACAATCTCATCCCTCACCCTGGACATCATCTTTCTTACGGAGACCTTGCTAAACCCCGCTTCCGCACCAGACATCACCATCGCCACCCCAGATGGATACAAAATACCACACCAGGACTGAACCAACAAACACAGAGGTGGAATTGCCATCATCTACAAGGACACCATCCGCTGTACGACCTCCCCAGAAGACCCAATCCCGATTATGGAACATCTTAACTTGCAACTTCACACAGACGGAAAAATCACCATCAGAGGCACCCTCGCCTACAGACCACTAGGACTAAGCCCCAGATTCTGCAACGACATCCCGGACCTCATCGCCCCGATCACCATTGACTCAGAGCACTACATCTTCCAAGGGGGGTCAACTTCCACCTTGACTACCCTAGCAGCGCCAACACAACCAACCCCCCCGAAGAGCATGGACAACATCGGCCTCAAACAACTGGTCACTGACCCTACCCACATCGAAGGACACACACTCAACCCCATCTTCACTTCCAGTGACAGAGTCAAGTACAACCATACCAAACTGCTCACCTGGACCAACCACTACAACATCCACTTCACCATCTCAAGACCCACCAACTTTGGCAATGTGCCCCCCAACGCCACCAGCAGAGACTGGAAAAAGATCCCAGAAGACAAGTGGAACAACGCTCTCTGCTCCAGCCTGCCAGACTCAACACCTGATCCAGAAATAGCAGGTAAAAACTTCTCCCAATGGATCACAGAATGCGCCGACACAATTGCCCCCACAAAGACAGCCAACGTCAAAGGACTAACCAAAAGAGCGAGCTGGTTCACTGAGGAACTGAAATCTACCATGCGCATCTGCCCACAACTAGAAAGGAAGTGGCGCACCAGCAAAAAGACGGAAGACCGCACAGCCTTCAAGACAGAACTCAAACAGTACCACCGCCTCATGAAAGAAATGAAAAAGAACACCCTAGCAGAACGCATTAAAGCCAACACATACCACAGCAAGGAACTCTTCGCCATTGTGAAGGAATTCTCTAATTCCACTGCTGCCAAGAATGACATTACACCCTCCTGGGAACTATGGAACACCCTTGCGGATTTCTTCCACAACAAGATCTTTGGCCATCTAAAAAACTGCAAACCCCAACCCTCCGCCGCCGACAGTATCAACCAGTTCACGCCCACTAACACAACCCCCAAACACCTGAGCACCCACTGGGACCTCCTCACAGCGCAAGACACCATCTCCATCATGTACTCCATGCACTCGGGAGCACTCACAGACCCCTGCCCCCACCACGTCTTCAACCTTGGAACCAAGACAATCGGTGACGAGCTCAGGAAAGTCCTGAACATCTCCATCACATCGGCTTCCTTCCCAGAGGACTGGAAACATGCTGAAGTGAGGCCCCTCCTGGAAAAAACATCTGCTGACCCAACTGAACCAAAGAACTACTAGCCCATCTCTTTGCTCCTCTATCCAGATCCAGCAAAGGTCCTCGAGAACCTCACCCAACACCTGGAGTACCACAACCTCCTGGACCCCCCTCCCAATACAGATTTTGAGCTAGCCACAGCACCAAGACAGTCCACGGCTAAATGGAAGTCCTCATCCTCCTGGACCTGTTAGCCGCTTTTGACACCATCTCCCATCACATCCTGATCAACCGACTCCATCACATAGGGATCCAGGGACATGCTCTCAAATGGATCGCATCATTCCTCTCCAGAAGAACCCAGAGGATCCGCCTCCCACCGTTCACCTCAGAGCCCAAAAAGATCCTCTCCAGAGTTCCCCAAGGATCATCCCTCAGCCCCACCCTCTTCAACATCTATATGCCCCCCCACCCGCCCTCCACCATCAGATTGCACGGACTCAATATCCTCTCCTCGCCACCAACACCCAGCTCATCATCTCGCTGACCGAAGACACCTCCACCACCAGAGCAAAATTCCACACTTGCATGTTGAATGTTGCCGAATGGATGGAGGACAACTGTCTGTAAATCAACACTCTCATCAATCAATTAGAGACTCACATGAGTATCTACATGCTACCCATACATCCACAGAAAAAGAATAAAGATAAGAAGAATATATTGGTAAAAGAGAAATTTATTAATGGAGAGATATGGATATAAAATATAATAAAATAGATTTATGTTCTAAAAGCCAATCTTGTAGCAATTGGTGCAACAAAATAAGTATAAAACCTTTTATACACACAGCAAAACCTCCTTACACAGTAAGGAAAGCACATACCATACAATTAAAGAGAGAAACAAAAAGACAGTACAATTTGTCATTGGTTTATACACATTCGTAAAGGCAAGTTTATCCTGGAATCTGATGAAGGAAAAAATCCTAAAACTATCTACAGATCCAGTGGCCTACACGAGTTGTGAAAATATAGCGTATCTCTCCATTAATAAATTTCTCTTTTACCAATATATTCTTCTTATCTTTATTCTTTTTCTCTGGATATATGGGTAGCATGTAGATACTCATGTGAGTCTCTAATTGATTGATGAGATAGTTGGTGGAGCTCTGCCTTATTTGAATCAATAGGCACCAAGGGGAAACCTTTCTTTTTTACTGGTGACAGTACCCTATTCCCTTTGTGTTTGAAAGGGGTCCCTCTCATTCAGTATACATGTAAATCAACACTGACAAGATGGCAGTCCTCATCTTTGGAAACAGCACCTCGCCCTAGAACAACGCATGGTGGCGTGGGGAACTCTGCTCATGCCAGCCCCTGCAGACCATGACCGCAACCTCGGCATCATCCTGGACAGCAAGTTATCTATGGAAAAACAGGTCTAAGCAGTCTCATCCGCCTGCTTCCACACCCTCTGCAAGATCTTCAGGTTGCTCCCAGTCAACAACAGAAGGACCAGCAGGATGGACTACGGAAATTAGGAATCATAGCACGCCTCCTGAAGACACTTAAGACAACACAAAACACAGTGGCAAGACTCATCCTCGACCACCCAAGAAAGACCCACATCACACACCACCTCAGGAAACTACTCTGGTTCCCGATACAGAAGAGAAGCCAGTTCAAGATGCTGACACACGCTTAACAAGCCCTACACAAGGAAGAACCAGGATACATCAACAAACGCCTGACCTTTCACCAACCAACCAGACACCTCCGATCTGCCAGCCTCTCCCTTGCAGACACTCCCCAGGTCCACCAAACCAACTGCGCAGTATGCTCTTTTTCGCACCTGGAAGCCAGGACATGGAACAACCTTCCCCTGCACCTCAGGACCGCCCCAATGCTCCAGCAAGTGAGGAAAGAGTTCAAGACCTGAATGCTCAAATGAAAACCACCGCGCAGCAGTCAACATCTCCTGCGCCTCGAGAACCTCCCGGGTGATTTGCGGTGCTTTAGAAATGGTGATTGTTTGACTAACACAGTGATGTGTGCAGGGCTTCCATCCCTTGGAAACTGAAAGCACGTGCCTTGTTTATTTAATTTTATTTATAAATTTATTTATTATTTATTTTATTTTTATTTATTTATAAAGTTTTGTATAGCGCGAACAAGACCCAAGAGGGTATCAGAGCGCTTCACATCATAGGGCATGAAGGATACAAGAGTACGAACAAAAAAATCCTCCAAAATGTGGTAGAAGCATGCTAACGCTAATTAGTTTCATAGTTATACTTCCTGGCCAGGTGGGTTGTCTGAGGAGCCAGCGCCTCTGCACTGTGGTGATCTTAACTATATTCCAAGAACATGGGGGCTCATTACGATGGCGGAACGATCACCACCGCCGGGCCGGCGGTGGGGATCGTTCCGCCATCACATTGAGATTTACCCACCGCCATATTAGGATGGCGGTGGGTATCGTGGCGGACGCAAAGTCCGTCCGCTGCTTTTCCGCCAGTGGCAATCGCACCGATTGCCTGGCGGGCAGAGCAGGGCCACTAATATGGTGGCGGTGCCTAGCAGGCACCGTCCGCCATATTAGGATGTGTGTGGCCAGGCGCCTTTCCATGGCGGCGATGCAGCCATGGATAGGCTGGCGGGATTGGGTTTGGGGGCCCATTGCGGGCGCCCCTTGTGTGTGGGGGGGGTGTCGCTGCACTGGGGGGTACCCATGGTACCCCCCTTCATTTCCATGCACCAAGTGGCAGGCACCGCATGGTGCCTGCCACGCGGTGCAGGGAAATGCAGTGCAAGCACTTTCAACATTGCGGACGGTGCTGCAGCCAGCAGCACCGCCCGCAATGTTGAAAGCCCAGGATGCGCCCGCAAGTATGGCAGGCGCATCGTAATTGCAGTGGTGGGACCGCCGCATGTCTGGCGGGCGGTCCCAATCACCGCTACAGTGGCATCGTAATCAGCCCCATGTTTCTGTTTGAGGCAGGGCTCTGAGAGATTCTGTACAGATAAAGCTGATCAGAGGCAACATGATGGATTTAAAGGCAATCACTTGTATTTTTGTTGTATGCTGAAAAGAAAACTGTTGTGTGATATCAGGCATCCACAGTGGGCAGCTTTCTGACTGGGATCATTATGTTTCCTTGTGAAACAGTCACTTAGCCCTAAAGACTCTTTGAGTAAGGATATCCTGGCTTTACTGTTTGCTACAATAACCAACACGGAGACAGCACAGAAGCACATGGTCAACCAAGTGGAGACTGAATCTGTGACTCAGGCAACTCAGAGGGACCAGTTGAGCATCACAATGCAGCTGGCCACAGGAGCCACTGCTCCTGGGTTATCTGTGGTGAGCAACTTAGTGAAGTCAGTTTCTATTTCTCCAGAGCAACGGAAATTGGATTTTTAATGATTCTCTTTGAAGAGACGGTAGTGATACTTGGGTTCCCAAACATCCCACCTATACATCCCACCTGTACATCCCACCTACATTAGGAAGCTTGGCAAGTATGCAATGGTAATGTAGTTGTCATGTGTAATGAGAAGGGAATAAGAGAAGAGGAAATATAGCAGAGAAAGGGTAAAAGGAGAGGTCCAGATTTGGAGCAAAGATTTGGACGGGGAGAGTAGATAACGCGGGTAAGAGAATGGATATGGAGAGAAAAAAGAAAGAGAAGAAAAACAAAAAAGTTAATTCTAGAGCGCATGGAAAGCAAAATGGAGAAAAGGGAATCAACAAAGGCAGAGCGAGAAGAATAAGCGGCAAAGCAACGGGTGAATAGAGGAAGGAAAGTGGTGTCAGGACAGTGAGGCAGTATCAAATTCAAAACCCCCACCCCACCGTGCCTCTAGGGGCCTGGTTAAGATCCAGATGATTATTGAGAATCCTCCATTTTAGGAGAGTAGTGCTAAATCTAGAGCAAAAGTTACTGAATGAACTAGGATATGGATGGATATGTTAAACATTCTCTACCACCAACTTTAGGAACTGCCTGGTAGGCTTAGATAACTGGATGGATCGCAGTTGTTTGAAACTGAACGCCGGTGACACAGAAAACAACCCTCCATCTGGTCCACCATGTGGTGGCCTGATGTGTTGGGAACCATCCCAACTCCTAAATCCAAGACCAAAAACCTGGAAATATTGTTTGATAACAATCTGTCTTTTGACGACCAGATCATCAGCCGTGCAGGGACTTGTTTTGGCATTCTAAAGATGCTGCACAAGATCCAGTGGCTGCTTACTGATGCAGCTAAAAAGAATGTGGTTCAAGCCCTCTTGTTGTCCAGATTGGACTACTGTAATGTGCTCTACCGCGGCATTACTAAAGGTAGAATGAGAAAGCTCAAACGCGTCCAGACTGCGGCAGCAAGGATGTTGCATAACATCCCTAGTTCTCGTCCACAGGTACTGCCCTTAGAGAATTACACTGGCTTCTGATGAGGGAAAGGATCTTCTTTAAGGCTCTATGTTTCTGTCATAGAACTCTGAACTCAAGGGGTCCCTGTTATTTTTTCCTCCTGATACAATTATACCGGCCCAATCGCTGCTTAAGGTCCTATGATGCTGCTTTGGCAGTGGTTCCCAGGATAGCTAGAGCGCGTCTAGGAGGGAGCTTCTTCAGCTATCCTGCCGCTAAACTTTGTAACACTCAGATCTCAGGCAGGAACGGTCCGAAACTATTTTCAGGAAGAAGTTAAAAACCTGGCTTTTCATACAACTCTAAGACGAAAATCCTCTAGGTACAATCCTTTGTAGCCACCTTTTTAGGTCGAGCTTTAGCGGCAGCACGCATGCGCTGCTCGCTCTGCGAGGCATGCAGCAGTCCAGTATGGGGAGACAAGCTTCCCTCACTCTCCGCCCATATTTTTCATTGGCTTCTGTGTTTGTCCTTCGTAAATTCTGTCTTCTGATTGATAATGAGGCTTGTTAGTCCCGCCTTATGCCGCCATGTCGTCATTTGTATCCTTCCGTGGCTATTGGCCCCTTTACTTTGAGTGTTGCATGAGCACTCTTTTCTTTCCGTGACTTCTCCCCCCCCCGCTGTCCGTGCCTTCTCTCTCCCCCTCTCCTCTCCCGTTGTTCGTGCCTTCTCACCCCCTTGCCCCCACCCAGCCGCACTCCCGTTTGCAATGCAATAGGTCTCGCGTAAATGCGAGTCCTATTGCATTGCAAATGCTTGTTTTTAATAGCTAGCAACTTCGGTGTGAGCGTGTAACTATTATATACTCTAATTTTCCCGTTGTAAGATGGCATCCGAGCTGATTCACACCTAACTGACTGGAGGAGGCTGCCACCTCAAGCGAGAGTTCCTCCTCAGTATCGTCAGAATGGGAAAGACGGTCAATAAATTCAACACTCAACTATTTAACAAGAACTCTGGCTTGCTATGAGAGAATATTACATACTAATCTAGTTATATTTTCTTCTTTTTTTAATACGTGTAAAAATATTCAGCTATATGCAACACTTTTTTAGAAAATGTAATATAATTCAGTATAATTTAAATATAAAACCATTATGATATTCATTACAATGAATACCAACTTGTTGTATAATGGCAAACTGCTTGCCTTCAGTAAGAGTCCGCAGTGGCCATAGAGCGGCGTAATAGAGGTGTAGGCGCTCCTAGTCCTCGCGTGGAGGCTACTGGGATGGGTACTTCATGCTGTCCCCTCTAGGTAGCAGGCGCGGGAGGCTCCGCGAGTTCTGCAACAGCAGAGAGACAGTCTGCGCTACGACGCGAGGGTGGCGGGTAGCGCGGGCGAGTGGTATTTGATGGACAGCGACCCTGGGGTCTTTACAGAGCTTATTAAAGGCTTCGGTAAGTCGTGCAAATGGGGAACCTCAGAGGGCAGAAGATAGCGAGCAAATAAGTGGTAAGGCCAACTCAGCCATCAAGTAGAGAGGCTGCTGTATCTGCATCACCACATGTGCACCATGTGTTCTGTGGCAGATCTTTTAGGGCACTAAAAGTGGAGGTGAAGGACAAGGGGGTTAACATTTTACCTGCGCGCCAAGTTACCGAGGACAGTCTGTGTAAGACAGAACAGTGGGTTAATGGGTCTGCTTCACTGATCTGTATCTAGTCTGTAGATGTCACTGCATTTTTTTCAGCAAAAAAGATTAAACTCTGTACTACATGATGAAATAGTATTCGCTCAAGTTTAAATAATGTGCCGCAGTAATTACTTTGAGTGAGATGTGGGCAACGTACACATCCCAGGGTTGAAGCTTGAGTTAATGCACCTGCTGCGGACATCTGTGTTTTTACCTGCTGCTTCAGGGTTTTAGTAGTGGTTGATTGTTCTGTTGCTTAAATTATCTGCAACGTGTATATATGATTGGCTTCCATTTCCGTGGGAGTATAGTGGATTTTTAAAAAAAAATGTTTATTAAATCAAGCCATTTTTATTGAAATTTTATAAGAGCGAAAGAGTACAGACATGGTAAATTTATAGCGAATAAATGGTATCCCGTTGGGGAGACAAATGCAGTAGAAAACAGTATTCTCTGTTTTCTTGAGATAGGTGACGAATAAAGAGTTGAGTGTGGGTAGTCGTATGTATGTGAGCTGATGATGAGGAGGATGTTTGTGTGGAGGGAGTCGAGGGGATGAATAGTGATTTTATTTGGTGAGGGTCACCCCAACTGATTGTAGTGAAGACAGAAAAAGAGCGCTAGTAGGGGAGGGATATGCCTGGCGGCAGGTGGGGCTGGGAGGCAAGGTGGGGGTAAGTGAAGAGAGGAGGTGGGGATGGAATTAGAGTAGTTATGTGGATGTGGTAAGCATGAAATTGTCTAGCTTGGACTAGATATCTTTCTTTCCTGATGTGGTCTTTAGATATGTGTTTGTGGAGTTATCCGCCCCTCTGATGAATTGTACCTATTCCCACCAAGTGTGGGGAGAGAGTTTGGGCAAGTCTTTCCAATGAGATAGAACGGCTTTAAGGCCGGTTGAGACAAGGATGTCCCATAACAGGCGGTCTTCCTTGTTCAGCATGGAGTACATGTCTGGGTGGAGGATACCTAGCGTAATAGAGGCTAGGTTTGGTGTCCAGTTCAGATTTAGAATTTGTAATATGGTTTTACCTATTTCTGCCCAAAAATTCTTCGAGAGAGTGCAGTCCAGCAACATGTCGCCCAAGTCTCCTGGCTCTTTTTCGCAGCTCCAGCAGGTATCAGAGTTTCGGAGACCGAGTTTGAACAGTTTGGCTGGGGATTAATGTGTCTGATGCAGTGTTCTGTTTGTAACCTACAGGCTTCAATTTCTGACTTACTTAAATTAGTTCTTGAATTCCCGACAGATTAAGCGAAATCTATGAAAACACCATCTCAAACTGTCTCCACTATGCTTCCCCTGGTGCAGATTTAAAGCACGTGCTATGGGACTGTTCGCACTGCGCTTCCTACCGGCATGACACCTGCACTGTACTGACATCGGTTACTGGTCTTCCTGACCTTTACAAATTGTAAAGATGTATAGTCGGTCTTTACAAGCACCCCAAACTTCCCAAAACTACCAACAAATTCCTTGATCTGGCCCTCCAATTAGCTAGGCATTTTATCACTATGAAGTGGAAGGCTAAGTCCTTACCACCTGTATCTTACTGGCAAACCAGTCATATGATGGGCCACAGAAGAATCTACTGCGCTGCGGCACTAATAGGTATGGGGTTTTACAAAAAAGTTGTATAGCGAGTTTACGGAACAAGTTATTTTATTCTTTTACAGAAAATCTCAAAGATGATACAAGACTCCCCATGAAGACATAGCTTGATCTCTTACTTTACTACATCATTCTCATCACTAGTCAGACTTGATTTACGAATATCTACGGCTCCCTACCTACCCCATACACCATTTGATTCGCTTCGACCTCAGTCTACCACAATTGTATTTTTGAAACCACCGTTCCAAGCCGGTTTTTATTGCGTTTTTTAAAAATTACTTTTAAATTGTTTTATTTCGGTCTGTATATGCATGATCTATGCCCTCGCATATTCGGACTTTTTATCTGTATGTCCACTGATGTGATTGCAATATATGATCTTTTGCATACTACTTTGAAATCAATGTTACTATTGTTACCGTCTCCTTTCACTGTGCACTATGTTTGTAATGTGCTTATTGAAACTTAATAGAGACATTTCAAAAGAAATTAGTTCTGAATGAAGTGGCCGAAGAGATGTGAGGAAGCTGCAGATAACATACAGTTTCAATAGCTCAGAAAAGTTAATAAAGCGAAGATCAGGGATTTTCAAAATTGTTTTTACCTTGGTCACCATGCAAGTACTTTACAAAACAGCAAATATTTCAGAGCTATGTGTCTTCTCTGTTCTCCATCCAAGTCTGTTCTGATTACCTCACTCAGCCTTATGGCTCTGGTTTGGCTTCTCATTAAACAGTGTCCCAACTTCCAGGCTATCTTCGTAATGCATGCAGGGTGAATGGACTTACCAAGAGTCCCTTTTCCTATATGATTTATGCCCTTTAGTCTATCAGAAATCTGATGCTCTCCCCACCTTCTAAGAACTGATTGGCTGTTCATCCAACTAAGTATCAGTGCTCCGACAAAAGCTTCTCCTTCTAGGCATACAGCCTCGGATCTCTCGTGATGGGATCATGCTTCGTGTGTAGGACATGTGAAAATTCTTAAAAGGCGGAAGACCTATTTCTTCATGTCTGTCTGTAGAGTAACATCACAGTGTGGCTGACTACTGCCTCAGGCAGTTGCCTGCATCATTACTGTGTGAACCTGTACTTTTTCCTTACAAACTCATTAGAAAGTTATATTAATTGTCAAACAGATGCATGCAAAATGCTGTATGGCCTATAGAGTAAGGACTCACTGCCTTATATAGAAGGCTTTATTTAAAGTCATAGCAACCTTATATCCTATAAAGGAACCTTGATATTCAGTCAACTGAAGTGTTTCCTCTGGAGAAATTTTTCAGAATACATTAGGTATTCATGATGCTCTCTTGCCTAGTGAGCACATCAAGTATGCACTATGATGACCAATGCTATGATAAGCTCAGATGTTTAATGGATGTCTGTTCTTTGGCTGGTGTACTGAAGTAGATTTATTTTTAGACTCTTGAGAACCTTGAATGTACTCAGATCGCAAAATGGTGACCAAACCTCAACTAGAGTGCAGGTGATACACAGCTTAGTGTCGGAGTGCTATGTACAGAAATTTGTCACATGAACAAAACAGGAATTTAACAAGCATTTGCAGTGAGTTGCCTTTTATTTATGTTTTGGTTTTTAAAACATAAATATAGGGCATTGTCACTTACAATGCCAATAGCTTAAACTCGCGTAAATGCGAGACCTATTGCATTGCAAATGCTTGTTTGTGGGATGCTAGCGCTGGGACACTCCATTGGAGTAACCATTGCGCTCAACAAATTGTCAAATAAATAAATAAACATTCGATCACTGAAGTTTCTTGGCATTGGATGTATAACCCACTCACTGGAAATGCAAAAAGAAGTTACAAAAGATATGATTATGTGTTTAAAAAAAGGTAAGGTTTAAAAGATTTCATAAACTTCAATAGACAAGTTTGGCTAATAAAGTAGATAAGGGTGGAATTCCATTATTTTGCTGATGCCACTGAAAAAGATCTATCTACGAAGCCCGCCTTCTTAGCGCATACAGGTGGTTGGTTGTAAGTGCTATTGGTGGTACAAAGCAGTATTGTGTGGTACTGCATCTGTTCTGATATAATAGGTTCACTGCTCTCTAGCAATACTAATGTTTATGCAACTTCTTAATGTACCACATGAATTGAATGCACTGTTTTTGTTCTTTCTGTAAACCAATAAAAATAAAGTTACAAAAAAAGCTTTTTCTCCAAACATAGGGGTTCTTACTCTTGCAAATGTTGAAAGAAATTTATTTTCTCAAAGCAGATTTCTACCAGGTGTATACCAGGGATATTTTTGGGCCAAATATTCTGGTTTGTTTCCAAAAATGGATGTATGTATAATAGTCAAAGCTTTGAGACAATTGTTTTCTGAACGGGAAGCAAGTGTAGTTTTCAAAGAGAAAATGTGATTGGAGTTTCTCAGCCCGCATAATAAACATACAGCTGCGTTTTGAATGAGCTGAAAATTGGTGACGTTTATTTTTTTTGAAGAGTCTTTAAAAAACTGCCTTTCCGTAATCCAAATGATATTGGATCATGGTGAATACCACTGATGTCCTCATATCAATGTAATTTTAAATAAATCTTTCAACAACACTTGTAACTGAGGACCCCTGGGCCCGCACCTCCACACAGTTCCCTTCAATTCCAAAAAATGGTGCACTACAACCAAAGTGTCAGCCGTTGCTCAACCCTTCTGTTAAAGAGAAATACTCAAAAATGAACCACAAGAAGGTGCACTTAAAGAAAAGTCCTCAATTCTTATATATGGAGTGTCTACTTTATTCCAAAAAATGTTGTCGCTTTTTCATAAAAGCGGCCAAGGATTACTGCTAACGCGTTTCGTTCAGACCAAGCTGAACTTCAACGGGGCTTACTATCATTTATATGCCTTTGTACATGCATTCATAAAAGGTCCTTTTAATTGATTGACATTTCAGTGTTTTGCAGCACAATGGTCATTTATGTGGGCTGGGGTCAGAATATTCCCCAACCTGGACACCTGAATCCGTGTCCCATCTCAGCTCCAATACATAAGTTCTCAATCCGCAACCGGCAAATATTTGAAATGTCAATCAATTAAATGGACCTTTTAGGAAGACATGTACGAAGGAGTATAAATCATAGTAAGCCCTGATAAGTTTAGCATGGTCTGAATGAAATGTGTTGGCTATAATCCTTGGCTGTTTTTATGAAAAAGCAACAAAGAATTTTGGAATAAAGGCGAAATTCCCTATATAACCAAGTATTGATGACTTTTCTTTGGATGCACCTTCTTGTGGTTCATTTTGAAATAGAAGAAGCAAGTCCGCCAATTTTGAAGCTTGATCTTCTAAACCGAGACTGGAGTTGATATAGATGCCTAGATTCTGCACACAATGTGCTGTTTCCAGGAGGAAGAGGAGGCAAGGGCTTTAGGGTAATTCAGGTTACTTTTAGAAGTTTTGAAGATGTTGATAAAACTTCTGTTTTTCAAGGTAGTAGACATCCACCAGTCAGTCGCAAACAATGGTCTGCCAGAAGAGAATCTGAATTGGGAACAGCATTCTTACCAGGCAGGTGACCAAAAATCTCTCCACCATATAATTCTCTTTTATCTGGTGGAGTATGTGCATCAGAGGAAGCAGATAGATGTTGAAAAGTAAAGATGATAAAATGGGTTCTCCCTATTCAATAGCTCGAAGGTCAGATGAGAAAGGATGGAGGAAATCTGCTGACCACTGGTCACAAAATCTTTAAGCTGTGCTAGAATTGTATGATTCGTATCGCACTACACCAATTTAGATGTCAGAATATTATGATGATCAATGGTGTCGAAGGCTACAGAGAGGCAGAGGAGCATTAATGCTCCTGGCCCTTCAGCATCAATGGATCTTCGCAAATCAATAACCCCCAACACCACCACTAGTTTGGTATTAAGACCATGGAAACACTCAGTTAGGTAGCAATCCAGAATGTCTTTTGATTAGAAAAAATCTATTAGCTGTTGGAGGAGACATTTTTCTACAGTCTTTGACAGATAAGGAAGAAGGGAAATAGGATTAATGTTGTTTGAGTCAGATGGATCTAGTACCAATTTTTTTTAAAAAGCAGTTTTATTATAACATTTTTTCAGATTTGAGGTACCCAACCATTTTCCAGTGAGCAGTTTAAAAAGTATACAATCTCTTTGGCTAATGTGTCAATAAGATCCTTCATGTATTAGGCCGGAATGGGATCCAAAGGAACATCTGAAGGATGCAATCCGAGAGAAACTCAACAAGATGTTGTTCAGTAATACAACAGAATGTTTCTAAATTAGCAGCAGAAGGGACAGGAGCCCATAAAAGAGGGCTTCTGAATGTTCAAAGAAAGTATGTTGCTCCTTATATTTCTCGTCAAGGTAAGAGGTTATAGTGTTTTAAGTCACTATTGGGTTTTGCAATTTTCTCAAAACCGTAAAAAAAATGTGGATACATTGTGAGCACTGTCTAACCTAATGGAAAAGTACTCCTTTTGGCATTTTTTATTTTTAGATATTTTTAATCTTATTAGAATATTTGTCTTGCAGCCGAGCTTATTCAAGAACACCTTTTGGGGAAAAACAGAAGTACGTTTTTGTTGACTGAGAGGAACCCATTTATCACTAACATTGCTTACAACTAGGTAGGAAGTAAAATCATCACCAGCTACTGGATTTAATGCTAGTTAGTGCAATATTTTAACCCAATATCTCAAAGTGAGAAACGAGTGTTAAAGAAATGCTGTCCTTGGAAGCTCAGTCTTCTTAATTTGCTGGTAGTAAATGAATCAGATATCATACGGTGGTCAGATCAAATCACTTGATTGGGTTCATGACCTCAAGATTATCTAAAATAGTTACCGGTACGATGGGACTGTTCACTAGATAAAAGACCAAGGTTAAATGTCACAGTTTTGCTTAAAATTTTGCATATGGCCTGAAGGATTTTGAAACGAAAATTTTAAATCTCATAACAGCACAATCTTACCTTTTTGTAAACAAAGTTTACTGATAGCATCACATAAGTGGTCCAAAATAGTAGTAGAGTGTTGGGGAGGGAGTTACCCCACAACAACAATCCATCTTATGTTTTCTATTAAGGATAAAAGCCAGGTTATCGCAATCATTCATGTTAATTTTATCTGCCTGTAGCTGGGGCAGTCTCAATTTACTTGTAAAATTCATTAGTCTTGAGAAACCAATTTGTCTCCAATTGGGAAACAGCCAGATGTCAGCCTTTCTTTGTTTAGTAATAGCATTTGAAGGTTATACTGCAAGTAAATATCAGCTCTATGAGCCAATGCAGAGTGGGTGTTAGAAAATATGGCTGACATATTAGCAAAGTGGCTCTTAGCAGATCAGCTAGGGACTTCTTGGAGAGAAATCAGGTGATATATATTCCCTTCAGGTTAGAATTGAGACTGTTCTCAACATGTAATTTTATTTTTTAACTATAGCTAACCATAGCTTACTGCACGCACTGCATTGCTAGGCAAGGCAAGCAATTCATTAATGGCATATGTGACTGTTCTTTTTATCTTGGGTATAATGGTCAGGGTCGGAAGACCAATGTGCAGAATGAGGGGGGTGTTCAGGCACAGACCGTCTTGCCATAGGCGCATTCGCTGTGCATGTTTATGCAGCCCCTGTGTTTAAAGAGTGTTGAAGGGGTTGGCACATTGATAAGTAACTAGACCGTCAACCCGCAATACTTTCAATATGGCACTGCTAAATCGTGATCTGCCGAAGGGCTTAGGAATTCAAACAAAAAGTAAAAACATTTAAATGCATGTAATTCTGCGCAATGATTTCCACCTTTGAACCAACCCGCTGTTAAAAACCGCATTTAAAACAAGTGTGAAACTAGCAGCATTCATTTTAGGACTATCACTAATCTGACATTCTTGCAACATAGGGCTAATATAAATGTTGATCAAAATACCACCGGCGGAATCTTCTCCATTGTTAGCACTTCCTGCATAAACAAAATGATTTACGGTTACTATTCGCCTCTAAATCAGTCCACAGGACTTTCCACTGCCAGTAGAAAACGAAGGCCCCTTCACTTCCATGGCTTATCTTTGAAAGTGTTTTTGAGCTCAAGGTGCTCGCGCCACAAGAACAATCAACAATTTAAATTGTTTTGGGGAATGGTCCCCATCTTTCAAATGTCAGGGTCAGCGACGGCATGTCCTCACTGGCAGGTGCTGTGAATGCTTATTTTGGACAGTTCGCAATTATCGCTTACTCCCCGTCCTGGTCCAAAATCTTTCACGAGCAAAGGGCACATCTGTGAAGCTTTGTTGCCGTTTTAAGGCAGTTTCCGATTACATTACCCAAAGGGGACTATTTATGATATTTCTCATTTCCTTACCATAACAGCATGGGTGTAGCTCAAATAACGTTTCACTACTAACGTTACGCGGAAGCCTTGGAATGTCACGCATACGTGCACTGAACGCATGAAAATGTCACACAAGTATGCTGATAACTTGACAGCTATGTACTGATGCACGCTCTATTTTTCTTATTGATGGTATGATGGACTGGCGTTTCGGTATTTGTCATCAACACTCAAGCTGTATTTCACAGATACAGGCTTATCTAAAACTTTCTTTAAAAAACTGAGGCTAGCTAGGTGGCGCCGAGGAGTGGACTGGTGTACTACACAGGAAAAACCCCTATTTGAGGCCCGGGGATGCCCTACTAAATACCAAAGAGTCTGGGGCAAATTTACGAACCAGTTAGATTGATTAGAATTGACACTCGCTAATATCTCCATATGTAATGGCCATGTGCTGTGGTTGTAGATCGATAGGCTTACCTGTACCTTACCAATGCAATTGTACTCGGAGATGCCATGAAATACTGATCAAATGTGATATGCAGCTGTTTGTTTGCTCAAAAATCAATAAAATTGTTTATCAAAAAACCAAAAAACTGAGGCTGACGTAGTGTGATGCGTAGTGTGTAAGACTGAATGATTCAGTCATTGAATTGGTGAAGTAATAGTGTAATTTAATTAATAATTGTGCAACTGTATTTTTATTTCGGGCACGTACTGCGAGTAACTCAAACTTATCATTGATGAAATGATGCATTGGTTATTATTAGTTACTTATAATAAAACAGTGACTGTTTGCAAATAATGTATTATATGCTGGTATTTTACGTTTTTAAGTTTAAGTTTATTTTTTTAAGTGTTCAGTCTTTGAAAAAAACCATTACACCAGGCAACATTTTTAGCAGCACTATTAAAAAAATCATTAATAGAATTTTAAAACAGTTAGTCTTTGTTCTACATCTATAGGACAATTGAAAATACTTTTAAAATTGAGAAAACAGTGTCATAGTAAAAAACCACATGTGAAACTGCTTATTTTCTTAACAAGTTTTTTGTAGTATTCCAGTAATTCTAAGAATCTGTTTGGGTCTCCACAGGATTTTGACCAACTTCCTTTGCATACAGATTTAAAAGTTTTACCCCCCTGCATACTAGGGGGATTGAGGACCCACCAAGCCAGGTGATTACTGCTTCTCTACTCGTTCGAATGTTCATGTTGTTAAATATTTCTTTTAATAAAATCTTCCTTTCTTTTAATAGCTTTGGGCATGCGCAGAAAATATGTTGAAGTGATTCATGTTTATAGCCACACAGTCTGCAGTCTCGGTTTTGCCTTTGTTCTTTCCATGAAGGGATGAGATCCTTTGTTTCCACATACCGAAACGCAGTCTCATGAATTGATGTTTTAAGGTCAATGAAAAATGAGCTGATAAATATTCCTGAGGCTTCCTTGTGTCATATGAGCTGATCACCGTCCAGGCGTGACGTCTTTGTAGTAAAGTATTCTCATTTGTTGAATTTGACAGAAGTTTTATTGTGGAATTGATAAGTTTGTTGAAGGCCTTTTTCCCAATGCTGGAGTTCCAAATATCTTGAGCATGCAGGTCCTCTATCACCTGGTTTAGATAGCAACCCCAGGATCCTTGAATTGTGTTTGCTTTTTGACTATCTATTTCTTTCCAGCACAGATGGTCAATGGAACCGATTTCAGATGCACGCAGCCTCCAACATAGTTTGATAAATGCACCTTTACTCCGGAATATTTGGTTGGGCAGTCCGAACTCAAGACGCACTTGGGCCGGTGATGCACTTTGCTGGATGTGGAAAACGTTTGTATAAACTTTTGTTTGTATCTTGTTCAAGACTGGGATTTCACAACCCCTCATTATTTCTGTACCGTAGGTTACTGTTGGCATTAGCTGAGCGAGCATGACCGATAGTAGGTTGCCGTGGGATGGACAACGTAATTTCTTTTTTAGTAGATTAAAGCCATATATAAGGTTTTGGGTTTTGGTCCTCATTGCGGTGAGCTGTGATTTATAACTCAATTTTTGTTCCACCTTAAATCCAAGATATTTGTATGAGGCAACTGCCTCTACTTTTTTTCCCTCTAGGTGCCATATGTATTTCTTATATTTAGCGTCCACTAGCCGTACTACCTTTGTTTTTGATAGATTTAATTCTAGCCCTTGCACTTACATGTATTTGGCTAATGCGCTCATTCCACGTAGTAAACCGATTGGAATTTGGCTTAATAGTACAATGTCGTCGGCGTACTGAAGGCACCTGATTTCCTCATTGACTAACGATGGTGGATGGCTGTTAGTTTCCTGGAGGGCATCTTCGAGGTCAGATAAGTACAAATTAAAAAGGGTGGGGGCTAGCACGCACCCCTGTTTCAATCCGTTGTGGGTGTCTATTTTCTTTGTTGTCCTCGAGCCGTCCCCTATTTTTACCCGCGTCCATGTGCCTGTGTATAATTCTCTGATGGCATTTAATAACTTTGTTGGGATACCCCAACTGTCCAATTTTTTCCATAGTCGTTTTCAGGGCACACTGTCGAAAGCGGACTTAAGGTCCACAAAGCAGGCGAACAGGCGGTTATTCTTATGTTTGGCTTTTTCGGCCAATAGCGTTAATGCCGTTAAATTTGTTAAGGTGCCTGCACCGGCCCTGAAACCTGTTTGTGTCCTTGGGATACAATTGTTGTCATCTGACCATTTTTTCAAATGAGTCAGCAAGCAGCTCGCATATAACTTAGCTTCAACATCTATTAGAACGATTAGTCTGTAACTAGTCGGCTTTGTTGGATTTCCACCTTTGAAGATTGGGTGGAAAATGCTACCCCTCCATGATTCTGGAATTCCATTAGTCAAAAACAGCTTGTTGAAAAATGGAGTAAAATAGTGAGCCCAATATGATACTTCTCCCTTGAAGAGTGCGTTAGGGATTCCGTTGGGGCCTGCTGCACCCTCTGTTTTTAGTTTCTTTACGATTGTTGTCAGTTGGTCTACTTCCGTTAACTTGTGGGTGTTTTTACTCTGGAGAGCGATGTACTTATTGTTCACGTCTATGACCCCAAGGGGGATCTGCGTTTCTTGTACTACGCTCCACCTACTGTTGATTCTTGCGATTTGACTAACTGGTATTGATTTGAGCTCTGGTTCTTTGTACATTGTCGTTATGTGGGCTACCCATATGTCCTCATTAATCCCTGCGTTTTGTTGTCTATTTTTCCCAAATGTCAGGGAATTTATCTGATGCCAAAAATGTTTTCCATTCCGTTGTTTGCTCGCCAGAAGGAGTTTGTTCCACATTGTGACGCGGTATCTGATTTTTGCTTCACGACAATTTTTCTTGTATTGTGTTCGTCATTTTTTACGCTCACTTCTATCTGGTCTTTTTCCTTCTTTTAACTGGCTTGAGACAGATCTAATTTCTTGCGATATTGAACGTTTTTGCATACGTAATTCGGAACTGAACCAAGGGTGATAACTGTTTGTCCGGTTTAGCTTCCTATGGTGATATTGGGGCTGGTGCCTCTTTTTATGAGGAAAGCTTTCCGGTAAGGCACCTGTTAGATTTTCCCAAGCTTTTAATCTCTCACCCTTCGCTGCTTGTACTGACTCTTGGCTTCCCGTTTCCTTTATTCTTCCTTCTTTCGTTCCTGCTTGGAAGTAAACTTCAGCCATCACCTTCTCGATCCCTGTTCCTCTCCATTTCAATCTTTTTAAATTGCATGCACGGGGCAAGGAGATTAGTTCTTTAGTTGCTGTCAACCGGGCTGTAGTTTGCTCCAATTGCATTGTTTGTGGAAAGTGGTCGCTCACCGTGCGTGGCGTAATTTGGAATTTTAGCATCTGGCGGACTACGTTTTCACTCACTAGCGTATGGTCAATAGTTGAGCTTTTAATCCCACTTAGAAAGGTGATTGCTGCCGGTGAATCCTCTTTTGTATTTCCATTTAGGTGTTTTAAGCCTAGTGTTTCAAACTGACGTCTGAATTTGTTGCCCTTTTTATGCTGGTTCCCGCAGATATTACATAGATTTGTATTGAAGTCGCCTGTGATAATAAACTGTGCTTGACAATATTGCCTCTGCAATGTTTTTATCATTTTAAACAACAAGTTCATGTGGTCGTCTTTTGTCTCCCTTCTTGGATGGATGTAGACGTTGAAGAGGATGAATGTTGTCGATGCCACATCTGTCTTGTGATATTCCAACTTCGTTACGAGAACCCAATTTGTCCCTATGAGTAGTTTTTCCACTTCTGAGTTTGCAGTAAACAATTATTTCCAGTCTTTTGAGGTACTGCGTTGTCTGCACTATTCGCCCACATCAACCTCACCTACTTTAAGTAAAGCTTTTTTCCCAATTAATGTTGCTTTTAGGGGGTTCCACAGTCACTGGATTTAACACGCATTATTGTCCTGTGGCAGTAAGGCACTTTAATGAGGGTACATTTTATCAGGCAGCAAGGCCACTCAATTGGAGTAGCAAATACTGAATACAATTGTAGCCATCCATTAAAGAGCACGAGTATTCGTCCTAATCAGAACTGAAAATGAACGTCACCAGGAAGAAACAAAGTCTAAGAAACTGCCGCAGCAAAGAGCGTCCGTGCAGAGGCAGCATTGACAATAACGTACCCCCCTTTATCTTGCTCAAGTGTAGGTGGGGATTTCTTACCAACGACCTCGTCTTAGTCAAGGATAATAGAATGTCTTTATTCACCCCTAATTGCTAAACAGTGAGGAGGCATTTCTTCATCCCTCAAAACCTTGTTTTTCCAAAGGGCAGGAAGATGTTGTGTGTTCCTAGTACAGTACAAGGTACCAGAGTGGTTATTTGCTTTCCTAGTCTTTCTCCAGCTTAGAAAGAATACGGTAATGGAGGACTGGAAAAGCTGACTCCTGCCCTGCTGCCATCTTCACAAACTCAGCCGTCTCAATACATATAATTAGTTTGTATAATGGCATAAAGCGCTTCTCCACACTAGGTGGAGTAATGAGAGGACAAACGATAGCCAATTTGGCAACCCACCACCCCTGGGCAACACCGGTGGCTGTCGGTTAATAAAAAGAAATAAAAGGTGGTACGGGGCTAAATTAGAGTGTCACTTCTGGCTTCCTTTTCATACAAGCAGAAGGGCCATGATGAACCATCCCAGTACTTTAGAAACGCTCGGAGGAGGGAAAGAATAAATGAACAATACAAGTGTAGTAATTCCCCCACCTGTAGTCAAGGTGGAAGGAGGGGCAACCAGACACCCATCGCCAGTTCTTAAGCAAGGCTGCGGAGGGAGGAAGCATAACCCACCTTCCTGTGGGCAAAGCAAGCAGTAGATAAATAGAGGGGGTGAGGCAAAGGGAAACCTCCATAGCCGCTTGAAAGGGGGGGAGGGGAGGGGGCTGGGGAGGGAGGCTGTCGGGGAGGTTTCTTTTTTTGCTTTTTTAATCACTGTGCCCTAGCAAGGCTAAGTTGCATTTCTAACCCCTTGGTTATCCAGCCCAAGAGGAGGGTTGGTTTGAAGGCCCTTTGTTTTCTGGAACTCTCCCCAGGCAGCCAGCCCATCAGCTTCTTTCTATTTTTTTCTCGATGTTTGTAAATATTAATGAAAAATCCATCAAACCAACAATAAACATGAACTGGAGGCATGCACTATGCCTTTGCCTTTTATGGTGTACTTCCAGCAATTTGAACTTTATTGACGGCTATCGTTATTTATGGCGATTCTCAAGTTAAATTTTAAAAAAACATGTTCTTAGACCCACTCCTTTTTGGACCCCATTGACTTGTTTGTGTTAAATTCAGCTTGCAAAAGCCTGAAATATAAAATTAATCAAAAGAGGTGGCAACGTTATTCAGAATGGGGAGAGAGAAAGGCATTTGTAGATTTACCTTAGTTTGAATCGTGCAAGCACCTCACCCCATTCCAGCTGAATAAGTTCGTTGTAACAGGCCATGATATTGGAATTTTCTATATATCTCTATAAGTGAAAAAGATAAATAAACAGGCTGATCCATACTAAACAAACATTTTCAAACAGTTAAGTTATAACATTAATTTCACACCGTGATGTATTAAGGACATACTGAACATTATTCGACCCATATCAAAAATGGGATGATATGCTGTCATTGATGCTGTAATTTTGGAGTTCAAATGATTAGTAAAGAGCAGGGAAGAGTGAAGATTATAAAACACTAAGCTTTGCAGACTTCAATACATGATTTCCGACGTAGATCCCAATGTTGCTACTCCTCTCAAGCCTCATATTGCCCTCTACTTTGAGCTAGACTCAGCATGGTATGATTTCTCGGTGCCACCTCTCTCATATCAACTTTGCATACATTTCAGTACCCAATGTTCTATATAAAGCGTCTAAATGGGATGCAACTAAATATACGGATTAAATCAACCTGTTAAAGGATCCGTACCAAAAAGGGGCACAAAAAAGTGCAAAATGTCTGCACGCCTATGCCTGCTTTTTATCACCCATAGGACATATTTAATCACCCTGCATACATTTGCAAATTTTCAGCATTGGGTGAGACTCCCCTCTTCTTTCCCTTCAATACTTTCCCCTAAAGCCTCTTTCCTTTTACATCCTCTTATTTTCAAAACGTTGCTATTCTGCGGCCTGCTATACCTACCGATTCTGTGACCAATGGAAGTATGTACGGACATCTTCTATGACACATATAGGTCTCCAGCATATAGAACTGAACAGGCAGTCTGTGTACTTACTTGCTTTGCCAATGACAAATGGTCTGTTTGCAGTTTTCTCCTGTTTTACCTGTAATGAGCCCAAATAACTCTAACAAAGAGCTACTGCAGAAGTCACTCTTGCTATAGGTCTGCTGCTTTTAGTTGTGCAGGAAGACAAAGAGAACGGGGTTCATTTGGGCTGCAGCAACAGAAATAGCTCTGCGTACGGGCCTGCTGTCGCTTGCAGGTGAAGACTGCTTGTGAAAAGAAAACGCACTGGCAAAATCAAAATGCCAGGGTTTAATGTGCTAATGTACGCAGTGTAAGCATGTCTGACATAAAAGCTGCTCTACATTTAAGTCTCCCTAGTTGTAAAGTAGTCCCTTGTTCAGTTCAATACAAGCATGGCAGATGGATACAGCCCAACAGCCAATAGCATCAGGTCTGACATGAATATGCCACTGGCTGAACCAAGATATAACTAACAAAATCTGACGCCAATGGCTGTAAGAGACCGATCAAAGAAAGCTTATAGGTGAAAGGGACGGACCCAAATCCCACCTAATTAGGTTTCCCCTGCAGAGCTCTTGCTCTGTGCTTGCGAAATCTCTTGTATTTAATATATCTTAAAAGGGGGCTCTTATCAGTTCCCGTAGCCGAATTACTGTGTTCATTCGCTTTAGTGTGGAATTGGTTTTTTTGATAACTTCCCCTGGCTGCACGCATTTACGATACTTCTACTAAAGCTGTTCACACTGTTTAAGCCCCATTCATTGTCAAGATAAGATCTCCTCCCACAAAAAAAGGCAGACAGCTTCTAACAGTATGCTGGAATGCGTGCTTTTTTATTACTTAGTTGCGTAAAGCAGATGCTTTAGCCTTAGAACGTTTGTAGCATTTCCTATTCATGCCTCAGTACCTTTCTTTGCACTTTGTAGGCATTATTGGAATTATTTTTTTCAACTTAATCTATTTGGTCATTATGATCAAATTCTAAATGTTGTAATAAACATTACACGTTAAAAATAAAGTTAATATACAAGAGCTATGCTATATTTTACTACTAAACAGGCAGCCACAAGTGCTACCTTGCAGACAACAGGGTCATGATTTGAATGGTTCAGCAGGTGCAGTAGCACCGGGCAAAAAAGTTGTCAGAACTCCTCTAAACACATAATATTGCTATATTTCACTACTAAACAGTCACTCACAATTACAGTTACATTGCAGTTAAAAGGGGCTTGATTTGAATGGTGCAGCCGGTGCAGTGGCACTGGGGCCAAAAGCTCTAGGGACCTCACTAAACCCAAATTATTGCTAAAATGTAAAGCTAAACAGGCAGTCACAAGTGCAGTTACCTTGCAGACAACACAGTCATGATTTCAATGGTGCAGCAGGTGCAGTGACACCAGGACAAAAAGCTCTAGGCACCCCACTAAACACCTAAAATTGTTATATTTTGGCTACTATACAGGCAGACACAATTGCAGTTATCTTGCAGTTAAAAGGGGCTTGATTTGAATGATGCAGCAGGTGCAGTGGCACTGGGGCCAAAAGCTCTAGGGACCCCACTAAACGCAAAATATTGCACAAGTTTACTACTAAACAGACAATCAAGAGTGAAGTTATCTAGCAGGCACTAGGGCCATGATTTCAATGGTGCTTCAGGTGCAGTGGCACCGGGGCCAAAAAGTGTCAGAACTCCTCTGAACACCAAATATTGTTACATTTAACTACTAAATAAGTAGTAACAAGTGCAGTTACCTTGCAGGCACTGGGGTCATGATTTCAATGGTGCAGCAGGTGCAGTGACACCGGGGCCCAAAGCTCCAGGAACCCCTCTAAACACAAAATATTGCAATATTTTACAACTTATCAGGCAGTCACAAGTGCAGTTACCTTACAGGCAATATCTTACAGGGTCATGATTTGAATGGTGCAGCAGGTGCTGTGGCACCGGGGTCAAAAGTTGTCATAACTCTGCTAAACCCCAAATATTGCTATATTTTACTAGTAGACAGGCAGTCACAAATGAAGGTATCTTGCCGGCATTAGGGGCATGATTTGAATGGTCCAGCAGGTGCAGTGGCACCGGGCCAAAAAGTTTTCAGAACTCCTCTAAACACACAATATTGCTATTACATCAATTAATTCTATTATTTCCCCCTTCCATTTAATTTTTCAAAATTTTACTATTACTTACCTGCACTATACCACTAGTAACAACACAATATCTTGCCTTTTTGTACATAAACAAGTCATAACACTTTAACAGACTTTCTGTAACTTATATTGTACAATTACTCAGTAAGCTACACATTACAACAAAAAAACTGCTTTTTATTAATCCCATAGGCGAAACCCAATGCATTTACGAATGCCTGTGTATATTGTAGGCAATAGGTCAGCTTGACAGCTGCTTTGTCAAAACCCAGACCTAAAAAAACAGGTGTGCTTGATCTGAGCCCATAATGTTGTTCACACAAGCAGTTCATAAACAAACATGCTGAAATACAATCTATTGACTGACACAGATTTGTGACTAATGTAAACAACTGAACAAGGAAGGACTACATGCCATAAGGGGGAGGGAAAAGAATCTAAGAACTTACTTGAGGGCTCTTTAAGATATTCAAAAGATCATAAATCAATCGTGCAAACTGCCACAAAATTGTGTGTTAGAATAACTACATCAAAGCAGGGAACAAAATTTGTCACTCAAATCCATAATAGTGTGAGCTTTAAGAATATCAGTCATCCTACCGGAGTGCTGATAATGAGGCTGTGCCCCGCCTCTGAATGGCTGCACCAACCCCAAAGGAGACTTTAGCTCTTCAGGGGAGCTGGAAGTAGGGGTGCTGAAGGTGCTGCAGAACCCCCAAGATAACCTTGCAGGAGTTCAGAAGGCGAATGAGCAATAAAGAAGCCATTATATTTGTGGTTTAACTTGGCTTCTGCTTTGAACCGATAGCAAATATACAAGAGTCTGATACTGTCTCCTTTCAAACTGCTACTTCTGTAAAATGAAGATTAGCGTTTTTTTTCCTTTCCTTGATTTTGTACTTGAAATGTTATAATGTAAACCAAGTGACAATGTTGCTGGGGTGCAGGAAGTGTGAAAGGAAAGCAGCATTCGATAGTACGCCAAACTCATGCCTCAGCTCTCCCCTGAAATAGCAGAGTTTTAATGGTGCACTGCTCAGTATATTACAACGGATCCTCAATGTAACTGAGAACTTTTTAAAAATGGGATTTGTAGTTGAAAAGCTGTGCTGTAGGTTCAGTAATATCATGATTGCTAGTCCTGTGGGTCACCTCCTCAGATTCCGTTAAGCAACTCTCACAAGATTAGACTGCATTGCAAACTATCAGTCAAGTAAATATAAATCTGTGAAGATCCCAGAGAAGGAATGTCTGTCTTCTTCCCCATGCCTACCCCCACCACCGCATTTGATGGCATGCTAAGCCAGTAGAAAATGGAAGCCGCTGAGTCGATTACTACCATTTTGTCGCAATTTTCCGTTTCCTACCCTGCCCAATGAATAGCAGGCACTGACCCTTCTTAAGTGTGGTAATGGTCTCCTAGGAATATCACTATTGCCAAGCGTGCCAAGTGCTACTGTTTTGAAGCCATGGTCTGGTCCTGTGTGGCAATTGTCGAAGAGTGAATGGCATGGAGTGTTTGTTCACTTGGCACAGCAGCTTCCAAAGGAAGCTAAAACATTTGTTTGATTCACTAGTTGGAGGTTTAGAAAAGAAATAGTCTCATCTGCGAGGTTTCAGTGTTGGTGTCTAGAGATCTGAAACTGAAGTAGGTGGTTTCACTATCGTCAAAAGCTCTTGCACTAGATTAATGTTACCAAAATCCATATATCAATCAATTCATGTTTATTTAGAGGTTTGTCCCCATAAAACATACACCATCAATTAAAACATTTACAAATACTACATCAATGATATCTAAAATACCATACTAATCATTAAAAGAACTATCAAAGATATCAAAACTGTCGAATTAATCATTTAAAAGGCCACCCATATACTGGGTAAAAGAACATCAAGAATCATAACAGCTAGTTACTTTTTCACAATATGCGGTTCTACAGGGATCGTTCTGTTACATGGTGGGAGAGAACCAATAAACTACAACACATGGAAATTTGCAGCGCAGAGTGGTCACTATCAATTCTAGGGTTCACTGTAAAATCTATCATTTTGTTCTATAGAAGGTAAATGATTTTGCAAGATCAGATTTTACCTCTCATTCATCTTCTGTAACATGCCAGAAAGTCCAGTCGGAGCATCTTCAGTACAGGAATTTGGCTCAGGGGAGAACTAAGAGACTAGAGCGGAGGAATAGCACAGCCATCTCTCACCGATTCCAGGAATGAGAGGTCTTCTTTGTCCCTTCTAATGTCTCTTTTTATGTTTCTTGTGTGAGGCCCCCTTGAATGATTGCTCACTAGGAGGATACCTTTAAGCTTGCCAATTTAAGGGTCTCCTGGTTTTGAGCCAGGAATAATTTTGCCACTCAGATAGCCTTCAAGAGCATGGACGGTGATGACTTGGAGGAAAAATGGTCACACTCTGGGGTCAAGACACCACATACACGTTGTGAGGTGTAAGAGTGAGATCCATTTGCACCATTTCCCTGCAGGCTTTAGACCCTCATACCTTGTGCAGTGAACCTGACCTACTCTACAGAATTTAACCGTCAAAAATTGTTTGGAAATCAGTAGAGCCTGAAGAGGAGCTCTGAACCAATATCAGCTAGGTGTGGAAACACAGAAAGCGATCACAGAGCACCAAGTAGTGCTGTACATAGGTTGGTATCATCATGGCTGGTGGAAAATCTACAGGAGTGATTTGGCTGTAGTGGGAAGCTCCTGAATAAAGAGGTTTTCCAGATCCGATGTGACACCTTAGTATGTTCATAAGGTGAGGATTCTGAAGGAAGGAGTATCCTTCAGAAAGAAGCAAGACATAACATTTTAAGTGCTTCTGGTGCAGGAGCTTCAAACATTAGACAAGCAGGAAAATACCTGGCTAATGGGCAAGAGCACGAATACTGTTAAATGAAGGAGAATATTGTTTATGCACACAATATATGAAATTTCCAAATCAATGCAAAGTATGCTCAGATGAGTAAATAGTAAAACAATGAACATGGATAGCATGAATGTGCTAATTATGTCATTCTGAAAATAGTGAGTTGGATAATAAGGGATTTTAATTGATGGTGATGATAGACTTGGGTTCACTTTATACCACTGAGACAGAAAAAGTACAGTGACAGAAGAAGTATGGAGAGAACATATTGATTCTTTTGGCCACATAGGATGGTGTCTTCCAGATGATGCTGGCTGGGAGGAGCAGCTAGTGAAATTCCATCAAGGAAAGGTGATATGGACATACTTCTTTAATCCCTTGAGGAGTGTAGCTGGTGAGTGCAGAACACACTTGAGTGGGGTTATTTCATTCTGGGATGCCGGCAGCAGATAACTCCAGATTGCAGCTGTTCAAGTATTAGAGGAAACGCGTTGCAAGTTTGTTCTGAATTGTTTTGGGGAATATTTGGTTTTATTTTGTGGAGTAAAACAGAGTCTGGGGAAGGTGGAGTGTAGTGGGCAAGAATTTCCAGGGCTGGGCACGGCCACAGAGAATACCAGAGTGGAGATCCTGACAAGGTAAAATTTAGATATATGAATGGGCAAAATGGCCTTGCTTCTCGTCTCCCTGGACCATCACCGAACCACCACTTACCAGCCTAGTAGAAATGTTGGTCTCAGAAGACTGTAAGGGATGCAGTAAAGTTTGAAGAGGTTCCTAATGAATAAAATAAATAACATGAGTGAAAGGATCACATATCCTTGTTCCATTTCAGGAGCTGAGTTGCAAAAATGAGCACATTTTTTAAGTGGAAGAGTATGGACTCAGAATGGCATTACTACTGTACACAGTACAAAAAACAAGTCAGGGGAGAAACAAAATGGAATATTCCTTCTAAGTGACAAAAGTTAAAAAGAGTACACCAAGAGGAGTCTGCTGATGTATAAACTAGGATAGAGAGAGACATCAAGTGTAAAGTCAAGAAGTTTTACAGAATATTAAAAGGTAGAGTGATCCCACTTGCCTTGAAACCTCACAAGTAAATTAGTGGAATAAAGTACTTTGGATTCAATATGGCTACATATGAGTTTGAAAACAATGAATGATAATAAGAAATAGGGGTGGGGAGGCTCAGGGAGGGGTATGTCACGGTCCTGGAATCCAACATGGCCACAAGGTAGTGAAGCTCAGGAGGACTGGGGGAAAAAATCCATCCTAATCCTCCTATTTGAGATAACTATCTATCCAGTAATTTACCGCCCAGACAATCTTTGGGGAGCTATGTGACAACGGCAGCAGCAGCCTGAATTCTCTCCACACCAGCGACACCCTGTGATTGGAGCCAGGACGTGTGTGAGCTGGACGTGTGCCCTTGGGGTCACTGTGAGACTGCGTGGCCTGAATTGAAAAAAAGCCCAAGGTGTGACGAGAAGGGAGGCAACTGGGCCCGGGCAGTTGAGGAGGTGAAGGTGCAGGGCTGGGGAGGTCCTCACCTCATTATTGCAACCTGGGTGGCGCTAGCGGGCCCGACTGAATAAATTGTACCAGCCCATCAGGGCCTCATAGTGCTGCAACAGCTACTGCGACATTGCGATCCCATCTAGTGAGTGAGGAAGTGGAAGGGAGAAGACTGGAAGAGACTTGCCTCTTCTCTTGCAGGCTGAGTAGCGCCGGTGAGCTCAGTTAAGCGAACTGAACTCATCCATAGGGACAGCTGTAGGTAGTGGCGATTGATTTACCTGCCACAATATCGGCAGCCCCAGCACAAAGAGTTGATTGGTTACAGATCTGCTCAAGCCTTCTCTAAGACTTGTAGCGAGAGAGAAGACGAGAACTTTAAGGAACAATATACTATTTATTTTCATTGCAGTATGTAGGATCTACCATCAGACCATTAAAGGCGAGATGGAAAGAGCATCTGAATTCAAGTAGAAATAAGGACAATCGGTCTCCAATTACAAGACATTTCTTGGAAAAACAGATTGGTGGAGATTAGCCACATTTCACTGATAGGAACTGGCCATGTTCAGAAACATTATAGAGGAGGAGACCGAGAACATAGAATTTGATTTAAAGAGACCTGGTGGATTGATACGTTGAGGACTGTGAAGTAAGGTCTCAACACAAATAAGGAGTTTCATACATTTCTGCATGAATAGATGTGTGAAACAGATGCCTTGGACCTGTGTTGGTATTTGTCAGTATGAACAGCAAAATATTCTTGTGGGTAAGTCGGGCATTTCAAATAGGACGAAAGAAATTTTGAGTCCTTTTCTTTCCATACTATGTAAGTTTGCTGTGTTGTGGTGGAATTGGCTCCCTGTAGTATAATGACTCGCACCGAGATTTATTAAGCTAGGCGAAAAGGGTTCGAGCCTGCAGTACGTGTTGTCAGGTAGTATTAGTGTTTTGGAATGGTTAATTGATTGTAAATAGGCTATTCCATTTTTGAAGAAACTGTTACATTTTTGTAGAAGGTCAGACATTGAGATTAGATAGTTTCGGGATGATATGCGCCAATTGGAATGAGGTTGGATGCAAGAATTAGTAATTCTTGCTCGTTTGTTGAGGAGCCTTAACAAATAGGTAAGAAGGGACACAGGACTTTAGGGTCATGGGATAAACCTTTTGAATAAATTCATAATATGGAGATTATTCTTTTCTTTTCTGCCTCCATATAGTTTATATTGTAGTCCACTGAAGATTGCTGCCGCTGCTAAAAGAATCTATGGTGTACAGGATTTTTCCGTATCAGACGTTTATAACTCACAAAGTGTAAACAGACAGGTTTTTACAGTAAACTTGAAATGTTATGAGGTTTTACATTTTTGTTTTTCCTTGTGTTTCTTACTTTTCTTTTCTTCTCCAATCTTTCTTCTTTTTTAATTCATTTTAGTTTGTACATCAACTCCAACATTTAGAAATTCTGTTGTTATATTGCTAAAAAAAGTTTGTGTGTATATTGTGCACTGATATCTCTTTCTTCTTCTTTTTGAATTTTCTATTCAATACCTATCAATTAAGCATATCGCTGTAAAAGCAGAAAAGATGTATCTTGTGACTCAAGCTGTTAATTTGTCATCTTACAGCCCTGAAGAAGCAGTGTTGTAACTGCAAAACATGTGTTGGCTGTCTATGTGCTGTTTGGATTAGGAATAATAGAACTTCCTTAACAGTATTGCTTGAAGAGTCATAAGGAAATTTGAATATGTATTGATTCCATCAATCACTGTTATTTTCTACAAGAAGTTGATTTTGATGGTGCTCATCAAGAGCAGCTCTGCTGCTCAAATTATTCACTTTATGAAAGTTAAAATTTAGATGGGAATGAGTAATGTTTATAATCAATTGGCAAATAAATGCTTTTTCATGTTTTACGAATAGAGTTGGTAGTTGCGTGACATTATTCCCCACGCTCAATTGTATGCTGTAAAAGTTTGAAGCAAGAGGGGAAGCTGGCTCAGTGGGTGTAGTGTGCAGGGCTTACTGTTCTGTCATCCCCAAAATAGGTGACATACTATGATCCTTGTGACATACTATGATTCTTGCTGCATGCCGATGTGCTGGGAACTATACCACCACTCGTATGAAAAGATGTGCTAGAGGTCAAGCTGCTAGGTCTGCAGTAGCACTTATTTGCAGATGTCTGCTGTGACTGGGCCCTTTGTAGGTGCTTAACTTGTATACTTCCATAGGGCCAAACTGAGAAACCTAGCCATAGCCAATCCTGAGCTTGCTGCTGCACTGACACAATGCTGCCACTGGCTCCCGCCTGAAACAGGATGGGCATAAAATATAACAAACAATCCAAATTCTTTAAGTTAAGGCACACACAACGTATGGCGCCCACTGATACGCCAATAAGTGAGGAAGGAGGGCATGGTACCCAGGCGGAGTGAGTAGAGAATAATGATCCCATCTCAAAGTGATTCAGCAAAGTCTCTCATTTATAGAGAGTAAAATAGATACTCTCACACCCAGAATGGAACTAATCAGCTCTAAGATGGACATCACATCTCGACAGCTAAACAACGTATAGCTGATATGAAAGATGATCTTCGAGGTAAAAACAAAAAGCCTCTAAATATGGAAAAAATCTGCATCTAATCAAAGCTAAGAATGAAGGACTGAAGGCATGCTCCTGGAGCAAAAATCTCCATATTGTAGGAATCCCAGAGTCAACAAACACAGGCAGGCTTCAGACTTCCATGGAAGAACTGCTGACAACAATCTCTGACGTGGGCAGTTTTTCACAAATGTTTATTGTGGAGTGGATGCATAGATCCCTTGCACCCAGACATCGATGGGCGCTCCGACTCGCCTCCTCAGTGCTCACTACTGAACTTCAACTATAGGGACACAGCACTCCGTTTGGGAAGGGAAAAAAAAGGGTTATCTTACAATGGCAGTTCAATCAACCTCTTTCCAGATCTCACCATTGCTGTTCAAGAGGTGTGAAGGGATTTTCTGCCATTCAAGAAGAAGTTGCAACAGGCAGGCATCGAATATGCCCAGCTCTACCCAGCCCACTGAAGACTGCACACTGTGGCAATTAACATATATTTACAAGCCCACAAGAGGCAACCAAATGTTTGAAAGCCAAGGGTATACTTGGGCCATGTTAGCCTTTAAATGCCGGTGGGTCTTCCCTGCTCTCCAACCTCAATGACACTGAATAATGTTCTGCAACCCAACGGTAATGTTTGATGAGAGCGACTTATAATTTTTTTAACACTACAGACAGTGACACACTACCTGAGAATGCCAGTTTGACACAAATTATTGGTAACTAACTAGATATCCAATTTAACAACAGGCTCTTCTGTTGCTAGCACCAATGCTGGCAGAGCAGACTCAGTTTACTCTTCTGTGAGTTCCCGGGTCACCTTGGTGTATGGCGGAAGGCAACCTCCAGCACACATGGCGCCTCCACACGATAACATCCATATACCGACTATGGTATTTTTATTGTGTTGTGTGCATGCTATGCTGTTCATTATGTTATGTAATTCAATGTTTTGGAGGGCATTATGGAAAATGTTCTCTGACATGATTGGGTTGTCAGTGTGGGAGGGGGCAGAAGTTAATAAGTATTGTTCTGATTGCACATTCAGTATACACTAATCCTGTATTTGATACTTTAGCACAATGGTCATGACATATCATGTTGGGGAGGTTTGGGAGCGGGATATGGTTTTCTATGCTCCTATTGCTGGAATAATTATGCTTAAAAAGTACAGTGGGTACATAGGTCTGTTTTTGTTATCATGAAATGTGAGGTCTAAATAACTCTTGCAAAACTAGACAAGTGCTAACGTACCTCAATAGGCACGATGCGAGTATCGCCCTTCTACCAGGGACCTACCTTACCAAAGCAACAGCAGTTGTTATTGCCAAGCGTTGGACTGGTTGTAACTTTGCTTCCACATACTTGTCATATTCCCATGGGGTGTCACTTTTAATTTAAAAAAAGGCACTGCATTTCAACTAATTAGCTCAACCCTTGAAGAACAGGGACAATGTATCATTGCAAGGCACTCTCTATGGGCAATACATATCTATAGTGAAAACGTATGGAACTAACACCAATGACGCTAGTTATTTCACCTCAGTAAGGTCCAAAGTACTATTGCTAGCCCCTGGGGCATTCCTCTGGAGAGGTGATGTTAACGTAGTTCTTCATCCTATGAAAGATAGATTGAATAAGCAATTTGGGCAGGGAAGGTCAGCAGTCACAATGCTTGACAGTATTATTAAAGCACATGACTGGACTTGTGCAGAACGCAGCATCACATGACATGCAAGGTTACGCACTTCTCTGTCCATAATTCCTGGCCCTGGCTGGACTACTGGCTAGCGACTTAGGACTAGAACATTAGAGTTCATTTCACACAGCACCTGGCATGGACCCTATCTGACCACTCTCCAGTCCTTTTGAGTCCGGACCTCCCTGACGGTCACTAAACCTTTTCATTTTCATGGAGGTTAACACCTGGGATGTTAACTGACACAGTCTTCACAGACTCCCTCCAAACAACCATAACTGACTATTTCAGTCACAATTTGGGGTCTGTAGATAGCATGACCACAATATGGGTAGCTTTTAACGTAGTAATCAGGGGGCTTTGCATTTCAAAGTAAGGTGGTGTCCTTAAGGCGCTCAAAACCCAGATGGGAACACCAGAGCTGGAAATTTGCGAGTCAGAGGCTCGACAAGCCGCATCTCCAGCCCTGTTCTGCTAACCAATATTCAACAAAAAATAATGGACTATAACAATACGATGGACAGGAAAGTAAAATACCTTGGCAGCGGGACAACAGCATGATCCTACAAAGAGAAAAAAAAACCAGGCAGACATGCTTAAAAGCCCCTGGGCCCCTAATACAATAACAATGCACACCCAGGACAAAAAGCCATGTCATGACAAGGAGGCTGTTCTTGACACTTTTCCCACATAGTACTCAGGTCTATACACATCTAAGCCACAAGCAAATGCACACCAGACGCATGATTTTTCTAGATAGTATTGCCCTAGCGTGGCTGGGACAGGGACATCTAGAATTTCTCCTACAGCCCGTTCACACAGGCGAAATTGTGTTCATTATTCAGAGGATCCCCAATGGAAAGTCCTCAGGCACATGGACAGCTGCTAGGGGAATTTTATAAAGAATATGACTCCTTACTGGCTCTGCATTTGTTGGTGCTTTTGGGGGAAGCATTTGAAAAACGCATCTTACACCCTTCCATGAGGGAAGCACTTATCACACTACTGAAGCTAGGGAATTTGGCATCAATGTAGATGCCAAAATAACGGCCAAAATATTAGCCAACAGATTACTACAATTAGTTCCCGACCTGGTAGAGATCTACATTTCATAACCTGCAAACACTGTCCTGTCCGCCATACTGAACCAATTAGATCCAGACCTGAAAGCGGCGCGATGTTAGCATACATGACTAAGGCATTTGATTTTATCAAATGGGACTTCCTTTTTCTGAGACGATCTAGGATGGGGCTCCCATGCCCCTTGGTGACCTGAATACGGCTACTTTATACTGATCACTGATCACATGGCATGCATCCGGGTTAATGGGGTGGTTTCTGCTCCTGTATCAGTAACACATAGCACAAGACAGGGCTGTTCACTTTTTCCGTTTTTATTTGCCATAGTGTTAGAGTCCATCACTTGCAAATTACACTACTACTATGCAAACTGCAGCCTCAATTTCAGGAACCAAAGCCTTTTAATATCCCTTTAGGCTTACTATATTGTTGTTTATGTCAAGTATCCCTAATCCAATCTATCTCCTATAATAAGAGCATAATCAAAGTTTGGGTACTTCTCGGGATTGAGCATAAACTGGCGTAAGTACCAAGTCTTTCCCCTCACGTCAGTAACTCCGGTATTCCCTCTAGATTACCCACTTGAATGGTGCTATGGCTCCGCTAAACATCTGGGCATTTGGATTAACCGAGACCCAAGTATCGTTTTTAGGAAAAACTATGACATTCCGATTAGTCATCTGGAGTCCCAGGTTAAGAACTGGTTTGCAGACAGAATAGCATTGATGAAGATGGCTGTCTTTACCAAGTTCCTATATATCTTTAGCAACATTCCTCTGCCACTTACCAACCACTTCTACACAACACTCAGGTCCCTATTAATTTAATTTGCCTGGGCAGCCAAACAAGTGGGCAATACTGATGTTGATGTACATACAGGGCGTGTTTGCAGATCCAGACCTAGAACTATACTCTTTATGTGCTCAAGTCCAATAAGCTCAATACTCGTATCATCGATCTCCTTTCAAAAAGACTTCGTTATTTAATCGGATTTAGCAAATCCCATCCCTCTCAAAGCTGCCTAATATAATAAAATGTCATTCAGGAAAATTGAAATATAGTGAGCTGCATGGAAAAAGCAGGTACCAACTACAATTAAGGTCGAGATATGCACTTCTGTATTCATCCAATTTCCCACTGATTCAAAACCCAAGGATATCACTGACCTCCAAATAGAAAGAGCAGAAAGTATTGAAGCAACTCCATTTGATGCAATTTGGTGATCTTTTTCGCGGAAGGTGTATAAATTCAATTACATACACTGGCTACACCGGCCTTATGTACTCCACTTGTAGCTTTTCTATACTATTGCCTACATGCAGCCTGCAAGGCCGCCTTTCCCCCATTCCAACTTGAACCCCAATACTTCAAGACCCTAAAACCCTTGCTGACATCCACAACTACCCATGGACTAATTACTAGACTCTTTAGCTCCATGCAGGCAGGAGCTCCTATATATACCCAAATGTCTAGAGATCGATGGAATTCAATACTTGACAACCCAATATCCAAAACAGATTGGGTACATGGATGTTTGCAAACTGGTGCATTATCACCTAATAGCAGGGTATGTATTATACACTTGAGGCACAAGTTACTAACTTGTGTAACGATATATCTGTAAGAGACAGTAGTTAGTGATAGATTCCTTACCTTAGAATATCCCCAGGCGTCAGGCTGGATCCGGAAAGTTTTGCGTAGCAGTACCCTTGCGCGTCGGTAGGCGGCGTCGTGCGGCTCCGCGTCCGTCGTCGGCGTCGTGATCGCCGGGATGACGTCGCGGGCAGTACTTAGGCGCCGCCCCTGCGCGCTGACGTCAGTTCTGTACACGACTTTCCGCGCCAGGAACGCAGAGCCATGCAAGAAGCTGACACAGGTGTCTGAAAAATACTAGGGCCCTGAAAGGGATGTCCTTAACCCTAGAAATCAGTTCGCAGAACGGGGAGGATGGGTGGGCGGTAAGGAATCTATCACTAACTACTGTCTCTTACAGATATATCGTTACACAAGTTAGTAACTTGTGCATCTGAAAGAGACACGTTAGTGATAGATTCCTTACCTTAGAATAGATACCCCAGCAATACCAACCCCGGTGGTGGGTCTGCGAACAAAGATCAGACAAGGAAGTCCTGGAGGACAGAACGGCCAAAGAAGCCGTCCCTCCGGACCTGACTGTCAAGGCAGTAATGCTTAGTAAACGTGTGCAGCGAGGCCCACGTAGCCGCCTGACAGATAACCGGCAGCGGAACACCGCGGCCCAAGGCCGTGGTAGCAGCCGTTGCCCTGGTGGAATGGGCACGCAGCCCAACAGGAGGTTCCTTTTTAGCCAAAGAATAGCAGGTCTTGATGCACAAGGTAACCCAGCGGGAGATGGTCCTCTTGTGCACCGCCCGACCTTTTTGGCGCCCACGTAGCCAACAAAGAGCTGGTCATCCACCCGGAAGTGTTTTGTGCGGTCAATATAGAAAGAGAGCGCACGTTTTGGGTCCAGACGGTGGAGCCTCTCTTCCTCTCTGGAAGGATGCGGAGGCGGAAAGAAGGTGGGCAAAGTGATGGTCTGCCCAATGTGGAAAGCAGTAACCACCTTTGGCAAGAAGGACGGACGCGTCCGAAGAACAACCTTGTCTGGATGAACAGACAGAAAGGGAGGTTTGCAAGATAGAGCCTGGAGCTCACTCACCCGCCGAGCGGAGGTGATGGCCACCAGAAAGGCTGTCTTCAGAGTCAGAAGACGAAGAGGACAGTTATGTAGAGGCTCAAAGGGAGCGCACATTAAAAAGGTAAGAACCAAGTTCAAGTCCCACTGAGGCATCACAAACGGAACAGGAGGGAAGAGGTGAGTAATGCCTTTTAAGAACCTGTTAACAACAGGGGACTTGAAAAGGGAGGGCTGATCAGGGAGCCTGAGGAAGGCCGAGATAGCACAAAGATAACCCTTGATGGTACCCAGGGCAGAACCCTGTTGGGCCAAAGAGAGAAGGAACAGAAGGACCTCAGAAAGAGGGGCAGAAAGGGGATTCACAGCCTTTGCTGTGCACCATGCCACAAATTTGTTCCACCTGCAGGCGTATACCACCTTAGTGGAGGGACGCCTGGCTGCCAGAATCACATCACAAACTTCGGGAGGCAAGTCGAAAGGAATCAACTGCCGCCGCTCAATCTCCACGCAAGCAGGTGTAGACTGGACAGGTTCGGGTGGAGGACCGTCCCCTGCTGCTGCGACAGAAGATCCTCCCGAAGAGGCAGACGGATCGGGGGATCTATGCTCATATTGAGTAGCTCGGGATACCAAACTCTTCGAGCCCAGTCCGGAGCCACAAGAATGACTTGGGCCCGGTCGTGCCGAATCTTCTTCAACACTCTGGGTAGAAGTGGTATAGGCGGAAAGGCGTACAATAGACCGCAACTCCACTCGTGACGAAAAGCGTCGCCGAGCGAGTGCCGCCTTGGAAATTCCAACGCGCAGAACTGATGACATTGCGCGTTCTCTTCGGTGGCGAATAGATCTAACCAAGGCTCTCCCCACTGTAGAAAGAGTCCTTGCGCCACTTCCGAGTGAAGACGCCATTCGTGATCCATCATGCACCTGCGGCTGAGTTCGTCCGCCCTGGCGTTCAGGGAACCTGCCAGGTGTTGAACCACCAGGAACATGCCCTGATGTTCCAGCCATGTCCAGAGGCGCAGAGCCTCCTGACAAAGGGTCCACGACCCCACCCCGCCTTGTTTGTTGCAGTACCACATGGCGGTGGTGTTGTCTGTGAACACCTGCACTACCTTCCCTTTGACAGAGGGAAGGAATGCCTTGAGTGCAAGTCGGATCGCCCGGAGCTCCAGAATGTTGATATGGAGCCGGGACTCCGCCCGGAGACCAGAGGCCTCTGATCTCCGCCTCTCCCATGTGACCGCCCCATCCCAGAAGGGACGCGTCCGTCACAACTGTATGCTCTGGCTGGGGAAGGGAGAGGGATCTGCCCATGACCCATTGCCGGTTCGAGAGCCACCACTGCAACTGTTTTGCAGTCCCCTCCGAGATCTGGACGTGATCGGACAGGTTGCCCTGGTGCTGCGCCCACTGGAACTTCAGGTCCCACTGCAGAGCCCGCATATGCCATCTGGCATGATTGACCAGCAGGATGCAGGAGGCCATGAGGCCCAGCAGCCTCAGGGTCATCCGTACCGAAACCCAGGATAAAGGCCGAAAGATCGGAATCATAGCCTGAATATCCCGGACTCGCCGTTCGGGAGGATAGGCCCGAAACTGCGTCGTGTCCAGAACTGCTCCGATGAAAAGGAGCTGTGGAGAAGGAATTAGATGCGACTTCGGCACATTGATGGAGAACCCCAGCGAGTGCAGGAGTTCGGCCGTAGTCTGGAGGTGGGAGACGACTGCCTGGGACGAGCCCGCCTTCAGCAGCCAGTCGTCGAGGTAGGGGAAGACTGAAACCCCTGCCCGGCGCAGATGAGCCGCGACCACCGCCATCACTTTCGTGAACACCCGAGGGGCACTGGTAAGGCCAAAGGGGAGCACGGTGAACTGAAAATGCTCGGGGCCTACCGTGAACCGAAGGTAACGCCGGTGGGCCGGCAGGACGGGGATGTGGAAATACGCGTCCTGCAAGTCCAACGCTACCAACCAGTCTCCAGGGTCGAGGGCAGTCAAGACCTGAGCTAGGGTGAGCATCTTGAACTTCTCCTTCCGGAGGAAGCGATTGACGTTCCGGAGGTCCAAGATAGGACGCATGTCCTCCTTGTCCTTTTGGGCACCAGAAAGTAGTGGGAGTAGCAACCACGCCCTACTTCTGGGGTCGGAACATGCTCGATGGCCCTCTTGGTCAAGAGGGCCGTGACTTCCTTCCGTAGAAGCACCAAGTGATCCCCTGACATGCGGTGGAATTGAGGTGGCATGGCTGGGGGGTGGTCTCGAAGGGGAGGGAGTAGCCCCTTCGGACAATGTCCAAGACCCACCTGTCCGAGGTGATGGTGCGCCAGTGGGGAAGGTGATGGCGGACCCTGCCTCCTACTGGCGTGCCGTGCACCTGAAAGGAGGGACTAGGAGGGCTTGGAGGCCGCGGACGGGTTGGAGGTGGTGGCCTGACCCGCACGCTGGTTGCCCGATCCGCCACGGCGGAATCCACGTCCTCGGCCACGCGAAGACGAGCTGCTGCGCGGGCCGGTGGCTGGGCTGCTGACGTGAAGGGCGCCCTACCGTGGCCACGATAGGGGCGAAAAGCAGAAGGCAGCGGAGGGCGTGTAGCAGAAAGGCCCAGGGACTTTGCAGTAGCCCGTGAGTCCTTAAAGCGCTCCAACGCATGGTCTGCTTTGGACCCAAAAAGACCGACTCCATCAAAGGGCATGTCCATGAGAGTATTCTGGACATCCCCTGAAAAACCAGTGGTTCTCAGCCAGGCGTGGCGCCGGAGCGCCACCGTCGTTGCAATCGACCTGCCCAGCGAGTCGGCGGTGTCAAGGCCACAACGGATAGTGTATTTGGCCGCATCCCTTCCTTCCGCAATGGCGCGGAAAGCAGTGCCTGGACCTCCTCAGGGCACTGGGGCAAAACATCCGCCACCGAATCCCACAGGGAGTGGGTATATCGGCCCAAAAGACAAGCGGTGTTAACGGACCGCAAGCCAGCACTGGAGGAAGAAAAACCTTTCTTCCCAAACTGATCCAGGCGTTTGGATTCCCTATCCGGAGGAGCGGTAGGGAAGGCGGTTTGGGAAGCGGAGGCTTGGACAACCAAGCTCTCAGGAGTGGGGTGGACAGAAAGAAACAGGGGGTCGCCCGGAGCGGGGCGATGGCGTCGTGACACGTTCCGATCCACAGGAGCCCCTGTGTTGGGCTTGGACCAGGCGCCCAAAAGAACGTCAGTGAGGGCGTCGTTAAACGGCAGCACAGTCTCCGCAGAGGAGGCTGCCGGCTGAAGCACCTCTGTCAAGATGTTAGGCTTGACCGTCAAAGTAGGGAGCTGGAGACGTAAGGCCCCAGCAGCCCTACGCAACACCGTACCAAAATTGGCCCCCTCCTCCGTAGCCACGGGAGGAGACAGCATGCCAGTGTCAGGAGAAGTATCCAGACCACTGGCCTCCCCTAGACTCTCTGTCCAGTCCTCATCATACTGACAGTTGCGTGTCAGAGGGTCATCAGACCCCTCCCAGTCCTCCTGGTCCTCCTCTGGTTCAAAATAAGGAGGAGGAGGGACATTTGGGACCCAAGGTCCCATCGGCGCCGGAGCCGGCGTCGAGCGACGTCGCTCCGGGTCCATGTCCGGAGCCGGAAGGAACTGGGGACGCCGCCGCCCGGAGCCCAGGGCGGCGTCGAGAACGGCACCGGAGACATCGGCGCCGGCGGAGGTGTCGTGAGGTCGACCGGCGTCGACGGGGGTTGTGGAGCCGGGATCGAGGCCGGGGCCGAAGCCGGAGCCGGGATCGAGGCTGGAGGCTCGGGCGACGCCGGGGCCGGAGCCGCCGGCGACGCCGGAGCAACCCCATCAGGGCCCGCGGGGCCCGAAGGCGCACCGGAGGGGCCTGAAGGCCCGAAGAGGCGGGCCATGGCCGACAGGAACTCCTGTACCTTGGCCGGATCCGCCCCGAACCCGGGAAGGGCGGGTATGACGGGGGCGACTCCACAGGCAAGTCCGGGGCCGCGGGGCGGGGACGGTGCCGGGAGGGGCCTCAGCCGAGTCGCGAGACCGGCGAGGCGAAGTCCGAGAGCGACGATGCTTCTTGGACTTCTTGTGCTTAGACTTACCGGACGAAGAAGACTTCGACGCCGACGACCGGTGTGCACTCCGCGAGCGACCCCTGGACCTCTCACGCGACCGGGGCTTCGCGGAGCCGAATGCCGGGCCTCGAGGAGCTTTCGAGACCGCTCTCGCAAAGCTTTCGGGTTGAGGGCCTGGCATTCGGGACAAGACTCGGTGTCGTGGCCTCGGCCGAGGCAGAAGAGACACTCCCAATGCGGGTCGGTGACGGACATCATCCGCGCACAGGCGCCGCATCGCTTGAAGCCGGGCATCCCTACGACACCTTAAAGTTGGAAAAAACAGTGAAAAAATCACCAAAAAGTATGGTCAAAAATTGACCAGGGCACTGCTCTTCCCGGATCTGCGCTTACTGGCGCGGAAAAGAAGAACTGACGTCAGCGCGCAGGGGCGGCGCCTAAGTACTGCCCGCGACGTCATCCCGGCGATCACGACGCCGACGACGGACGCGGAGCCGCACGACGCCGCCTACCGACGCGCAAGGGTACTGCTACGCAAAACTTTCCGGATCCAGCCTGACGCCTGGGGATATTCTAAGGTAAGGAATCTATCACTAACGTGTCTCTTTCAGATTTCCATCATTCTATCACAGAATTTATCACACCCCACTTAGCTTGATTAAAAGGAGCCTGAGACTGAACGGTATATTCTTAAGATGTACGGCAACACAAGAAGATTTCCTACACCTATCATGGATCTGCCCATACATCAACTCATACTGGCAGGAAATCATCAGTAAAATCTCAGTAATGACTGAGCATCTCTTGGAGTTGGACCCCAAGATCTGCCTGCTGGTGGAGGTCTGGCATGTTCCGGCAAAAGTGAGGAAGCAAACAGCAAAAGCTTATTACTTGTGAAACAGTATACTGCCATATCTTGGGGGCACCGCCCCCTTCCCACATGTGAACAATGGCTCAAAGATATATACTGCACCAAGCAGCTAGAAACATATGCAGAACTGCAACGCCCTACATCGTGCTCAAAAGACATTTGGACACAGCTGAAATATTATCTACTCAATCACCAGGCCAACAAGAAAAATTGAGAATCTTTTCTTTGCAGTAGCTGCTTAGCTTGTCTAGAGTATTAAAAGTTAAACATTTTAAACCATCCTTTTGTCTCTAGCGAAGGATATTGCTTCGCTGATGATAATTAATGCTGCTTTAATCCCCACTGTTAAACCTCTGCTCTGTCTTGTACTACTGCCGCCATTCATCCTCTCTATCAGGTACTGTTTAGTGTTATTTGTAATTTAACAACGATGTTTATGACATGTTGCGCTCTGTTTTGGTAATTTTTAAATATAAATAAAATAAATAAAAGATATTAAGAAACTAGTACTACATAAAAAATCTATTTCTATGCTAGAAGAAACAAGGTTTGCCCCTTAAAATATGGATAATATTGGGCCCCAGATTGTTGGCATCTGAACAAGCATGGCATGAATTCATTTCAACAGTTTGGAAAACTTAATTTAATTTGCAACGAAAATTAAGAGGGTGGGAAAAGGGACATTTTTGTGACCTCTAATGTGGCAAAAGAGGAGAGGAAGTGAGCAACAGCAGATGGGCTAGGAAGGGATTATAAGAAACTCAGCTTTGGAAGGATTCAGTCTAGGAAAAGTGAGAAGAAATCCTTGGTAACAGTGAGCTAGCATCTCAGGCAAACGACTTTGGCGAGTGACAACACTCAGCGAAACCGAAGTGTAGTTGGCATACTGTTAGACAGATTCCTGCTCCATGCAGCAGCTGTGAGGTTTCAGGCATTAAATAGCATGGGTGCATAGACTGAGCCTTGAGGGTACAAGGACAGCGTCACACCTGCACAAAAGGGGGGCGATCAGAGAGAAAAGTTTACACCGGGCCAGGACTGAGCTTCACTCACCCACACAAATGGCCACAATGGACATGAAATTCTCATGATGTGCAATGTCAAAGATTGTGGACGGACTAAGAAGAACAATAAAACAGACACTTTTAATAAGCAGAAGGTATTAATCACAGCTTGGATGGCGGCAGATTCTGTGATGCATCAGAGATGAAAATCAGATTGTGTGTTGAAGAAGGCAATGACTAGAAAAGTGTTGCTCTTAAATGGTGGGGCTGTGATGGGCCAGAAGTTGGCTTGTTCTCTGTAGATCATGTTAGAGACACAGTTGTCTGGTGCTATTGGCGAGGAGGATAAAGTTAGCCTTGGTGGGCTTCCCTGTCAAATACGCTGTTGATACCCTGGCGTAGACAAGGGCAAAACAGTCTTTGGGATGATGGATGTTGCTGCTTGTTGAAACTTTCAAGGAGAGCTTATTGTTGTGGGCATGCTAGTATATTTTGATCTGTTTGCCTGGAGTCAAACATGTGTGATGGTGTGAAGATGCCCTGTTTTGATTGTGTTATAAAGGATGGCAGGAGGATAAATCAATTCACGATACATGTTATCAATATGATTTTCTAGTTTATAGATTTTTTAATGAAGATGCTATTAAAAACATTGGATCCCTCTGCATTTATTGGCAGAACACGTCTAGGTTTAAGATGGAATGTTTAATAACTTTGAAAAGAAATCAATTTCGTTTGAAGCCTCTTTGCTAGACATAGTGGGTGGAGCATACGGTATTAAGTATGGGGTAACACTTTTTTGTTTGTGGGGACAATGTAAAATACCTCATCCACATGATTTTGTCTGCTAAGGTATTGGGTGAAGTTTTCTACTGATTCAATCGGTGTCTTACTTGTTGTAAGGCTTCCTACGAGTGTTTCAGCTAGCCAAGTGTCTTACAAAGTAATGTTGGTGTCAGAGTTGAGGGATTTGGGACAAAGAGAGCATGTGACATAAGCAGCAGCAAGAAGGGAAGCCAAACTCTGGATGAAGTTCCATATTTCTGAGAAGAGCCACGTTATGGCCTGAGATAAAAGAATTGCTGTCCAGAGGCCTTGCGCCTTTTCCCCACAGAACATGCAACATGGGCAAAAAGGTACATTTCCTCTCTAGATCAAACATTACGTGCAGTGTCCTACAACAGAGAAAGGGTAGTGTAAAAGGGAGTGCATCAAGTCCATAGTTTATGTACCATTGGATTGTTTAGCTATTAATTGTTAAGTTGACAGTCTTTGCTCTTGTGGGCTGGGCAGCATGAACATAAAATGACACACTGATTTTCTAGTTCTTTTTATTGCGTTTTGAAGTTGCATACTTAGCTTCCTCCATCCATCTTTTAGAACTCTTACAGTTTTCTGGAAACCTTGAGCATGATATCTGGTGCTCCCTTAAGACGTTGTGATGTCTCAAAAATCCATATTTTTCACCGGCAGTAAGGTGGGAGAAGATGGCGCCACAGTATGCGACTCAGGGTAGAAGGAACAGGAGCAGACTGCAGTACCTCTGCTATGTGGAAAATGGCAAACCAGAGCACAAAGGTGTAGACCCGTGGGGTGAGGAGTGCAAATAACATGGGAGGAGGAGTCGGCACAGAAAAGTGCAGCAACCAGGGGGACCAACCCAATGGAATGCGGTTGCATGCCCAGAGTTTGAGGCATGGAATAAACAGGCAACCAAGCCAGAGGAAAAGGGGATTGGCTAAGGTAGGAGGCGAGCTCTTCCATGGGGCAAGTTGTGGCTAATGGGCCCAGAATGAGTCCCTGAGGTGGTGCACCCTAGTGCTGGGCTGGCGTGGAATGGGGTAGCAATGGGACAGGGACCACAACCCTTTTTTATGGTGCACTGAGACGGTTATCTGCTTGGGGTCCTGACTGTGGTAGTCGATGCAGGGATCCGGGATCTTTTCTTGCCTGCACCAGGTGTGGCTGGGAGTGGGCGGGGGTCAAACCTTCTCCTGTTATTACAATGACCCCCACCCCTGTTGTGATTAGACCAGGCACCTACAGAGGGCCTGGGCATGCCACAGCATCTGCTTGTGGCGAACCCCATAGGGGAAAGGGAGGGAGGTGGGTTCCCCTTACTCGTCTGAGTGTGCTGGTGTTTTGCTCATGGCGCAGAAGGCCCAGGAAGAGTGCTAATCTCGGAGGTAGATTTAAGAATTTGGACTACAGTGCAACCAGTGGCACCAACCAGTTTATTGGCTGAAGTACTCGTGGCAGAGGTAGTCCTTGAATCAGACAGACATCTTTAGGCGTTTTGGGCCACTAGCTGTACACTGGGGAGTCTTTGACAGAACAGGGGGAAGACAGACATAGATCCCCACATATCTTTCTCCAAAGTGTCAGACATCACCTCACAATGGGGCAAAAAACAGCACCTGCCCCCAACAGTAACTACAAAATAAAATGGACAAATACATCACCCTCTGTCGGCTCAACAGCGCTGCTAGCAGGCCCAGCCCTCACCTCCAGAGGGTGATCAACAGTAGCCAAATAATGAAATAGACACAAAAGTGCAAGTGATTCAGGCCTCCAGAGTGGCACTAAAAAATAAGAAGTGGAAGCAGATGTTACCCCCATCCAACTGGACCTCTGCAAGGTTGCAGACAAAGTGTCATATGTAGAGGTCCAAATCTCATACGCTGTCACTACCCAATGCACAACGGTATTCCGGATGGAAGCAAAGACCAAAGACTTAGCAGAGCAGGTGGAAGACAAGGAATGCAATGCCAGAAGGAATAATATCCACATTGTGGAAATCTCAGAGGGTGCGGTGGGTACCAATCCTGAACAATTCCCATGGCCATGGCTTGAATTCTGGAGGCCCAAGACAGACCTTTGTACCTGCTTTGTGGTGCCTGCATAATCAATCAATCAGGGGTTTGTTAAAGCGCGACTACTCACCCGCAAGGGTCTCAAGGCGCTAGGGGTGGGGGGGGGGGGTTGCAGGTTCCATTCCATCAAGGAGGGGGTCTGTCGAAGAGCCAGGTCTTGAGGTTTCTTGCGAAGATGGGGAGTGATGTTGTCTGTCTGAGGTGGAGCGGAAGGGCGTTCCATGCTTTGGCCGCGAGGAAGGAGAAGGAGCGGCCTCCCGATCTGGTCTTTCTGGTGCGGGGGACCACGGCGTAGGAGAGCTGGGCTGATCGTAGGGTCCTTTGGGGTGCGTGGAATTTGAGTCGGCTGTTCAGGTATGCTGGTCCGGTGCCGTGGAGGGCCTTGTGTGCGTGGGTGAGCATCTTAAAGGTGATTCTCGCCTCGACGGGGAGCCAGTGGAGTGTGCGCAGGTGCTGGGAGATGTGGCAGTGTTTTGGCAGGTTGAGGACCAGTCTTGCGGCGGCGTTCTGGATGTTCTGTAGCTTGCGGGTGAGGTTTTTGTTTATTCCGGCGTAGAGTGCGTTGCCGTAGTCGAGTCTGCTGGTGACCAGGGCGTGAGTGACGGTCTTTCGGTGTTCGAGGGGATCCATTTGAAGGTCTTACGAAGGAGGCGGAGGGTGTGGAAGCAGGAAGACGAGACAGAGTTGATCTGGCGGTCCATTTTGAGCTCGGAGTCCAGGATGATTCCCAGGTTACGTGCGTGGTCTGTGGGGGTTGGCGGGTTTCCGAGGGCGGGGGGCCACCAGGTGTCGCTCCAGCCGTCGGGGTTTGGGCCCATGATGAGTACTTCTGTTTTGTTGGTGTTTAATTGTAGGCAGCTGTTTTTCATAGAGCCCTAACTTCAAGATCTCCACCAGGTGCCCCTCCCAGGGCTAACATAGGTAGATTTTGAACTATGTGGACCGGATCAATATTCTTCATGCTGTCTACTTCAAAGGAGACATTATCTTATCTTTGATTAACAAAGTTATTGTATTTCTGGATTATATTCAACAAGTCCAGCAATTGTGGAAAGCTCTCCAGGAGTGAAACAAAAGATAAGGGCTATTCAGTTGGACTACAAACTTCGATACACATTCAACCTCAAAGCCCTACTCCAGGGTACTCACTATTTTGAAAATCCAGTATCAGCATAGTTCTAGGTGGAGGAACTTCATACTAGGCCATCTGCCTAACCAGGGAGATGTATCAGAGTATGTAAGGCCCACTAACTAAGCCAAGATTGATGGAAAGTGACACCAGAGACATCAGTTTGGCAGTTGAGCAAAGAACCTTATAACCGATATGACAGAACACACTGAATCATAAGCAGGGAAGGAAGAAACATCAGGTGCTTAGCCCATGTGAGAGCCAGACTTTAATGGCCAAAACGCTGCCACTAATGATAAAAAGTCATAGGGAGGCAGGCGATTGGTAAAACCCAACCCCTTGATGTACATCTGGCTTACAGGGACTCTCGATTGGTAGTCAACAAGACAAACAGTTGTTTAAAGGGGGATCACTGACAACAAATAATAAGTGGCGCTAAGAGAGTAGCATATACCCAATATAAGCCCTATCTGTTACATATGAGGTAACCAATAGATTAATCTAGTCTGCTTATATCATGCTTGAAGAGTGAAGTGATGGATACTTCTGAGGAGTTATGAGTGTAGGGTGGGGGGATTGGGGAATCCTACAGTTTGCTTTAAATTTTAGTTTTATGCAGCCCAATACAATGTGCCAAATAAAAAAAGAGGAGTCACTGTTCTCACCAAACGTAAATCATGATAGTGCACAAGAAACGTCTAGTTTTTATTTTAACCTGGAATTTGAACAGCTTAAATGAAAAAATTGAGATGTGCGGTTTTACAATACATTAAGAGACACACTCCTATGGTGCGAAAGCTTCAGGAAACACCTCCTGGGAACCAATAATGTCTTCCTGGGGAGGTACAGTTCTACAAGAGCATTTCACATAGGGATCAAGTCCCGTGGCCATTTTAATACATAGAAAATTCCCTCTAAAAATAACAGGGCACAAGACAGATGCGCAAGGTAGATATCTAACTTTAACGGGGGACCTAGGAGGCCAAACGTGAAATCTGATATGCACTTCTATTTCTCCACCTTCAACGCACACGCAACTAAAGGAAGTGGGTACATGGATCACGGCCAGGGATTACAATAAAATGGCCGACCTAAAAATGACAGGGATTAAGACTGCTGGGACAAGGTCACAATCGACTCTCCACCCCAAAAAAAGGAAAAAAGGACCAGCTGCAGGAGCTGGACAGATTCCCTGGGGCTAGTAGGCATTTGGAGACACTGGTAGAGACCAACCATTGAGTATACTTCTCTGCAGCACATTCAACCTACTCCCAATTAGATCATTTCTTACTCCAGACGTCAAATATTTCTTGGGTAATGCTGAACCACGCACCTGTGCATATAATTATTGGTAGGGCCAGGAAATCGCCACATGTGGTGCGGAGATTAAATGCATGGTGGCACAAAGATGCAGCATTCATGCAATACCTCACTGCCGAGACAGAAGCCTACTTCAAGCTAGACACAAATATGGTGGGGTCGGCTGCCAATCTCTGGAAGGCATATAAAAAGTGATCAGAGGCTGGGCAATACCATATCAATACAATCAAAAAAAGAATGAAAGAGGAATCCCTGGCCACAAGAGTATCCAGGCTTCTACAATTCGAAAGTGAATATATCACAAGTAATGGATAAGCCTTTCGTCAACGCATAGATCTGTATTATCTGCATCTGTATTAACATCAGACAGATCTCCCTTGATGCACCAAAACAAAACTGAGAAATTATTGCAATGGTTAGCAATGAAACAAATACTGATTGTAGTCCTGAAGACAAATGACAATGAAGGAAGAAAGATCGTGGACCTGAGGGCTTTAACCAAAACTTTCACTGATTATAATCAGATATTATAGGAAACTGTACAAATCTTGCACCCTGATTGACCAGTCAGTGTGGGCTTGGTAGAAGACCTACCAGTGACCTGCCTCCCAAGGAAAGAATGAACAGACTAAAATGCACCCCTTACAATTGAAGAAGTGTCTGAGTCCTTAAAGTGTTTGGACAGTGGCAATACACCAGGACCAATTCGCCAGTCGGTGGAACTATGGAAGCGGCTGTCTTTCCGCATGAGGCCTCATCTATGCAAAATGTTGGGAAGGCAATATCAATGGGGTAGTTACCCACAGTTTTGAGAACAGCTACTATTATAATAGTCCCGAAACCAGGTCACACACCAAGCGGATGCAGCTCCTATCACCATATAGCTTTTATTAATGCTGAAAATAAAGTAATTGGAAAAGCCACAGCTCAGATGTTCTTAATCTTTTGGCTACTGCGGATACCTTATGAATCACTATTAGATGCCAGGGACCCTGGCCTAAACAATTTCTATGAACTGAACCTCAAAACAAAACACAAAAATACAGAAGCAAGTATACATCAAACAAATACATAAATTATGAAGTATTTTATTTAATTCCAAATAACAAAAAAATCCCAAAATTTACATTTTAATGGTAAGGTTGGAGCTTTTCAAAATAAAGTTCTATTTCTAAAAGACAAAGAGTTAGACTCAAGTATATCACTTTGAATTTTTTGTTCCTAATGTATGCTCTCTTTTTGTCAACACAACCAGTACTTTAGTTAAGGCCATCCATCGTCAATTTTTTTTCCGTTCCACCGCTCCCATAAATCAAACAAATGATACCAACTTAACTATTAGCCTTCAATTTAAAATTCCTTCACATTTAGAAAGACTTTTACAATTTTACATTTTGCTTTTCTTTCTATATATACTTTAATAATCAGCTAATATTAATTCATTTTCTAAACAGTTGCAGACCCCTTGTGTAGGTGTTGTGGACCCTAGAGGTTAATGGACCCCAGGTTGGAGGCGGTGGTATGCCTGTTTATTACTCGGCAGGCCTGCTGGCTGCGCTCAATGACTGCCTACATGGTGACAGGGAGGGCCCTGAAATGTGAATTTAACCACCAGAACTCACAGAAATAGTGCTAAGTCTACTATATGGTGGCAAGTATGGGCCAATCTCTCACAGGTGATTCGAGTAGTGTTAAATTATTGGCATAGGGCAAGGCACTGGATAGCTTGGCATGGGCGACAACCCTCCCGTGACACAGAACAGAGCTCACACAAGTAGCAAGGCTGGTGGGGTTTTTGTGCTGAAATAGTATCAGCATCTCAAGGGTGGGTGACATCTGGGACACCAGCTATATAAAATCCTTTCAAGAGCTCTCCAAGGCATTTGATCTCCACAAGTCCCAATTTTATAAATACTTACAAGGCTTAGGTGGCTAGGGTATCCCTACCCTGCCCCCTTATGTTTTTAAAAAAAAATGTTTTTGATGTGGCGGCAGGCAATTAGATCTCTCCATGAGATCTGTCAGCCCAGAGGATCCTCCACGGCATGACATATACACATTTAAGCCTTAAATGCTCAAAAACTATTGAATAGATTTACAGCAAATCACAAAAACCACTTTTTCTGAACCAAGATCTAGCTTTCTAACAAATTTGTTGTAAATCGATTCCGCGGTTTGGGCTGTAGCTGTGTCTAAAGTTTCCATGGAAAAATGAATGGGGGAAACGTGTTTTGGAACCACCCACCCCCTTTTTCTCTGCCACCGCCAGATGGATCGCCCCGAAACTTTCCAGTTAAGAGCTGAGGTGGAAGAACATTTCTTTGGAAAGTTTTGTGACGATTCATCAAACGGTACCAAAGTTATTAGGAAAACAAAAAATGCTTTTCCTATGGAAACGTAGTCCTAACTACAACTCTGCAGTGGCAATTGAACTGGTTCATATATATAAATGCATATTTCACTAGTTGTACTGCAAGTTAATGTTTGTTAGTGTACTGTTACCATGGGTTTGATCTTTAAGAATGCCTCTGCATTCGCCTGGCATACTGTGTTAATTGTCTCTATATTTGTTTATAGAGCTATTTAAAAATAAACTAGCTCAGATTTTCAATTTTCAAGGTTGTCATTAGACAAATAAATGGGGGACATTGCAGGAATTCTGCTGCCTCATCAGTAGATGTACAGATATATACAGAGAGCTTCTGCAAAAAAGCTTTTGCTAAACAGTAGCTTTTCTACTACCGGTATATCATCCAACGGGCAAGTCCACATAATTAGAGTATACTCTATCAAGTGCATCGAAGGTCCTACATGGGCAGCTTGATGACTACATATCACTTCGTGACTGTGTAACATTTCCATCCCTATCACTCTGTCATCACCTTTCCTGTCCAGGTCTGTTCAGCACCATATTTGAAGACTACCCTTTTTAAACCTCTTATATCCCACCCATCACGGGGTAGTGAAAGCTCCCAGCATACATCCCAATTGTACTTTGTGCCATCCCTATTTGGGCACACCAGGCTTCACTGGATTTTGGAGCCACTCCACTTTGTTGGGAGGGGGAGGGGGGAGGAGGGGGCTACAAAGTAGCACAGTTTATTGACTTCTGGGGAAGCCTATGTTGGAGCAACTAATCCAGGTGTTTCATACATGGGGGCTACATATTTAGTGAGTGCCTGGGCTGCGCCACTTTGTCTTTTTTTTCTATTTACCTGCTGTTGGCTACTGCATTAGGGCTGGCTTGTTTTTATTATGTTAGTGTGTATCAGTTTATCGTGTTTTTTTGTAGGCTGGCGTGTGCCTGTATGAGGTTTTTAGTGGCTTGCTCTTAAAAGCAGTCTGAGGCTTCTTTTTTGGTTGTTCTTTTCTGAGCTTTTGTGACGGGCAAATGAATTCACAAACATCATTGCACCTTGCCCTCTCCTCACAGTGATGAAATGAGCGACAGCTGCAGGAGACAGTATTTATCACATGATGTTCATCATTCCCATCCAGTCCTCTTTCAGGACCCGTTGCAGGCCTTGATGAAGTTTTATACAAAGGTGCTGGAAAAATCAAAGGGGGAACTCCACCTTCTGAAATTGTCCCAGTTGTTAGTCTACTCCCCGTCCTCTGTGGCCTCTCCAAGTATGACGCCAAGGAAGTGAGATTTAGAGCAATGACGATTACAAGTCAGTATCACAGTCAGTTGCACTGAAAGACTATGGATGAAAAAGCTATTTGTGGGAGGAGGACGTGCAGTTCATAGGGAAGCACATTCAGAATCTATAATAGTTATGAGACTACCCTCCCTTGGCTACCTGCAAACAAAGCTTTAAAAAAAAAGATTCAAATTTAATATTCTTACAGAGCACACCGAGACCTAAATTGTCGATATCAACCCACACCATTCTCAACATCCTTATCTCACCCTGACTGGCAACCTTCTCCCATAACAGAATATCCTCAACCCCTAACATCACTACCAACAATCCACATCGCACACCTACCACAACCCTCCCTACAGAGTCCTATTCCCACATCTCCTGCGATACAAACAAGCCTCCCAGACACTCACCATCCTCACATTATAGTCTACCCGCCTCTTCTTAAACAACGGTCTCCAAACCTCACAGCATACACACCATACTCTGGTGGTAAGCACTAATCCCACAAATCATCTACCCGTAAACCCCTGGATAATTCATATTCACCACCACCAAATCGCTTACTGGGTGCCCTCATAAATGCAAGATCTGCTGCATGTATACAACAAATACAACTTTATCAATTTCCATGGATCCCATTTCTAAGTTATCACTGAGACATGATTCAATGACTCCTCCTTGGCTGATATAGCCTATCGTCTCCCCAGAGGCCACAACATCCTAGGACAGATAGCGCGCGCTGGAGGGGAATCAATTTTGGTGATTTTATGTGTGCTTTTTTTACTGTGTCCTTAAACCTGTGTTTTTAAATGTTTTAAATGCACTGTACCTCATTCGCTGAAAACTTTGCTGATCCCCGGTCCACCTCGGCTCTACGTGCCGCTCGTGTGGAGGGACGCAGCTCCTCCCCCTGCCCTCGATACTTCCTGGTGGGGTCACAGTATAAAACACATGACTGGCCGGCCGCGCAGTGACAGATAGCGCGCGCTGGAGGGGAATCAATTTTGGTGATTTTATGTGTGCTTTTTTTACTGTGTCCTTAAACTTGTGTTTTTAAATGTTTTAAATGCACTGTACCTCATTCGCTGAAAGCTTTGCTGATCCCCGGTCCACCTCGGCTCTACGTGCCGCTCGTGTGGAGAGACGCAGCTCCTCCCCCTGCCCTCGATACTTCCTGGTGGGGTCACAGTATAAAACACATGACTGGCCGGCCGCGCGCAGCGGGCGCGCCGCTGGCGCGCCTAAGGCAAGCCCGTCTGCGCCTGGGTCGCGCCCAGCGTCAGCCATGCTGTCCGTTCCCAGACAGCCACAAGAACTACACTGACTAGGGACCAAATTTTTGAGCTTCAGCCCAAACAATGCTCCAATCCTATACTTATTAATCCCTGCACACTAGATAATGAAGGTCATAATCAGAGACTATACTGTAATGACTGCACCTTTGAATTTAATGATATCGATACCGATTTAGGCAATATATGTAAACCCTTGAATAAAGTCCCATTTTTACACTCTTTGACCGCCAACAAAAAATATAATGTTAACATTAAAGCATGTCTTATAAACTGCAGGTCTCTTCCCAAGCACGCAGATGATATCTGGCTACTTTTAGAAGCAGGAGCTTGGGAGATCATATTCCTCACAGAAACATGGTTAAGAGAAAGCACCACCCCAGATATTAGTCTGGCAATCCCCAAGGGCTATAAAATAGTCATAGAAAATCGAATTGGCAACAGACTAGGTGGTGGACTTGCCATAATCATAAAAGAGGAATGGGAAATATTATATAAAAGGATCGAATCCATGGACCTGCTTGAAGCAATGTTTTTTAATGTTATAATCTCCTCCACTCTTTCCATTGCAGGAGTGTTGGTTTACAGACCTCCAGGATCCAAACCCATTGAATTATGAAATATTTGTGACCTGATTGCTGACCTTTCACTGAAATATGCAAATTTGATAGTCCTGGGCGACTTTAACGTCCATATGGACAACATACTATGTCCTCTGGCCTCTCAATTGGAGGACACTCTCAGAGGATTAAACCTTAACCAACTGGTCACTATGCCTACACATGTGGCAGGTCACATATTGGACCTTATCTTTACCAACATCCCATCCCTTACCACAGAGAACCCCATCCCTATTGCATGGTCGGACCACAGTCTAATTTCTTTTAATTTAACTTTTACTACAAATTACTATCATAGGGAAATTAAACACGATGTCCGTAGAAACTGGAGGAAAATCACCCCTGAAACTATGGGCCCTGCATTATCTAACACCCCCTTACTACTCACTGGAGAACCTAATAAGGATGCGGAAACCTTTAATCATTGGGTTACCTCTGCCATAGACAAAATAGCCCCTATGAAAGTGATGAAATTAACCAGGAACAAACCCTCAGCTCCCTGGTTCACACCTGAATTACAAGCAGAAAAAAGCCGCTGTAAAACGCTTGAACGGATATGGCGCAAAACTTACTGCACTGAGATGAAAAACATTTATAGGAAAGCAGTTAAGCACTTTCATGGGCTGAAACGTATTTGTATTAAGGATTTCATTGCCAACCAAATTAGACGATCAGATAGTTCGACCAAAGAAGTCTTTAAAATTGTTCAAGGCTTCTTGCAACCAGAGACCATGAAAAGTAATATAACTCAGTCCGATACTCTTTGTGAGAATTTATCTAGTTTCTTTCAGGAAAAAATTCAAGATATTTACTCCTCATTTTCGGAGATTAATACCTCCAACACTCCTCTGAAATCCCCTACAAATACCTGGTCGGAATTTATTCCTTTTGACTCCGACTCTTCTCTCAGTCAATTGAAAAAAATAAAATCTGGATCCCCTTTGGATCCTTGTCCCGCTAGGTATTTTAACCTACTTGCCCTTTTGATTAACCCTTCTCTGAATCAGCTCTGGAATACTTCTTTTACATCCGGCACCTACCCGTCCATCTGGAAAACTGCAATTGTCCAACCCATCCTCAAAAAGGAGAATGCAGATCCTACCGTACTAAAATTTTTTAGACCCATCTCCCTACTGCCAGCACCTGCCAAAATCCTTGAGAAAGAAGCACAAAAGCAGTTATCCCACTTCCTAGAAATTAATAATTTACTACACGACTCTCAGTCTGGATTCAGAGCTGGCTACAGCTCCGAGACAGCTCTGTTGGAGGTAACTGAAACAATCCGGGAAACCTTAGACAAGAACAACTGTGCAATGCTGGTGCTGTTAGACCTGTCAGCAGCATTTGACACTGTGTCACACAAGATCCTTCTTGACAGGCTAAGACAATTGGGAGTTTTAGGGACCACTCTGGCCTGGTTCAGTTCTTTTCTTGAAGGGCGGACCCAGAAAGTAAGGCTGCACCCTTATGTCTCATCACCACGATTGGTGAAATGTGGAGTTCCTCAAGGGTCGGCTCTTAGCCCCACTCTTTTTAACATTTACCTTGCGCCCCTAGCTACTCTTATAGAGCAACATGGCGTGGGTGTCATCTCATATGCTGATGACACCCAGCTAGTGTTCTCTTTTAAAGACCATTCAGAGGCCGCATTCACACATTTTAAGGAATTTCTGATTGACATATCTACCTGGATGACAAAGAATTGTCTGCAGCTGAATGCTGACAAAACTGAGGTTTTGTTTTTTAACCAGCCTTCCCCCCCCACTCTGATCTCTGGTGGCCTTCACTGCTCAATCCCCCTCCACAGCCAGTGTCCTCAGCGAGAAATCTGGGCTTTAAGGTGGATAACACTCTTTCATGTAAATCCCAGATAAGTCTCGTGACATCATCCTGCTTCTGGAAAATGAAGGCATTACGAAGATTTCTTCATTTCCTTCCAATGGATTGCAGGAAAACTATTGTACATGCATTGATAACCTCAAAATTAGACTATGCCAATAGTCTATATCTGGGTATACCAATGTATCTGCTAATGAGACTGCAGATAATACAGAACGCAGCCGCAAGGCTTATTAGAAATGTTCCTTTAAGGCACCATATCTCTCCCCATTTACTAAGTCTTCATTGGCTGCCCGTAAAAAAACGCACAGAATTTAAGGCGCTCACTCTTGCCTATCGGGCAATAAACGGAAGTGGCCCCCTCTATCTTCGGAAAAGAATTCATAAATCCTATCAAGCAAGAAACCTAAGATCTAATCATCGTGAACTTCTTACCATCCCTCGTTTTGCTAAGGCTAGAACAGGAGGAAGATCCTTTACCGTTAGAACCACAACTTTGTGGAACTCTCTGCCCGTATACATCAGAAAGGCTAACACGGAGCTATGCTTCCGGAAACTTTTGAAAACATGGCTCTTCAGTCTTCCTTAGCACCTGTGAAATCACTACTTCTATCCCCCCCAACTCTCTTTCTGTCTTAAGCGCCGGGACACTCGCGTTGGGAGTAGCCGTGCGCTCTATAAGCTACATAACATAACATCCTACTAGCTAACAGGAGTTTAGGCTGGGGAGGTGGGGTTGCATTGGTCCACTACTTCAGATAACTTGACTGTCCCTCATTTGACTCATTTGAATATATCCTCCCGATGTTCACACCTTCCCCTACCTTCACAATGGTCATTGCTATTATCTATCACTCGCCTAGAAAATCCCGGGCCACCTTTCACTAAGATATCTTAAATGTAGCCCAATATATCAACACTATCCAATCAGGCCATACCATTAGGTGACATGAATATAAGGACTGATGCTCAAACACTTACAGGCAAAGCTTAATCGAAGGCTCAGATGCCTTCAATTTTAAACAACTAGTTAAGGATTCCACCCATAAAGGGGGGCATTGCTCAAACTCCTTGACATCTTCTAGGTATCAAAGGCAGACAACATCTTAATAAAATTCAACACTGATGAGCCACTTCATACCAGACCATTGTTGGTCTACATGGTACTCCCTCTCACTCTGCAGCAAAACCTGAATAATCTTGAGCCGGCAGCCTTCACACAAACACTTTATGCAATCCCGGACTCCTCCCACCCCACTCAATTTAACAGCAGAAATCTTAGACCATCAGTATCTGAATTCCAAGCTAACCAAGGATCTAGATTATCTGGCTCCCTACTCACTCAGGATTCAACATCCCTTTAACCCAACTAATTGGTTCAACAAGTTGCGCCAACTGAAAAAGTCAGGGAGAGCACTAGAAAGACGCACTGGCGTAAAACTATGTCTCCCACTGACTGTACTGTTGTATACACGTTAAAAGCTACAAGGCTGCTTTCACGATGGCAAAAAAAAATGTAATACCAGTCTCGCATCCCGCATCCTCCAACTCTACCAAGAAGCTCTTCTGCATATACAAGGAGACATATCTTAAACTGCTCCATAGCTAGTGGGGGCTTAACCTCTTAAACATGCCATCATAAACCCTATCCTACAAAAAACCCTCAATGGATATGAATATCCTGGACAATTACAGACCCAGCTACTGCCTCCCTTGTGTGGCCAAAGCACTTTCAACAGTAGTCTCCCATCAACTAACACTACTTTGAGCCCTATGGCCTCCTCAGTGACTTCGAATCAGGATTCATGCCGAAAAGTAGCACTGAATCCACTCTCTTAGCCGTTAAGAGAGGAACTCCTATCTGCCCAAGATCAGGATGGAATCATCAGCAGCCAGAGGAGGCATGGCCCTTGTATGGTTTTCTGCTTCCTTTAAAACCACGCACACCATGAAAAACTAGGCTTGTTTCTGTATATTACAGTTTACATTCTCTGTGGTGTTCCCCAAGGTTCAGCACTCAACATATATATATATATATCTATATAGATATATATATATGTATATATATCTATATAGATATATATATATATATATATGTTGAGTATATATATATATATATATATAGATATAGATATAGATATATATATATATATATATGTTGAGTGCTGAACCTTGGGGAACACCACAGAGAATGTCAACTGTACTATACAGAAACAAGCCTAGTTTTTCATGGTGTGCGTGGTTTTAAAGGAAGCAGAAAACCATACAAGGGCCATGCCTCCTCTGGCTGCTGACGATTATATGTATCTATATATATATATATATATATCCTAGCCAGCAGGTAGTTATAGTTAGGACCAAAGTTTCCATAGGAAAATTGTTTTTTGTTTTGCCAATAACTTTGGCACCGCTTGACGAATCTCAATGAAGTTTTCATAAAACTTCCCTTTTTGGTTCAGCAGCTGTGTTGAAAGTTTCGAGGTGATCAGTCAAGCCGGGGACGTTAAAAAAGGGGGGTCCCAAAACGTGTTTTTCACATGTTATGTCTATGGGGATTTTTCATTTTTTGAACACGACTACAGCCCGAACTGCTGAACGGAATTACACCAAATTTGGCAGAAAGCTAGATGTTGGTCCAGAAAGCGTGCTTTTTGAGATTTGGTGTAAATCCGTTCAGTAGTTTTTCAGATATCTAACTTAAAAAAATATTGATATCTGGGGACGCAAGTCCTTGCAGTGGACTCGCAGAACAAAAATTTGATTTGCTGCCAAAACTTCAACCAAGAAGTGTTGGCAGCCATCTTGGGACTCGGCTTGAAGCAAAGTCCCAAAAACAAAGTAAAAAATAAAGAAAAGGGGGCATGGTATGAATATCCTGACCCCCTAGATATGGTGGGAGGGGGTCCCTCAAGGATCCTGCTGGGTTAAAAAGTATTTTCTTTTAAAATTTGCTGCGGACACGCGGTTGGATCCGCAAATCCGTGGCAAAAATATAAAAAAATAAAAAGGATGCAGGTCTTTTTATAAACCCCCGGGGGCATGAAAGTGGGGGATTCATGGAGCACCCCTGTCAGGCTTATAAAAAGCCCCTGGAACCGCAACCTCCCCGGGGCAAAAACACAATGAAGGGGGTCCACTGCGGGGACTACCTCCACCCCGGGGCCAACGTTAACATTGGAGGGGGAGCCCTGGATTGCCCTGGGGACCGCCAACCCCCAAGGGTCGGCTCCAGCAATGTCCCAGGGTGCCCACCCCCGGGACACTGCAGTTTTCTATGGCTGGGACCAGGGCATCTAGGCTAGAGGCCAGGCCGCGAAGGATGGGGCTCCCGGGCCGACATCGGCCTGGGGAGGGAGGAGGGGGGCCGCGCGGCCCCATACCCCTTTAAAAAAAAAAATGAATAAAGGCTGGGCCCGAGGGGATAGGGTCCCCGGGGCCAAAATTGACATGGGAGGGCAGCCGCACGGCCAGCCTTCCTCGTTTAAAAAAAAATACATTTGAAAAAAAGGGCAGGCCCGGGAGAAGGGGGGTCACGCAGCCCCCCTATCCATTCTAAAAATGTTTGGCCCCAGAGGATGGGGTCCCGGGGGCCAAAAAGGGCCCAGGTAAGGGGGCCACACGGGCCCCCCTCCTTTATAATTATAAAACTAGAAAATGGTACCGGCACGATGCCGGAGGACCCACCCCCTTTCTCCACCACTCTGCGAAAGCACCTCTTGCTGCACTGCTGGTTAGGGGATGAAGTTCCCTTGGCTGCTGAGGGTCCATAGGGGCCAACAAGACCTCCTGTTACCTCCAGTAAGTCCCAAACAGCTGAATTGCTGAGAGATGATCAGAGGCCATGCCCCCTTTCTCCACCACTCTGCAAACGTGCCTCTAGGTGCACTGCTGGTAGGAGATCTATGAATGAGTGAGTAGCTGTGTAAGTAAAGGCATGGGTGTGTGAATGGATTTGAGAATGGTAGTGTGGAAGTTGGAGTGGGAGCGTCCGAGATTATGTGGATGATATCATCAGTGATGTCACTTGAGATGTCATCAGTGATGTCACTGACCATGTCATGAGTGATGTAATATGTGAGCTCATAAGCAGTGCATTGCGTGGGCAAGAGTTATAGTTAGCTCTCTCCAAGGGGGGTGGGACTGCATGGCCCCCTCCTTTTTTTGTCGTAGATCCTGTGGTAGTCCCCGGGGCCATATATGGCCCGGGACGGGGGTCGCGCGGCCCCTTTCCCTCTTTTTAAAGTTATGCCCCGGGGAGGTGGCGGTCCCAGAGGCTACATATAAAGAAATGGGGGGTCCAAGAGGCCGCCCCCATTTCTTTATATGTAGCCTCGTGGAGGTGGTCCCCAGGGCCGGGGGTCCGTATTGCTTCCCCATTTGTTTTTATATAGCCCTGGGGAGGTGGCGGTCCCTGGGGCTGTGGAGTGTCTGTGTGGCCCCCCTGCATAATTTATTATTAATAACCCCGGGGAGGTGGTGGTCCCTGTGGTTTTATAAACTCTAGGATGGGGGGGATCATGCGCCCAACTCCGTGATCTATTACATGCTCCTGGGATTTGGCCCACTCAGCGGCTTCCTGAAAAAGACACATGGGAGACCGCACGTCCTTTTTTTTCTCTTCAATTTTGCCACAGATCCACATGCAAAACCGCAGCAAAATGTAATTTTAAAAAATGCTTTTAGCTGCCGGCGGGGTCTCTGTGGGACTCTGCCAACATCATAGGAGGTGAGGATATTCCTATCCTGCCCCCCTTTCTTACGTTTTTTTTGGGGACTCTACTTCAAGCCGAGTCCCAAGATGGCTCCCAACACTTCCTGGTTGAAGTGTTGGCAGCCAATCAGATTACAGCAGGGGGACTGTTGGACCCATGGGTAATATGCATCTCCAGATATACAAATTTGTTTTCCGGTTAATATCTCCCAAACTACTGAAAGAATTCACACCAAATCACAATCTGTGTACCAACATCTAGCTTCCTGCCGAATTTGGTGTACTTCCGTCCAGCGGTTTGGGCTGTAGGCTTATTCAAAGGTCCTATGGGAATTGACATGGAAAACCACCTTTTTTGACTCCCCCTTTTCTCTGCCCCTGCTACACAAAACACCCCGAAGCTTTCCAGGTTCCATCTGAAGTACCGGGCAAATTTGGGGGGAAAATTTCATTGAGATTCATCAAGCGGTGCCAAAGATATAGGCACCTGAAAATGGCTTTTTTGACAGAAACTCCGTCCTAACTATAGCAACCCTCTGGCGAGCGCCAGTATATACCTTGGCTAGCATCCTGGACTCCCAAAAGATTGGGTACTATATATATGCAGATGATACCCAGCTCCTCATGAAGGTTATATACATCAACAGAAACTCTCTTGTGCTTTCTCAAGGCCTCTCACGCATTCAAAGGTGGATGCAAAATAATGTTCTATGACTCAACGGGGATACATCTGAGATTTTGCTCTTTGGTTTGGTCAGCTCTCCCACTCCCCTTTGCCTGGCCAGCTGAAATGGGCTCCTACCCCCACCCTGGTAAAGCAAGCATGCAACCTGGCAGTTATCTTTGACAGTGATCTCTCTTCTTGCCCTAGAGATGAATGCAATCTGCAGAAATGCTTATTTTCACCTCCTTCAACTGAAGAGGATCATCTCATTGTACACTGTATGCAGAAAATTGCCTTGATCCTAGCAGTGGTCATGACCCACTTGGACTATTGTAATAGCCTCTACACTGGCCTTCCTACCACCTCCCTCAAGCAACTCCAGCTAGGCCAGAACTCTGTGGTTCAACCAGCGCTTAATTTGAGCCGGTGGTGTACGGTGCTCAGCACCGGCACTTAATCATCAACACCTGCGCTTTTCATAAGCACCAGTTAAGGGCTCATTCAATTACGGTAGGCACGGGGAGATTACGTTATTTACCCAGAATCCCAGGATGTTGAGCCGACGCCGAGACTTGAACCTGGTTCCCCCACTCCGAAGTCGCCAGCTCTGGCCACTATGCCACAGCCTCTCCCCACTTGAATGGTAAGTATTTGGTTCTGTTTTAGCCAGGGCTAACAGGAAACATAGGCTGGTGCAAGCTGCCTACTGACTATAGACCCAGCACATTTTTTTACACATAAACCACTGGGTCCAACTGGTCTACAACCTCAAAAAACACAACTATATTACCCGTGCTTTAATCCTTAAACACCCGTTTCTCCCAGCCATTCGGATAACATCGCAGTCTGGAACATTTTTATCAACATTCTCCACGTCAACAGGTCAGACGCCTAATACTGGTCCCCCCCTTCTGGGGCTAATTTGCACGACCAAGGGTTTCCCACCTTTAACCAAGACCAAGTGCTCTGGGCCTCCGGCAGGTGGTAAGCAGCACGGTTTAATTTCCCTAAACATAAACATTTAGCTATGTCAGTTTTGGGGAGAACAGGGAATCAGAAATAATTAAGTTATTCAGAGTTTTAAACATCATTATAGTCCCTTCTGACTACTGGGTAGCAGGAAGCTGATCAGCACAAAACATGACAAACCCAAAAGTAGTACGATACAGTCGTTAGGAGTGAGGTAGAGAGCAACTCCTATGTAAGGAGGACTTTTAAATTCCATGAGTCACTGTAAATAAAGAGTCTAGAACATAAAACGCTTATCAGAACTAAAAAATTGGAATGGGACCAAATGTATCTTCCTCTATTATAGCAAATTATACATACACCAAAGCAAACATAAAAATCAAAGGGGAACTCTCAGCATCCATACCCCTAAAATGAGGGACAAGGCAGGGGTGCCCAACACCTCTCCTAACATTCACCCTCACGATGGAACCTCTAAGCGGGGGGACACACTAGTGAGTGTAACCAGGCGCTTTATAAGCTCACGTATTATTATTATTATTATTATTAATAAGCAAGATACAGAGCAACCCGGATTTAGTGGAAAGAGACACGAATACACTAGCACTGTTTGCTGACCATGTTGTCTGCTTCTTGCTGGAACAGGATACATTGCTCCGACACTATTAAAGGAACTAGAGGTCTTCGGGATTCCAAATCAACTGTACAAATTTGAAGGGTATGGGCACAGCTGATCCTGAAAACATCAGCAACAAAACCACTCTAGAAAAATAAGGACGGATGGACGGACTTAGAAAGTCCTTGAATGTATTTAGGAGTAAATTTAATAAACACGATCCGGGCCTATAAAGGAGTAACGTCCCACCGCTGCTAGGTACACTCTATAAGGATCTATGTAGGAGGGGCACGCTGCAAGTCTCATGGCTGGAAGAAATAAGCATTTTCTGCCGTTGTTCTTGCATTTGCGACAGCCCGTACTTGTTCCGACTCTCGGAGGAATCAGTAATGTAAATTCAAAGGAAAATAAAGAAGCTCAAAGGCAATAATTAAACAAGGTAGCTAAACGTCTATGTATAAAGGCTGAACTAATTATTACAGTGGGCAAACAAAATAAGAGTGAACACAGGCGAGGCGTGGCTTCGAGCATCAAGATGGCGGTCGCACTCTAAGAGTACTCGGGACCCCTCCGTCATCCGCTCGCATCCCTGCACTCTTCCATGAGTAACACTCCCTTCATTCATCGGATAATGCACATAGCCCGCAACACCAACTAACCTGATCTGCGGAGCACACTGATCGGTGTCGTGAGAGACAAAACAGCAATCTTCAGTGAGACCAATTCATTGACAAAATGGCGGTGGCCGGCTCCGGCCCGCGAGGCCTTCCAACTGCTGACTACCGGGTGCGGATCGGCCCTGCCAGGCAAGAAGTGGTAGAGCCCTCCCTGCGATCCGACCGGCACCTTGTGTCTGTGAGGGGTCGGGAGGCGGATATGCGATAAAAAACCACCGGAAGATTGGCAAGACTCTGCCTGGTCCGGCCTATCGGCAGCTTCACCCGAAGAAGGTGCCATGAAGGGGCACGAATGAGCGACTGCCCTGTTGTGGCGGTGCGCAAGGCCTTCTCTCTCCCTCCCATCTCTTCGAGGGGGGATGTGGGCGGCTGGGACCGGCCAGCGATTGTCAGGACACAGTATCGGAGCCGTCCCTGCGGCACGACGAGCATTGGAGGCATAGGGCAGCAGGTTACGAAGGCCGGCCCTGGCCACATCCTATCCCACCGAACACACCTGCGGTCTGCGGTGTCTGAGGGGGGGGGGGGGAGTGCTGCCGGAGACGGACTGGGCCTTCTCCCTCTCTGCGATCCAGGCGGCGCGTTGGGCCAGCTGCATTACAGAGAGGGAGGTGCAGCGAAAAAGCGACCTGCTTAACGGCAGGACCGCATCTGCACTGGGGGCCTGATTGCCGGTGGGTTCGCTCCGGGGAGGCGTCTGCAAGATCGATTGTTGCCGTGTCTGTCGGGGCCGCGTCTGCGGCCTCACCTCCTATTCTCCTACTGAGGGGCGCGGTGACTGGGACCGGCCTGCAGTCGGCAGGATACCGTGTCGGCAGCCGTCCCAGCAGGAGAACTTGTAGCATGGGGTGGCGGATCGGAGGCTGAGTCCCCGGGGAGCCCACAACGGACACTGAACCGCGCCGCATGAGAGCGGTCCTTGATTTGGAACTCCCCGCCCCACGCTCTGGACAACGCATCGGGCCCAATGCACGCCAGAGACTAAGGAGTGCAGCCCAAGGTCAGCCTGCAGACCAGAGGAACAGTGCCTGAGACGGGAGTGCTGGTGAGTCTGCTTGCAGGAACATTTGCGAGGGGGGGCAGCTCCATATGTGCACTGCTGGCCGTCACAGCCGTAGCCGTCCCTCTGGAGCGACTGCAACCAAAAGCGCTCAGAGGCAGGCTCTCCACCTGTGCGAGCCTACCTGCCACGACTGGCCGCCCTCACCCCCCTCTCGCCAACCCACTGGGCCTGCCTCCACTCGGAACTGGAGCTGTGGTGTAGCCTTAAAGGAGGGTTGGAGGTACTGACTGCATGGACTGAACACGGGTCACTGATCTCAGATCAACGCGAGGGGAGTGGAGGGGGGAAGAGACTGCCTGTCGGAGCGGCTGCCTCTCAGAGTAACAGAGAGAGTGGCGGTTCTCCCCCCCATCCACTGCTCCAGACCAACCTGAGGGGCAACGACTGCTGGTAAATGCTTCTGCCAGGCCGTCTATAAGGAAAGGCTACTCGAACCTGCGATTACCTCCCTCACATCGAGACTGGGGCCTCTGTCTTCCGAAAGATCCCCCCCGCCCGGGGTGGCACGCTCGGCCGTCAATTCGACAGGACAACTGGTGGAAGCCACAGAGGGACAGGACGGAAGGTAGTTCAACACAACCTGGGCTTCCCACCAAACGAGAGGGCCTCAATCCCCCGAGGGACCGCCGGAGGCCCCTGCGACCTTGACACAGGGCGCAGCCGTGCTGGTGGGCTCTCTGTTCTGGCATCCATTACCACGCGCTGTCCAAGACGATCTATGGAGAAAGCCTCACCAACTAGGTCACGCAGAGATCCAGACTGAGGGTCCAAAACAGCCCAGGGCCCCTGAAGCCACTTTCAGTTCCTTCCGCGCAAGGCCCTGAGAGAGGGAGCAAGGGAGAGAGGAGGGGCTCCCGCCGAACATCCAGGGAAGCCTCCGTGAGATAGAAGCCACAGAAACTCTCCCGCACTCCCCACGTCAAGCCAGATAATCACCTAGACCCCACTCGGACACTGTCATGACAGCACCCTCCCTGGAGCAGGTCTAAACACAAGTAACAGGGGCTAGATCCTGGGAATCCGGCATAACGACGTGGGTGACCTTCACAAGAGTGTCCTGACAGCGACAACACGCTGTTGATTTGCACAGTCTCTCTTACTACCAGACCATCATGGGGAAAGATAAAGGGACAAAACCACCGCCTTCCCACATCCGCATGGAACAATACACCATAAGTGGCCCCAGCACCACCGAGATCACAACGGCTCAAACCCCTCACCCAGACAGGGAATTCGCCATGATCCTGCAGGCCATAAAGTCTTCCCAGGACTCCGTAGAAACAAAAATAGGGGATGTGCGATTGGATATGGCATTCATCCGACAAGACCTGCGCAACGCCACCACTCGGATAACAGAGGCCGAATCCCGACTGTTCTAAATTGAGGATGACGTATCCCAACTAAAGGAGAAGGTCAAGCAGTTAATGTTCCACACGAGCAAACTTCATAGGAGAGCTGAGGACACTGAAAATCGTTCGCGACTAAATAATCTCCGCCTGGTGGGTATCCCCGAAGGGGCAGAACCGCCGCAAGTGGCCTCCTCTATCAAGGACTGGCTCAAATCCTGGATGCCACCAGATGCACTTTCCATGTGGTTTGTAGTGGAACGCGTGCACTGTGCCCTCACACCCAAGCCTCCGCCGGGAGAACCACACCCTCCTATCTTAGCCCGGATCCTAAACTTCAAAGAGAGGGATGCCATCCTGCAAGAAGCTCGTACCCGACCAACTTTGTCCTATCAAGGATCCAAAGTGCTGATTTCCCTGACTACACTAAAGAGGTGCAGGTGCAAAGGAAATCATAATTTGGTGAAACAAAAACTAAGAGCTCTCAATCTCTCATATAGACTTCTCTTTCCGGCTCGACTCAGGGTGGTCTTCCAGAACAAAACCCTCTTCTTTGAGAATCCAGAGATGGCACGGACCTGGGTAACCGAGGAATGTCCACTCCGCCCTAGGGTGACTGTTCCTCCACCGGATCTTCAGACACCATCACAACTAACCAAGCTCACAGAATCCCACAGGCGCAGTACTTGATCTCACAGGAGACGCAATCATGTTTACAGAGTGGTGTCTGCCTCATCAGCTGGCGTCCCCCCAGGAGGCGGGGGGGCGCCCACACCGCAGAGATCGCCGCGCCTTCCATGGAACGATGAGGACACCCGAAAAATCATCAGAGAGAGATCCCCTGACTCCCCAACGCTGAGGTGGGAAGAAACGGACCTATAGCGCAGCCCCCAAATTTAAATTTGGAATTGAGCTTGAATTTGGGTCTACGTTTCAATTTGAATGTGGATTTAGATCTCAATTTGAAAATGATGCATTGTTATCACTACTCATACTCTGGAAGACTGAAATCCTAATGCAAGGAGGGGTCAATCACTTCGCTCCCATAGACAAACCTAGGGCCTAATTTGTTTTGTGTTCTAGTTAACTGGGAGAAAGATGCTTCAATTGGGGAACTATAGGGTGGGGGGTTGGTTGGGGGAAAGGGGAAGGACCATTGTCCCTATGGGGTTTTTAATTTCTTTGTTTTGCTGCAGCACTGAACATGACAAAAGAGAGACACCAACACTTGCAGGCCATAGCGACATAGGATTCACCCAGATACTCCCAGATCCAAACCACTCAGATCCATCGGCTCACCCGCACGGAGGGCCCTACAGGCTAACATTTACTCGACATGGCAAGGCCCCACTATGAAGGTGAACCCCTCAAGATCCTCTCATGGAATGTGAACGGGCTCCTCAACAAAGTCAAACGTACAGGGATCCTAAAATACTCGGAAAATTGACCCAGATGCCCTTCTGTTGCAAGAGACACATCTTATGGGGGATCACTGCCCTTTCCTAGTGCGCCAAGGATTTGATAGGGTTTGGCATTCAGGGTTTTCCCAGGGATCCTGAGGAGTAGCGATCCTTTTGCACCGGTCCCTTCCCTTCACACCGGTCCACGCAGTTAAAGACCCTCAGGGCCGCTTCGTGGCTCTCACGGGGACCCTAGGAAATACCACTATTAATCTGGTGTCGCTTTACATACCTCCGGCGATCCTTGAACACATCCTTTACACTATCGTAGAAGTGATATCTTCCCTTCGTCAGGGTCTGATGGTGATCGGAGGGGATTTTAACACAGTACTTGATCCGGTCAAAGACACCACGGGGATACCCTCCTCCCACAGAAAGCTAGGCACTAGGCGACTTGTAGGCTGGGCTTCCAAGCTAGGCCTTTGCGACGTCTGCCGCGTTCGGAACCCCGGGGAGCTCCAATACACCCACACATCTGCAGTGCACCACACCCACTCCTGTATCGATCTAATCTTTATGCCCGCCCCTGATTGTCGGTCCGTCACGGGGGTTCAAATCCTAGCATGAGGTATATCAGATCACCCTCCCCTCCTCCTCCTGATGGGGGGCCCTACCGGCGCTTTATGTCCCATCCAGAGGCTCAACACCTGGTTTCTCCAAGATCCAGACTACAAACAGGCGATTGGGGAGGAGCTCAAACATTACTACCAGTCCAACGAGGGCACAGTACGATCCCAGGGCACACTATGGGCGGCGGGCAAGGCCACGATCCGAGGTTATACAAAAGGGCATCTCAAGCGCAAGCGTTTGGTGAAAGACCAGCGCCTTTCTCTGATAGAAGCCCAGGCCCTACGCCTCGATAAGAGCGCTGCTACGGCAAAGACGACCACAGGCAACTTCACTTACTAAGGGAAGAAATTAAACATCATTTGAATCCGCCAAATCTATCTGGAGATCCTCCACAGCTCGGGTCTACGTATGGGGCGATAAAAATGGAAAGTTGCTTCACTGGCTCGCTTCCTATCCCCTGGCTAACCGAATAGGGATGATCAAGGGCTCATGTCTCGCACCTCGACTGCGATCGCACAGACCTTTGCGGACTATTGTAAGAAGCTATATTCCAAAGATCGAGCGACTACACTAGACTCCAGCTCCCAGTTCCTACAAGGTATCCCTCTCCCTCTCCCAAGGCTCCCTGAAATAGAAGCCCAGGGTCTTGATGAGCATATTACGAGGGAGGAGAATGAGGAGGCAATTTCATCACTTGCATTACGAAAGACACCTGGCCCAGACAGCTTCCCGGTGGAGTACTATGCGGCATTCCGGGAAACTCTGGCAGAGAGAGGCGTTTTCCCCCCGCATATTAATATGGCTACGGTAGTAGTCATACCCAAAACAGACCCCTCATCGGCCTTCTGCTCGGACTATCGGCCAATCTCACTTACCAATACTGAAGTCAAAATATTCGCAACCATCCTGGCCACGCGTCTCTAGCGGGTGCTTAACAGTTTAATACACCCCGATCAATGCGGCTTCAGGCCGCGCCGCAGCACGAGGCATTGTTTGCGGCGCCTACACATGGCACTCTCATCGCCACCTCATCACTCCGTACTTAGCCTTATTACTAATCGACTTTGAAAAGGCCTTCGACACCGTCGACTGGCTATATCTCGGTACTGTAATGAAAAAGGAGGGAATAGGTTCACACTTCAGGACGCTGGTAAAGGTGCTCTACTCAAATCAGTCTGCCATGGCCCTTGTCAATGGAGGACTTTCAGAGGTGTTCCCTATCGAAAGAGGAACCCGGCAAGGCTGTCCTCTATCTCCCCTCCTCTATTCCCTGGCGATAGAGCCATTAGCTTGTATTTTACGGTCTGACACACGGATATGAGGCTGGCACTGGCAGAGCGCATGTGAAGATCGCATCGCTCTATATACAGACAATGTCCTGCTTTTCCTTGCAGACCCGGCACGCTCGGGTCCCCCCTCCTTCCATATCCTCCAGCTATTCGGGGAGGCGTCGGGGTTGCGCCTTAATCCAGCCAAATCCACTCCAATACCCCTTCATATTTCACGTGAATGCATAGACTGGCAGAATACAATTCCTCTGGCACTCCTCTCCTTAAAGTATCTTGGCATCGGGGTGGCCCTCCACCCCGAAATGGCCTGGTCCCTCAACATTAACCCTCTGCTTAAGCGGGTAAAAGAGGATCTCCGCTGATGGCAATCCCGCCCCCTCAACCCCCTAGGCAAGACTGCCCTATTCAAAATGATGGTGCTGCCTTGATTACTGTATGTAATTCAAAACCTTCCGTTTCATTTCCCTCGCAAATGGTTCCGAGACATAGACGGCATAATCACGGCTTGTCTCTGGGGGAGCTCAAGGCCACTCGCACTCGCCCATTGTCAACGACCTCCCCATGATGGAGGTATGGGGATGACAAACCCTTTCCTGTATTATCTGGCAACCCGTCTCCTGGTGATACAGGACTGGTTCAATGGGGGTTGGTCCGATCCGGCTTGCCGGCTGGAGTTGGACAGCCTTGGCTTTTCACGGGTCCAGGACATGCTCTATAGGGCCCCGATCGCTCAATCCATCCATGTGGTGAATCGAGCGGCCACTCTAGCATGGTGCTTGGAATTACGATATACTCAATGGGATACTAAACTCACCCTACAAACATCTCTGTGGCATGGAAATTGGCTTGGGAATGTTGGGCGCCGGAGGGATTTCGGACGTGGGACCTGATAGGTATTACACACCTGGGAGACGTGTGGAAGAGAGGGCACCTCTGCTCCTTTCAAGACTTGCAGCACACATACTCATTACACTCCACCCCATTTTTACAAATACCTTCAACTTCGGCACTCCATTGCCCCTAATATCCCTGAAACTCCTACATTTCCAGAATTCAGCCCATTAGAGGCCAAAGTCCTTATGGGTAGCCTATGAAAAGGGAGGGGGTCTCGCAGATTTACCGTACCCTGATAAACAATTCCCCATCTACCCTCGACTCTCTTAAGGGGCGATGGGAAAGATGGTTGGGTCCTCTGGAGGAAGAGGATTGGAAGGAAGCCCTGATGGACCCCCGCATGCTCACCATCTCTGTCAGGCTCCGCCTAATCCAAATCGACTACCTTCACTGCGCCTACCTTACTCCAGTCCGCCGACATCGGGCTGGATTCCTCCCCACCCCTGGGTGCCGTAGGTGCGCAGCGGAACCTGCGGATTTTTATCATATGGTTTGGTCCTGTACCTCCCTTACCAGCTATTGGACAGCAATAATTGAGGAACTGAGTGACATACTCGGTTGGGCTGTCCCATTTGATCCCCTAGCCCTTCTACTGTAGGTGATGGAGGGACTGGATGGCTCCTGAGCCGATAGATCGTTTCTAAGAACGGTCTTCATGGTAGCCAAAAGAGACATTGTAGCAGCATGGAAGGACCCTAACCCCCCCGACCATCGCCAAATGGCGGAGAGGAGTAGACTGGTGCGCCATGCAGGGAAAGCCGGTATACGAGGCAAGAGGCTGCCCTGCTAAATATGATTGTGTATGGGGTAAATGGCAGGGGTTGATGAATTGAAGCGTAGATATTGGGCGGCGGATGATCTGAAAACTCAATAAGCAATATCTCTGGCTTCGGCAAGTGCATGGCAAGGTCTAGGGAACTGATCATATGTGTCAACTGTCACAGTGTATTGTACTGTTGTTTGTAAAACCAATAAAGTTGATTATCAAAAAAAAAAAAAAAGAGTGAACACAGGCAGGAGTAGGGATTAAAAAGTTTGGCTGCAGATTTTCACCCCCTGCAGCCAGAGACAAGGCATCTCCCGGCTTGATGCATACACCAACAGGGGGAAGAGGAACTGGGTTGTGAGAACTTGGAGAGAGATTGGTCCCACATATATCTGAGGGCCAGCAAGATGCCTATATGCTTGCACAATAAAGTGAATGCATACAAGTTGCCACACCACAGAGGCTAGAAGGAATGTTGGGCAGCCCAGAGACATGTTGGAAGTAATGGGAGAGAGATGCTCACACATACACATGTGGTGGTCTTGGGGGCAAGTGCAGATTTTCTGGAAGAAAGTGATGGAATCGATCAGAAAACTGACCTATGTAGCACTGCCCCTTAATCTTAAAATAGTACTTTTGGGCAATACAGGGGTAGACCGCATCTACACAAGCACAACCCCAATGGGAAAACTGCTAACGCATCTTCTTCATGCAGCAAAAGTCAGACTTGCCCAGGTCTGGATGGACCCTGGCCATTTCTTGCTGTCGATCTGGTGGACAAAAGTCTGCGCACTCAAAGACTCTATGCACTCTACAAATGATGAAAAATAAGGCTATCTTTCAAAACATTTCACAAAAAAGATAGAAGGAAAGAAGAAGCTAACAGGTTCATGTCCAAAACTCTTCGAGTAGCAGAGATGGCTTGGTTCTCACCTACAGTAAACAGAGGTGAGGGGGGCAATGGCCACTGAAGGCTGGGAGTCGGTGGAGCAGCACAAAGAGGGGAAAGGAATAAGAAGATTATGGAGGTGCAAGATACCCCTTTCCAACTGCACAGGGTGTGGTCAAATGTTGTTGTAAATGTGTTTTTTATTTAAGGTTGGTTGGCACCAAATGATGCACTGTGGCGGCGCCTATGAAGGCAAGACATGTCAAAGCTGACCAAGTGTATAATCTGCAAAAATTGAAAATAAAGTTATTAAAAAAACTCAAAGCATTGTGCTAAGCCACGTGCTTGCATCAAACACAATGGAAAGTGCTCATATGGAGATTAAGGCAGAGACATTCTACGACGATGATAAAGTGTATAATGATATAGAGTTTTTTTAATAAAAAGTCTACATCACGTCCCAAAATTATACATACATCCAATAGGATAATCGTTTCTGTTCTGTTCAAGGTGACCTTGAAAGTACATTGACATGAAATCAAAATGATTAAGGGCCCATTGGTTACCCTTACATACCCTGTTGAAGCCAGCAGATATAAGGGGCATTATAGAAGTTTCATCACGATCGCCATGCCTATTAAGGAGAAAATAATGAAAATTAAAAACAAATTGCAGATTAAATGAACAAGGTATGCTTTGCAGTGTAAAAAGGGATTCACCTGCTGCAAGGTTTTGACACCACTGTAATAATGAAAAGTTACTTACTTGTTAACTGAGGTACACCTAGTATACCGAAGCACCAAAATTAACACTTCTTGGTGAAAGATTATCGACCTAAGTCCCTCAACTGTACATACAGCTGTTACAACCCTGCTTTTAATTTTTTAACTTTTTCTAGCCTACCGAATATGTTTCAACATATTTAGAAGGGCTTCACATTGCCTGTGATGATCCGCCAGCAGAGCGCTAGGCTCAGTAGTACTACAAGTGCATCAAAACAGAATCTCCACCTCTATATATTTATATTTTACATAAGTAGGAAAAGGTTGACAAATGTGTAACATTAAAAAAGAAAAACTTAACATAATTAACTTTATAATAGGAAGTAACTAAAATTACACAATTAAAGTCAAAAAAGGGTGTAGGGATTAGGGGAAAAAAAAAAGAAAATGGAACATAGAATATATATATATATATATATATATATATATATATATATATATATATATATATATATATATATATATATACATACATATATATACAGCCTTCGTCTGATGGCGCTCTTGCACGCTGCAATAACCTGGCAGAATTTTTTCTACAGAGAATTCAAAACATCTACAGGTCTTTCCCAATTCCACAGAATCATCATATTACGTCACCTATGCCAGACCCACAACATGGATTTCAAACTTCACTAGAGCAATTTCCCCCCCTAGACGCTGGTTCGCTGGGCTCAATTATGACTAAACTTAAATCCGGCTCTCCAACAGACTCTGCCCCCCACCAGATCCTCACACTAGCCACGGACATCATCTGTCCCGCTATCCTTGACCTCGTGAATTCCTCCATCTCGTCTGGCATAGTTCCTCTGGCCTGGAAATGCGCTATGGTCAAAGCCCTTCTAAAGAAACCCAATCTCAATCAGGATGACTTTGCCAATTATCGCCCCATCTCTCTCCTTCCCTGGGTGAGTAAGATTCTCGAGAAACACAAACACCATTATGGTGGGTTTTCTGGAATCTAATGATTTACTCCACCCCTCCCAGACTGGCTTTCATCCCCAATTTGGGACTGAGACCGCCCTCCTCGCAGCAACTGAGGAGGCAAGGAGGATCCTGGATCAAGGGGGTACTGCAGCGATCATCCTCCTCGACCTCAGTGCCGCTTTCGACACTGTCAATCATAATACTCTGATCCTCAGACTCAAAAATCTGGGAGTATCCGGCATTGCTTTAACCTGGTTGCAGTCTTTTCTGAGTGAGCGCTCCTTCAAAGTCTTCGAAGGAGATGTTGTTTCCAATCAGTTGCCTCTCAGTTGTGGGGTTCCTCAGGGCTCCTCCCTGAGCCCCACGCTATTCAATGTATACATGAGACCCCTGGCGGAGATTGTCCATCCATTTGGCATAAAAATTATCACCTATGCAGATGACACGCAGCTCGTGGTGGCATTAAACCACCCCGAGAGGTCATCTATCACCCTAGGCTCCTGCCTAGAGGAGGTTGCCAGATGGATGGAACTTTCGTGCCTCAAACTCAACGGGGCCAAGACGGAGCTTATGCTCCTGGGCAACTCCCCCTCCTTTAACTCTGCCTTGCTTTGGCCTAAATGTCTTGGGCCTGCCCCAGTCCCTAAAGACCAGATTAAGAGTCTTGGCATCTGGCTCGATCGTTCCCTCACCTTCAATCATCAAGCAGCGAAACTCTCAGCTACCTGTTTTGGCTTGCTTAGGATGCTTCGTAAGATCCTTCCCCTCCTCCCTTTTCAAGCTAGAAGGATCATGGTCCAGGCCCTCATCCTCTCCCGCCTGGACTATGGGAACGTCCTTTATCTGGGAGCCCCACAATACACCATCAATAAGATCCAGATTATCCAAAACTGCGCTGCCCGCCTGCTTCTACAGATCCCTTGCCGGCAGTCCGCAAAGCCAGCCCTAGAGACCCTTCACTGGCTCCCGATCAGGGAAAGGATTCAGTTTAAAGCCATGTGTTTGGCCCACAAAGCCTTTTGGAAGAACGGCCCAGCTGTTATCCATTCCCTGATCACCCCCTACCAACCTAGGAGAGACCTCCGTTCAACGGAGTCCTTTCTCTCTCTAACCTCCAGAATAAGGAGAGTCAGATGTGGCGGGCGGTCTTTTTCCTACAACGCCGCTATCCTCTGGAACGCTCTTCCACTTCACCTTCGAAATGAGCCCAACCTGTTGGCCTTCCGAAAGCTTCTAAAGACATGGTTCTTTAGGAACTATATCTAATTTCCACCTGCTCTGTCCTCTGTTGTGTCGTCCGTAGCGCTGGGAGGCCTCAGGGTAGCCATCGCGCTCTATAAATGTCATTTCATTCATTCATTCATATTATATATTAATATTTCCTATAATTTCCCATAATACATATATATGTGCCCCATTTCATTAGGAGGGGCGTATGGTCAGAGATGCCACGTGGAAGAATGTGCACTGACTAGACTGAGAGGCGGTCAGCAGCTGGCAGATATAGCAGGTCCGTGGACCGCTGACTGGTGTATATAAGCTCGAGTTGCAGGGTGCCAGGAGAGCCAAACATCCCACAGCCCCATAGAATCTGCTCAGGAAGATAAACAGACCAAGCGGTGGAGGCATCAAGATTAGGGTCAGGGACCTATTAAAGCATTAAAGTCCCCTCAAATCACTGTAGTCCCCACAGGGAGAATCAAGATAAAGGATCATAACATCTGGAGAGTGGGTTGCAACAATGGTGGGGGAACATAGTAGGAAATGAAGTTATAGTGTTTGGCTGCCAGGCAACCCACAACTCCCACATATCGCCCCAGGGGATCCTCATGGACCTTAGTGAACATCTAACAGAAGGATTTATGGAGCAATATAGCGGGCCGGGAAGAGAAGCATATAGCGAAGAATGAGAGTGCAGAGCTTCTGCTTCACCTCCTCGAAAGAGTGGCGGCACAGCTGCACCGCCTTGGTGTAATCAGGGAAGATGAGGATCCTAGAAATGGAATGCTTGATCTCTGGTTGAGAGAGGGCCTCACGCAGGATAGTATCCTGGTCTCTTAAGTTAAGCAGCTACAGTATCACAGGCGGAGGTGGGGTCCCAACTAGGAGCCTGAGAGCTAGCGAACGGTGTGCCCTTTCATTGACGAACAGCTGTGAAAGTGGAACCATTCCTCTAGCGCCTCAGCAGGCTCGAGGGCTTCAAGGACTGAGGAAGACCTACAAGTCAGAGGTTGTTATGCCTTGAGCGGTTTTCACTGTCTTCATCCCATTCGGTGAGGGCCGCAACCGAGGTGGATAATTTCGATGCTTGAGAGTAGCAACTTCGACTTCAGTTGTGGAGATCCACATCTAAGCTTCGGTCATTCTATCTGCTACCTTGCGTAGGTCTTGGCGCAGCAGGGAGAAGTCCAATCGAGTCCATCAACTTTGGACTCCACAGCCTCTTTCGAGTCTTGGATGGCCTAAAGGACCATTCCTAAGCCTGCTGCAGCGGGCTGATCAGACACTGTTTCAGGGTCTGCAGCATTCTCTTTAGCTTCGGGTTGGGGGACCATATACTGATCCACTCTGGTCTGGGCAGGAGTTGGCGGGGGAGGCTTCCTGTGACCCATCATTAGAGTCCAATGGCCCAGACGCACACAGAGGAGTGGTCCAGGTGGAGCAGGCCCACTTACCACATAGGCAGCATGAGCGGCTAGCCCTCAGCAAGTGCAAAACGCCCCAGGGTATGGACCCACCCTGGTCACAGCAGCTGCAGGTCTCACCGCAGGGTCCAATGCCCAGCTAATCATCAATCCAGAGGCGCCATAGGACCGGACCCAGAAGCGATGTGTGAGGCAGGAGACCAGTCAGACAGCGGGGCAAGAACAGATTTGACAGCCAATGTGGCTCAGGGGACCTGGGGTCACGGAACGGCGGTGTAGTTCAGATGTGACCAGGCCCCCAGTAGCCTATCCGTCCCAGTAGATGTCAGAACCCTGGAATAACGGTTGTCACCTCCTAGACAGCAGGCCTCAGCCCACACGGCACACGGCATGGGTATCTGGCCACCAGTAATAGTGTTCCCAAGTGTAAGAGGGAAAGGGGCGGTTGAAGAGTAACAGGAGAGGTGGGCAAGAAGCAGTCCTCCCACCCCCAATGATGTAAGTACAGAGTGGCAATAGCTGGTCTGGCCCCCGTGCACCAAGGGACAATTCAAGTTCCATACAAATCAGCTGCACCGCTGCCACTAGTGCATCCCATGGCGTCTACCATAAGTCCAGCGGTCCACAGTGCACTGGGACCGATCAAAACATGAGGGCCCAAGCGCTTCCCGGGGGTGCAGTGGGGCTAAGGAGGTAGGTCCCAGCAAAACCCCGGTCAAGATCCCACAGCACTCACCAGCAGGAAGGGAGAGGCAGGCTGCACCCGTTCGCCGCTGTCCACTCCAGGTCCCGCAGCACCAAGACGTCCGACAGGTAGGGGGCCGCGCCTCCGCAATGGGCGCATTCGTGCACTGAGCCCCCAGGCAGATGCCGCAGAACAGTCAGCGGCCGCCCGGGCCATCCTCCGCGAGGCCTCGCTCACAGCGCAGAGCCGTGCTCCTCATTGTCAATGAGGCCCGGCCCTAAAATATCCCGGGCCACTCACTGCACGCCCAAGGAAACTCCACAGGAGAGGGTGGACTCCCACTGCCAAAGCCACACCAGGGCCCAAACATGATTCACGATTCGCCCCAAGCCCAGGGCAATCAATGGCGAGTCAGGTCCGGTAATAGCTAGTCGGCATTCATTCATGCGGCCGCCATCTCGTCAGCAGGCCGGCCCAAGGGAGGCGGCCAGCCCAGGAGCCAAGAGTCTCTGGCTGCTCCAGACTGAAAGTCCAGTAGTTAGCTTTAGGCAGCTGTCAGGACGGGTGAATAAGGATTGGGCCCATGCGACAGAAGCTTCACGAAAGCTCGACTGCCGCCTTGGCCCGCCCCCAAACTGCAGATATTAAATCTTAGTTTTTTTTTGTTTGAATATTTTTCAAATTAAATTGAAAGTTAATTTAGCTTGGAGTCAAGGATCTTTCAAGGATCCGTGGATCCTGCATGAAAGATTATTATTATTTTTTGTCTAACAACAGAAGAAGTTTCCTTTGGGCCTGGAGGGCAGGGTGTGCTTATGTGCCCTTTCAAGTTTTTTTCCAGCACTTAGGGAGCGAGTCCCTTAGTCCAGTAATGTTTGCCACACCATTTTCTATCAAAGTTGTGGCAGTCAATCAGATTATCGTGGCTGAACTATAGAACCTAGACAGCTCTATAGAGTTTCTGGGGTTTAACTCCTTCATGCCAACCCTGGTCCTTCTTAAAACACTAATTCCTCAAAAACTACTAAACGTATTTATACCAAATAAGAAAAAGCACAATCCCGAGTAAAGCTTTACCTTTGTGCCAAATTTGGTATAATTGAGTTCAGCTGTTTTCCTGTATCAAAAAACAAAGAATGCCACTGTGATTAAAATGGGAAATTGCACTTTTTCTTAGCCCCCACTTGACGGACTGCACAAAACTAACACAAAGTGGATTCACTTTTTTTCTAACGTTTCATGCAGATTCCCCGAAAAGCGCAAAAGTTATTAAGAATACAAAAAATGTCTTTCCTTCGAGTTAATCATAACTACACTGGTGCTATCATAAGTGTATGATGAGTACATTTAACATAAAATATAAAACAAATATATATCTCTATCAATGTTGAGGCATGAAAAACCAAGACATACAAATTTCTAGATTGTGGAACGATCACACACATACGTACAGCAGAACCTGCGTATCTGGTTGGGATGCATGCCCTTGTTGTTGCTATGTCACAGTAGATGGTATTCCTGCTGTTGATAACAATGCACTTGAAGTGAGGACTGTATTAAAAATGGGTTAAGGTAACTTTAATCATTATAAAGCTGGGTTAGGGGTCCAAGACTGTGTGTCAATGAGAAGTTTGAGATGTGTGTCTGGGATATAGGGTCTGATTTATATACTGGTGGAGAGGGCACTTCGTCGCGACGGAGTTCCCTTCCTGCTAATATAGTGGTCCCCCCAAATTTTTTTATTGTGGACGGACCTTAAGTTTGGCCATGGCTACTACTCTGTCTGACATAAAGCCCCTAAAGTCTGTCCGGCTCAAACTTATGTAGGCCCGACTCCATCTTGACAAATGGAGGTGGCCAAATCACCCTATTTCGCAATTTATGCAGAATCATTGTCATGTCTGCCATTATACGCAGATGTCACCAGACCATATCCTTCTAAGAACTGTGAAACTGTTAAGTCATTCTATTAATGACATAGATACAACACTTAATGCAGCATTCGTATGGGTCAAAAGTCTACTCTTCATGTAAAGTTTGAATAAGAATACATACCAACATATAGCTAAAATAATGTAGTCTGAATTGACGCCCTTTTACCGTATATGATTATAAGGAAACATCTGGGACGTACACCATTATGCACATAATCTATGCCAGACGTTCCTAAACTTATGTCAGAAATTCCAATTTCTGGTAAGATTTACTATAAGTACTACCACTTGTCAGGAGATGTCCTTTGCCCAGATTATTGCCTTAAATTCAGCCAGAGACAGTCTCATCTATTGCCAGCACACTTTGCAAGTCCCAGAGGAAGACCCACTGATTGCTACCACAGAGTGTGTTTGCCCTTTGCCTACAAGTTGCTCAGCCTTCCATGCCCTCTTGGTGTAGTGCATAGTGGCAGCCGGCATGGCTCGCAGGTGGTGGGGTGGGCGAGGAGGGGAGGTGTTGCCGGGGGGTAAAGGGGTGCGGGGGGTAAGGAGGTGCAGGGGGTAAGGGGTCGCGGGTGAAGGGTCGCGGGGGAAAAGGGTCGCGGGGGAAAAGGGTCGCGGGGGAAAAGGGTCGCGGGGGAAAAGAGTCGCGGGGAAAAGGGTCGCGGGGTAGAGGTGTCAGGGTAGAGGTGTCAGGGTAGAGGGGTGAGGGGTAGAGGGGTGAGGGGTAGAGGGGTGAGGGGTCGCGGGGAAGGTGTCGCGGGGAAGGTGTCGCGGGGAAGGTGTTGCAGGGTGGGTGTCGCAGGGTGGGTGTCGCAGGGTGGGTGTCGCAGAGGGGTGTCGCAGAGGGGTGTCGCAGAGGGGTGTCGCAGAGGGGTGTCGCAGAGGGGGTGTCGCAGAGGGGGTGTCGCAGGGGTGGGTTCTGCGGGGGAATTTAAAAAAAAAAAAAAAAAAAACTTACCATGCAATGCAGCGTTGCGATTGGTCTGAGCACCGTGACATGGCACTCAAGTCAGGGGCTGGAGGTGTGGACAAGTTCTCCATTGCGCCACTCCTCCCCTGCTCCGAGAACAGAGCAGCTCCGCCCACCCGCCTGCGAAGCAGCAGGACACAAAGCATAAAATGATAACTCTAAGTTATTATCATTTTATGTTTCTACTTGGCACTGCTTAAAAGCAGTGGGACGACGCTCCTCCGCCATAGCGGAGGAGCCGCCACTGGTAGTGTATAGAAGTTAATGTTAGGGTGTTAGGTTCTAGATGACATTTTAACAATGTTAGAAGTGTTCATTTTATTCTCGTTATTTATAATGTGTCTTCTTGCTGTTTTAATAATATTCTGTGTAGTTCTTTTAGACGTATTAAGAAACAGATGATTCCTGCAGTGATAAATAAGTTTTAATTAAAAGTGTTCCTTCTTCTTAGAAGAGTGTGTGCGTGTGATACTGTGAACAATTTAATAAGGTTTGTTACTGTACCACGGTGCACCTGATCCCTTTATGGGATTGTTAGTAACCCAAAAGCAGTACTTCTATTCAATTACACATTGAATAGTGTTTTGCGGGGCAACAATAACCTGGCTTTCACATTCATCACTGGTGCACTGAACCAAGTTAACCCGCATCACCCGTGGGTGGGAAAGCTTGTAGAGTTACTCCAAAGTCTTAACTATCACAACATTTCTCTGTTGTGGCCAAACTTCCCCAATAGCCCTGTGAAGTAAAGGGCCGTCGGAGAAATGGCTATATGTCCAACTGCCCAATTTAGATGACGGACATGTAGTCATTTTTTACTGTTTCTTACGGCCAGATAAAACCTTGCAGTAAGGAACAGTAAAAACATTATAATGCTCACCACGCCATGGGAGAAGAGACACATGGCGAGGAGAGCATCCTCTCCTCGCAAATTCTGTTTCAGGATTTTCTTTTTGAAAAGAAAACGTACATCAAACACGATTACTATTTTACACCTGGTTTGTGGGCACGATGTACATCTAGTGTGCTAGTAATGACATGGGTAGCTGCCATCACTCACTAATGCTTCCAGGCATATCACATACCGCCTATACCACATGAGAAGCGCACTGACAACATGGCCCAACCATATTACACCCCTGATATACACTAGGGGAGCTCAAAATAACAGTTACAAGATCACAACCCTCACCAACACTATCAGAATTGACAGCAAGGCCGTTATTGTTTGCACCTAGTGGGCTGTGAATGCGATGGTGACTTTTTCAATCTCTTTAGAGTATGACTATTTTTAACTTTATCTAACACCAACATTTGCGGTAACAAAAATTATTCGTGACCTAATGAGCAGAGTAATGATATTATCACGTCACGTTTTTAATAGAGGTTAGCTCGGTCAAATTATTACGTCTTGAAAAATGACCGGAGACATCGTACTACAACCTCCGTGAACCTTTGGTTCAGTTTGTAGTCTTATCAACTTTTTCATGTTATCATACCACAATTCCCATGAACCCCTGGTCCAGTTCGTAGTTCCAACTATCTCGCGTCATCAGACGTTGCCAGTTGGTCTGATTTCATCGCCAGCAACTACGCTCAGGTGCGAGTACTAACAACCACCCATACCTTTCCAGAGCATATTTAAGGGCTTTCAACTTGGCCGCCGGTCACCTCCGGTTGCAGCTCTTTCATTGCCCGGGGTACCGACGGAAAGATAAGCGGCGAAACCATGTGTTGTGTAGTAGCGGTATACCATTTATTCACCCTCTTAAAAAACCGTGACAAGCACCTTGTTATCTGTATGCTGCTCAAAGCGTTTAACGTGGGTATACCCTTATTTAAAAACCGAGGCAAGCACTTTGTTACTCGAAGCTGTTTGCTGTCCGAAGCGCCATGTTTATACTTAGTTACTTGCAAACTAAAACGACCGTGGCTTAATTCCCAGTTTTGAAAGTAGCCTTGGCCAGCTTCAGTTTTATTCTTAACGTTAGTTTGACCTTAGCTCAAGGTGTGACATGCACTCTCACTCTAAACGCCTACCGTTTCTACACAAATGGTTCCTTGGAATCACTATCGGGCTAATTGCCAGACAGTTATACCGCCTGGTACTGCATGGACATTTCGGCATGTTCACAATACGCTTTTCCAGTCACCAACAAGGTGTCTCTCACCGGACATTACTTTGAATCATCCTTTCTAGAACTGTTAAACATTTATAATACGGCTACCTTTAATCTAAGTTAAGCATTAGACAGTGTTGTGACGGCCTGGGCCGCATGGTTGTACCGGTTAGTACTTAACTTGTTCTACTCTGCTTATGCCATTGAATTGTTTGTTTAAAAAACATTGTTAATATGCAGCAGACCTAACATCTGGTGCTGACCACAGCACTCTATACTTCACCGCAAGTTTCCGTGTATCTATATATTTTTCTTCACCTAGTGGTCGGTTCATGGGTAATCACTCCCGATGAAACTGACCTTTCAAACAGGTTATTCCAACTATGTTCGAAAGTTGTAGGTGGGTCCGACTAAATATTGATATATCGGTCTGACACTTGCCTACTTCCTCCTTTCAGAGCGGTGCCTCCCGTCCTGAGCTGTTGCTAGGCTGAGGTGAGGCCTCTTACTCGTAAATAACGGGTAAGAATAACTTATATTACCATGTACTATGCACTCTTTATGGCAGATTGTTGATGAGTACATGTGACTCGCGCCACTTTGTACTATTTATTCTCAGACACAAGCATTTTATTTTTCTTGTCACTTTTGTCTTTCACAGGTAACACCAGTAAATCGTTGTTCACCAAAAGTGAGATTACTGGTTTTGTATGTTGTATCTGTTTCTAATTATCACACTCAGATTATCATTTCTCACTGTATCACTAGTCTATGTACGCAGTAGCACTTGATTTCTAGGTCCTGAAGAAGGCCGTGACACCTTTATGGGTCAAACTGGCCGAAACATGTAGACCTGTCCATCTGTCACATTGCAGTAAACATCTTTTATACTGCAGATGCACTTTATGCACTTTATGTGTGTAGATGTTTTTAATCCTGACACTAGGAGTGAGCCAATAAAGTTTTTTTTCGCTCCTAGTAGTTTGTTTTAGTATCACACACTTCACTTGGTTCAGTATTTTTTCTGCACTGCGCCCCTCACCAGACCAGCTTAGTGCTTCACATCTGGAGGTTTTTAGCATATCCTTTGTAGAGTAGGAATCAAAACATCCCTGAGCTCCTCCCTCACAGTGAGGGGGTTGTAGCCCTTGGCGGGGCTAGGTGTCTCCGCCAAGAGGAGAATCCCAGATGATGAAGCATGCCACCTCGGTGGGTGATGGGATTTCGTCCTAATTAAGAGGACTTTCTTAGTAGTAATTAGGTCACGTTGCTTGTGTCTCCTTGTAGTGCCATCCAAACACGTCAGACCCGAGGATACTTTGTGTTTTGCACTCGTTTGAGGTCTCCCATGGTCCTCTATTCCAGACCATGTATGTCCCTGTAATGATTAACAGCAAAGGTAACCACAAGGTCTGCCTCCTCCTCAGTGATGTTCTACTTCCTATTGAGTAGAGCTGGCTGTATTCTGAAGGCTGGAGCTGTAGCACAGTGCCCTGAAAGTCATCCAGTTTAAGGGGAAGAGGGGAAAGACTAAATGCGTGAATGAGTCAGGTACATGTAACTGAGGTCAGGAGAATGTGATTTGCCTATACTTTCCACTCCAGATTTTCCATTGTAAAGGTGGAGATCTCCACCTCAACTGTGGTGATCTCTGCCTATATGGCCTTGATCATTAATCCAGTTGCTAAGTTACTAGTAGAAACTTTCCAATCGTAAATTATGTAGTAAAGGTCTCCACCACCTTGTGTGAGGGGGTGGAGACTAGTAAATCCTGCTCCAAAGAAGAGATTTCCAACCACAATTGGCGTATACCGTCCGGGCAGAGATCTCCACCCAGGTAGAAATCTACATGTGCAAACAGCTCTACATGTAGATTTCTCTTTGCAAATCAGGCCCAAAACGATCCCTCCCACATCAACATAAAAGAGGCACATATTGTTCCACTTAAACCATGCAATATAATGAGTACCGGAGAGTAATGTTGAATGGTCACTGACCACTGCAGGAGTAACTATGTCCATACCTGGACATTAACCCTAAATATGATGTGCATGATGTAACTGCACTTCACAATATCCAATCACCACTTATCTCTAGGTGGAACCAGTGCAGGAGACAATGCCAATCAACCCTGTGAAGATTTGACCCATGCAGAGATGGATGACATCATAGATTAACTACCTAAGCTAACAACTGGTAGTATGGAATAAATACACAACAATGTATTTGTCTTGAAAACGTGTGCTTCCCTCCTAATTAGAAGGCTGATACAATGTCCCCTAGAACACAAAAACAGGTCTTATAAATTGACATGATAATTCAGTGTCAAGGTCACATTCCCACAGGTGTATAAAATGGCTTGGCACACAACAATGCTGATTAAGAGGATATCGAAGCTAACTTAGAGACCTTTATAACTATGGCTAGCACACAAAGAACACCATTTTCAGGAACAGACTATATGATACACTGATGGACACGAAGGGAGACATTGTGGACAATCAAACATTTTATGTAACTGAGAAAACACGCCCTATGGAAATGTCTACTGGGTTGAATAATCTATAAGGGATACTATTGGTTAACTCTTCAAAGATGTCAAAAAGTCTCTTGGGGCACCTGTTAAAAAAGCTCAGTCTAACAAGGACAACGTATAGTCTGCCAAGCACAAACTGAGCATCAGTGCTCGTATCTCCATAAGAAGGGGACATCGCCAGGCTCGTTACTACATCACTAAGGTTATTGATGTTGTTTTATCCACCCAACCCCACTGGGTCTCAGATCTATAGGTCTCTCCACAGGAGATACTAAAGTCGCTCGGTGATACATCCAACTGGGACACAATCCTGGCTGCACTGACCCTCATCCATACAACGACACGCCACCCCTAACCCCAGTAACAGCTGTGCCTCAAAAATTTGCACCCAAGCAGACAGCGACACTGAGCAAGACACGTTATGGAGAAAGCAAACAAAAAGCACACGCATGCCCACTTCACAGCAGACCAAGACACATGACCAAAACGTCAGTCACTCACACTAGTTCACAGAAAACAGCGACCAGGGTGACCACGCGCCAGCTTCGCAGTTCAGTTTTATACCCTAATATGTGTTAATTTGTCACAGTTCCATTATAACACGCCTACACAGTTTATGCTGTTTGAACACCATGCAACCTAACCACGGAAGTAGAGCTCATACCTCAACAACTCCAGTAGAGTTGTATTAATCAATAATTTGGGTGATAGTTAACCAATTGTAAATGTTATTGTATGATACATACCGTGACTGTAATGTAAAGTAATTGGCGAACCAACGAAAACCTGACAAATGTATGTAAAATGTTGAGATGATCGCCAGAAGATCTATGTAATAAGCAGCTACGAAATGCAGTAGTTTGTCTAATCTGCATAGCTCATGTTCACCTGTAAAACAAAAAACTAATAAAAACAAATAAAATAAATAAAGTGTAGGGAACTGTGCTCATGCCATCCATGTGAGATTGCATATTGCTAGCTGCTCATGCCATCCATGTGAGATTGCATATTGCTAGCTGGATACTCTATAAGAGGCACAACACCTCGCACAACCAGGTTATGTGCACAACACAACAATTATGTCACAGAAGAATTCGGGATACTGAATGAGTCTAGCCTAAGGCAAGCCTAGGCACCAGGATCTTGACATAAGTATGTCGAAACACTGCTCTATAATTACAACTGTTCTTCTGTGGGCTTTGTTGTAGACTTCTTCTGTTGCAGACTTTGGATTTGGGTTGGCAGTCATCAGCAATGATCACAAGACATAGCCCTGGTCACCTGTGGTAGAGGAATCACCGGTCTTTTAGTCATGGGTTTTGAAGCCCTTGATTGATTGTATAGTGATTGAATATGTATCACCTACTTGGTTACTATTCTGGTGAAGTTGTAGTTATTATCATACACTGTACTTTAAGAGTGTGTGTGTTTTCAATAACCGTGTGCGCCATGTCAGCAGGTCGAACTATTTTGTCATGTGCAATCAATGACACAGGACACATGAGAAGTTGGCAATAGCACTGGATAGACCACACGGTCATTATCTTCAAATTAAACATCCTCCAAAAAAAAAAAAAAAACTCACTTCCAACGCACTGGCAGCAATAAACTACAGACCTTGGTAGACAATTGATAATTTGAAATTAGATAATCTACTGTGTGAGTTCCAGCCTACAATAAATGGTGACATTGGCCAAGCATCTGCCAGCTATGCTGCTTGGCTAGATGCAGCAGTGCCCCAACTAGCTCCCCCAAAAATCAAGACAAACCATAGGTCCACGCCCTCAGCACCATGGTATTCCCAAGAGCTTAGAGAACTCTAGCAGAAATGTAGGCGCCAAGAGCAACTTTGGAGGTTGAACTACAGACCGGGGGAAAATACAAAACTCTGATAAAAGAGCATAAAACACAAATAGGTGCAACCAAAACTACATTTTTTCCTGAACATTTTTAAATAGGCAGTAAATCCAAAGAAGAGTTTTTCCATACAGTGAAGTAGCTATCCAATTTTTGTAATAAACACATGGTTACCCTGGATCAACAGCTATGCGACAAATCAGCCGACATTTTGCGCACTAAAGTAAACAATATATTTTTATAATTCACTGCAATATCGGATAAAGCAGAACCGCCCTCAATGACAGAGATGGTTGAGGAAACCACCTCCTCTAAATTAAATCAATGCCCTCCCTTCCTGACCACCTTTACTCCACTTACTGAAGAGGAGTTCGCAACACTCATTGAAACCTTCAAATCAGGTGCTTCGTCGGATCCCTGCCCTCCTCAGGTTCTGCATCCTGTATCCAAGACTATTTCAGCTCATCTTACTCTGCTACTAAACAGGATTTTTATCTCTGGTTGCTTTCCAGCTACGTGGAAAAAGGCACCCATCTTTCCCCCTCTAAAGAAACCATCCCTTGGCCCCCTCGAGGTGAAGAATTTCAAGCCAATTTAGTGCGTCCCTGTACCAGCCAAGATCCTAGAATAGGCCATAAACCAAGAGATCATGACCTTCCTTGAAACCACCAACCCCCTCGATACATCACAGCATTGGTTTAGACCCAAATATTGCACTGAGTCCGCCCTAGTGGCGGTCACAGAAGAAATCAGAGCCATTGTAGCTGGAGGTGGTAAGGCAGCCTTGATCTGGCTTGATCTTTTGGCCGCGTTTGACATGGGTGACCAGACTCTTTTGGTCAACCATCTTGAAAACATCAGCATTAAGGGTATCGCTCTAAAATTGATCCACTCCTTTCTGTCAAACAGGCAGCAAGTGGTCGCTCTGGGGGACTTTGTCTCTGCCACTTTAACCCTTCCCTGCAGGGTCCCCCAGGGATCCTCGTTGAGCCCCAGCCTTTTTAATGTGCATGTCACACCTCTGATCAAAGTCATTCGATCATGCGGTTTCGCAGTATTTTCCTATGCCGACAACACTCAAATAGTTGTCAGTCTCTTCTGAACCAGAGAAAGTGACCAAACTCTTCAATATCTGTATGGGTAGCATTACTGACTGGATGCAGAAGAATTGCTTAAAACTGAACTCGGTTACTTTTTTGGCAACACCTCCTCCTATTGGAACACCACTTGGTTGCCCTCCAATCTTGATTCCCTTCCACTGCCTGCCCAGATAGCAAGAAACAACTGTATCATATTTGGTGCGAAATTAGTGTTCACTGACCACACAAATCAGGTAAAATCCTCTTGCTTCCTTGCTTTGAGATTATAAAAAAAAATTCCCTTCCTCCCAATAGAGCTAAGAAAAACAGTTATAATAGCCCTAGTAGTTTCTAAATTAGACTACTGCAAAGCCTTATATGTAGGCTCCCAAATTTGTATACAAAATAAATTGCAGACTCTTCAAAACGCAGCAGCCTGTTTTCTGATGAACAGCCCAAACTTTTGTTCAGTCTGACTAACCCATAGGGAACTGCACTGGTTATCAATCAGGGCACAAATCAAGTTGAAAGTCTTATGCTGGGCCCATGAGGCCTTGCACCAGGCTAGTCTTCTCTTTTTTCAAGAAATGTTTAAATCGTACCTACCTACTCGGACCCTGCGGTCCATCACAACAAGACAGGTAATCATTCTCAGAGTCAAAAAAGCACAATGGAGAGGAAAAAGTTTCTCCTACTCTACATCCAAATAGTGGAACTCAATGCCTGACCATCTCAGAGCTCAGCCAAATCTCCTCAAATGTAGGAAACAACTAAAAACCTGCCTTTTTTTGCTCCTCTTTTTAAACTCTGTTCCATACCTTTTTTCCAAGTCATCATGTTTTGACACTAGCGCCAAGACACGGATTGGTATTCGTGCGCTTTACAAAATTCTTAACATAACACTGAAGCAGCTCTTCAATTCTTGCAGATTGTGACCATGTTTCAGCAATAATTGGTGTCATTGCTAAGACTGCTTCCAACACACTTGGAAGGAAGACAGATAACACCCTTTGTAAGACACCATCTACTCCTACACATGTACTCTTGAAGAACCCTACTGAGAGCAGAAGTAATATAGTAAGTATCTTTAGAGGAGGTGGCTGGTATATGAACCTACAGGTGTGATATCTCTGCTTCGCAGGTGTTACATTGGGAGTCATTGCATCACACGCAGTACATCAGGAATCTTTACACCCAGGGTACATTTGGTTAAATTTACATCCGAAGGCCTTACTTCGCAGGTAACTCAATAAAAATATTTAAATGTACTTTACTGTAAACTATATGTATAAATATACTTTACCTTAAATGTTATGTGTATATATATATATATATATATATATATATATATATATATCTCAAGACACTGCCCTTACAGGCTTAGAGTGCCATATAATATATGCAAAAACAGAAGCAGCAAACTCTGGGTAGTTCCCAAGTGTCGGTGGAAAGCAGCTCCTTTAAATGAAACACCTTACAATACCACAGACACTCTTCAAATGTCTGTTTCTGTTTGTTTCTCTTGCAGAGGTTTTAAGCATAAGATCAGCACAGTGCCATCCAAGACGAGTTAGAGAGTGAAAAAGCCTTATGCCATTTTGAAAGCAAAAGAGAGGTATAGCTTTGTTCAGACACAGGGGAGCAAATGTCTGTTCCTCTAGCAGAGTGTTTGAGGTGAGCAGATTTCCCAGGGAGCCCAAGGCTTTTTTTTTTTAAAGGGTAGGGGGTCGTGCAGCCCCCCTCAACAAGCCTTCACAGGCCTCGGGGACCCCATCCCCAGGGGCCTAATGTCAGTGCCCACCCTGAGCACCCACAACAAACAATGCTGGGGGCTGCAGGGGAAGCCCCAGGGCCCCTACAGCCCCCCTGGCATGCAAACATTCTGGGTGCAGAAGGAGCTGGCACAGATTCTGCCCAGCGGGGGCAATCTCTGTATTCCTGCCCACAAGAGAGCTGGCAGGGAAAAATATGTATGCTCCGCCTGGCTGGAGCAATTCTGCAGCTCCTGTCGGACGGGGGTGCACATTTATCTCCCTGCCTGCGCTCTTGCGAGCAGAGAAACTGTGTCCTGCAAGTGGGCTCCCTGGGACAAATCTTTAAAGCCGGACCAGGGTATGGAGTCCCTGGGGCCTTTTGAGGCTCTGAGAGGGGGGCCGCTCGCTCCCTTCTCCTTTTTGAAATAGCAACCCTGGGTATGGAGTCCCCGGGGCCTTACGAGGCTCATGGATGAGATCAGTGCCCCCCACCCATTTTAATAATTTGGGCTCTGGGGTGATGGGGTCCCCAGGGCCTTTGCAGGCTCGAGGAGAGGGGAGGGCTGCGTATCCATTCCCCTTCACTTTTTAATTGTTCCCAGTGGATGGAGTTCCAAGGGCCTCTAAGAGGCTGGGGGAGGTGGCCGCCCGCTCATCTCCTTTCATTTAAGCTCACCCGTGGGCGATGGGGTGCCCAGGGCCTCCTAGATTATAACAATAAACTGCTCCCTCAGAGACCTGGCCCACTCTGGATTTATTTTTTTGAAGTTCATGAGACCACACTTTTTTTTTTCTTTCCATTTTTCTTTCCATTTTGGCCTAGTGGGGCAGGGTAGCCCTATCCTGCCCCCTTATATCTTTTTTTCACCTTTTTTTTCCAGGTTTTAGGACTGAGTCCAAGTCCTAAGATGCTTGCCACCACATCATTGATGTGGTGGCGGCTAATTAGATCTCATCTTGAGATCGGTCTGCTCCGCAGGTTCCCCACCGGTGTGAAATATATATATTTTAGCATTATTTTCATAAAAACTACTGAACAAATTTACACCAAATCACACAAAGCAATCTTTATAGGCCTAGATCTAGCTTTCTGCACACATTGGGTGTATATCCATTATGCCTTTTGGACTGTAGCAGTGTCTACATTTTCTGAGGAAAGATGAAAGGAGAAAATGTGTTTTGGGACCTCCCTTATTCTCTGCCCCCCAGTTGACGAATCACCCTGAAGCTTTCCAGTAAGAAGCTGAGGTGGGTAAGACTTTTTGTTTTTAAAGTTTTGTGAAGATTCGGCAAATGGCACCAAAGTAATTAGCAGCATGGTATGAACATTGTTATAACAAATCACAATTTGTGCTTCTGAAATGTCCCATAACCCTATTATCCTAGCACTATCCAACTATGTGAATATTGTTTCGCAACTTCTGACAAAGTCATTCAAATGTGCTAGAACAAACTAGTTCCATGAACAACAGGCAGCAATTGTGAATTAATGCAATGTGGTTTTCAAGCAGAAAGAGCATTGGAACAAATAATTTCCAACAAATTACCACTTGTAGCGAATGGGAGAGCTCATCACAATATAGAGGTGTGTCATTTTAAATAAGGATGGTCTACTGGCTTTGTTGCACAAGTTACTAACTTGTGTAACGATATATCTGTAAGAGACAGTAGTTAGTGATAGATTCCTTACCTTAGAATATCCCCAGGCGTCAGGCTGGATCCGGAAAGTTTTGCGTAGCAGTACCCTTGCGCGCCGGTAGGCGGCGTCGTGCGGCTCCGCGTCCGTCGTCGGCGTCGTGATCGCCGGGATGACGTCGCGGGCAGTACTTAGACGCCGCCCCTGCGCGCTGACGTCAGTTCTGTACACGACTTTCCGCGCCAGGAACGCAGAGCCATGCAAGAAGCTGACACAGGTGTCTGAAAAATACTAGGGCCCTGAAAGGGATGTCCTTAACCCTAGAAATCAGTTCGCAGAACGGGGAGGATGGGTGGGCGGTAGGAATCTATCACTAACTACTGTCTCTTACAGATATATCGTTACACAAGTTAGTAACTTGTGCATCTGAAAGAGACACGTTAGTGATAGATTCCTTACCTTAGAATAGATACCCCAGCAATACCAACCCCGGTGGTGGGTCTGCGAACAAAGATCAGACAAGGAAGTCCTGGAGGACAGAACGGCCAAAGAAGCCGTCCCTCCGGACCTGACTGTCAAGGCAGTAATGCTTAGTAAACGTGTGCAGCGAGGCCCACGTAGCTGCCTGACAGATAACCGGCAGCGGAACACCGCGGCCCAAGGCCGTGGTAGCAGCCGTTGCCCTGGTGGAATGGGCACGCAGCCCAACAGGAGGCTCCTTCTTAGCCAAAGAATAGCAGGTCTTGATGCACAAGGTAACCCAGCGGGAGATGGTCCTCTTGTGCACCGCCCGACCTTTTTGGCGCCCACGTAGCCAACAAAGAGCTGGTCATCCACCCGGAAGTGTTTTGTGCGGTCGATATAGAAGGAGAGCGCACGTTTTGGGTCCAGACGGTGGAGCCTCTCTTCCTCTCTGGAAGGAGGCGGAGGCGGAAAGAAGGTGGGCAAAGTGATGGTCTGCCCAATGTGGAAAGCAGTAACCACCTTTGGCAAGAAGGACGGACGCGTCCGAAGAACAACCTTGTCTGGATGAACAGACAGAAAGGGAGGTTTGCAAGAAAGAGCCTGGAGCTCACTCACCCGCCGAGCGGAGGTGATGGCCACCAGAAAGGCTGCCTTTAGAGTCAGAAGACGAAGAGGACAGTTATGCAGAGGCTCAAAGGGAGCGCACATTAAAAAGGTAAGAAGCAAGTTCAAGTCCCACTGAGGCATTACAAACGGAACAGGAGGGAAGAGGTGAGTAATGCCTTTTAAGAACCTGTTAACAACAGGGGACTTGAAAAGGGAGGGCTGATCAGGGAGCCTGAGGAAGGCCGAGATAGCACAAAGATAACCCTTGATGGTACCCAGGGCAGAACCCTGTTGGGCCAGAGAGAGAAGGAACAGAAGGACCTCAGAAAGAGGGGCAGAAAGGGGATCCACAGCCTTTGCTGTGCACCATGCCACAAATTTGTTCCACCTGCAGGCGTATACCACCTTAGTGGAGGGACGCCTGGCTGCCAGAATCACATCACAAACTTCGGGAGGCAAGTCGAAAGGAATCAACTGCCGCCGCTCAATCTCCACGCAAGCAGGTGTAGACTGGACAGGTTCGGGTGGAGGACCGTCCCCTGCTGCTGCGACAGAAGATCCTCCCGAAGAGGCAGACGGATCGGGGGATCTATGCTCATATTGAGTAGCTCGGGATACCAAACTCTTCGAGCCCAGTCCGGAGCCACAAGAATGACTTGGGCCCGGTCGTGCCGAATCTTCTTCAACACTCTGGGTAGAAGTGGTATAGGCGGAAAGGCGTACAACAGACCGCAACTCCACTCGCGACGAAAAGCGTCGCCGAGCGAGTGCCGCCTTGGAAATTCCAACGCGCAGAACTGATGACATTGCGCGTTCTCTTCGGTGGCGAATAGATCTAACCAAGGCTCTCCCCACTGTAGAAAGAGTCCTTGCGCCACTTCCGAGTGAAGACGCCATTCGTGATCCATCATGCACCTGCGGCTGAGTTCGTCCGCCCTGGCGTTCAGAGAACCTGCCAGGTGTTGAACCATCAGGAACATGCCCTGATGTTCCAGCCATGTCCAGAGGCGCAGAGCCTCCTGACAAAGGGTCCAAGACCCCACCCCGCCCTGTTTGTTGCAGTACCACATGGCGGTGGTGTTGTCTGTGAACACCTGCACTACCTTCCCTTTGACAGAGGGAAGGAATGCCTTGAGTGCAAGCCGGATCGCCCGGAGCTCCAGAAGGTTGATATGGAGCCGGGACTCCGCCGGAGACCAGAGGCCTCTGATCTCCGCCTCTCCCAAGTGACCGCCCCATCCCAGAAGGGACGCGTCCGTCACAACTGTATGCTCTGGCTGGGGAAGGGAGAGGGATCTGCCCATGACCCATTGCCGGTTCGAGAGCCACCACTGCAACTGTTTTGCAGTCCCCTCCGAGATCTGGACGTGATCGGACAGGTTGCCCTGGTGCTGCGCCCACTGGAACTTCAGGTCCCACTGCAGAGCCCGCATATGCCATCTGGCATGATTGACCAGCAGGATGCAGGAGGCCATGAGGCCCAGCAGCCTCAGGGTCATCCTTACCGAAACCCAGGATAAAGGCCGAAAGATCGGAATCATAGCCTGAATATCCCGGACTCGCCGTTCGGGAGGATAGGCCCGAAACTGCGTCGTGTCCAGAACTGCTCCGATGAAAAGGAGCTGTGGAGAAGGAATCAGATGCGACTTCGGCACATTGATGGAGAACCCCAGCGAGTGCAGGAGTTCGGCCGTAGTCTGGAGGTGGGAGACGACTGCCTGGGACGAGCCCGCCTTCAGCAGCCAGTCGTCGAGGTAGGGGAAGACTGAAACCCCTGCCCGGCGCAGATGAGCCGCGACCACCGCCATCACTTTCGTGAACACCCGAGGGGCACTTGTAAGGCCAAAGGGGAGCACGGTGAACTGAAAATGCTCGTGGCCTACCGTGAACCGAAGGTAACGCCGGTGGGCGGGCAGGACGGGGATGTGGAAATATGCGTCCTGCAAGTCCAACGCTACCAACCAGTCTCCAGGGTCGAGGGCAGTCAAGACCTGAGCTAGGGTGAGCATCTTGAACTTCTCCTTCCGGAGGAAGCGATTGACGTTCCGGAGGTCCAAGATAGGACGCATGTCCTCCTTGTCCTTTTGGGCACCAGAAAGTAGTGGGAGTAGCAACCACGCCCTACTTCTGGGGTCGGAACATGCTCGATGGCCCTCTTGGTCAAGAGGGCCGTGACTTCCTTCTGTAGAAGCACCAAGTGATCCCCTGACATGCGGTGGAGTTGAGGTGGCATGGCTGGGGGGTGGTCGCGAAGGGGAGGGAGTAGCCCCTTCGGACAATGTCCAAGACCCACCTGTCCGAGGTGATGGTGCGCCAGTGGGGAAGGTGATGGCGGACCCTGCCCCCTACTGGCGTGCCGTGCACCTGAAAGGAGGGACTAGGAGGGCTTGGAGGCCGCGGACGGGTTGGAGGTGGTGGCCTGACCCGCACGCTGGTTGCCCGATCCGCCACGGCGGAATCCACGTCCTCGGCCACACGAAGACGCCTGCTGCGCGGGCCGGTGGCTGGGCTGCTGACGTGAAGGGGCGCCCTACCGTGGCCACGATAGGGGCGAAAAGCAGAAGGCAGCGGAGGGCGTGTAGCAGAAAGGCCCAGGGACTTGGCAGTAGCCCGTGAGTCCTCAAAGCGCTCCAACGCATGGTCTGCTTTGGACCCAAAAAGACCGACTCCATCAAAGGGCATGTCCATGAGAGTATTCTGGACATCCCTGAAAAACCAGTGGTTCTCAGCCAGGCGTGGCGGCGGAGCGCCACCGTCGTTGCAATCGACCTGCCCAGCGAGTCGGCGGTGTCAAGGCCACAACGGATAGTGTATTTGGCCGCATCCCTTCCTTCCGCAATGGCGCGGGAAAGCAGTGCCTGGACCTCCTCAGGGCACTGGGGCAAAACATCCGCCACCGAATCCCACAGAGAGTGGGTATAGCGGCCCAAAAGACAAGCGGTGTTAACGGACCGCAAGCCAGCACTGGAGGAAGAAAAACCTTTCTTCCCAAACTGATCCAGGCGTTTGGATTCCCTATCCGGAGGAGCGGTAGGGAAGGCGGTTTGGGAAGCGGAGGCTTGGACAACCAAGCTCTCAGGAGTGGGGTGGACAGAAAGAAACAGGGGGTCGCCCGGAGCGGGGCGATGGCGTCGTGACACGTTCCGATCCACAGGAGCCCCTGTGTTGGGCTTGGACCAGGCGCCCAAAGAACGTCTGTGAGGGCGTCGTTAAACGGCAGCACAGTCTCCGCAGAGGAGGCTGCCGGCTGAAGCACCTCTGTCAAGATGTTAGGCTTGACCGTCAAAGTAGGGAGCTGGAGACGTAAGGCCCCAGCAGCCCTACGCAACACCGTACCAAAATTGGCCCCCTCCTCCGTAGCCACGGGAGGAGACAGCATGCCAGTGTCAGGAGAAGTATCCAGACCACTGGCCTCCCCTAGACTCTCTGTCCAGTCCTCATCATACTGACAGTTGCGAGTCAGAGGGTCATCAGACCCTCCCAGTCCTCCTGGTCCTCCTCTGGTTCAAAATAAGGAGGAGGAGGGACATTTGGGACCCAAGGGCCCATCGGCGCCGGAGCCGGCGTCGAGCGACGTCGCTCCGGGTCCATGTCCGGAGCCGGAAGGAACTGGGGACGACGCCGCCCGGAGCCCAGGGCGGCGTCGAGAACGGCACCGGAGACATCGGCGCCGGCGGAGGTGTCGTGAGGTCGACCGGCGTCGATGGGGGTTGTGGAGCCGGGATCGAGGCCGGGGCCGAAGCCGGAGCCGGGATCGAGGCTGGAGTCCCGGGCGACGCCGGGGCCGGAGCCGCCGGCGACGCCGGAGCAACCCCATCAGGGCCCGCGGGGCCCGAAGGCGCACCGGAGGGGCCTGAAGGCCCGAAGAGGCGGGCCATGGCCGACAGGAACTCCTGTACCTTGGCCGGATCCGCCCCCGAACCCGGGAAGGGCGGGTATGACGGGGGCGACTCCACAGGCAAGTCCGGGGCCGCGGGGCGGGGACGGTGCCGGGAGGGGCCTCAGCCGAGTCGCGAGACCGGCGAGGCGAAGTCCGAGAGCGACGATGCTTCTTGGACTTCTTGTGCTTAGACTTACCGGACGAAGAAGACTTCGACGCCGACGACCGGTGTGCACTCCGCGAGCGACCCCTGGACCTCTCACGCGACCGGGGCCTCCGTGGAGCCGAATGCCGGGCCTCGAGGAGCTTTCGAGACCGCTCTCGCAAAGCTTTCGGGTTGAGGGCCTGGCATTCGGGACAAGACTCGGTGTCGTGGCCTCGGCCGAGGCAGAAGAGACACTCCCAATGCGGGTCGGTGACGGACATCATCCGCGCACAGGCGCCGCATCGCTTGAAGCCGGGCATCCCTACGACACCTTAAAGATGGAAAAAACAGTGAAAAAATCACCAAAAAGTATGGTCAAAAATTGACCAGGGCACTGCTCTTCCCGGATCTGCGCTTGCTGGCGCGGAAAAGAAGAACTGACGTCAGCGCGCAGGGGCGGCGTCTAAGTACTGCCCGCGACGTCATCCCGGCGATCACGACGCCGACGACGGACGCGGAGCCGCACGACGCCGCCTACCGACGCGCAAGGGTACTGCTACGCAAAACTTTCCGGATCCAGCCTGACGCCTGGGGATATTCTAAGGTAAGGAATCTATCACTAACGTGTCTCTTTCAGATAATGCGGTCACTGCCTCAATATATAAAAGGCAGGCCTATTAGCTTTGTCAAGGTGTGACCACCTCAATATACAAGACAAGCCTATTAGTTTTGTCAAGGGGTGACCACATCAATATATGAAGGAGAGTCTTTTGGCTTTGTCAACAACAGTAAAGACTGCCAAAGTCTTTGTTTTACATTCCTCAAGCCACAAAATGCACCTATAAGCCCTACCACAAGGGGTCACTGAAATCCTTAGCTGAAGAGCAAAAGCTCCAGTTGTGGTTCTGTAAATGCTAAGAAACACCATAAACTTTTCCTTAAAGTCACATTGTTTATGTCCCAGGAAACACAGGGTTCCTTTTAATAAATGTTTTCTTGGGCAGCTGCACCCCTTCAGCCTCCCCACAACACTTTTGTAAAATGTTGGTGGTGCCCCTAACAAGATTGGGACCCCACAAAGCAGGACAAAATATGTACATTAGCCCACCAAGGGCATAATGGGACACTCCTTGCCGGTAGCAGTGAATAATAAATGAGCGACTCTGGCTGCTCATTTATTATAACTTTTAGCAGCCTCCGCCACATTATTTAACTTTTTTTTGGGTGCCCCGGGCCGACCCAGAAGCTTTATCTTTTGTTGGTGGCCTGCACAGGGAGCCCCAAGAAGCCCACAGAATGCAGTCCCTATCCTCTGGGCCTGTGTGGGAGCCAGCAACAATTTCTTTCCTTCCTCTTGTCTCCCACTACAGTACTAGAAAAAAAATCATGAGGCAGTATAAAACCAGCATTGTACATAATGAATAACTGCTCAAGACTACATATGACAATAGTTGCCGCTTGTGCAGGATTGGCAGTACTGTACTGTTTATGACAAAACAAATCACTCTAATCTAACAGTAGCACACTGCCACTATTGTCCTGGTTGGAGTTGGGACAAGACAGTGGAAGGATAGGACAGCATTTCCGACATCCTGGGGCCTGGAAACTCCAAGCACCCAGGAGCATGCTGCCTAAGGTACTCAGAAGCAACTGCAGGCAGGGATGGTTACAACCTTCTGGATTTGGTCAGTGGGAACATGGCCAGCACCAGTGCTAATGCCAAGTGTATGACAGCATGCATGGGTGAATGCAAGTGTATGAGTGTGAATGAATGCATATGCATTTAGATCAATATCTTTTTGGCTGGATATGGTTCCCCAGCCACAGCAACCCAATCCTCAAACAAACTATGGCACTCATACAAAATTAAGTAAAACAGTAAAATAGCTATATTTTCATAGGTGGATACACAATTTCCAGTCCCAAGTGTTAGCGACAAAACAACTCTGTGAATAAACTCTCCAACAATACTCTTACCCTACCTTTCTGTTTTTATGTAGAGTTTTCAGATTTCAATTTGCGGGTTCTGATTAGGAGGGAGGTGATAAATAAATGCTCCCCCATAATTCTGTTGGCACTATCTTTGATAATCTGACAGAAAAATAAAGCATCTTCACACAAGTGGGGGAAATGTTATCCATAAGAATAGATGAGTTAATGTGCCCTTAACAGAATCAGAATGATCAGTCAAAAAGCAGTAATTAAATAAGTCATAAGACTAAAAAATGCTCAGGATGAGGAAAGTTAGAAACCATGAAGGTTTAATAAATCAAAATTAAAGTGCAGCACAGAAAGCAAAAATAAAAGTTAGTCAAAATGCATAGTTAATCAACACAGGGAATTAGCATGAGGCTCAATCAAATACAGCAAAGAATCTGTATTTGACAAGATTGACAAGATTGACAAGGGCCCGCAGTCTCATTCAGGCAAAGCAGACTCATGGCTTACCTCCAAAAAAGGAGCCCTATAATAATAAAATGCACAAAGTAAATCTCACTGTCAGCAGAGGCAGATCGCATCACTTCACAGATTAACAAATCAGAATACTAAATGTAATGCAGCATCATCTAACACCATCCCCTTTATGAGTATTATTAGAACCTCTTCTGACCCAATGTCATTGGATGTGTCAGTGTGGGAGCTGAACCCCAATAATCGTCTGAAACCTAGCATTTTATGCACCATGATTTTCTTCCTTGGACTGTTCTGCTCCAAAATTTCCAGTTGATCTAGCAGTAAAACACTATGCCTCCCCCACCCCCATCAATCAAGCATTAATTTAGCAGAGTAATAGAATAAAAACTGTTCTCATTAAATAATTGAGTTCTAGATCAAAATAGAAAACACTGATCACTGAATTGTTTATAAAAACCATACATAGAAATAAATGCATAAATCTGCCATGAAGGCTCAGATACAGACATACAGAATTGCAACTCAAAGAAAATTCCTAATTAAGCAATTTAATCTCTCTGGATTTTAAGTGTCAAACTCAAATAGTTCTGATTGCATTAAGAAAGTCTCCAAATAATCGGATAGACTCTTGGGAGGAAAATGGGAAGGCGCCCAGAGCCCTGAAAACCAGAGATTTGTATACACAATTTATGCATAACAATTAATAAAACTGCAGATTCAGCATGGTATGCTCATAGTTAGGTCGGCTAGGCAAATCAAAAACAACCACTTAATCATTAATGTTTCTTTACACTAACCCATTTCTTAAGGTAAGAGAAATATCCCTCTTGCTTCTTCAACAACTACACTCCGGAGATGTGCAACATAATGTGAAACATTTCTTAAACAATAGCTCATGACATTATTATCTTCTGCACAACTGCATCAGAACTTCCAGAGGAAATCCTTCGAAATGATACATCAGGTACAAGATGGAAAGCTTCATTCACAATGCACGCCCTCGCTATGTCACAGCACTTTATGCCATGTAGAAACTGTAGGGAGAGATGATCTACAGCAAGTCACTGATTGGGAAGGGGAATGACAGGAGCAAAGTAAGCTGAACCCCGGAAATTGCATCCATTAAAAAAAAAATGGTGTCTCACACGAAAATGTATTGTTAGTCAAACTTCTAAACAAATTAATCAAGTTGTTTCTAGTACATCATTAATTAATCGGTTATAGCTAGTAATTTGTCACCCAAAATTGCACATCAGAAAAAACACTTACAACCTACCTCCTTGATTATTTTTTAATAATCACTAAAATCCCATTAATGCACTTTATTTATCAGCCAATAGTTTGCTGAAACCTTCATCATCTTAGGTAATCAAACATTCTCTTCCATCTCTTTAATTGTCGATATATTCAATCCCTTTTGTCGCCAATTTCCATATCCATTTAACTTTTACTTTTTCTTGATTTATAGTCTCTCTAACCCCTATTTTGTCTACTAATTGTACACTCTAACAATGTTATTAAAAGAGTAATTGCCCAATCCATTATAATTATTTTAGGCATTAAAACTGATTAAAGACCACCACCACCAATATTAGCTAACCATTCGCTTACTTTATCAAAGTTACTTCCTAACTCCCATAGCCAGGATCTTACAGTGTCACATAATCCTGGTTTCTCCAACAACCTAATCTGATGAGTCGATTTAGTTATGTTAGTAATCTAAGAATCAACACCTCTTAGCTTTAATCACCTTACAAACTGCACCCTCCTTTGCCAAAAGAAAATCTAAAGGCAGACAGTTCTGCATTACTATTGCTCTAATTGCTATCATCTGCTACATTCACAATCTTAAAAGATTCTGTTGTATCTAGAGCAAGCCTATCTACTTACTATAGGTAATCCTCTAATCTTCACATCATTCATTGCTACTCCCATTAGAGGAATAATAGCTCCTAAATTATCTAAAACCACTTGTCCAAAACTTTGTTTCAATCTCCTCAAACTGTGCTCCTCACTCAACTCATCTACATGATAAATTGTACGGAAAACCAAATCCAAATAGCATGAACCTACCCAATGTCTCAGCAGGTTAAAATAAGCAATCTTTCCACAAACATAATAAATTACCCTTATAATGTCTTCTCCTCCAGACAAAAGATTTCCACTGACCTCATAGGATTTGTCGCACACACTTTCATACATGAACTCTTTCTCTTCTTCCATAGGACTACATCTTACAATATATATTTCACCTTTTCTTTCTTGATCCATTTTCGATCTGGGGTGTAAACCTCCAAAGCAATCTTCTGTTCCTCTAAATTTCTCAATATTTTCACTCCTCTTTCATTATAGTCTCTAATAAAATCACTCTTTTCATTACCCAATAAACACTAATAATCTCTATTCAGTTTAATACCATATTTGTTTTGTGCAATCACTCTCAAGTACTCCCCATATTTAATTCTTCTATTAATCTAATTATTAATCAGATTTTCTAAAAACACATTAAAATCAGTCAGTTAATAACAAAAATTCTTTGAGATTAAAAATCGCAATGAAAACATTACATAACAGTGAATATGACATATCTAATTGTACATATGTTGAACCCTCCCAAGTTGATGTAGGAAGGGAAGTATATACATAGCATTTACTAATTTTCATTATGTCTATATACACGCTCCATAATCATTTTAGTATGCATGTTATCCCCATAACCTTTAACTAAACGCCCTTCATGTATTGGTTTCATTTGTTTAAATTCTTCATAATTAATTCTACCTTCAACAATACTATTCATAGGATCTGAAACATTTCCTACAGGAGTCAGTAAGTACACAAACAGAATGACTAATACTAATAGTGTTATGACTAATAGTGTCATCCTTACAATTTTACAGCATCTGCTGTTTCCCATCTTCTCATTAGAGACCAAAAATACTTTTGTGACAAAAATCAAATTTTTCCTTAAAACAATAATATTTTTCTTCTTTTCCCTTATTTTATTAAAACAATAATATCGGCAAAAAGAAAAAATCAGTATCAGCTTTTCAGCCTTTGTAAAAGGTCATATTTCAAAAATTTCAAAACAATTCTATCATAGACCGACAAGACTTCTAGTGTCATTTCAAATATTTCAGTCCTTAGGCAAAGATCTTTCTGACTCTTTTAATGTTTTGCATTAATACTGGATATTTTAAAGTCTCTTTTCAGGGAGGTTCTTCTTCAGTTCTAGTCTCCAGATCTGAACTCCTCTCAAAAATATTTTGGCACTTATTCGTTTGGAAGTAAGCCGCCTCAATTTCGTCTATTTTCAATTTGGAACTCTTCTTCTGGTGGATTTTTTAACAAGTGTTGAATCACTCAGTTTCTGAATTAATTCAATAGGCTCTAAAATCTTTTTCTGGTTCACAATGCTTCTGTTTGCAGGTTCTCTTTCTTGGAACGTCTTCAACTTTCTCTCTTTCGGCGAGAGTCTTGATTTTTGTCCCCTTCAAGTCTCTGACTCAAGCTTGAACTTGTAACTTTGATCAAACTCTCCTCCGTCTGCTTTTTTTCTTCCAGAGTAAATTTCTTCTTTATGAAAGGGTTCTTTTTCACACTAATTCTCAACTGCAACTTGTCACTGCTTTGATCAGAGGCTTGTTCTTGCTGCCACTCATTCTTTGCTCTTTTGCATTGTAACAGCCCTTCACTCTGACCACTCTGCAACTGGACTTCAGAAGTTTCAGGTTCTTCATCTGAACTTTCGCTCAACTGAAACTTTTGCACTTTATTTTCACCAGTTGCAGAAAAATCTTATCCCCCCCCCCCTTAAATTCACACTGCAAACTTGGATTTGGCTTTGAGGTTGAGCAGCAGTCTATTCATTGTGATCATTTGCCTCATCCATTACTTCAGCTACTATTTCTCTCTTTGTGTGAGCAGTGTGGATTCACTGAGGCACACCTGCACATCTGACAGCGCTATTTTCGTTAAAATGACCTGAAAAGGCCCTCTCCATCGCTCATTGAGATAGCCTTTGCTTTTTTAAAAATCTTTATTACTTTTATCTTTTCAACCAATACAATACAATACTGAGCAAATCACATCATCTTTAACCCCCTCCCACCGTTCTCCCCACGCTCGGAAATTATATCATAAAAAAACGACGATAGTGCAATTCATAACTGTTGGGTTTAAGAATAAACATATCACACATATTAAGAAATTCATAGGGGAACCAACTGTTTTTAAAGTGCCAAGTGTTAGAACGACAAAAGTTATTAAAAACCTTTATCAGACAAAGTACATGACAATATGCATTAGTTATGTACCCCATCTTGCTAAAGGAGCCCAGACTGAGAACTCTTTTTTCTTTGTTTTATGGCCTTTTCTTGCATAAATTGCTTTCTCAAGATTACAAACTGCTAGTAGGCGAGACAGCCTTTGCAAACATGTTTTTGAATTATCACTCTAGCGTTTAGTCCATGGCAGCATGTATCCTTGTAATCTTCTGCTGTCATATTCACCTGATGAGAGATCGATTTCACCATATTAGACAGACATTTGCAATAATACAGAACAATGTCATCAGTTATTGAAACTAGTGCAGCTGAAGGTCAATATGAAAGTCTCATTGCTCTGTCCATCACTACTTAGTGGGGAGATAAGCCTGTCTTCCTGTCAGGAGTACTTCTCAAAGTCGACAAAACAAGGGAAAGAGCATTTGGCCACTTCAGACCAGTTTAAGCACAGACTTTTGCCAGTTTATTCTCGAGAGCCATTTAATCGCACCACTAAACCGGAGGATTGTGGTCAATAGCTGCAATGAAATCTTGAGAGCATCTGACGTCAGAGAGGCCGAAGCATTTGCAGAGCTGAGGGCAGAGTAGGAACACGAGTGTGGAGGAGGCAGTAGGCAGGAAGGCGGACCGGAAGGGGTTGAGTCTCGCAGTAGTCCTAGACTCTTAGGCTGCTGAAGAATAATTCTGTTACTTTCTGCTGCCCCCACTTCCCAGCTGTAGGAAGCCTTGCTGGGTTTCGCTGTGGGGAGGGGCAGTTTTTGGGCAGTGCAACGCTGCTCAGCCTCGTCCTCTGCTGCCTCCTGCACGGCACACGCCATCCTTCTAGTGGAGGGTTGCCCCATTACCTCCTTGGTAGTCACACCTACAACCAATTTGTTCTATGCTCGACTACTTACTTCCCTGACACAGATACACCTTCTTACTGAGGAGTGCCGCCATACATCTGGGTTTGGGGTGCCATCATTAGGTGGATATTTGACTAGATCTCTGTAAGGTGCCCGAAAGTGGACAAGACCTGTTGGACGGTCCATTCTTGCCTCTGGCTGATGCTCCTGCTCTGACGGGATGACCCTCCACTCCTACTCAGATGAACACAGTTTGAGCCTCATTTGTGTATCTGTTTTTGGGATCCCATTTGTCCGGACATCGCTCGTGGAGCCTCTGGTGGCCCCACATCCCCTCCCTTATTTCTTGTCTGCTTCCCCTGTCTGACACATAGTAAGCATGGAAAAGGACAGAGCACAGCGAGGGGCACAGCAGGCTAAAATGGATCAATGCAGGGCACAGAACGGTGACCCTCCCTGAAGGGTCCCACCAGAAGAGCGGGAGCAACCACAGAACCCACCAGAGCACAGATACTTGCTGTTATAGAGGCGTTGGGTGCTGCAGTAGAGGCTAAAATAGACGCTGTCTCCTTGGATGTCAGTCTCCTAAGGGTTGATCTCCGTGTAGTGGCAGTGATTTCCCTGGCCCCAGAACAGAATGCAACAGAACTGCAGGGCGAGGTGTCCACCCTGTAAGCTGCCCCGACCAACTTATCTGCCAAGACTGCGGCTCTGTAACTCAGGGCTGAGGATGCATAAGGCCGCTCCAGGAGGTGCACTCTTCGCTTTGTGGGATTTCCGGAGGGGGTCGAAGAGGGGACACCCGAACTTTTTCTAGAGAAGTGGATCAAGATTGCTTTTCCTACTGCTGACCTGTCCTCCTTGTTTGTGGTTGAGCGAGCACACCGTCTCCTTGCTCCATTGCCCCGGCCGAGGGCACCACCCCGTAGTCTTATTGCAAAAGATCTCAACTATAGGGACCAGGACAATATCCTTAAGGCTGCCCTCCGTGATGGTGATCCCACATTCGAGAATCATGTAATTCATATATTCCCTGATTACACCCGCTTAGCACAACCAATGAGGACATCCTTTGGGAGTGTGAAACAAAAGTTGAGGGTGAAGGGACTTCAGTATATGCTCCTCTACCCAGCCAAATCGAAGGTAATCCATGGTGATCCTGCTAATTTTTTCACAATTCCTGAAGCGGCTGGGGGGTTTAAGGTGTGGGGAGATGGACGGACTCTGACCCCGTGGGTGGCTGGAAAGCATCCATTGGGAGCCAGCAACCTTTGAGGGGCAGAAAAGCGAGGTTGGCGGGGGGCAGACGGGCCTCTCGCTCTTCCCAGCGTGTGGTGGTCCGCAGGTATGGCTCCCTTGGCTTGGAACATCCGGGGGCAGACAGCGAAGGAAGGCAACTGCATCACAGGGACCCATCACAATTAAGATCTGAAAGAGAGGCAACCAGGGCACTCGTGGAGTACGTAACTGCCTCCAACTCTGACAGTAGTGTCGCAGATTTTGTGGAAGAGACTTCCCAATCTGAGGACTCCTGAAGCTACAGAGAAACCGGCACGAAGTCTGCTCTTGGAAACCGGGGGAGATGGAGGCTGCATGATTTGTCGCTGTGAGGTGGGGCCATGGCAAGTGGTATACACTACGTGGTTTAAACTCCTTTCATGATTCAAATACTGGGCTGGGGAGTGTTTCCATCTGGTGGGAGTCCAAGATACAGGCATGGCCACCCTTCCCACCCTTACTTTTGCTCTCCTTTTTTTCTTCTTATTTACAGTAATGCAGAGTGCGGTCGGTCTTGATGTGCTACTCCCCCCTGACACTAACTATTGCATTGACTGAGTGTGGAGCAGTTTGTGGTCAGTGGGTACTGTGTAGTATATTCCTTCAAGTTTTCTCCCCCCTTAGTTGGGTGGAAATAGTTGATGGACGTGTATAGATTATTGTTTTCCTTTCTTTTTTGGGGAAGAGGCTGAGGGTGTTGAAGATGATTGGGGAGCCACAAGTTGTTTTAAAGGTGTTCACCAGTGGATGGAAGCTTTTGTTCGTAGTTGTTCCGGTTATCGATGGAGGCAAAAGTGGGGGGGCCCCTGGGCGTCAGGGTGGGGGGGGGGAGATGTGAAAGAGGGAGATGGGTCAGTTTAAAATTTTGACCTGGAATGTTAGAGGTAGGGTGACCAGACGTCCCCGATTTGCCCGGACACTCCCGGTTTTTCACCAGCTGTCTGGGCAGATTTCGGCAATTTTGTCTCATGTCCCGGTTTTTAGAAGGGGTTGATTGAAAACAGTGAGAGGCACTTTTTTGGGTGTTCTAAAGCTTTGCTAGTTAGCAACTGTTATAAGTAAGCAGTTTAATTAATAGGTATAATTTTGATTGTAGAAATTACATTGTATTTACTTTCTTAATGCATCTTCTGTGATCCTATGTTGATGACAGCTGTCATTCTGCGCCATTCCGTGGATGAAAAATTGTAGTCCTTCTTCTATTTTCCCCAAATGTCCGGGTTTTTGGTTCTCAAGATCTGGTCACCCTAGTTAGAGGGCTCTACTAGTTTCTGAAGAGATACCTGGTGCAGACCTATCTCCGTAGTCATGAGTCTAGAGATACGATTTTGAAAAACGGCATTTGCTGAAGAATAATATGAACTTTGTGTGAAAAACTCAACTACAACTACCAAGATTCTATGGGGTAATGGCGCTGTTACATGCAAGCAGTGCGTTCCTACAACCTTTCACTGATAAAGTGGTCTCGTGAGATGCCCCAAGCAGACGAGATTTGCACGCCTGCAAGCTATGAGTGAGGTTATACCTGAGAAAATTGGCAGCCTGCCCAGTAACCCGTAACTATTCTCAACTGATGAGGGAGGAATCCCGAAACACTGGTGTCTAGAGATACGATTTCGAAAGACGGCATTTGCTGAAGAATAATATGAACTTTGTGTGAAAAACTCAACTACAACTACCAAGACGCTATGGGGTAATGGCGCTGTTACATGCAAACACTGCGTTCCTACCCACTTTCGCCAATACTCCAAGCTGGGACTGCCTGTGGGAGGTCCTGAGGAGGATGGGACTGGGCCGAGGGATCATCTCCTGGGCTCGGCAACTATATGACCGACAAATGCCACGTGTCCGCAGTGGAGGTGTAGTATCTGAGGACATCCCCATAGAAAGCGGTACGAGGCAGGGGTGCCCGCTGTCACTACTCCTTTTTGCCCTGGCAATGGAGCCCTTGGCGATACGGATGCACCGCGATATGGCCCGGTAAGGCATCTTTGTGTGGGGGACACACTCACGTCATCTTCTTATATGCCAATGACATGTTACTCTATGTTTGCCATCCAGAGAGGTCAGAACCAGCACTCTTGGTGGCGTTTTCCTCCTTTGGGATGGTCTCAGGCTTACATGTCAACCACCAGAAGTCGATTCTCTTCCCGCTGATAGGACTGGTCGGGGTGGATGCTGCTACTCTTCCTGTGAAGGAACTCCAATGGGAGTGTGACCACTTTCGGTATTTAGGTATACAGGTCGCCATACAGCGGAGTCTAATTATGGACTGAATATGGGAGCTGTCATTAAGGGTTTGGATGCCTCTGTCCGATTGTGGAACGGCCATACCCTTTCTATTATGAGGAGAGTGGCCATCAGCAAAATGGTTCTGCTCCCGCATTGTCTCTATGTCCTTCAAAATTTCCTCTGCTGCATTGCGTGTACTACCTTCACCGCCTTGAATAGTCTCCTGAATTCTTTGTTGTGAGCCGGCGAACGCAGTAGGGTGAAGCTAGAGGTGTTGAAACTGGACATGGAGTTTGGAGGCCTGGGTCTGCCGGACCTTAGCCTCTATTATTTTGCAGGATAATTACAGTATGCAGGCGGAGCTTGCCTGGCCTCAAGATGGCCGCTGCCTAAGTGAGCTCCGTAAGCCATCGAATCTATCCGGCAGGAATCCTGCTGCATCCGAGCATCAAACCATATGCTCTTAGTCACCCTATAGAGACCTCGGGAAGCGCTACCCGTTGGTGCATCAACCGTGGCTGACCGAGTTCCTGGCGGACGGTGCTGGGGAGCGGCCGCGAGGGGCCTGGCGTAGACCTGTGACGCGGCCTCCCAGTAGCGAAGGCGTGGCACTGCAGACCGTGGCGGCCCGAGTCCCGGGTCCTTGGTCTTGCGTCCGCTGGGGTGAGGAGTGTGTTCCAGGCCCTACCAGCGGACTGCGAAGCGAGCTGTGCCTAACTCCTCGGCGGCTGGGTGAAATACGGGCGGAAGGCCCGAGAGAAGCAGCGCAACCTTGCCTAGATCAGGAGTAGAGACCTTGAGTCCTGGGGCCGGGGCCTTACGCCCGCTGGAATGTGGAGTGCATCCTGGGCCCTGCCAGCAGTCAGTGGAGGGATCTGTGCCTAATCTATCGGCGGCCGAGTGAGACACGGGAGGACGGCCCTGAAGAAGCGATGCGGCCTCGCCGTGGTCGAGAGCGCTGCCGCGCGCTTCCATAGTGACGACTGTGGGGCACCGCTTGCGAGGACCCAGCTGTGTCATCTACCCCACTTGGGGGGGCAGAGGTGAGATCCCCAAATAACTGGCGCCCTTGACTTGGCAGCGGGACGCGCAGAGAGGCTCTGTGCGACGGCCGGAGACCGCTGAGTGTGGGCATAGTGCTCCGGCGAGCAGATAAGGGGCACATTCGGACTGTGCTGCCGAGCGGGGGATTTCGCTGGCGCCCCGTCACCTGAGGATTGGCTGAGGGGAGTCCATACCCGTTATTTGGCCTGCTACCAACTGCTGTGCTCTTCTTGCGGCCTGTGGGTTGCCCCCCCCCTATTTTTCTACTCTATCTCCTGCTGGGCCACTGCATGCCGGCCCTGTTTTCACAGTAGAACCCCACTTTGCCCTGTGGTACGTGCTGGTGTGCGGTGTGGATTGATCAGGAGCCCCTTGCCTACATGTGCTGAGCGCTGCGCGGCTGGGAAGCTTGTGTATCTGTGGTGTGGCCTGGTCCCCCTGAGATCATGGACAAGGTGGATAAATCCCAGCCTAAGCTGCAGTTCCAGCAGCGTAAGTCGAGACATAAGGAGGGTGGCGCTGACATGGCCCTCGAGGGGCAGAAGGACACTGCTGATGAATCTGAAGGGGACATTCGCCAAATCTTGACAGCCATGCAGAAAAGCTTGTCCACCATCGATGGACAAGCGCCTGGATATGGCGGAGAGAAGAGTGTCCGAAGTTGAGGATGCCCAGATGGAGACAGACAGATGGGGAAGCTCTTAAGTGCCCTGCAGGACAAGGCGGAGGATTTGGAGGCTAGATCGAGGCGCTGTAATAGCCGCATCACGGGCCTTCCTGAATTTACAGCCATGGGTAATATGGAGGTGTTCGTCGAGCAGCTCTTGGTGACACTTCTGGGTCGCGACACATTCTCCACCATGCTCATCGCTCCCTTGGTCCCAGGCCCCCCCCCCCCCCGGTGCTCCCCTATGTCCTGTGATTGCTAAATTATTGAACTATAGAAACAGGGATGCTGCATTGAAGCGAGCCAGGGAGATATGGGACCTTCAGTTTGAGGGTTCTCCGCTCTTCCCTGACTTTACCATAAAGGTGCAGGAGGCGAGGCGGCAGTTTGCTCTTTTGAAACGTCGCTTGCTGGAGCACAGGCTGGAGTATGCAATGCTGTACCTGGCCAGACTAAGGGTCATCATGAATGGCAAGTCAAGGATATTCATGGACCCTAAGTCCTTACAGAAGGCCCTCAAGGAGCACACCAAAACTGAAGGGCGGAAAAAAGATAAGGAGGAGTTGGCCGGCGCGGCTGCCGCGACTTGGAGGAGCAAGACTGATATCATTGTAATTTGGTCCTCTTTTACTTATTCGAATAGGTATGTTGTAAAGGGTTTCTTGATCGAGGTGAACTAGAGGTGGTCTATAGATGCCTGCAGGCTGGGTGGTTGCTTCTACATGTTTGTTAAACGCTGAGGACAGCAGTGTTTGGGACATATATTGTGACATTATGCACACCATTAATCTCTACTGGCTCACTTCGCCCTAGCTGGGAGGCCTTAATGATGGTGAGCAAGGAACTGCCTCAACTCCTTATGGGTTCAGTTATCCACTATTCTCTGGATGTATGAATGGTGTTTAGATGGCTACATCTCATTTCCGAGTTTGTGGGAATCTACGTGCTGAGCTGGCAACATCCACCCATGCGTGTTATCCACTGTATGGTGTTATGCCAGAATTGTTTTCTTTTTAATGCTGTAATCTTTGTTGGAGTAGTTCTGGGTATGGGGAAACATCGACTATGCCAAGTTGGGGACTGCATAGCGTGGGGGGGGATATATTGTTATTTTTGTTACTGCAGTGTGTACATGGTACCCATTTGCTTTTCGTACAATGCATCATTGCCTGGGAGAGAGATGGAGGCACAGGGTTGATATAGATTGCACAGACCTAGCAATTGCAGCTCGGAATGGCGCAGGGCCAGGGTAACAGAGTTCGATTTCTAACATGGAACATCAGAGGTCGTAATGATTTTAGAAAACTGCGCAAAGTGGTTGTTTATCTTACACGACACCAGATTAATATTGCTCTACTGCAGGAGACGCATCTGCCCAGGGATAGTAAAATGCTTATGCGCAGGCGTTTTCATGGTCTCTTTCATGCCGCGGGGTTCACTACACATGCCAGGGGGGTGCTCACCTGGGTTAATCCCAGATCAAGGATTACACTGGAGGCGCTTGAGGCACACCCAGCGGGCAGGTATGTAATTTCTAAATGCCAGGGGCGGGGTGTAGAACTGCTTATAGTAAATATTTACGGACCCAACTATGACAATCCACAATTTTACCATGATTTGCTTTGACGTATGAGGGGGGAGACCACTCTGCCACAACTATGGGGAGGGGATCTTAACTGTGTGCTGGATCCGACATTGGGCCGTTCCAGGTGCCCTGCGCGGCACCCTTCAGCTGCGGCCAGAGCCATTTGTGACGCTGCCACTCAATTAGATTTGTTAGACATCTGGCGGATGCGCTCTTCTGCGGTGGTGGGCTTAACCCATTACTCAGCCCCGCATGACCTGCATACTAGAATCGATTATTGGTTTGTCTCTAGATCTTTGTTCCCTCAGATACGCGCTTCCTCGATTCTCCCCCGCTCTTATTCCGACCATTCCCCAATACTGTTGGGCCTTGAGAGCCCGCAGAAGAGGCCTGCTCCCTTTCTATGGCGGTTCCCACCATATTATCAGCTAGACAGTGTTTTTAAATCAGAGTTAGCCGAGGCCATAGAGAGTTTTCTTTATACGAATATTGGCTCTGTTCGTCAGTTCTCCACAGTATGGGAGACTTTTAAAGTCTTTATTAGGGGGATAGTCTTGTCTAAGCACTCTGAGGTCCTTCGTTCCATCAAGAGGTGATTGGCTGCTCTTGAGGATCGCTTGGTCGACCTGGAGCAAGCTGTCTTGGCAGGCGGTGAAGATTTGAAAAATGCACTGGAAGAATATCATGAAACTGCTGATAGCGAGGTGAAGCACATGGGGAAATATGCAGTTGCTAAAACATATGGGGAAGGAGAGAGGCTGGGTGCAGTTCTGGCGGCTATGCTGCGAGATAGGCGGGAAACGGGCGGTGTGACGGAGTTGCGTGCTGCGGGGGTGAACTACTGAGGGATCCAGCTGGAATACCAGATAGGTTCAGCCAGTACTACTCTGATCTGTATCGCTCTAGAGTGGTAGCTGATAGGGCAGCAATCTAAGAATATTTAGAACACATTCAGATGCTGTGGTTGACTGATGAGCACAGGGATCACCTAATGAGGCCGTTGGATGCTAGCGAGGTACTCGCTGCGCTTATTGCAATGCGTGTTGGAAGTGCCCCTGGGCAGGACGGCCTTACTGTCGCTTTTTATAAAGAGTTTAAGGAGCTGCTTATTCCGCACTTGATTACACTTTTTGAGGAGATGGGGGAGGATGGGAAGATGCCCCCCTCAATGAGAGAAGCCTTAATAGTTACATTATTGAAACCAGGTAAACCCACTAATCAATGTTTGTCCTTCAGACCTCTGTCACTTCTTAATGTAAACACCAAGCTTTTTGCAAACATTTTAGCTAACCGGCTGGCCTCGCTGGTTCCGCTCTTGGTTGGGCCGAAGCAGTCTGGGTTCGTGCCAGAGCACAATTTGTCATACAATCTCAGGACTGTGTTTGGAGCGATACAGCACATCAAGCCGGATATCAAAGCTGCTGCAGTCTTTCTCGATGCAGAAAAGGCCTTTGACTCGGTTGAATGGGCCTTCATCCAGGCTGTGCTGAGGCGGATGGGACTGGGAGATGTTTTCCTACAGCTGGTGGCGGTCCTATACAATTTCCCTACAGCCAGGGCAAGAGTTGGTGACATAGGCACTGCCCCTATCAAGATCTCTAGAGGCACTCGTCTGGGTTGCCCATTATCGCCTCTGCTATATGCCCTGGTGGCGAAGCCCCTAGCATGCGCCTTAAGGGAATATCATGGGCACAGGGGGATCCGCTTCCCTGAATACAATCTCATTGTGTCCTCCTAGGCTGATGATCCGCTTCTGTATATCAGAGATCCAGAGTTCAATCTGTCTCCGGTGCTGGATGAGGTGGTGAAATACGGGGCGCTTTCTGGCCTTAAAATCAATTGGACTAAGTCAACTATTTTCCCTCTGACCCCAGCCATGAAGCCTATTGAATTAGACTACCCCCTCTTGTGGACATCTGAGCCGGTGCGCTACTTGGGCGTACAAGTTCATACAGATTCGGAGTTGGTCCTTAGCGAGAACTATGGTAAAGTGATTGCTAAGCTAGAGGGGGATGTGGAACGCTGGATCCGACTGCCCTCATCTCTATCGGGTCGCATATCCCTTTTGAAAATGGTGGTGCTCCCAAGATTTTTATTCTTGTTTTTAAACAGCCCGATAGTGCTCCCTGCGCACATTTTCAAGGTCCTTCATTCCCTATTAGAGAAGCTGTCCTGGGCCGGGAAACACTTGGGTGTTGGGTGGGATACCCTTACACTGCCCTACTCCATGGGGGGTCTCGGGGCTCCAGATTTAGAGTTATACTATCGTGCGGTGCAAAGCTCACATGCATACCACTGGGTTCACAGCAGACTGGCCTCCCACATTTGCAGATTGAAAAGGTTGCAGCATCACCCTCTCCTCTCCTGTTGCTGCTATTTCATGCCCCATCTAGGCGGGCTGGTATTTTGGATTCCGTCAACTCTACAACTCATGCATGGCAGAATCTGTTAAAGAGGCAGGCGGGCAATGTGCTATATTCCCCCTTAACTCCGGTGGAATGGTGCCACTGGTTGCCGGTATGCAGAGAAAGGGAAGTGGTCCATGCCCTTGCGACACTTAGCATTACCAAAATTAGGAAGCTGTTCTCTGAGGGCAAAGCCAGCGGGTGGGCCGAGGTTGAAGTTGAAGGACACGCCTGTACACCACTTGCACGGTTTCACTTCCACAGGGTGAGGCATGCTCTTCGTGAGTTACTCGGGGAGGACATGTCGGAGCCGCCTGAGTTCGCTTCCTTTTCTTTCCTGTTGCGTGCGGCTTCTCCTAGTAAGATTGTTTCCAGTATTTATAATATGTCACAGGATTACCGTAGGAATTATGTCTCCAAGGCTAGGTTGGACTGGCAAAATGATCTTGGGGTGGCACTCAATGACACCACTTGGCGGTATTGTTGTGAGGTCACGCAACATGTCTCCTTGAACGGGAGACACCGTCTCATACACTTTAAATTCCTTAATAGAGTCTATTATACGCCGGAGAGGTTGCATCGATATGGCCTACGAGATACCGCAGAATGTGAGCACAGTAGAGCTAGGCCGGCTGGGTTCTTGCATATTGCCTGGTCGTGCCCAGCGATCGCGAAGTACTGGGAACTAATTTTTCGGACGTTGAGCGAAATTACTGGCTTTCCGCTGCCATTGGATCCACTGTTGGCCCTACTGGGTTACACAAGGCCATTGCAGAAAGACGTGCGTAGATTAATAGATATGGGATTATTGCTTGCAAAGCGCAGGATTGCGTTGCGCTGGGCTCGAGGGCTTGCGCCATCTGTTGTAGACTGGTCAAAAGATATGGTCTATTGCAATACACAATCAGAACTGTATAGTGATTTACTACCGCCCAGAACCGCCCTAAAAGCTTTTGGGGCCTGTATCAGCGCTAATTGGTTGGGAAGGAGACGGGGGAGCCTGAGGGTGATGGCCCTACTTGACGGCGTCAATTTGGGCTGAAGCCTGATCAGTTAACCACTGCATGCTTCGGAATTTTTTATGCTCAAGGCTCTGTTAGTTGTGGGTTAAATGTCGATGGATGTATGGGTATGCATTTATTTTGCCCCTGGATGCGTTGTTGTATATTCATGTAACTGACAGGGTAGATGCTCCATAACCAATTCATGACTGCACACTGTTTAACACCGATCTACCACTGTAACTGCTTTTTTTGATCTCAATAGAATTTTGAGAAAAAACAAAATTACAGTATGCAGCGCAGTGGTGTGCTGAGGGTCCAAATACTGAGAAAGCCTTATTAGCGGAATGGAGTGAGGAAGCAGACCTCCCGAGATGTTTGATGATGGGATCACAGGTCCCCTCTGATTACCCGTTCACAGTCCGTCAGGTCGCAGGGTTTTGGGAGTAGGTAGTTACTTTAGTGCTCACAGGCCCCATACGCTTGGCTGCTTCCCTTTCAGTGGCTGCAGAGCTTCAGTCGGATACAGAATTTGATGGACCTTACACAGTGGTATGCTGGGGTATGCTTGACGGCTGGGGATGTGTATTTTAATGGTACCTTCCTCTCATTCGAGGATGCGAAGGAATGCTATCGATTGCCACCGGGTCAATTTCAGCAATATGCGAAAATATCCCACACCACCCGCAAATTGTGGGTGACTTTCCCAGATGACCCTGAAAAATCGCAGACATTGCAGTTATTTCTTGTCTCAGTCTCCCCTAGGGGACTGATTTCACGTATATATAAAGCTCTGAAGGCAGACCGCATGGTCGACGAGACGAAAATCGGGGACAGATAGCTGGCAGACCTACCACTGCCCCTCACAGAGTGAGAGTGGCGGCAAGCACAGGTCCGTGAGGTAGCCAGCAACGCCCACTTTAAGCTCACTTAGTTCCATTATCTATATCGCACCTATCTGACACCTCAGGGACTGTCTCGTTTCAACGCGCCGCACTCTTTGACGTGCCCTCGGTGTGGTCAGGAACCAGCGACGTTCCTTCATACAACCTGGATTTGCGTGAGATTGCAGGATTATTGGCCTGAGGTACTGAGAAAGCTGCGGGACGTTGCAAGGATCTATATTGAGCCCTCAATTAAGCATTGTCTCTAGGGTGTACTTCCAACCCCAAAAACTGGGTCACGGATGTGACATAGATTTGCCCTGCAGGGGCCTGTATTAGCCAAGCACCCAGTTGCAATACACTGGACACCCCATCCTGTTGACCGGATAAATGGAGGGCTGACTTGAGTGAATAGGGAGTTGCAGAGGAGCGACGACTCCACCAGGTCCACACTGATGAGAATGCAGAATGTGACTCAGAGGTCTGCGGGGATATGTTGGGTAGGTTAATGACAGATGAAGAGCCACAGGTTACACCATCTGTCAATTCTCAGACTGTGGAATCCACCACGCCTCTGGTACCATTTGAGATATATTCCTCGAATGTCTGAATGTTAAGTAGCAGAGTCTCCAACCAAGTGTAAGGTGTATGAGATGGGGGGCGGGGGCACCCATAAAGGTAATACAGGCGGGTACACCTGCGCTCTCCTGAGGGGGTCTGAGGGAACCCATCAGGGACAGGAAGGATCCCCGTGGTTGCTGGGACTTGATTCTGGATGAGTGGCGACCTTCTACGGATGGGTTGGGCTCTCCAACTCCTACCCCCCAATTCCTCCGCCCAACGCCCCCAAATACCCCCTTGTCTGGTGGAGTTGGTTGTCCTCCTTTGAAGACCCAGGGACCTGAATCCTGTTTTTTCTTTAGTTCCGGCTACTGCCATGGATGTTCACATCCCTTAATGCCTGCTGCCCCAACAGATAATGGTTTTTATGATTTTTTTGGGGTGGTTTATTCCCAGATATAATGCACTGTATGTTGCTAAGCTGTTGAGGCACTGCATATATTATATCATGATACTATTGGGATGGGATCCCTGACATGTAGCACAGGATTAATGCATATACTTTTTAAACTGTTAGTATCGTGTGCACTTATCTTTTTTAAACATTTTAACATTACGAGGGAAATACCTGATGCTGTGAGGTTTCTTTTCAAAGCCACACTTCCGGTGCACTTCCCCGGTCCACCGCGGGTCCCAATCCCGATTGTGTGGAGGGAAGTCATTTCCGGCCAATTGAGGGTTGGTGGTCTAGTCCCCACCCTCACTTGCACATAAAGGGGCATGCAGAGCGGAGTGCGCAGCGGACGCGCGTGAGGTAGCTGTATTACTGTTATACTGCCCAGCGCTAGTTGTATGACGCTTGCTGCATATACTTTTTAAACTGTTACTATCGTGTGCACTCATCTTTTTTAAACATTTTAACATTACGAGGGAAATACCTGATGCTGTGAGGTTTCTTTTCAAAGCCACACTTCCGGTGCACTTCCCCGGTCCACCGCGGGTCCCAATCCCGAATGTGTGGAGGGAAGTCATTTCCGGCCAATTGAGGGTTGGTGGTCTAGTCCCCACCCTCACTTGCACATAAAGGGGCATGCAGAGCGGAGCGCGCAGCGGACGCGCGCAGGGGGCGCGCCGGTGGCGCGCCAAAGGCAAGCCCGTCTGCGCCCGTCCGCGCCAAGACGTCGCTAGGAGCAGGAGACCCTGGTCAAGCTTATGTCAACCACAGTCCCCCTATACAAATACACTATACTAGACAAGAGCTAATGAATCTACAGACCAATGTAACCCCTACTTGTCGGGCAGAAATCTGGCCTTATCCAGAAGGCCCGTTTTCTTGCAGAGTATGCCGATTTCAGGCAAATCATATTTCTCCTGGTCAGGCTATCAACACTTCCGTGGATAATTCACGGAAGGGGTGGAAAAATTTGTTGTGCAATGTTCGATCGCTGCCCAAACACTCTGTTGAGGTATGGGACCTAGTGTCCTCGGTTCAACCTGAACTGGGCTTTCTAACCGAAACCTGGCTTAAACCCCACTCTGTGCCCGCTATAGCGTTAGGCATACCGGAGGGGTATAAAATGGTTAGACTGGACAGATCTATGAAGGTAGGGGGTGGAATCGCTATTGTGCATAAAGATGGAATCAATGTCTCCGTCCTAGACCAACGTGGCGATGCTACTATGGAGATGTTGGTCTTTAGGATAGATCCTCCCATGCAGGCTAGATGGAAAGGGGCGTTAATATACCGTCCCCCAGGACCCCTAGCTGATTTTTCTCTACAATTGGTTGAATTATTAGCCCCATATGTGAATGCGTGTAATAACTTTCTCTCTTAGGAGATTTCAATATCCATAGTGATTGTCTCTCCAACTTAGATGCACAGACTCTTTTGACTGACCTATCCCTTTTAGGTTTATCCCAGCTTAATGAAGGCCCTACCCATATAGCTGGTCATACTTTGGATATTATATTTTCAAATTCTTCTAAGATTCAGTGCGAACCCCCCAACAACTTTCTTGGTCTGATCATTCAGTCATTGAATTTTTTTATTGAGGACCCTATAAAACTCAAAATATCTAAACCAGCTACATTTTATACTCGCAGGCAGTGGCAGAAAGTCTCCGCGGAAAATTTTCAAACAGTTTTTTGAGGCCTCAAAATTCTGCATCGGACAACATTGAGGAAGCATTGTCTAAATATAACTCGGCTGTTTTAACAGCAATTGACCATATTGCACCTCTGAAATTTTCCTTGAGCCATTCGACCGCCCACGGGCAGTCTGGTTCTCGACTCAACTGCGAGATCAAAAACAACTTTGCAGGAAGTTGGAGAGAATCTGGCGTGCTTCTCATAATGAGGCGGACAGAGATCGGTTTTATTCCACTCTATCCAGCTATCATAAAAATATAAAGATAGCACGGAAAACCCATATAACAGCTCAGTTAGCCGAGGCTGGCAACTCCTCTAAAACCCTGCACCAGATTCTTCAGTCTTTCATTAACCCTAAGGCTTGTGAAAGCTCAGAGGCCCCTCCCAACTGCTGTGTAATGATATTGCTCTTTATTTTGTACAAAAGATAGAGCTTATCTATGGTAAAATTACCTCAATAGGAGGCCTGCAGCAGATTCCTATGGGCTTGGACCATTTGAATCTAACAAACTCTCAGTTGTTAGAGAACTTCCCCGCAATTACATTAGCAGAGGTTGAATCACTGATCCACAAGATAAAGTCTGGGTCCCCTTCGGACCAGATTCCAGCTAAAGTCATTCCGTCTTTAGCTAAACACCTGTCTCCCTCGGTGCAATCTCTTATTAATCTCTCTCTAACGGAGGGCCATGTACCGCTGGAGTGGAAGGTTGCTCAGGTTAGACCCATTCGTAAGAATACTAAAACATCATGGACGGATCTTTCTAACCTCCGTCCTATTTCACTCCTCCCGTTCCTGAGCAAACTAATGGAAAAACATGTTAATACCCATCTTTCCAACTATGTCGAACTGACTGGATGTTTAGATCCTTCCCAGTCTGGTTTTAGGCCCAAATACAGCACCGAATCAGCATTACTAGTGGTCACAGATAACATCAGGATGACCCTAGATAAAGGCCACTCTATGATTCTGGTGCTGTTAGACCTATCCGCAGCGTTCGACACAATCTCCCATAGTATTCTGATCAAAAGGTTGGAAGAGGTTGGGCTAAGAAAATCAGCCTTACAATGGATGAGGAGCTTTCTGTCTGATCGCTCCCAGATTGTCAATCTAGGCCCGTATCGTTCGGCTCCTATAGATTTGACCAAGGGAGTACCCCAGGGCTCTTGTCTGAGCCCTACATTATTCAACATCTATATTGCTCCCTTGGCCAATCTTTTGAGAACACATGGGTTCATCCCCATATCATATGCCGACGATACCCAGTTACTCTTTCCATTTGATAAATTCACCTCAGCGGTCCGACTGGCCTTCTCTAATGGGATGAGAGCCATATCACACTGGATGAAGAGTAATTTCTCCAGTGTAATGTGGGAAAAACAGAGATAATGCTCTTTGGAGAGGCCCCTCCTGTGGACCCCAGATTGGTGGCCGATCGACTTGGGTCCTCATCCCGCTCCCAGGTCTACAGTCAAAAACCTGGGTATCTGTTTAGATCAAGCCCTCAGTCTGAAGGAGCACACTGCTCAGACAGCTGGTTCCTGTTTTCATGTAATAGGCCTGCTCCGCCGAGTTTTCCCCTTGCTTCCTGATTCTACCCGGAAAACTCTAGTCCAGGCGCTGGTATTGAGTCGTCTGGACTACTGTAATGGCCTGCTGGTTTCTGCTAATGAGGCTTCACTCAGTAGACTGCAGGTAGTTCAGAATACGGCGGCGCGGTTGGTCCTTAATGTCCCTTCCAGGACCCCTTCCCGCCCTCTTCTCATGAAGTTGCATTGGCTCCCCATCCGCCAACGGGTCAAATTTAAAATCTGCTGCACCATTCATAAGGCACTGCTTAATCTGGGCCCTTCCTACCTTTCTGAGAAATTCACGCCCTATGTACCATCAAGATCCCTCCGCTCAAGTGCTAAACACCTTCTGGTGGTGCCTCGGGTAAGTAAGGCAAGATTAGGAGGAAAAGCTCTTTCCCATCTTGGTCCTCGTTATTGGAATGAGCTCTCCTTGCCCTTAAGACAGTGTCTGGATCACTTGCAATTCAGGAAGTTGCTTAAGACCAATCTTTTCCGCACATGTTAAATTCTGCTGGAGTTGCTTTACACCCTCACAGTCTGCTCTAAGCGCAGAGATACCCCTTCGGGGGTCGATTCTAGCGCTATATAAACAAATAAATAAATAAATAATAAATATACATTATAATGCTGACTGTAAGATGCTACATGTTTCGTAATACTGTACAATTCGCATATGTGATAACATGTAATGTACCGTACTGTTAGAATTCTTAATAAAAATAAGTAAAAAAAATCAAAAAAAGTATTGCATTAAGTCTGAGAAGCTGCAGTAAGGCTGAGAGACTGAAAAGTAAAGGTGAGAAGTGTGTGGGGCATATGTGGCTATAAGTTGCGTGGTGGCAGTTTTTACAGACTGCTGCCAGGGGGTAAAGCCGGGGGAAGCGGAGATGGTCTGGCTAGGTCCAGCTGCGGTTTGCAAGACCCCTGTGACCGCCCCCACACTTGACCTAAAATCAAGAACAAGTTGTCTTCAACACTGATTTTGATACCATCACTACCACCTTCTTTTTTGTTGTACTACCTCAGCCAAAACGTCAAGGGGATTTTGTTTGTACCATAGTATTCAAATGGCTTTTGTTTTCAACCGGGCTTGTCGATACTATGAGTTCCGGACGCTCCCTAGGGGAACCACAGCCATTAAAAAGGTATAAGATATGGAAGCCTGAGCTTTTAAAGTCACCCAATTGTTCTTCAAAATATCATAAAACTTTAACTGGTTCCTAGTGTTCAAGCCCCGTAATACCACTTCTGGAAACAGTTACCCCTGAAAGTACAAGCATCCAGTTATTTTAAAAATCATGCAAAAACAACTCAAGGGGAAATAGCTCATTTGACATCTTCCAGTTCGAACTCTCTCGGCTCAGCCTTATTCAAAGATCTATTTTTATCTCCATAGACAATTAACGCAACAATTCCCAAATGGGATCGCCATACTAACTGGCCAATATCTAATGCCATCCCAGTAAACAAGCAAATTCATGGTGACCTTTTAAATTCATGCAGTTATTTCCCTACCACTCATAGTAATTCTTCGAAAATTGTTGTTGAGGCACAAGTTCATTGCTCAGAACTGGAGAATTACCTGGAGAAGAGCCAGTCTGCCCCTTCTGCAAAAAAAAGTCTTACTTAGGATTGAACGAAGCCAGCAACAACCTTATTTCCATTCAGGAACTAGCCGGACTAGATTTAAGCAGCGAAAGGGCAGATCTTGAACCTTTCAGACCAGTTTCGTCTATAAGACCACGAATAACTGATTCAAAACATACTTTAAAGCCACCAAAAATCTGCTCTAAAACGAATGCTAATAAAAGTCAGCATCAGTAATGAGTACCCCTCTTCAGTGACCAGTCCAACAATAGCTGACGATATGAAATTCACGCATAATTCCATCAAATCGGCGCACCCGTCATTCATGAAATCATCACCTCTTTTCCCCCAAAGTCCCCTAATAGATTCAACCATGACATCATGCTTCCTTGGGACAATTTGCTCAACATATGGATGTAATATCTGCAGCCATGTAATATCATTTCCACTCAGACAAATTGAAGGTCCAGGTGGACCTACTTAATACACTTGCTCTCTTCATCGCAGGAATAGACACTAAATTTCATAATTTGAGTGAATTAATTGTAAGAGCGCAAGCTGAGACCAATGGACAATTAGTTACATGTACCTGCGCCCACATGTTGGATAGGGTAATAACTCTCCCGATGTCAGTTGGATCACTAGTGGATGAAGTTAAAACCATGGCGATCTTTCAACAGCTAAAGGCCGGTGAGAACTCACCTCTTGGCACCCAATTAGAACTTCAAGGGCAAGGAGAGTCTCAATCTCAGCGCTCATTACCCGCACCTGCAGATCATCTCTCAACGATAGCTGGATTATTAGTGGAGAATGTCAAAACCATGGTGAATTTGCATTGGACAAAAGCCGCCGAGAACCCACCCCTTGATATCAACCCAAATTCCAAGGGCAAGAAGAATCACAAACTCAGGACTCGTTATTTGTACCCGTAGATAAGAATTGCTTATTTTTGACAGACCAGCTCTCACCATGGGGAGATTCGCAGGGTCAAATTTCACCAATCTGTTCCAACATGCAAAAAGGACTAATGAAAAGAGCAAGAAAAAGATTAAGAAAGGCACGAAATAAATGCAAGAAACAGCCGCAAGTGATGCTGTAACAATAGATGATTGCTATCAAATATTTAAACTTAACAACAATTGTCAGAATGGGGCAGAGATAGCAGTCACTTAGGAAGTCCATAGTAATCAGCCGTTTGAGGCTGGTACGAAACCATTCCATATTGATCAGTCGTTTCAGGCTGATACGAAAATGGTCAGAAGTGCCAAGCCTCAAACAGCAAAACGGCCCAATCAGCCCACGATTAAGAAAGACAAACCTTTCCATGCAAAACGAGAGGCAGGTCGAACAAAATCGACCACAGATAAGGATTCCAACCAAATCAGTGAAATGGTTAATTTGCAGGAAGGAAACACCATGATAACTGCAGCTCATAATGTTATTAATCATTAAATGCTCAAAATATCCCAAGAGGCAATCTCTGTGGAGTCTAAAGTCATCTCACCTAAGTTGGGGAACTTGGTTAGATTCAAGTAGGAAATTTGTCGAAAACTTGGTCAGGACAATGAGACTCAATAAGGAACATTATTGTCAAGCTCTTATCTTAACTTTAGCAAGCTTATTTTTATACCCAAATATCAATATAATGGCCCATATGACATTCTTAACCACAGTGCCATAATAAAACTTGTAAAGTTGATTCCAACTTTATCCGGTCTTACATCTGCAGACATTGCGGCTATTTAATTCAATCTGGCTCCCACCAACTCTTCACATGAAACTACCCTAGTCACATGGTCAACTCCTGAAACAGCGAACAGAGTGTATACTTGTAGAGCGCAGTTTGCAGATTGGGGTATTAAAATTAGGAAGGATGCCCCCCGAAATATCCATTAATATTAATTCCATCATCGTACCTAATGAGGAAAGGGCAGGTAACCCCCTACTCCCAAACCTTTCCAGAAGTCCTCAACGTTATTATGAGGTACTATAGGCCCTCTTTTCAAACCGGATAAAATATTGAATTTTAAAATTACAAATTTTAAATTTGCAGGTACACAGCCTTCAAGCTATGCACCTGTAAACAATGCCTCAGGCAGAGCAATCAAACTGAGGATTGGTCTTGGCTTTCATCGCTTCTTATAAGCCCAAGATCTACTAGTGAAAATTGAACCGCTGTAACGATTCATCAACAACAACTGCCAATGAGGTTTTATTCCTGGAATGTTCATTGTCTCGTAAGGCTTTTGGGGGATCCAGAGGCCATTTTGTTTTTGTAAGGTTTCGAGATTTTGATGTTCCAAGAAACCTGGAGGGAACATAGTACTCCGATTACTGGGTATCAGGAGATCTTCATCAAAGCTACAAGATCTTCACCTAAAGGTTGAGCAAAAGGTGGGTTAGCCATTTATATATCAACAGATATTGAATGTATAGAAATTCAATTTTCACACCGCTATTTTTATTAAATTTATATGGGAGCACAAGCCGACCCAATAAGATAGTTAATCTATCTTGTAGCAAAGTGTCAAATCGCTGTTCACTCAATACCCTAATGCAAGTCTTATCATTTCTGGCTACTTCAATATACAGCTCAATATTTCCAACATAAAATCCAAAAACTACAGGAAGTCTAGTAACAGCATAGGTCAGTCCCGCCTTGGTTCGCTTCAATGATTAAGGTTGCAGTTACTTAACAATTGTTCTTCCAACGATTCATCTACGGTTCCGACATTCAGTTCTTCTTGACATAGGTCTATAATAGATTATACCATCACTTCAAGGGGCTTGTTAACATACATCATTGGATTTTCCATAATACCAAGAATGGAAAGTGACCATAATCCACAAGCATTTTTCTTGGATCTCTTAATCCGTCATATGCAGAAATCCAACATTTTTCATCAAGCTGTTTCTTCATACAACCTGATGCATCTATTCTGGCAGTCTAACACTCAGGATGAGATTCTTCATTATGCAGAATTAATAAGTGCCAGATGTAATACTTCTGTTGAAAAAACACCCTTCGCGGTTTAAAGGAATGGTATCATACATTGTTTAATTCTAAAGTTTGCGTTCAAACCTTCGTCAAAGGAAAATCCACTTACGAAATCCACCATGAAGTAGTTCACAGCAACTCTGCATCAACGAAAGAAGGCTCTGAATGGAGCAACCAGAACCATCTTTCGCCTCAAGAGTTTCTCCTCTCAAACTAAAGACAAATATCAACTAGAAAAAATAAGAAGAGCCTAAAAACAAGACCTATGGAAGCAAATACCTGGGTCCAGTTCAAGTTGGGGGATGGAACATCTTTTACACAGAGAATTGAAACATCAAATGGCCTAAAACAAGGGTGCGTTCTCGCCCCCTGTGTATTTATTCTCTTTATGGCAGACCTTACTCAACATTTGGAAGCATCGAATTCTCACCACCCCCCCCCAAAAAAAGCGGTCAGATATTCCTTTAAAATAGCTTCAATATGCCAATGACATGGTTTTACTTAGCCAAAAACCTATAGATCTGCAGCATCTAATCAGCTCCTCTGACGAATAAACATTAGCCAATCACCTTGAGCTTAACATAAAAAACTAAGATTATGTTGATTGGAGCATCTTCATTCAGTTTACAGTCCTTGCACTCAAGAGGAAAACCAACTGAAACAGTTACAGAATATAATAATAATACAAATAAGGTGCACCACATTCCAATATTTCCCAGAGAAAAATTCCATTGAGATTTCAGAAGTATTCAAGCACACCCAAGACATGTTTAAAGAGATACTTGTCTGGATGGGTGACTCAGATTGTCAGTGCTTCACTACATATCTGAGTAAGTGTTTCAGTCCGTCTTTGGGTGTGTCACTGTATGTGTAAGAAACTTGTTGTAAATACAAGATGCCTTCTTAGTAAACAGATGTCAGGTAGCAAGGTCACGTAGATTATAAGATGTAGATTTATTGAAGATGTAGATTAATTAAAGAAGATAACTCTTAGGTTACAGGTTCTATATAAATACCCCACCAGAAACAGCATCCTCACTGCTCAGTCCACATTCTCCAACTGACACTCTTACAGCTCAGGGACATTCCATTAGATCACACACACACACTGCCTGAACAGCAGGAAACTGAGGAACTATGGAAAGGATGCATTATACCAACATCAGGTTACAACACATCTCCTCACCTTAGAGAATTAAATAAAAATACAATAATCAATAAGTCCTACAAATATACAAACTCTAAAATCATCAAGACAGGAAGTACAATTACACTCAAATTATAGAGACGGGTAAATACAATACGGCACCTCCTACTGCACACCATCACAGGTAATACAATTATGGCACCACTCATAAATTATCAAGACTATGGAATGCATGGCAGGACCAGGGTACTTCTCAAACCCTCTACTGCACACACTTACTCCTTAACCCTTTACAAAGGACTAAACAGGACCAGGGACTACTCACAGCCCTCTATTGCACACCTTTATAAACCTACAAGATAAATAGTAGGACCAGGGAGTACTCGCTCACTCTACTGCACACAGTACTAGGGACTACTCACAGCCCTCTACTAAACACCTTTGTAAACCTACTATATAAATGGCGGGGCCAGGTACTACTCATGCCATCTACTGCACACACTAATCTTTAACCCCTTAGGAAGGACTCAACTTTAGGGTGCATAACACCTGACCCTAACAACACCTCCATCAAATTATAGTACTCAAAACACAGTGTAACCACTTCACCCACCTACTGCATGTACAACAGGACCAGGGTTTTTTTACTAAAAACACGGACTCAATCATCACCGCTTCACCCCTCTTCTGCATACAACAACAGGACCAGGGTCCATTGCTACTTCACCCCTCCCTACTGCATGCACAACAGGACCAGGGGTAAATACTCAACTGGAACAAATGCAACAATACACTGTACCGCAATCTCAAAATGGTACTCACAATAAATAGTAACAACACAGGCAACAATACTCTCTGCTGCAATTTTAACATGGCATGGCAGTAACACAATATCCACCCCTTTGGTGAGCGACTTCTCACCCAAACACAAAATCCTCCATTATGGTGCGTGACCTCTCACCCGAACGAGTGACTTACCTTCGGTAACGATGTATCTGGCAGAGACATACTCTAGCTGTAGATTCCTTACCTTAGAATTTCCCCCAGGCGTCAGTCTGGATCCATGGATTTTTCATTAGCAGTACGCCTGCGCGTCGTTAGGTGGCGTCAGTCGGCTTCGCATCCGTCTTCGGTGTCGTGCGCACCAGAAATGACGAAGCAGGACCTACATAGACGCCACCTGGGCGTGCTGACGTCAGTTCTTAAAACTACTTTCCACGCCAGAAGCGCAGAGCCACGAAAGACACTGACCACTGGTGCGTCAAAACTAGGGCCCTTTAGAGGAGTCCCTATCCCTAGAAATCAGTTCGTAGAGCGGGGAGGATGGGTGGAGTGGTAAGGAATCTACAACTAGAATATGTCTCTACCAGATACATTGTTACTGAAGGTAAGTAACGTACTCATCTGATAGAGACTTCTAGTTGTAGATTCTTTACCTTAGAAAAGACACCCCAGCAATACCAACCCCAGAGGAGGGTCTGCGAACCAAGATCACACGAGAAAGTCCTGGAGGACCGAACGTGGAAAGTACCCGTCCCTCCGGACTTGGCTGTCCAGGCAGTATGTTTGATAAACGTGTGCAGAGATGCCCACATTGCCACCTAACAGATATCCAGGACTGGCTGCCGCTGTTGCTCTAGTAGAGTGAGCACGTAACCCCACAGGAGGTCTCTTCTTTGCCAGTGCGTAGCACAGTTTGGCAAGAGTTAATCGTCCACCCGGTAGTCTTTGGTACCATCATGATAGAACGACAATGCACGTTTTGGGTCCAGGCGGTGGAGTCTCGCCTCTTCCTTGGAAGAAGCGGTGTAGAAAGTGCCCCTTTTTGCACGGTTACCCCCCCATGTTTTGCCTGACATCAGATGCACTTTGACTTGATGTGCCCTGGGTCCCTGCCAATCAGGTTCCCAGGGCCTGTGTTCTTTCCCAAACCTGTACCTTTGTACCCACAATTGGCATATAGGTAAGCCCCTTGTAAAAGGTACCGTGGGTACCAAGGGCACTGTGACCAGGGAAGGCCTCGAAGGGCTGCTGCACCTATTGTGCCACCCTTAGAGGCCCTGCACCTTAACAACCACACAAAGCCATTGCAGGCTGCGTGTTTTGGTGCAGAGAAAAGTGAAGAGTCGACATGGCACACAGCCTTGTGTGCCATGCCTGCAACCCACTGCCTGTGGCCTAGGTAAGTCACCTCTCTAACAGGGTGCACTAGACCACAGGTGAGGGTACAGTTGCATGAGCACTGTACCCCTATAGTGTCTAAGTCCATTCTTAGACATTATAAGTGCAGTAAAGCCATAAAAGAGTATATGGTCTGGGAGTTGCCCATTACGAACTCCACAGCTCCATAATGGCTTTACTGAAACCTGGGAAGTTTGGTAGCAAACTTCATAGTACATTAAACCCACACTGATGCCAGTTAATTCCTGAATGGCTCCCCGCCATTTGCCACCACCAGACAGGTTTCTGGACCTCTGGGTATAGGGCCTCCACTCTCTGGGTCCAGAAACAAAGCTCATCCTGGACAGAGGTGTCATGCCTCCTCCAACAGGATGGGCTGGGTCCACGAAGGGAAAGCTTCAAAGGCCTACCGCCTTTGTGAGCTGACCTTTAGTATTTAGGGGTGACCCTAAACCTTGCCTCCTCAGATTCGAGGAAGAAAAAAGAAGGACCGAAGAGCCGTGCTAACCCAGGAAGAAGAGGACACCAACTGCTTTGGCCCCAGCCCTACCGGCCTGTCCCGACTCTGACCTGCTCACATCAAAATCCCGGCGTTTCCAGCAGCCTGCAGCCATCCAGAACCCGGAGGACCTGCCCTGCCTTCATCTGAAAGACTGTCTCCCGTGAGCACCGGATTTGCTTAACCAAAGACTCCAACACAGAACCTGGATCCAGGCGGCTCTGCGGTTCTGTACCACTCTGCACCCGACGCCCACGACCCGAGTTCAAGTGACCCAACACCACGAGGTGGTACCCCTCAGCGATCCTGACCTGGGATCTGGTGATCCCTGACCTACATCAAGCTTCAGACCAACGCCTGCAGGCTCAATCTGAGGGGTCCCCCCAACCGCGTCCGGAGCTGGTAAGAAGATCTGGCACCTTAAGACACCACAGCACCTGATGCCCCACGGTCTTGGGTGGCCCTACCGACGCTGTCCAGGCATCCTCCAAGAACACATCTTACCTCTCCTGCTGGTGGTCGTACTCAGGAAACCTCCTTGCCCGAGCCTGCAGCCTTTCTTCGAACCGGAGATCACCACTGCAAATCACAGGGCTCCCGACGTCTCTTTGGCACTCTGCATGCCACTGGTGTTGCAGCTCCTGTGTTGATCGTTGGCCCCTGCAGTGCTGATCCTAACCCCAGGAGCTTTGCTCCCACAACCGAGTGGCCTGCTTGTAAGCAGCGCCTGACTGAAGGCCCCCTAGCCCCATTGGCTAACATTGTGCCTCTGCACTCAGCACCCGGCCGCCATAGTGCTGCTGGTGGCGCAATTTGAGTGCCTAACAGAACCTTGGGGAATATTTATTCTAAGCCCCAAAAGCTATCCTTGCAGGTTGTTTACTTACCTGCAAACCATTAACATTCTTTCTCCCATAGAAACCAATGTTATGATTGTTCTGTGCAGAACTGACTTTTTGTATGAGAACCAAAAGTAATTTTCTTTGAACCAAAAACTGTCATACTTACCTATGTTTTGTAAGACCCACGGTGTGATATCTAGGCATATCACCCGAATAGTAGAAGTAACTAAAAAGTAACCTAAAAGTAGTCTAAAGTAATTCCAATGTGTTTTTAACTGGTTTAACAGCAAATTCAATCCTGTAACGATTCCAATTTCATTCACAATTGCATCTGTGTGTACAGCCTTGCAATTGAAAGTCTATTTTACCTACCTGTGCAAAGTTCTGCTTGGTTCTAGGAATAAAACATAAGCATAACTTTTTTATACTTACCTAATTGTTCTGGATTCTGTCTCTGAGTGTGTGCCATCAGTCTTGAGTGAGAATACAATAAATGCTTAACACACCCTCCTGATAAGCCTAACTGCTCGACCACACTTCCACAAATAGAGCTGTTAGTGTTTGTCTAAGTTAGGTTCTGTTCTACCTCTGGGGATCCACTGGACTCTTACTGTGGTATAGTATATACAGAGCCGACTTCCTACATGTAGGGCGGGTAAAAGGTGGGCAGTGTAATGGATTGGCCCACATGAAAGGGCGTGACCACTTTAGGGAGGAACAAAGCTTTTGTTCGAACCACCTTTCTCGTCCAAACCGAACTTCACAAAAGCAGGGGTCCCTCAAGGTTCCATTATCTCACCCATGCTTTTCAACATCTACATGAAGTCATTACCGGCACTGATCAATCAATTTTACCTCACATGCTATAACTATGCAGATGACACGCAAATACTCCTTCAACTGCAATGCCCCAAAGACATTGGAAACTCATCAATTTTCAGTTGTCTCAGAGCTGTGGATCAATGGATGACGTGGAGCCATCTCAAATTGAATGCTTCCAAAATGGAAATACTCACGTGTGGCGATTGGAAACATTATGACCCGCTCACCACGTGGCCTGATGATCTGGGAACACTGCCTAAAATATCGAAGGAAGTAAGAAACCTGGGAATGACCATGGACTCCAAGCTATCAATGAATGCCCAAGTGGACAAACTAGCAAGATCAAGATTTGTTACTATAAAAACTCTGCGACAAATCTTCCCCCATTTGGGATTTTCACACAAGGTCCAGGCTACCATCTCCCTTGTTTTGCCCAAACATGATTACGCCAATAGCCTTTACCATGGATCACCTTTAACGACCATGAAAAGACTACAACGGATTCAGAGCTCGGCGGCCAGACTACTCTTACATATAAAACAGCAATACCACCTCTCCCCTGCCTTGAAAGCCCTGCATTGGTTACCGGTTGCCAGAAGATCCACGTTCAAGCTGCTTTGTATCACCCACAAAGCAATACATGGAATGGTACCGCTCTTCATCAGGAATAAAATCACCAAACACATTCAACAAAAGAACCTCCGCTCTAGAGTGGCACCGCGCCTCAAAATCCCAAGATACAAGAAAAAAACAATGGATGGCACATCATTCTCTGTTCAAGCAGCCAAACTATGGAACTCTTTACCCCCAACATAAGATCCACGGATAACCACCTTATCTTCTGAAAAGTACTCTTTATTATTATCAACTTTATTCGATCTAATAAATAGACCATGAAAGCACATAAAAAAATACTGTAAAAGTCCAACTTCGATTACAACACCTATTTTTAAAAAAACCAAAAAACATTCATTTCATTAATACTCAGCTGTTACAACATTTAACTAGCCCCCGCTGGAATTTAAACATGCAATCAGAGAATATGCAGGAGTGTAAAAACCTCAAGTCTGGGTCCGCCATACATTCCTATTCTATTCACTTATATTGATTCATGTTAATAAAATTGTTAATAAGATCCATAATTAAAATATTTCTCATATAAAAAGCGAGTTAACTAGGAGACGTATATCATTTAGTCACTTGTCCTTTGTCATACAAAATTATTCATGTCGTAATCATAAGGTCCTTCCTGGCATACAAAGCACTCCATAAAAAACTCAACATTCTCACACATCTTGGTGGTTGGCAATGTCTGTAAAAAAAGGTACGCCGGACGACATTGAGTAAACGATAGCAGCTTCAGAAAACTTAAAATGTAGCATTTCCTCCATATGTTATGAAATTTACAAAAGAGTACAACATGCATTGTATTCTGTGCCGAGATGTTATCACAGGGACAATTACATAAATTTGAAGACCAGTCATTAGGTTCCGGAAAGCTGACCATCCGATGAAAAGTATCCATTCTGAAACGAGTCAAGATGAGTCTATGCCTATGATTCGGTACGGCTATCAGATAAAAATGCATATTATAACTAGTTAAAATAAGTTGATTCCTTAAAACAGTGGGCTTCAGTAATTCGGCTGACAACCTTATGTTCTCTAAATGCATTAAGCATTCTGTTTTTAGATCTTTCCTACTAATTTCTGCTAGGGTTTCTGGTTTGTTAAAATAGTCTGGTTACCCCAAGTCCTGGCAGAAACGTTGTACAAAAGTCAGCCATGGCATACGAGTGTACAGGGTTGATTTTAAACAGTCCCCTATAATAGAGCGATTAAAAGCAGTGTGTTCAGATGTCCATATTTTGTGCCACAATAAGATAGGTTGAATCTTAAGTGAGTCGATAAGAAACAGTACTCCCAGCTTAGCGTGGCATACGAACGTAAGGGCACTTTTGGGGGTAGCAAGCAAATATCTCAAAAACTAATTTCCCACGAGTTAAAGCATCGTACAGTTTGCATGTCCCTATATACCCGGCCCATATAGTGCTTTGCTAATACATTTAGCCTTATAAATAGTGAGCATCTCTCAAGGGGGATTTGAACCTAAACTGGTGGCAAATTTTCGTAGGGCCATACAGGCATTTCTAAATAGTAGTGCCCTGGTCTTGATGGCACGGTTCCATGTGCCTTCTTTATCAAATAAAATTCCCAGATACGAGAAATTGTTGGTAACTTCTATAGTGGTATCCAGGATTTTAACGGCACGACAGATACCGGTTTTCCTGCCACATTTTATTATGAATGTTTTGGTTTGGTTCACTTTCAAATCAAGGTCCGACATGTAGCCATCAAAATCATTGAGTACAGACTGCATCGCAAGGGGGTTACGGGCCAATAAAACAGCGTCATCAGCGTAGAGGAGAGCGGGCACAGGACGATGACCCACCTGAGCGATATCTTTGGCATGTGCGGTCATAGCAGTGGCTACGTTGTTTATATATAGCGAAAAGAGAAAAGGTGCTAAAACGCAACCCTGTCTCACCCCTCTCTATTCATGCTGAAAGGCTGTGTGCATTCACCTCTGGTCCCATATCTAACCCTTGCTTTCGTACCAGAGTACAAATCCTTCAAAAAGATGATAATCGAAGGCTCCACTCCCATATCAGTCTTAATTGCCCATAACTTGGAATGGTTCACACAATCAAATGCGGAAGACAGGTCTACAAATCAAAGGTATAAGTTTCCTCCCTTAATCTTGGTATATTTTCCCAATAACATACTCAAGTTAAGGCCCTGTTCTACAGTCCCCACCCCAGTGCAAAAACCATATTGGAGGTCAGACAGAGTTCCCTTACATTCAGCCCACTCTTGAAGCCTGTTTACAATTATTCGACCCGCTATCTTCACTAAGGAGTCAAGCAAGGAGATCGGCCTATAACAGGCAGGGTTATGTCGGTCCCCTTTTTTATAGATCGGAACAAATATAGATTCCGCCCATGTAGGGAGAAAGCCTGAATGACAACAGGCCCTTAAAACAACTGTTAAAATAGGTCCCCACAAAGCAATGTTGGCTTTCTACAAGTCCACAAGGATAGCGTCGGGACCAGGTGCCTTACCCCCTTTACTGGCTTTTATTGTGTTGTTGACCTCCTCTAAGCTGAACGGTGTAACAGTGGTAGTTTGTCTTAGGGGCGAGTTATCATTGAGTTCAGATGCCTGGACAGGGTCTACCGTGGGGGTTGATGCGGAATATATGCTAGAAAAATGTTTAATCCAATCAACCTCTGGTATTGCAACCACGATCCCAGGGCCAGCATCCTCTCTCAGTGGTGCAGAGTTGACTACCTTCCAGAATGCGTTATTATCGTTATTAGTGCTTGCTTCAAGTAAAGCATCCCATGCCTCTTCTCTTAATTTTATTTTCCTTTGTTTCACCGCCTGTTTATAGGCTGATCTGAAGGACTGGACCTCGGCTCTACTTCTAGGATTTTTATGTAATGCTTCCCCTTTAGTCTCTTATTAGCCTTAGTACACAACGAATCAAACCAATCACTTCTCTCATTTTTGGATTTAGTAGTTGCATAAAGTCTTTCCTTTACAGCCAGCGTAACTGTTAAAAAGGCATTTTTAACTCCTTTGGTTGTGAGGTGTTGTCTAAGCAAATCTCAAAGGCTTCCCCTGTGTCACAGATTAGTTTTCTTAAAAACCCCTATGGGGTAATCTGTTGCCACCGCAAAGAGTAGCCATTGAGAGTGGCTAACTCGAGCTCTCCTGGGTGAGTCAAGCCCTGACAATGCTGCTTTCTAATAAGTAACGGTGATGAAATTTGTACGGACTGTGGAAAGTGATCACTTAATGGGATAGAATGGGTATTAAAATTAAAAAGATGGGTAGCAAGATTGTTTGATGATAAAACAATCAATAATAGTATTAAAGTTTCTCCCATTAAAGGTACCCCGAAATGGAGCATATGGAGATGAAATTTCATTCGAGAATGATAGGTCAAACTTATAAATAAGTTTGTTTAATTTGTCTCCATATCGATTGTGATTAAAATGAGTTTGACCCACCTCATCTAAGTTGTTCATACCACATATTCTGTCAGAGTGTGAACTACATAATTGGATATTAAAGTCCCTACCCCACAGAATAAAGAGCTTCTTTCTAATACTGTTGTCTAAATATTCCAAATACTCATCCAGTTTGTGCAAGTTTGTTATGATTTCACAGCTTGGAGCGTTGTTATACAGATTAATCAGTACTAGCCTGGCCAAGCCTGAACCTTCACACACAATTACTTGGTAGTAGGGGTTGATTAATTCTTTTACTATTCTTACAGATGGTAAATTATTAGAAACAAAAGTACCTAGACCCTCAGCAGGGACATGGTAGGTTCTAAACCCATTCATGTGTACAGGTTCCATAAGCCAGGTCTCTTGGAGACAAATAAAAGTGAAGTTAAAACCCTCGATAAATTCTAACCATTCTGGGTTAATAATTTTGTTCTGGAGACCTGCCACGTTCCAGAACAAAAAACGATGTTATCAGAAAAGATATTAGAACAATTCCCTGCACTATTGGTTAGCATTGTATCAGTGATGGACCCTGTATGTTGGTGTAAAGAGACAACAGTTGATGGGATATTTGGGCCTGAAGATTCTTGGATGAAGAATTGGCTTATCCCCACATAACCACCATAGGCAAACCGATAGAAATATACAGCATACCTCTCTGTTTATAAGCATTTATTTGTACTATAGATATGTACCTATATATGTGTATTGCGTTGTATAAACGTGTAGAATAATTATGTTTAATATATATATATATATATATATATATATATATATATATATATATATATATATATATATATATATATATATATATATCCAGCTCCAATGCACCCCACTTGCGGGTCACTCAAGGGGCGGGTGCTTTACAAACCACGGTGGTGCCTCGTGGTTAAATATCCCTGCTCCAAAAATCTCTTGTTCAAGAAATTATAGCACTCACGGGGTCGGCAGTCAGTTGATTTTATTTTCTCAACAAACAACAAACGCGTTTCGGAACCAGTCCTTCATCAGTGTTTACACATCATGTTCTCAAGCGCCATTTTTAAAGAGGCAAAATTATAGACATAAACAGAGGATATGGCGCATTCTTACTGAGCGCCATTACTAAGTGGTGTGACATATCACATGTACCACCATTAAACCATATTCTCATATAAATTAGTTTAGTAGATCAGATCTCTGAATCTTGTAAATCACCATTTAGAAATGGCGCTTAGAAACATGCGCTATACCTCTATTTTCTTCTTCTCTTCTTTTCTTCTCTATGATCTTGTCTCTTTAATATCGTGGCATTTAATTTTATAATATTATCTGTGCACCCTGGTATTTAACATGTCTCTAGTAAATAGGTGACGTTAATGAATTTAAAATTATACTGCTACTGTATATAAGTTTTACATGAAACTGGTTGATTTATAGAAAAAAGTAACAGAGGAACAAAAGGGGCAACCCCCATTATGGAGGTTGCCTGGTGCCGATCCACGGCGAGATTATGGTTTAATGGTGGTACATGTGATATGTCACACCACTTAGTAATGGCGCCACGGTGGGCGTGTGCTCAGGACGGCTCCCGGCCGTCCTAATACCCACCCACGGGGGAAGCGCTGGCGCTCCCTCGTGGGCCGCCGATCTATGTGCCCCCACCGGGGAAGGCAGGGGAAGCCCTTCCCCTGCCTCCCCCGCACCTCCTCCACGTCATCTAATGACGTCAGCGCGCGAGGCGCGCTGGCGTCATTAGAGGATACCGGATGCACTGGAAGCCATTTGCTTCCAGTGCATCCAGTGACGAGGAGGTGAGTTTCTCCTCGGGAGGGTGGGGGGTACTTTTTAAAAGGCATCGGAGGAAAGGAAGGGTTTTCCTTTCCTCCGATGTCTTTTAAAAAAGCATTCCTGCTGCACGATCGCGCCTGGGGCGCGATCGTGCAGCAGGAATGCCCGTTTTTTTTTTTTTTTAAAGGGACATTTTGTTTTGGGGAGCGGCCCCTTGGGCAAGGGTTGCTCCCCTTGGGGGAGCAATGTTTGTACTTTGTTCTGCCCCCCTTGGGGGGGCAGATTGTGCCTCATTTAATTATTTTTATGTATAGGTGCCCACTGGGCCACCAGGGATTTTTTTTTTTTTAAATGGCCATTTTGTTTCGGGGAGCGGCCCCTTGGGCAAGGGTCGCTCCCATTGGGGGAAAAATGTTTTTTCTTTGTTCTTCCCCTCTTGGGGGGGGGCCAGGCAGATCGATTTAAAAAAACAAAAAAACAAAACACAATGTGTATCTATATGTGCCCACTAGGCCACCAGGGATGTTTGATTTTTTGTAAATGGCCATTTTGTTTTGGGGAGCGGCCCCTTGGGCAAGGGTTGCTCCCCTTGGGGGAGCAATGTTTTTACTTTGTTCGGCAGATCGCCTTTAAAAAAAAGTTATATTTATGTATAGGTGCCCACTGGGCCACCAGGGATTTTTTTTTTTTAATGTCCTTTTTGTGTTTTGGGGAGCGGCCCCTTAGGCAAGGGTCGCTCCCCTATTTGGGGGCAATATGTTTTGGCTGTGTCTGCCCCCCTAGGGGGCAGATCGCGCCATTATTTTTAAATTAAAGTGGCCCACTAGACCACCAGGGATACATTTATGGGGAGTGGCCCCTTGGGCAAGGGTCGCTCCCCTTGAGGGCAATGTTTTTGGCTGTCTGCGTCCCCCTAGGGGGGGCAGATCTCGCCATTTTTTTATGTAGTTGCCCACTAGACCACCACGGATTAATTTGTGGGGAGGGGTCCCTTGGGCAAGGGTCGCTCCCCCTTGGGGGCAATGTTTTTGGCTGTCTGTTCCCCCCTAGGGGGGCAGATCTCGCCATTTTTTATTTATTGGCCCACTAGACCACCAGGGATTAATTTGTGGGGAGTGGCCCCTTGGGCAAGGGTCGCCCCCCTTTGGGGAGCATTAATTTGGCCGTTGGGGGGCAGATCGGCGGATTTGTTTTTTATATGGCCACTAGGCCACCAGGGATTGTTTTTTGTTATGTTGGGGAGCGGCCCCTTGGGGCCAGGGTCGCTCCCCTTTATGAAATGAAATGAATGAAATGAAATTTGTACTTGTAAAGCGCACCCATACCCCCAAAGGGGTGTCCAGGCGCTGTACGCATACCGCTGTGGAACCCTTCCTGGCTTTTCCCTGTGAAATGTCCACTCCTGGGCACCCCCAGGGTGAAGCCAGGCATCCCAGCGCTGTTGGGGCCGTTGTGGAGATTAAGCAAGCTATTGCCCAGAGTTGCAGAGTGGGACCCATGATTAGAATAGGCACCGAGGCGAGAATTATCAGGTCCGAGGAAATTGAGCCCAAGACCCGCCGAGGCGGGAATTGAACCCTGGTCCCGGGCCAGATCTCTGCATCAGGGTCTGCCGCTCTAACCATTGAGCCACACTTCTGGGAGAATGATTGGGGCCACTTCTGCCTTCTTTGGGTGGCAGATCAGCAGTATGCTTTTATGCCCATCTGCCCCCAAAGGGGGCAGAAGCCACTAGACACCAGTTTCTTTTTTAAATTTTGGTGTTGGGGAGTGGCCTCTTGGGCAAGCGTTGCTCCCCTTTTACGGGGGTGAATATTTTATTTATACTGTTAGGCCCACCTACCCCTTAGCTTGGTTGGTGGATTGTGTGTAGACTGGTGCATTATTTGCATATGTGATTGTAATCTTTTTTTCTCCTTTTTATTCTAGTGTTACGCTTTTGATTCTTGTTTGCGGTTTCGGCAGTGGTTGTTCTGCAGTTTTGCGTAATTGCATTTATTTGGTAAGAAAAACATTTTTGTTGTGTTTACTCCAAATGAGTATTATTGTCATGCATGAATGAATTTTTTTGTAAGTGGTGTCATAATGGCAGCATATATGTTAGTGTTCTGTGCATGAAATTCTTTGTGATGTGTTTTGCATTGTCTTATGTGTAATTTTCTTTTTCTTTTTTAGTGGGATATTCTTGATCCTTACTGTGTCTGAGCAGAGTAGGTGGTGGTGAGTCTAGCTGCTTCTGGCAAGTGAGTGGTATAGTGTTGGAGTATATAGCTCTTTGTGCTAAAGCTACTTTTTGTTTATTTCTGTTTTTAACAAAGGGTTTGTTGTTTTTGACTTGTTTGACAAGTTACCTTTATTAGTAAGCATTATGGCTAGCCGTGGAATGACTGCTCAGCAGGTGGTTGGTATGCTTCTAGAATCTTCCTCTGAGCAGGATTATGAGACTGACAGTGCGTCTGAGGGAGAGGAGGGAGGGGAGGGAGGGGAAGATTCAGGCAGTGAGTTTTCTCTCCACATGGAATCATCGGATGATGAAGCTACTCTCAGTGCGGATGAAGCTACTCTCAGTGCGGATGAAGTGCCTGTTTTAGAGGAGGACACTGCTGTGCCGATGGTGCAAGAGGAATCTGGATTGCAGCCTGGGGCTTTAAGGCTTCCCATTGGAAGTGCTGGACTCTGGGTTGATCCAAACATGGTGCAGCCGGTGTTGCCTGCCTTTAGTGGTGATGCAGGGTGTAGAGTGGATTGTGAAATTTTTTTGCCAATACAGTTTTTTCAGTTGTTTATGGATGATGTATTTTTGGGTGAGATTGTTGAGCAGACTAATTTGTATGTTGAACAGTTTTTGAGGGACAACAGTGCCAGACTTAGGCCCTACTCTAGAGCTACCCGGTGATCGGTATTTACTTTTGCTTCGGATGCTGCATTTTGTTGATAATGGTTTGGCGTTGCCACGAGATCACCCTGACTGTGACCGTCTTTTTAAGATTCGGCGTGTTCTTGATCACTTTGTAGATCGATTTTCAGAGATCTATACTCCAGGGAAAGAAATATCTATTGATGAGTCTTTGGTCCTGTTCAAGGGCCGTTTGGTTTTTAGGCAGTACATTCCTAGCAAGAGGGCACGTTATGGAATTAAGCTGTATATGTTGTCTGAGAGTAGGACAGGATATGTTTTTAATTTCCGTGTGTACACTGGTAGCGATTCCACTATTGACCCCCCTGGTTGTCCATCCACTTTTGGAGTCTCAGAGAAAATTGTGTGGGATCTTGCTAGAGGACTGTTTAACAGAGGCCACCATTTGTACCTTGATAACTTTTACACTGCTGTGCAATTGTTTAAAGAATTGTTCAAAGTGGACACTTTTGCTTGTGGCACAATCCGCTCTAACCGTAAAGGTTATCCAAAAGAGCTTGTTTGCAAAAAACTTCAGAGGGGACAGTGCAGTTCCTTGCGTGGTGATGAACTACTAGCTGTGAAATTTGTGGACAGGATGGATGTGTACATGCTGACTACCATCCATGAGAGTACTTCACCTGTGGCTGTTTGGGGTCAGATTGCTGAAGTGCGCAAACCTGTGTGCATTTTAGACTACAATAAGCACATGGGTGGTGTTGATAGAGTAGATCAGAGGTTGGAACCTTACACTGCTATTCGTAAGGCTTACATTTGGTATAAGAAGTTGGCCATCCATCTCTTCAATTTAGCAACTTTCAATGCTTTTGTTGTGTTGAAGGAGTGTTCTCCTGCGTCAAAGTTGACTTTTGTTCAGTTTCAGGAGTCTGTGATAGGCAGCCTTGTTGTTGTGGAACAGGCAAGTGTTCCTAGAGTTGGAGTGGTGGAGGATGTGGCTAGATTGAAAGATCGCCACTTTCCTGATTTAATTCCTCTCACGCCCAAAAAAACCAATCCCTGTAAGAGATGTAGAGTCTGCTTGCGAAGAGGTGTGCGGAAGGAGAGTCGTATGCACTGTGCCGATTGTCCTAATCCTGGGCTGTGTGTGCCCACATGTTTCAGATTGTATCACACTCGAAAGAGTTTTTGGGAGCAACCATGAGTCTAATAGTGTACTGCCTGGTCTGTATGGTTTTATATAGCTGTTCAGTTTAACGTTTGGCAATAGAATGAGGTCTTTAGTTACTGCTGTTGTTTTTGTAGTTATAGTTTTGTATTTAGTTGCAATTTGTTTGTGTTTTCTTTCTTGTTTAAAAAAAATTTATGACGGTGTGCGTGGACTGACGCTTGGCTGGCGGTGAGGGGACTGGAGCTTGGCTGGCAGTGAGGGGACTGGAGCTTGGCTGGCAGTGAGTGGACTGGCGCTTGGCTGGCAGTGTGTGTGGTTTGGCGCTTGGCTGGCAGTGTGCGTGGATTGGCGCTTGGCTGGCAGTGTGCGTGGATTGGCGCTTGGCTGGCGGTGAGTGGACTGGAGCTTGGCTGGCAGTGTGTGTGGTTTGGCGCTTGGCTGGCAGTGTGCGTGGATTGGCGCTTGGCTGGCAGTGTGCGTGGATTGGCGCTTGGCTGGCAGTGTGCGTGGATTGGCGCTTGGCTGGCGGTGAGTGGACTGGAGCTTGGCTGGCGGTGAGTGGACTGGAGCTTGGCTGGCGGTGTGCGTGGACTGGTGCTTGGCTGGCGGTGTGCGTGGACTGGCGCTTGGCTGGCGGTGTGCGTGTATTGGCGCTTGGCTGGTGGTGTGCGTGGACTGGCGCTTGGCTGGCGGTGTGCGTGGACGGGCACTTGGCTGGCGGTGTGCGTGGACGGGCGCTTGGCTGGCGGTGTGTGAGTAGTGACTTGCTGCTGGTCACTACACACACTGCTAGCTAAACGCCAATCCACACAATCCGCAAGCTGGTGTGGTTGCTGTGTCAGGAATGTGGGCGTGTGAAAGTGATGGGCCCTTGAATGGCGCTGTCTGCTGGTGTGAGTGTTGTAATGTGCTGGGCCCGCGGCTGGCGGTGTGAATGGTTTTGTATGCGTCACACGTATGAAAGGTGTATGAATGGCCTGTAAAGCGGTTGGTGCCTTGTCGTGGCTTTACAGCTCACGAGATGTGAGTCAATGGTTCAGTTTCTCGTCCTTTCAATTATTAACAGTGCATTTCATTTTTGTGAAATCTCTGGTTAATACAACTGTATATACTGAACCATCACTCACCCTCGTGCCAAATCCAACCAGTATGTCTGTGTGCTTGAAGAATAGGTGGTTGTGCAGAAATATTTGTCTTTTCTGTCTTTCTCAAGCAGGGTGTACCTTGTCCCTTTTTGTGAATGTTGTAATGTGTTGGTTTCGTGCCTGGTGGTGTGAATGGTCTTGTTTGTATTACGTATGAAAGGTGTGTGAATGGCCTGTAAAGCGGTTGGGGCCTTGACGTGGCTTTACAGCTCACGAGCTGCGAGTCACTGGTTCAGTTTTTTGTCCTTTCAATTATTGACAGTGCATTTCATTTTTGTGAAATCTCTCGTTAATAAAATTGTATATACTGAACCATCACTCGCCCTCGTGCCAAATCCAACCAGTATGTGTGTGTGCTTGAGGAATAGATGGCTGTGCAGTAATCTTTGTCTTTTTAGTCTCTCTGCCAAGGTGTACATTCCATCTAAGAATAATCTACCAACTGTAGATATTGTCGTAAACTAAACACCCATGGGAGTACATGGTGATGTCTCTCTTGTGGATCCCAACAAGTTATCTTACCCACAATGTCCTGCAAACCTCAAAATGTCTGTCACATTTTCCTTGCAATATTGTGCCAAAATTTTCACGCTGCAGAAAGAAACAACAAATTTCCTACCCCATCGCCTTTCTCCAAGTATCCCAATAGAAATGGTACCTCACTCGCGTGGGTGGGTCAAGGACCCGTGACAGGCAAGGGCCCAAAACCTTCTGAGGCGACATCAAAATTGCCTATCACAAAACGACCCGGTTTTGCAAGGGGGGTCCACCTGGTTTTTTGGCCCCGTGCTCGGCGGCCATCTAGGGAAACTTACCAAACCCACACATTTCTGAAAAGTAGGCAACCGGGGGATTCCAGGGAGGTATGGCTTGCGTGGATCCCCCAACGTTTCCTTACCCAGAATCCCCTGCAAACCTCAAATTTAGCTGGAAACAAAACACTTTTTTCACACATTTTTGAGTGGGAAAGTTGTGGCATCACCGGACTGACACAAATTTCCTACCACCCAGCGTTCCCCCGGGTCTCCCGATAAAAATGGTGCCTCACTCGTGTGGGAGGCCCAAGTACTCGCGACACGCAAGGGCCCAAAACGTTTTGAGGCGACATCAAAATTGCCTATCTCAAAACGACCTGGTTTTGCAAGGGGGGTCACCTGGGTTTTTGGCCCCGTGCTTCGCGGCCATCTAGGGAAACCTACCAAACCCACACATTTCTGAAAACTAGACACCCGGGGGATTCCAGGGAGGTATGGCTTGCGTGGATCCCCCAACGTTTCCTTACCCAGAATCCCCTGCAAACCTCAAATTTAGCTGAAAAAAATCACTTTTTTCACACATTTTTGTGTGGGGAAGATGTGGCATCACCGGGCTGACACAAATTTCCTACCACCCAGCGTTCCCCCGGGTCTCCCGTTAAAAATGGTGCCTCACTCGTGTGGGAGGCCCGAGTACCCGCGACAGGCAAGGGCCCAAAACGTTTTGAGGCAACATCAAAATTGCCTATCTCGAGCCGAGGAAGATGGCCGCACACTAAGTGAGCTGCGGTAGCAGACGGAGTAAAACCACCCCATATCCGTAAAAATCCGGTCACAGGGTGACGCATACAGCGGAGCTGACCGGCGGTGAGCCGCTGGATAGTGCGAACGCTGCAACGGCGTTGACGAGGGAGGCTTCCGTGGCGACGGGGCGGACTTCAGAGCTCTGCGCCTGTAGTGGAGAAAATGGCGCCGGTGGCGTACGAGCGCTCGGCCTGAAGCGGCAGGTCCCTGCGGTGAGCTCTGAGCAGCGGTGGAGAGGCGCCTGATCTGCGGCTCGTCCCGAGATGTGCACCTGAGCTAGGCTAGACGGCGAAGGGCGCTCGGGCTGTGGCGGAGCCCGGGAGTCGAGCACACACGAGCGGCTGGAGAGGCGGCCGGGCACGCTTTGGCGCCCAGAGGAGGTCGGCGGCCGCAACAGAGGTGGGTGCGGAGGTGCCCCGCGATCGTCGCTTTGCCAGTTTGGGGCCCGGTGGTGGGCTCGCAGTGCAGGCGCTTAGACGCTACGGGCGATCCCGCGATCCTGCGGCGGGGGAAACGGCGAAGAGAGCCTGCGATCCGGGGAGTCGGCCGCACTGGTAGGGCCTGTGAGATTGAGGAGGGTCTGCTGAGCGTTGGTGCTTCCCGCCTGAGAGTCAAGTGACTGGACGGTCCGAGGTCTGCGCCCCGTGAACTCCGGGGGCGAATCCATCACGGCGGGAGGCCCGGACAAGCGCCGAGGGACCCTGGAGGTGCTGGGGTGAGAATTCGTCTGCCCGCCCCTGGCGCCCGGCTGCAGCCGGAGTGAGTGATTGGCAGTCTATTGCGTGGCCGGCGGCAATAGGGTCTGCGGTGCCGGCCGGAGGTGGGTGCCCCCCGGCGTGTGACCCGAGCGAGGGTACGGGGTGGTGTCCCCCACGGCTGGGGTGGCGGGCGACCAGGAGTGGACTGGGCAGTTCCTGTGCAGGCACCTCCGGCCTGCGGTTGGACGTCTGCGGCACAGGCAAGGGGCCCGGCGTGCGCGCCCTCCCACCACGGCCTCGTCTACGGTCATGGGCCGACATAAGCTGCCACTTCAGAACCAAGCAAACCAAATTGACAAATACACGGTGGCCATGGGGAAAGAAGAGGGCCTCCGTGAAGGGGGTCAACAGGGTGACGACGCAGACGGCGGATCAGACCCGTCACTCAGAGACATCATGCAAGCCATAAAAGATATGCGTGGCACCATGGAGCCCAAACTGGACTCGGTCACCGAGGAGGTAAACCTCCTCTGTGCTGACTTTAGGAACATGTCGGGCAGGGTGGCCGAGGCGGAGAGTGGCATTGGGAATCTGCAGGCCAGAACAAAGAAGCTTGAAGAACAGGTTGCCACGCTAGTGAAGGCCCAGGGCGACGTCGTGGCCCGCCTGGAGGACCAGGAAGGCCGGGCGCGACGCAACAACGTCCGTATAGTAGGGGTGCCCGAGGGTTTGGAGGGGCCGTCCATGGATTGTTTTGTGGAGGAACTGATATTGAAACACCTCAAGCCGAAGCGTCTCTCAAAATTTTTCTCTGTTGAAAGAGCCCACCGTGCATTGGGGGGGAGGCCCAAGCCTGGGGCCCCTCCGCGCACCATCATTGCCCGGTTCCTGAACTACCGGGACCGGGATGCCATCCTGCAGGCCTCACCAACATCGGGGGATCTACGAATGGAGAACGCAACGATCCGTTTCTTCCCCGACTTCACTATACAAGTCCAACGCCAGCGCAGGTCCTTTGAGGGCGTCAAGCGAGCCCTCAGGGACCAGGGCGTGAAATATATGATGCTTTTTCCAGCGAGGCTCAAAATCCTGGACGGAGAAAAGGCGTACTTTTCGGTTCTCCGGCGGAGGCGAGTGACTGGATAGAGGGATGGCGGACCGTGGGCCGTCCAGGGTGGATCGCGACGCCGGACCTCCAACGACACCTCTCGTGAGGTTGGGAAGGACATAGCACCAACCCGAGAGAGCCAAGAGCGTGAACGCCCGCCACCTGAGGGCTGATGGCGATACAGGCCGCACTGAGGGTTCCATATAGGTGAGGCAGGTAAAAGTGCGCGCCTCTTGCGACCTGGAGAGCTGGGGGCCACTCGACACGTTGCACAGACATTATGAACATCTCCGAGACTGTAAGTGGCTACGCTGGCTGATACGGGCTGAACATCCACATGGCTTTAGGCGTTGGCCCGTGGGGGTTGGGGGAGGGGAGGGGGTAGGGTGTGTGCTAGTTTTCGCTCAAGGGTGGGAATCCGACAGTCAGTTGTGCCAATTTCTGCGTGTTGTGGGCTTACGTTCCCTCATTTAGTTGGAATGGGATTATTTGGGCGACAGGCACTCTGCAAGTTTTCAAGGTGGGTGGTTGGGGGCCCAATTAGCAGGGAGGCAGGTGCGGATTGGGGGGGGTGGGATGGGGTTGAGGGGAAGTTCAAGTTCAGCTCATGTCAACCTATTTATTTCAATGTCGTTGTATTGTTGGGGCACTACGCAGTGGCAGGTTGGGAATCCGTTGAGGTCGTGGACTCAAAGTGTGAATGGGGGATCAGGCTAAGATCAGAATATGGACATGGAATGTCAATGGGTTGGGCAATAAGATCAAGAGAACTTTGGTATTGCAGCACTTGAAACGCCATTCCCCAGACGTGGTGCTATTGCAGGAAACCCACCTCCGTGGTAATAATTGCAGGGCCTTGGATAGGTTCGGGTACAAGATGGTAGCCCACTCAGGATTCACGTCCGGCTCGAGGGGTGTGGGAATATTGGTCCGTAGGAGCCTGCCAGTGACCGTATCGGGTTCCTGGACAGAGGACTCTGGGTGCCTAGCGGCGGTGGCGGTGAGATGGGAAGGACGTATGGTGATCCTATGCTCATGTTATATCCCGCCCGGCCTGCATGCCATACTCTACAAGAAACTGGGGACACACTTGGCGAACCTTCCAAACGGCACTCTGGTCCTAGGGGGTGACACTAACGCGGTCATGAACGTCGAATTGGATCGGTCAGGGGACAGACGGGCTAGCGGAGGGGAGATGGGCCTGCGGGGCTTCAAGGACGCAATGGGCCTCAGCGACATATGGCGAACATGGTTCCCAGCCCGGAGACTCTACACCTTCTACTCGGCCAGACATGGTTCCTTCTCGAGGTTGGACCATATTTTTACGCGGGGGGATCAATTGGGAGATTTTGTAGACCCGTGTATCATGGCGAGGGTATATCGGACCACTCTCCGGTGGGTGTTCTCCTTAGGGGGACGGCGGTTGACAGGGCCGCATTCCCGCGGATAGATCTGTGGCGGTTAATAGACAATTCGATCACTGACAAGCTTAGGAGGGTTCCGAACATTATTTCTCCGACAATCAGGGTCGGTTGCCTCCCAGCTAACGTTGTGGGAGGCATACAAGGCGGTCCTGAGGGGACAGGCCCAGGCTTTGATCGGCGCCCAGAAGAAAGAGGAATCGCTGCAGATTCAACAGTTGGAGCGCGAAATCGAGTCTCCGGAGCGAGAGGCCAGTGCGTCGCCCTCGCCGGAGCGCAACCATGCCCTGGCCCTGAAGCATAAGGAACTTCGCTCGTTAGCGGAGGGTGAGGCGCGCGCCTACTCCCTCGCCACGCAACATCGGATATATGACGCAGGGGACAAAAGTATGAAGCTTCTCGCGTGGCTGGAGCGTCGCGACAGGGAGCGTTCCTGGGTTACGGAGGTGCGGGATGGTTCGGGGGCCCTAGCTTCCACGAGCGCGGACATAGCGGAGGCTTTTGCATCCTACTATGAAGGGGTATACACCCCGGTGTGCACTAGAACTGAGAGAGACTGCGAGGTATTCTTGCGAGACTTTGCGTTGCCCATGCTATTCCAGGAGCACACTGAGCGTCTGGATGCAGACCTCACAAGAGCGGAGCTGGGAGAAGCCCTTAATGCCCTCCAGGCCGGCAAGGCGCAGGGACCCAATGGACTCCCGGTTGAAATCTTTAAGAAACAGGCGAGTGTGGTACTGGAGCCCATGCGACGCATGCTCCTTGAGGCGCGGGAGGTGGGTATGCTTCCGCCCGACCAGAGAGAGGCCACAATTGTGGTTATCCATAAGGCCGGGAAACCGGCGGACTGCTGCTCCTCCTATCGGCCTATCTCGCTCCTGAATGTGGAGGCGAAGGTATTGGCCAAGGCTTTAGCGACAAGACTGCTATCCGTACTTCCCGACCTTGTGCATGTGGACCAGTCGGGTTTTATGCCCCACAGGAGCACTCGGCATAACCTGCGGAGGCTCTATGGTATTCTGCACATGACGAAGGACGTGGGCAATGCGCAGACGGCATTGATGGCGCTGGACGCCTCAATGGCCTTCGATAGCATCGAATGGCCATACCTATTTATGGTACTGAATAGACTGGGCCTGGGCCCGGTGTTCTGTAGCTGGGTGAGACTCCTATACACGCAGCCGATGGCAAGGGTGAGGGTCAATGGGGTGATGTCCTGGGCTTTTCCCTTGTACAGGGGCACTAGGCAGGGCTGCCCCCTGTCTCCACTCCTGTTTGCCCTGGCCCTGGAGCCGCTCGCTCATTGGATCAGAAGAGATAGGGCCTTTTGGGGCCTGGCACTCACGGATGAGTGGGAGGAGCGTATATCTTTATACGCAGATGATATTGTCCTCTATATGGCCAGACCCTACCACTCGATGGCACAGGCTCTCCACCTCTTCGCTCTTTTTGGTAGCTATTCTGGCTACTCGATCAATTGGGCCAAGTCGGTGGTTTATCCTCTGTCGGGTCCATCTCCTCGGATCCCGAGCGACTGCCCTGCATCGTTGGAGACCCCTGGATTCAGGTACCTGGGAGTGCACGTCACCAGAGACAGAGAGGAGTTTTTCGCCCGTAATCTGGAGCCTCAACTGACGAGGCTGGGGGTGGACATTGTTCACTGGAGGTCTCTGCCCCTTTCCTTGATGGGGCGCGTGGCGCTCTTCAAAATGCTGGCGCTGCCACGACTTCTATATATCCTACAAAATACACCGTACCTGGTCCCGGCGGCGACGTTCAAGCGGATCTCCCGGGAGTTGCGGACGTTACTTTGGGACGGCGGCAACCCGAGGATTGCACTGCAGAAGCTTACGCGGGGGGTGTACGACGGGGGGCTGGCCCTCCCGGACGATCAACTCTACTACTGGGCAGCGCAACTGCAGGTAGTCAACGACTGGGTCTATGCGCCAATCTCGGAGCCAGCTTACAGAATGGATAGGCATGCTATGATTGGGGGAACTTGTGAGCCATATCTCTACTCCCGTAGGCAGAGTCGTGACCTGCCCGCGCATACCGGGGTGGTGCTCCACTGCTGGAGGGAGGCTAACAAATTCTTAGGCTGGGCGAATACCCTAACGGGACGGACCCCGCTTTGGACGGGTGACCAGTTAAAGGAGGTGGCGGGACTATCAGGCTATAAGGGGTGGAAACTGATTGGCATCGAGTATCTTGGCGATGTGTGGAAGGGGGGGGCCCCTGTCCCCTTTGCGGCTCTGAAAAAAGAATACCAACTTAATGACTCCCAATAGTACCACTACCTGCGCCTTGTACATGCATTGCGTGCCCACATACACTCTGGCACTTCAATCCCGGAGTACTCCCCTATGGAGGACAGGCTCCTCCTCGACCCCATCCTAGCGAAGCCCACGTCAACGATCTACCGAAAACTCATAAACAATATGCCGGACCCCCTTGGTCCCCTACGGGCGAGATGGGAGGGTGACATTGGGACCCTAGACGATGAAGACTGGCAGGACGCCCTGCAGAGCCCTCGTGAAGTTGCGATCCGGCCGCGATTCTGCCTCGTGCAGCTAAAAATACTTCACAGGGTCTATTATCCCCGCACCCACCTGTTCTCCTGGGGTAGGATTTTATCCCCCTTGTGCGTGAGGGGCTGTCAAGGGGAGGGCTCATTCTATCACATTCTATGGGACTGCCCACTCATAATACCGTTCTGGACCAGGGTGGCGCAGACGATGGCGGGGGTGGTGAGATCTCCGGTCCCAATGGAGCCCAAGTGGCTCCTACTCATGATTAAAGGAGCCACAGATTGGACACGGCATAATGAGATTTGGTTAGGGCTGGCAGCAGGGGTGGCGAAACGCAACATTGCCAGGTGCTGGGGTGCACAGGCGCCCCCTTCATGGGATCAGTGGCTCTGTGACTTGGATTGGTGTCAGAGGGCGGAGGAAACGGTCTATAGGTCTCGGGGTTGTGTGAACAAATGGAGGAAGGTGTGGGGTCCCTAGTAAAGGTTCCGAGCCTTACAGGGGGGGTTGGGATAGGAGATTATTGCAATTAATCGTCCTTATTTCCATGCATGCAAAACCACATGACGAACTGTGATCCCTATATTTGTATGATGAACTGTCGCTGTGTACTGTACTTGAACATGAGCAATGTTAATAAAAAGAATTTAAAAAAAAAAAAAAATTGCCTATCTCAAAACAACCTTGTTTTGCAAGGGGTGTCACCTGGGTTTTTGGCCCCGTGCTCGGCGGCCATCTAGGGAAACCTACCAAACCCACACATTTCTGAAAACTAGACACCCGGGGGATTCCTGGGAGGTATGGCTTGCGTGGATCCCCCAACGTTTCCTTACCCAGAATCCCCTGCAAACCTCAAATTTAGCAGAAACAAATCACTTTTTTCACACATTTTTGTGTGGGAAAGTTGTGGCATCACCGGGCTGACACAAATTTCCTACCACCCAGCGTTCCCCCGGGTCTCCCGATAAAAATGGTGCCTCACTCGTGTGGGAAGCCCAAGTACCCGCGACAGGCAAGGGCCCAAAACGTTTTGAGGCAACATCAAAATTGCCTATCTCAAAACGACCTGATTTTGCAAGGGGGGTCACCTGGGTTTTTGGCCCCGTGCTTCGCGGCCATCTAGGGAAACCTACCAAACCCACACATTTCTGAAAACTAGACACCCTGGGGATTCCAGGGAGGTATGGCTTGCGTGGATCCCCCAACGTTTCCTTACCCAGAATCCCCTGCAAACCTCAAATTTAGCTGAAAAAAATCACTTTTTTCACACATTTTTGTGTGGGAAAGTTGTGGCATCACCGGGCTGACACAAATTTCCTACCACCCAGCGTTCCCCCGGGTCTCCCGATAAAAATGGTGCCTCACTCGTGTGGGAGGCCCAAGTACCCGCGACAGGCACTTTTCAAAAAAAGGGTCATCTTTCACTGTGAGAATGTGGTGTGTCCACCTTGCGTTTTGGGCCGTTTCCTGTCGGGGGCACTAGGCCTACCCACACAAGTGAGGTACCATTTTTCTCGGAAGACTTTGGGGAACGCGGGTGGGTGGAATTTTGTGAATCCACGCAGATTCCAGAACTTTCCACCACAGAAATGTGAGGAAAATGTGTTTTTTTTTACAATTCTTTAGGTTTGCAAGGGATTCTGGGTAACAGAACCTGGTGCGAGGCAGTCAAGTCACCCCATCCTGGATTTCCCTGGGTGTCTAGTTTTCAAAAATGTATAGGTTTGCTAGGTTTCCCTAGGTGCCGGCAGAGCTAGGGTTCAAAAACTACAGCTAGGCACTTTGCCAAAAAAGGGTCATTTTTCACTGTGAAATTGTGGTGTGTCCACATTGCGTTTTGCACCGTTTCCTGTCGCGGGCACTAGGCCTACCCACACAAGTGAGGTACCATTTTTCTCGGAAGACTTTTGGGGACGCGGGGTGGGTGGAAATTTGTGGATCCACGCAGATTCCAGAACTTTCCACCACAAAAATGTGAGAAAAATGTGTTTTTTGGGACAATTTTTTAGGTTTGCAAGGAATTCTGGGTAACAGAACCTGGTGAGAGGCAGTCAAGTCACCCCATCCTGGATTCCCCTGGGTGTCTAGCTTTCAAAAATGTATAGGTTTGCTGGGTTTCCCTAGGTGCCGGCAGAGCTAGGGTTCAAAAACTACAGCTAGGCACTTTGCCAAAAAAGGGTCATTTTTCACTGTGAAAATGTTGGTGTGTCCACGTTGCGTTTTGCGCCGTTTCATGTTGCGGGCACTAGGCCTACCCACACAAGTGAGGTAGCATTTTTCTCGGAAGACTTTGGGGAACGCGGGGTGGGTGGAAATTTGTGGATCCACGCAGATTCCAGAACTTTCCACCACAGAAATGTGAGGAAAATGTGTTTTTTTTTACATTGTTTTACGTTTGCAAGGGATTCTGGGTAACAGAACCTGGTGAGAGGCAGTCAAGTCACCCCATCCTGGATTCCCCTGGGTGTCTAGTTTTCAAAAATTTATAGGTTTCCCTAGGTGCCGGCAGAGCTAGGGTTCAAAAACTACAGCTAGGCACTTTGCAAAAAAAGGGTAATTTTTCATTGTGAAAATGTGGTGTCGTTTTGAGCCGTTTCCTGTCGTGGGCACTATGCCTACCACACAAGTGAGGTACCATTTTTATCGGGAGACTTAGGGTAATTCAGATTTGTAAAGCAACTGTTATTACCTATTGACTTTTGATGCATTTCTGCCTTCCAAATGAAAGACAATGTGTAAAAAGAAGTCATTTTGAAAAATGACCGATAATTCTCATGCTAGTATGAGTATTCCCAATTTCGGAAATGTGCAAATATCTACTGTTTCTAAACTCTATATTTTGTTCCCATTTCAGAAATACATAGGTGTCTTTCATACCGATTTTTCCATGTATACATTTTCTCAGATTAATTGCTATATACCCGGTACATAATAAAAAACCATTGCAAGTCGCTGCTCAGTTTTTGGCTCTGGGTTCGTCGGGTTCTTGGTGAACCTCCAAGTCCTATATATCCCCACAACCAGTAAGGTCCCGCGGATGTAACGGAATATTGCTTTCAAAGAGCTGTCATAATTAGAAGAAGTTACAGGTGAAAACGTTGACACAAAAGGCTGTTTTTTTCAACTAATTTTCAATTTTTCCTATATTTAACTGTTAGTTTCTATAAAGAAACCTTGAAGGATCTACACAAATGACCCCTTGCTAAATTCTGAATTTTGTCTACTTTAGTACAATGTATAGCTTTCCACGATCCATTATTGCTTTCATACCCATTTCTACCATTAACTGGAAGATGGTTGAAAGCACAAAAAATAGCAAAAATAGGCTATGTCCCAGAAAAATGCCAAAACTGTGTAAAAATTTGGGTTTTCTGACCAAAGGCTGTCATTCCCTAAAAACTGGGAAAATGGTGATTTCAGCCCACAAACCCTTTTTTGATACCATTTGCAGGGAAAAACCCAGACGCTTTCATTTGCAGCACTTTTTTCCCCATTTTTCACAAAAAAAAAAAAAAGACTTTTAGCTGTATTTTGGCTAATTTCTGGGTCCCCTCCAGGGGAATCCACAAACCCTGGGTACCTTTAGAATCCCCATGATGTTGGAAGAAAAGGACGCAAATTTGGCGTGGATACCTTATGTGGTCAAAACGTTACAGGGGCCTAAGCGCAAACTACCCCAAATAGCCAAAAAAATGCTTAACACAGGGGGGAAAAGGCCTTGCAGCGAAGGGGTTAAAAGCCTGAGATGGCAATTATGAAGAGGCTCGAAGGAAGCACACATAAGAAAAGTCAAAGACCAAATTGAAATCCCTTTGGGGCATTATGAAAGGTGACGGAGGAAACAAGTGTATAAGACCCTTAAGAAATCTATTGACAATGGGAGATTTGAAAAAGAAGGCTGATTTGAAAGTCTCAGAAAGGCAGAGATAGCCAAAAGATAATCCTTAAGGGAGCCCAAAGCAGAACCCTGCTGGGCCAAAGAAAGTAGGTACAATAGAACCCCCAGAAGAGGGGCAGAAAGAGGATGAACAGCCTTTGCTGTGCACCATGCCACAAATCTGCTCCATCTACAGGCATATACTGTTTTTGTGGAGGGACGCCTAGCTGCCAAGATGAAATCACAGACTTCGGGTGGAAGGTCGAAAGCTGTCAACTGCCGCCGCTCAATCTCCACGCAAGAAGGTGGAGACTGGATAGGTTCGGGTGAAGAACCGTCCCCTGCTGCTGCGATAGAAGATCCTCCCGAAGGGGCAGTCTGATCGGAGGATCAATGGCCATGATTAGAACGTCGGAATACCAGACTCTTCATGACCAATCTGGATCCACACGAATGACTTGAGCCCTGTCGTGCTTGATCTTCTTGAGCACTCTGGGCAGAAGTGGTATAGGCGAAAAGGCGTAGAAGAGGCCAAAGCTCCACTCGCGCCGAAAAGAATAGCTGAGCAAGTGCCGCCTTGGAAACTCCAACGCGCAATACAGCTGACATTGCGCGTTCTCCTCGAAGGCAAACAGATCTAACCGAGGCTCTCCCCACCGCTGAAAGAGACCTTGCGCCACCTCCGAATGGAGGCACCATTCATGATCAACCAGGCACCAACGGCTGGGTTCGTCCGCTCTGGCATTCAGAGAACCCGCCAGGTGGTGAACCAGCAGGGATATGCCCTGATGTTCCAGCCTTGTCCAGAGGCAGTGAGCCTCCTGACAAAGGGTCCATGACCCCACCCCGCCCTGTTTCTTGCAGTACAACATAGCGGTGGTGTTGTCTGTGAACACCTTTAATACTTTCCCTTTGAGAGAGGAAAGGAATGCCTTCAGAGCTAGTCTGATAGCCCGGAGCTCCAAAAAGGTTAATATGGAGACCAGAATCGGCCGGAGACCAGACGCCTCTGATCTCCACCTCTCCCAGGTGGCAGCCCCATCCCAGGAGTTACGCATTCGTCACCACCATCAGATCTGGTTGGGGAAGGGAGAGGGATCTGCCTCTGACCCAATCTTGCTTCGTAAGCCACCACTACCGTTGCTGCGCAGTTTCCTCCGAGATCTGGACGTAGTCGGAGAGATCCCCCTGATGCTGCGCCCAATGGCACTTCAGGTTCCACTGCAGAGCCCACATATGCCATCTGGCATGATCCACCAGCAGGATGCAGGAGGCCATGAGGCCCAGCAGTCTCAGAGTCATTCTCACTGAAATCCAGGCTAGAGGCTGAAACATTGGTATAATAGCCCGAATATCCCGGACTCGCTGCTCGGGAGGATAGGCCTGAAACTGCACTCTGATGAAAGGGAGCGTCTGAGAGGGAGTCCGGTGTCACTTTGGCATGTTGATAGAGAACCCCAGCAAGTGCAGGAGTTCTGCCGTAGTTTGGAGGTTGGAGATGACAGCCTGGGGCGAGCCCGCCTTCAACAGCCAGTCATTGAGATAGGGGAAGACTTGTACCCCTCATCTGTGCAGATGAGCTGCGACCACCGGCATCACTTTCGTGAACACCCGAGGGGAGCACGGTGAACTGAAAGTGACAGCGGTGGGCAGGCAGGACAGGGATATGAAAATACGCGCCCTGAATGTCCAATGCTACCATCCAGTCTCCTGGGTCTAGGGCAGAAAGTACCGGGGCTGAAGTGAGCATTTTGAACTTCTCCTTCCGAAGGAAGAAGTTGAGGGTCTGGTTATCAAGGATAGGAGGCAGGCTTTTGTCCTTTTTGGGCACCAGAAAGTAGCGGGACTAACAATCACATCCTACTTCTGGCACAGGGACCCTCTCTATGGCCCTTTTGCCCAAGACAGCTGTAACTTGCTTGCAGAGAAGCACCAAACGGTCCTCAAACATACAGTCATAGGAGGGTGGCATGGAGGGAGGTGTAGTCTCAAAGGGGAGGGAGTAGCCCCTGTGGACTATCTGCAGAAGCCACCTGTCCAACGGGATGGACTGCCAGCGGAGGAGGTGATGGAGAATCCTGCCTCTAACTGGCCGATGATGGGGACGAAACGTCGGAATAGGAAGGTTTGGAGGCAGTGGTAGAGAGGGAAAGGGTGAACTGGCCCAACCGCTGGCTCCCTGACCCATGAGGATGATGGGTCCCACATCCGGAGCCACGTAGAGGTTGGACATCTTGCATGACGCGGTGGCTGGGCTGGACAGGACGTGGCTGGGCGCTCCTTCCGTAGCCACGAAAGGCAGACTGAAGGGACAGGTTGGAGCCATGAGGTCCAAGGATCTAGCTGTAGCCTGAGATTCCTTGAAGCACTCAAGCGCTGAGTCTGCCTTCTTGCCGAAAAGGTGAGTGCCATCAAAGGGCATGTCCATCAGAGTAGATTGGACATACCCTGAAAAGCCAGAAGTCCTCAACCAGGCGCAGCGTCGTAATGCTACAGACGAGGCAACTGTTCTGCACAGTGAGTCAGTGGTATCCAGTCCACAACAAATAGTGAATTTTGCTGCATCTCTCCCATCCGCAGCTGCCTGAGAAAAATGGCCCGGGCCTCCTTCGGGCACTGAGGCAGTAACTGTGCACCCGTATCCCAGATTGTATGGGAGTATCGGCCCAAGTACCAAGCGGTATTCACCAAACAATGCCAAGCTGGAGGAAGAAAACATCCACTTCCCAAGATGGTCCAGCTTCATGGATTCCCTATGGGGGGTGGGGGGGCAGAAGGGAATGCGCCTTTGGAAGACGATGCTTGGACAACCAAGCTCTCAGGGGAAGCATGTTGCGTAAGGAATGCTGGGTGACCCGGAGCGGTGCGATGGCAGTGGGCGATTGCCCCGTCCACAGGAGCCCCTGTGCTGGGCCTGGACCAAGTGCCCAGAAGGACATCAGTGAGGGCTTCTTTAAATGGCAGAAGAGATTCGGAGGTATAAGCCACAGGCTGAAGCGCTTTTGTCAGGAGGTTAGTCCTGACTGCCACCGAAAGGAGCTCAAGGTCCACCACCATTGCGTAGGATGCCCCCTTCTCCACAGCCACGATAAGGGGATAAAGCAAGCGAGTGTCCGGGTAAGTGTCCAACCCACTGGCCTCACCCAGGTCCATCCGCCAGTCCGTGGGTTAGTCAAGCTGGTTCGTTAAAGGGTCCAGCGGCCCCTCTCAGTCTCTTCAGCACCTCCCAGTACAAAATCAACACCGGGGATGAACACAGGGACAAAAGTCCCTTCCGGCATCGGAACTAATGCCGATCAAGGCCGGTCCGGCTCAGTGTCCAAGTTAGGGATGAGGATGGGGTCGACACGTCCGGGGGCACAGACTGCATCGGGAGCGTCACCGCCTGGATCGATGTCCAGACGTGGGTCCCTTGCTCACTTTGCCACTGGATTCAAGCTAGCCTGGCTGATGAAGGGTGTTACCCAGAAACCGGTCCCAGGATGCTTGTTTCCGGTTCAGGGAAGACCTGGCTTGGCAGTTCGGGCTGGACTGTTCCCATGGGGCACAGAGTCAAGACTGATTTGCATATAGCTGGGTCTGAACTGAGGTGGCGAAATGAGCTAAAGAATGATGTTGGATTCAACCCAGATCTGTGACTGGGGGTGAGTGTCTGAAAAGTTTCAGCGCTCCGTCCATCATCTCCTTGTGTTTGCTTCGATGTCGGGGAAGGTCGAGGTGGAATGACTGACGTCGGTCCGGATTTGATAATGGATCCACAGGGGCTCGCCGGGGCCAGAGCTGCCGGCGCCGAAGGCCTGGGGGCCCCAATCGACTCCGCGGGGCCCAAAGGCACACCAGCCGAGCCAGACTGCCCAAAGATGAGGTGCAAGTCCTCATAAAACTGTCACAATTGGGCAGGAGACGATTCGGCTCCCGGAAAAGTGGGTAGGCACATAGTCGTCTCGGAAAGAGGCTCCAGGGACAGAGGACTAGAGCGATGACGCTCTGTGTCCCACGTCGCGTCAGCCGACGGTCGGGTTGAAGTTAAAGAAAACCTATGCTTCTTCGACTTCTTGTGCTTACCTGAACATCCCGAAGATTTCGAATGGGCCAAGGAGTGCGCGCTCCGCTACCGTTCTCGGGACCTTCCTCTCGATCAAGAACGGGAGCGACATGGAGCCGAGCGCAGGGCCTCCAACAGTTTTTGGGACCGCCCAGCAAAGCTTTCTGATTTATGACCCGGCACTCGGAGCACGAATTCATGTCATGGTCGCGCTCCAAGCACCAGAGGTACACGATGTGCGGATCCGTCACGGACATCATCCGATGACAGGATCGCAGGGCTTGAATCCGGTCCTACGTTGGGGCATCTTGACGCCACCAGGAGTCCAAGACTCAGAGAAAAACGTCGACAAAAGTTGAAAAAAAGGTAGTCAAAAAACGGCTAAGGGGTAGCTCTCTGCGGATCTGCGCTTAGACTGCCGCTGAAAAAAGAAAGAACTGAGGTCAGAGCGCCCATGTGTGGTCTATGTAGATCCTGCGACGGCATTTCAGGCACGTACAATGCCGACGAAAGACGTGGGGCCGACCAACGCCTCCTACCGACGCCACCTACCAATGCGCAGGGCTACTACTAATGAAAAATCTACAAAGCCAGGCTAACGCCTGAGGGAAATTCTAAGGTAAGGAATCTACAACTGGAATTCTCTATCAGATACATTGCCAATGTACATTTTCTCACACTGAAATGAATGACATGAATTTATCCTCATGCGAAAGGTTGGCGACCTAGTTCCCACTATGGTTAATCAATTGTTCTTGGGTCAGCCTACTAGCTTCGTGCCAGACTGTGTTGCGAAACAAACAGGCTGTTCAATGATCCCTCTTTGCATGAGGGGCGGAGCAACTCTATACTCACTGTTGAAAGAAAAACCTTACTACACCAAGTAAAATTGCTCTCATTTCTTGTTATTTTCCCAAATGTCACTTTCGCCTTTAAATACTCGATTACGTCTTCGACCGGGTTTGGCTGGTTTCAGGCTCAACATTGTGTCCCAACTGCTGTTGACTCCCTTGAAATTGCCGCATTCTGAGTGCTCAGATCCCCAACAGTTCTCTTTAATAACAATGGGCGGGCACACACAAACAAATGTTCACTGTTTTCACTTTTATTCTTTTCCTGCCGATGCACATTACAGCGTGATAAAACTGATCAGGGAGACACACACTCTCCTCAAGCGCACTCTTCTGAGAAAATACGCGCAGTTCTTTCTTCCACACGAGTCCTTTCCCACTGGCACATGCTGTATGCATTCTCTTCTCCCCCCGGAACACGCTCAAAGCGCTTCATCTGGCTTCATTGCCCATATTATTCGATGTGGCCAAATCACAGTTCATCCGCGCATATAAGCCCTTCTTAAATTAAGCCACACAGTTCCCAATTGCTTGTGACCAACAGCATGACACATGCGCTTCCAAAAGGGACTTTAAAGCACTAGAGGGTTACTTTCCACAACTAGCGCTCTTAACTGGTACTGTGCCCTCAGAGTTTCAGCTCATACGCTCACCGCCAGTACAATGTATACTTTCCCGAAAAGCTGAATAAACCAACTTACACCCTGTTGGCTCAGATTACAGGACCATCAGTCAGCATCAATCTGCATACATCAACAGGCCCTACGCCCTACACTTACGCAGGCTGTCTGGTGTAAAAGACACTGGTGGGGCCTTCAAGGTGTTTCTCTTTTCTTGCTCAGCTCCTATCTCTTTTTTATTTTCCTGCATCCTCAGTTGTCTTTATATACAATCAGGGCTTTAAGTGGGCCGGGTCTCACCGGGTCTGAGCACCGGAAGTTTTTTTTAGAGAGGCCTCGAAACGGGTCTCTATCGGGCTCTGTTTTGTGCCCTGGAGGCGGTCCGTTTTTTCCGGACTGCAGTGACAGCAGGCACATCGATGTGCGCGTGCTTGTCACTGCTCCGTTTTTTTCGGGACTTCAGTGATAGCAGGCACATCGATGTGCGCAGCTCACACTGCTCTTCTCACTAGTGGAGAAGTTACGGACGTCATGCCAGGTGAGCGTTGTAAGAGAAGGGAAATCCTTTAAAGAGAGTCATTTTCTCTCTGGATTTCCCTTCTCTTTTTGATATCAGGAGCAGCAACATCGTCGTGGTGTCAGCAGGGCTTTAAGTGGAAGCTTTTTCAATATTATATACAACAAGCCATAGTTGCTGCTTATTTATCTTATGCAACTAACAACCATTGACAAAGCCAATAATCCTGCCTTGTAGGTATGATGTTACTTGTATCATATATCTAGATGCTAGGACAGAAACAGCAAAATACAAGTCGGGCGGCACACTATGCTAAGCACAGATTTTTAGCTTATGTGTTTTTAAGCCACGCCCTTAATTATATTGGCCACGCCCCTTTGAGAGACCCTCCAGTTTTTTCATCCCACTTAAAGCCCTGTATACAATCTTGATTCTTTTACCGGCTGTCGCCAGTGTTGTAAATACAAGATGCCTTCTTAGTAAACAGGAGTCAGGTAGCCAGGTCACGGAGATTATAAGACATAGATTTATTGAAGAACATAACCCTTAGGTTACAGGTTCTATATAAATACCCCACCAGGAGCAGCATCCTCACTGCTCAGCCCACACTCTCCAACTGACACTTACAGCTCAGGCACTCCTCAACATTCCAAAACATCACATGCAGACTGGCTGAGCAGCAGGGAACTGAGCAACTATGGAAAGGATGCATTATAACATCAGGTTACAACAAATCTATATCGGCATATGAGGCACTCTTCTATTAACTCTATGGGTATATAAATCTGTACGCATGTTGATGAATAGATACCTTACTGGCTGTGTTACTGAGTGCTGGGGTATGTGACTGTGTGTGCACCTGGCTGTGTTAGTGCTCGGTTTTTTTTCTGCAATTTACATGATGTAAGAAAAGTGAAAGTGCAGCAATTGTGAGTTCAAACCGGGATATGCCTTTTATCCACACATGCGAGGGAGCCTACATGATGGTGCATGAATGCTGAATGGCTTATTGGCCTCATATGACTAGATAATAGAACTCTAACGCTCTGAAGAAATCCACTCAAGTGGACTAAACAAGTTGGCTGGCTTTGCTGTATCGTTTGGTAACTTTGTTTGTCTTTCGCAAGCAAAATAAAAAACTTGAATACTTCGGAAACTTCAAGGGTACTTTTCTCTGTGAAATTTTTGAATGTGGTGCACCTCTATTGTTATTATTACTATGTTTTGGTCATAGGGTCGCACCTTGGGGCAGCAGGTGCTTTTAGTGAATGCACACGAATATGAATATTTGCATTCACTTGAATTAAGACATAAGGTGGAAGAACAGTGATTGGTAGCCCGCTGCTCGGTTGCTCTTTTGGTGTATTAGTTAAAAAATATAAGTATCTTGGCATCTTGTTTGATAACATTTCCTTCAGAAGCCAATTTGATTTACTTAGGACTAAATCTGTTACTAACATCTTTGCCTTTAAAGCCATTCGTGATAAATTGGCATGTCCATCCTATACCCATCTTCTGTATATAATATCAGCTAAATTCATTCAAGCCATCACTTACGGCTCATACATGATGCCAAATTATTGGACCTGTTACAGGTCAAGGCGGTAAAATGAGTCTTTAAGATTCCAATGTATACTAGCCAGACCCAAATTCGACTAGAGTTTAATCTTCGATCTGGAAACGTTTGTAACAATTCACTTGTCGACCTACCCTGGTGACACACCCCAGCAGGTGTTCTCTTTCCTGCAGTGTCTTGCTTTTTAATCCTGACCCAGAGATGCATGAATGGAGGTATTCGAGTACCCTGGAGCCAACGTTTACAAAATCATACTTATTCTTTCTATGCTCTGCTTACCGCACTACCCAGAGCTCATTAAAGAGTATTTATTATACCTCTAAAACCATCCACTGTGCTTCTACCTCTCAGTGAGGTGGTTGTAGCCCGCACCGTGACTAGGTAATATGGTGCGAGGAGGTTCCCGATGATGAAGCATGCCACCTATGGTGGGTGAGGGAAATCGTCCTTTAAAAGGAATACTCTATCTCAGCTAGGTTGTTCTATTCTCAACTCTTCTCTCTTTTTTGTTTAGACCCAGGTGTTCTACTGTGTTTCATAGTGAGCAGACATTATATATTGGAACCTTATTAATGGTCTATCCGAGTCCACTCCACAGAACGGTTAAAGTATGAGCCAGTAAGAAATCTGCAGGTAGACAGAGTCTCTACCAGAAAAGGCATTACTGTAACTTGTTCTTTTGATAGAGACGTCCAACTGAACAACATTCTTTACCTTGTGAATAGATACCTGTAAGGTAATGCCTCTTTTTGTACGGTCACCGCCAAAGTTTTGGACTGAAACTGCAACTTTTTAGACTCTGAGAGTGCACGGAGGCCTGATAACCAGACATCTATGCCTGTGCCCTGACCATAAATTGTGTATGTTTGATTGGCTTATCCTCAACTGGCATAAGCTAACTTATGTTTAAGTCCTTAGTACAAGGTACTTAGGTACCTAGGGCTTGTAAGTTAGAGGGACACCCTAGAGACTGCAGCATTGATTGTGCCACCCTGGGTGTGATGAGAGTAAAATATTGCTCCCAGACTGCCACTGCAGACTGGAAGGGCAGTTTTAAACTGCTAACGCGACTGTCATTTAAAGACATGGCAATGCCAAGTCTTCCCTTTTTAATATATATAAGTCCCCCATAAGGCAGGTCTAGCCAGCCCTAAAGCAGGGCACTTTATATTGGGAAGTGGGATATGTGCTTTACATGTTCCAATAGTAAAAAACCACCATTGCCGTCTTTACTCCGGAAAAGGTTAGTAGCCTCATTGGCAAGTGAAGAGTTGCAGGCTGCCACAGCAGCCTTGCTAACTTCTGACTGGGGCTACTAAAGTTTGTACTGTAAGGTAGCCATCAGCTCATCACATCAAGTTCAACTTGATGCCCAAGTCGAAATTAATGTAACTTGTTGTAGTGTCCAACTTTTCCAAAGTTGCCACTTTGTGGCCCTAAATCTCTGTGCTCATTTATGGCTGCACCCAGAGTTTTCTCCTTGAGACGGCTTTCTGCCCTAATACAAATGACTCCCAGGAAAAAGGAGAATAGCAGTCTGGGCAGGAGAGAGGTGTTACCTCTCCCAGGTGGGAAGCCACTTGGGTGATGACCCAATAGGCAAGCTTCAAAGGTGAACACTTGGGAGAAGGGCTGCCCAATTGTTTAGGTAGACAGGCTGGCATTCGGGAAGGGGAGGGGAAAGGAGTTGGAAAACCTATTTTTCAGGGGCCTGTAGCCCCCTTTGTAGCCACACCTCTGAGTAGGGGTATGGAGCTCCACACGCCAAGAGAGGGGGGGTCCTGCCATATTGGAAGTGAGCAGAATGGTGCATCTTGGGATAGCCAGATGCAATACGTAGCAGGAAGTGGTCATCAGGAGGGAGAGAACCGAGTAGCCCATTGGCTACTGACCGATTACACCCTGAGGGCATTTTGTGGTAATAAAAAGGGCTCCCCTAGCATCCCAAACTCAGATCTAGATGGACTAGGAGAAGAAACTAAGAACTCCCCTGCTGCACCAAGAAACAGTAAAGAGGCTGCACTGGGGTGGAGAAGGGACTATTCCTGCTGTAACCTGCTCACAGAGAAGACGTCTCTGGAGCCGAACCAAAGCAAGAAACTCCAAGGGTCAGTTGGCGGACCTTCTGTTCGCAGTGCAGGGCCACAACGGCTGAAGAAGCCTGCTGGGGCTAGTTGGTAGCCCAAATCTTCAAACAGCTGCTTCTCATCACTATGCAGCACCAGAAACTAGGACCCATTGCACAAAGTTGCACCCGTGTCTACTGCACTGTTGTCCAGAAGGCAAGTTATTGGCCGAAGAAGGATTTGGATGTGACCGCAATACCCGGCGACCAGTAGCCACGTGGCCAATAGACTCTGCCAGTTCCAAGTGGACTTCGAGCTATGTCGACCCCAGTGGCTAGGATTACATCACCAAGTTCGTGGACTAAGGAGTAGCTGCAGGAAGACCCCTTTCAACCACACTGCATCTACAACATCCTGTATTGCTAGCATCAGTACCACTTCCATAAGAACCTATAGCGAAGGGATAAAAGAGCCTAAGATTTACTGAAGATTGCTTCTTCCTTCGAGGTAACTATTTCTGTGGACCTACCGGAGTTGGTCACCTAAAGTAACTGAAAGTACCCGCATTGATAATTACCCACGTTTTTCTTGAAAAAGTTTCTAAGGGTCAAATTCGTTGAATTTGACAATGCTTGTTTGCAGTTAAGTAAAAAAACACATATTTACTATACCTTTTAAATTCTGTATCTATGGAACCCTCCGGTGGATCTTTTTTATTTTGGTGTCTAAAAAACATAAAAATATAATCTATTTTTATAAATTGGTGTTGATTTATTGAGTGTCTTGTGCATTTCTTCTTTGATTGTTTTGGTACTGTTTGAATGCTTAACACTTAAGGTTTAACAAATGAAACCTACTGGTCCTGAAGGGGTTAGCAAGTGTATTACACGGTGAGGTTGCACAAACACATCATATAAGACACTCCATTTTCTCTAATGCAGTACCTCCCCACGGTGTGGGTCTGTGGAATGGCACAAACCAATAATTCCCACAGGATAGATTGGGCGAAGTGCCCACCCCGCCGGACCTGGCTGTCTGGGAGTACTGCTTAGTGAACGTGTGACGGGACACCCACGTAGCAGCTTGGCAAATATCCATGACCGGCACACTGCGCACAAGGGCAGTGATAGCAGCCTTTGCTCTGGTGGAATGAGCGCACAAGCCTTCTTGGGGCTGCTTCTTGGCTAGCCCATACTAGACCATGATGCATAACACAATCCATTGAGAGATGGTTCACTTTTGCACAGCTTTGACCCCTGCTCTCCCACCCCACAGAGAAACCAACAAAATGTTGGTCATATTGTCAGTAATCTTTGGTTCAATCTATGGGTCGTGTTGGTGAAGCCATCCCCCACCTTAGGGGGGTGAGATGGAGCATAGAAAGCCGGCAAGATGATAGATTGCCCTTTGATACACATAGACATGGACGGGACAGTTGGCGACATGACCGGGGGCGGCGTACACTCCGGGCGGGAGGCAGAAGGTAGTGACGAGATGAGAGAGGCAGGTAGTATGGTTATACTAGCAGGGGCAACAGGCACGGGGTGATAAGGCCCGTCTGGGTATGACATACGGACTATCCACCGGACATGGATGTGGGGGGTGGTTTTGTTGGGGGTCGGGAGGTGGGAGGGGAGACAGGGTAATTGATCCTTAGAGTTGAAGCCCGGGGTGTGGGCCATGACAGGGGTTCCCATGGGTGTTCATGACTGAGGCATTATATAGGAGATGTATATTGGAGATGTGGGAGGAAGGAACACCCGGGGAACAGTTTGTGTGTTATCATTGTTGTATGTGGGACATGCCCTGGGGGTTTTGGAAGGGGCTCACTCGATGTGATATACCCCTTGTTGGCACATGCTGATATTTGTATAACCTGTATGTTTAAAAGGTTAATAAAGATATAATTAAAAAAAAAAAAAAAAAGATGATAGATTGCCCTATATGGAAGGGCCTGACTACCATCAGCAGGAGTTCTGCCTTGATCCAGAGGACCAGTCTGTCTGGGAATAAAATAAGTGGATAGTTGTAGGGCACACAAAGTCTGCAGTTCAATAACTCACATGGCAGAGGTTATTGCGATGAACATGTCTTGATGGTCAAAAGGCATAAAGACAACTGTGCATAGATTCTAATGGAGTGCACATTAGATAAGTGAGAATGAAATTAAGGTTCCACTGTGTAATCACAAAAGGTGTTGGCAGGAACATGTGGGACAGCTGCTTCATGAAAAAGGTGACTTGAAAAGGGATGGTTGATCCAATAAATATAAGAAGGCCAAAAGAGTCGACAAATAAGCCTGAACTGTGGCCACTGCAAGGCCTTGGTGGGCCAATGAAAAACAAATGAGAAGGATGTCTGACAAACATGCTTGAAAGGGTTGAACATGATGGAGGGAACACCAAGTAACAAACGTCTCTCAGTACCCTGAATATACAGCTTTAGTGGAAGGGCACCTGGCTGTCTGTTTCAATCTTCAGGAGGAAGACTGAAAGACATCAACTGCCACCGCTCAATTTCCACACATGGAGGTGTAGGTTGTGCAGGCTCGGGGTCAGGACCTGACCCTGCTGCTGCAACAGGAGGTTTTTGTGAAGGGGAAGCCAAATCAGACAACGGGTTCTCATGTCCAGAAGTTCTGAGTACCACAATATCCTCACCCAGTCTGCTGCCACTAGGATGACTTGGGCCAAATCTTTCCTGTTCTTTTTCAGCACTCTGGTCAGGAGAGGTAGGGGCTGGCATCTATACAGGAGTCCCAATTCCCACTGCAGGTGGAAGGCATCTCTTAGTGAGGACTGCCTTGAGAACTCAAACGTGAAAAAGTTTTGACCCTGTGCATGCTCTGTGGTGGTAAATAGATTGAGCCAGGGTTCACCCCATTGCTGGAAAACGCCCTGTCCCACCTCCGAGTGTAGCTGCCATTCGTGATCCTCTAGGCAACATCGACTGAGCATACAAGATCTTTCAGAGATGTACAGCCTTCTTGCACAGCACTCACGACCCCACTCGGCACCGTTTGTTGCAGCAAGGCATGGTAGTTATGTTATCTGTGAGAACCTATACTCATTCTTCCATGATGGTAAAGAGGAATGCCTTTAGTGCCAAGTGAATCGCTCACATCTTGAGCAAGTTGATGTGAAGTCGAGCATCTGCCAGATACCAGAGTTCTCTGATTTCCACCTCTCACAAAGGACCTCTCCAACCCAGCAACAATGCATCCGTCATGACCATCAGCTCTGGGCGTCTTCACTCTGCGTGCGGCTGCTCTTAGTCATCACTGTGCTGGGTCAGCAAGTTTGGCCTAGTGGATGCGAATAGTCTTCTTGTTAATCTTTGCGCAACAAGGACACAATGCCGAGTCATGTTTGGAGCCAGGCACCATAAATAGATGGCATGTTGCCCATCGCTGGGATCTGTCGATGACAGTCACGATACGGTTTAAACCCTGCAGTTTTAGGGGTGACACTGTCTGCACACTTGAGAAAATTAGAGGGAAACATCTGTTAGGAGTGGCAGGGTTTGAATAAGCTCCGGATACGCATCAGCAAGTGCTGAAAGAAAGGAACTAACATCAGCGCAGAGGAGGCACGTACACATATGAGCCTTGATGTTACATGCGGACCGGATCTAACACAGAGCCATACAACGCCACCTACTGACGCGCAAGGGAATTGCTACGAAAGTTTACAGATCCAGTCTGCTGCCTGGAGAAATTCACAAGGTGAGGAATATGCAGTCACAAGTCTCTATTAGAGTGATGACATTTAACATGCCAACTAACGGGACCAAGTGTATAGATAAACCTTTTTTTTCCAACCTTTTCATGACCACCTCTAACATCCTTTGAAATGCAATTTTTTCTAAAATGAATAAATAGATTTCCACAAAAAAAGGCACACTTTGAGTGGATTTCTAACTTATGCCAAATATTGTGTTATTATGTTCAGCCGCTGTTTCTATATCGACGACAGAAGGTTTCTATGGGAATTAACATGGGTAATCAACCTTTTGGGACTTTCTTTTTTTCTTGGTCTTTGTAGACGGATCACTCAAACTTTCCAGGAAGGACCTGAGGAACTTTATATTAGAAAGTTTTGTGCATATTTTTCAACCAAGGCCAAAGTTATTAGCAAAACAAAAGACACTTCCTAATGAAACTCTGACCTAACTACACAGTGGCGGCAATGGCACCAGAGTCCTTATAGTTGGGTCCGCGTTTCCATACGAAAATAATTTTTTGTTTTCTCAAGAATTGTGCTTTTCTTGGCTTGGTGTAAATCCTTTAAGTCGTTTTTGAGAATTAAGCATTTAAAAAGGTGTTCAGGTTGGATAAGAAGAGGTTAAATTTGAAAGAGAACATGTTAATTCAAGCATCATCTGCAGATTTGAGAATCCAAGGTGTACTCACAAATACATAAAATAGAGGTACTTGGACCAGTGAGTTTTTTTCTCCCACCATGCAATGTGGATTCACAAATCTATCTCCGGACTGCATGGTCATCACAGAAACATTCTGTTTTAGCCGCCAAAATCCAACACGGTGCACCGAGCACCATGCTGGTAAAATCAGAATTAAAATGGCATAAGAGGGCATACACCCTGAACCTGCGAGCCTATGCAGGCGGGCCCCAAAGGGACCACCCCCAGCACTGAAGTAAAAATGAAACAAGCATTTGCAATGCAATAGGTCTCGCATTCACGCGAGTTTGAGCTATTGGCATTGTAAATGACAATGCCTTTTATTTATGTTTTGGGTTTTAAAACATAAATAAAAGGCATTGTCATTTACAATACTAATAGCTTAAACTCTTGCAAATGCGAGACCTATTGCGTTGCAATAAAGGGCCTTCTCGACAGCTTGTTAGATTGTAAATATCAGAGGAAGAGACCGGCCTGCGACGTCTTCAAAGAAGTGATAAATAGTGCAGTGAAGAAGGGGGCGTGGCTTGGGCAGGAAGCATGATGGCTGCGTGAGGGAAGAGCTGCAAGGCGACCTAAAATATATCCTGCCATAACAGCCTGCAGAACCGGAGCGAGACCTCCAGATGCCGCTGGGGAGGATCGCTGCTGGGGAATCAGCAGAGAGGCGACAGAGCAGCGAACAGCGACGTGCCGCCCGATAACGAAGACGGCCTGGAAGCCGCGGACTGGCGGTGACATAGAGCCCGGGAGAGGCTGTCAGAGATAGCGGCTGCCTGCTGGAGTGCCGGCCCGCACCGCACCGAGGAGAGCGCTGAGGTGCCACTTTTGTTGCCTGCTTCACCAGGAAGGCCCGAGTGGTGGGCTGGGGGCTGGTCCTCGAGCCCGGTGAGTGGTGATGCCATTCGCTGACGCGGATGGCCTGAAGACCGCAGCCTGGTGGTGACGCCGCGCCCAGGGAAGGCTGTGTGAGACCCGCGACAGCCCGCTGGAGGACCGGCCCGCACTGCAAGGAGAGATGGCTGAGGTGCACTGAAGCGCCAACTTTGAGGCCCCGACTGAATCGGGACGGCCCGAGTGGTGCGCTGGAGGCTGGTCTGGTGCCCCGGTGTGAGGCGGCGCAGGCCCCACCCAGCAACAGAAGCCTGTAAGGTAGGTCTGAAATTGAGAGATTGTCCCGGCGAGCTCCGGAGGTGCTGGGGATATAGGCTCCCAAGGGTCAGAAAGCTTGGCACACTTGCCCATGAGTTGCAAGAGCTACCCATGCAGCAGTGAGTCAACAACACGCAGTAAATTGGGGGGAAGCACCTGGAGGAGCAGTGTGTGGCACACATGGCTGATACACCAATTAGGCCCCGGGGAGAGTAACTCCATCTACCGGACGGGCCATAAACACAGAAGTCACAATCGAACATTGGGAGGCTACTGAGGGAATTGGCAGGAGGCCCTTCCTAGATGCCATGGAAAGATATAGTGGGCAATGTTGACATTCGAATAGGGCAATACAAACCTTGACCGGGAACAGCTGCCAGACGAGGCCATCGCAGCATAACCTGGTGGTGGCCGGTTGCAGATTGACGTGGGACCTGGTGCCACTCCCTAGCGAGGAACGTTGTGGGACGGACTCTTTCCCTCCAGATTTCAGATACTCTTCCACCATGGGCAAGCCGCGGCAAAATCAAGGAGACGCACCCGCTGAGGAGAGGGAATCCCACCCCCCATTTAACTCTCTGGGAACGCAGGAGTCGGAGCAAACGGATCAAGCCCTTCACAAACATCTTGATAAAATATTAGCAGCAATTGCAGACACGAAAACAGCGCTGCAGCAAGATATTGGGGCGGTATCTGTTGGCCTGGGTCTATTGCAGTCGGAGCATCACAAGCTAGTGGACAGGATGAAAACAGTTGAACAGACAATTGAAACGATAAAACCAGATCACACAACCATGTCCAACAAGCTGGAAAATCTGACCGCCAGAGTGAATATTTTGGAAAGACTAGCAGAAGACGCTGAAGGGCGTAACAGACGCAACAACATACGCGTAGTGGGACTTCCAGAAACCAAAGAAAGCACAGATATGGTGGCTTATCTGGAGGAATGGTTGAGAACAACAGTGGCACCGGGTCTGCTAACTCCTTTCTTTGCTCTAGAAAGAGCACACAGAGTTCCATCACGCCCACCGGCTCCAGGGCGGCCACCTCGGCCTGTAGTTGCGTGCCTATTACACTACAAGGATCGTGACATCTTGATACAAAGGCCCGTGCCAATGAACCTTATCCCGTGGACAAAAGCAAGGTGTCAATTTTCCCAAACTTCACTGCTAAAGTGCAAGCCCAACGCACTTCCTTCCTGGAAGCTAAGAAAGCGTTGCGAGCAGAGGGAATCAGATACTAGTTAATGTTCCCGGCAAAGTTACGGATCACGCTAGATGACAACACACATTTTTATGATTCGCCGGAAGAGGTCTGGGCATGGTAGGAAACCTACAGACAAAATGGATCTACAGCACAGGTGGGGCCCCACAGCTCAAAACCACCCGAACCACAGCGAAAGCGGCTACGACGCTCCGCATCACAGACCGCACGAGAAAGGAAGGGGGCGCTGCAGGCTGTGGCCGAGGTACTGACACAAACCACAGAGAAGGGTGGCTCCGGGAAAACTTCGGAACACAGCACGGAGGAATCTGAATCAGGGACAACGGTAGAAGTGAAGTAGAACTGCCAGATGTGACCCCACAGACAGCTGATAACATAATTTAGATTAGCTACAGCGACTCAGACAAAGGTCCATACAAGTACAAAGCGAGCAAGGCACTGGGATTACAGATGGCAGAAGAGATCTATATCCCTGCCAGAAAATATTGAGGCCTAGGAAGACGATGCAAGCGGTGCCAATACCTCGCACACCCCCACCAAGATAATCCCTACTAGGTGAATACCAGGGACAATCTTTCACTAATGGTTTTTCCTTTTTTCAGGTTTGGGCGGCCAGCAGTTGTGAAGCAGCCCTGGGTAGAGGCAGTTACTTGTTGGGACAATGTGGCAGTCTCTAAGAGGTTGTTGCTCTCGCATGTAGAAGTACCAACAGGAGGTGAGGGCAGAGGAGGGGGGGAAGGGGGTTATACTGGATCGAGTTATTTTATGACATGCCTCTATTACACTAAGAAGTTAAAATGATCTCCTGGAATGTACGAGGAATGGGGTCTATGTCCAAACGGCACAAAATTCACAGTTACCTCACACGCCAAAGCGTGCAAGTGGCGATGCTGCAAGAAACGCATCTTACACTAGAAGTGCTACGCTCAGGCATAGGTGACGCGGTCAGTTATACGCCACCACATATTCTGCATTCTCAAGGGGCACACTAATATGGATAAGGGCGGGTACTCCCATCGATGTGAGTAAGGTCCACACAGACCCGGAAGGCAGATATGTTCTGATACAAGGTAGGATCCTGGGTAAGGTGTTCCTTCTGGGAAGCATTTACACACCAAATTCTGAACAGGTCCAATTCCTACACCAATTGTCGACACAGCTTTCTACTTTCGACACCTCCTACACCTTGCTTGGAGGAGATTTTAATTGTGTAGCTGACATCACATTAGACAGGTCAACACCTTCGCTGAAGGACACCCCAGTAGCTAAGGTGACCAAGGGGTTTCGGGATTGGTTGGAGGGATGGGACATGGGAGATATCTGGAGATTACAGCATGGAAATACACAGGATTACTCGTACTATTCCCACTTGAATAAATTACATACTAGACTAGACATGTTTGTGTCCTCAGGTGGACTGGGACCGTCTATTACACACACTGAATACTTGGGGTGCACTATATCGGACCATAACCCACTGCTACTGCACATCCGTCCTATACCTGTGCCCACATTAACCCCTACATGGAGACTGGATCCTACACTCCTGGATGACGCTCTGTTTCGCACACTGTTACAGGGGGCTGTCACAGAATACTTTCAGTTTAACCATGGCGTAGTTGGGTCTAGGGCGACCGAATGGGAGGCCTTCAAAGTGGTGTTGAGAGGGAAATGCTTGGGCCATAAGGTCGGAATGAGGAAGACAATATTGGGGGAACTCACCAACCTAGAAACTCAACTGCACGAGGTGGAGGCTCACCTGACTACAGAGGCCGAGGCTCATGAGAAGCTACACGGCCTACGGCAAAATTACGACAAAGTGCTAGAAAGACTGAAATACTTCGATATGTGGGAATACCAGATGCGGGTGCACATGGAGGGAGGTAGAGCAGGTAGATTACTTGCTTGGTTAATACGTCCTGAATATGGGAGAGCTCCCATCTCCCAGATACAATTGTCAGAGGAAGTGATTACGCACCACCCTAAAGAAATAAATGAATCATTCGGATCTTATTATATGAAACTATATTCTGAGCCAAAGGAACAAAGGCGAGAATCCATAAAGAATTATTTAACAACCTTGCCCCTAGTAATCCTATCTCCTGACAAATGTGAGAAGCTAGGGGGACCGGTAAGGGGATGGCCAGAGGGAAAACGCCCGGCCCGATGGTCTGCCAATGGAGTTCTATGCCACTTACGCCCAGATCCTAGCACCAAAATTAGAGGAACTATACACAGAAGCCTGAGACAAAGGGGAACTGCCCTCTTCAACCAGAGATGCGTTGGTCATGCCACTCCCCAAGACTAAGAAAACGCACCCACACGTGTCAGACTTTCGTCCCCTCTCGATGCTCAACGCTGATCTTAAAATCTTGAGCAAAGTATTAGCCATGCAGCTTTTGCCTTATATGACCAGCTTAATACATATAGACCAAAACAGGTTCGTACCGACAAGATCCACCTCTTGGAATCTACGAAGGCTGTTCCATATATTACATCATTCCGACCGGGACCAATACCCGGACGCAATCATACTATCCATACACCTGGAGAAGGCATTCGACATGGTGCGATGGGATTTCCTAGAAGACACGATGGAACACATGGGGTTAGGGGAAGACTGGATCATGTGGGTGAAAATACTATATAAGCACCCATCCACACGAGTTAGGACAAATGGGGTAATATCGGAACTCTATAACATATACCGAGGTACTAGGCAGGGGTGTCCGTTATCCCTGTAATTATTTGCTATAGCAATAGAACCACTAGCGACAGCATTTCGGCAACAGGAATGCCATATTGGCATCCGGTTTGAGCGGAGGCCCCATGTGATTTCTCTCTATGCCGGTGAGCTGTATCTGGGGGATAGGGTTACAGGAACACAATGGGCCCTGGCCATGTTAGAAGAATATGCAGACCTAGCAGGACTTAAGATTAATAAATCCAAGACCTATGCCTTCCCGCTTCTGGAAGGCCACGCACAACCTGGGAATTTCACAGCGGGTCTGACATGGTCACCTCACTTTTTCAAATATCTGGGATATTTGAAAATTTAAATTTTCCATACAGTAGATGATTTACGAGAAGGCAACTTGAGCCCGATTGTTAGATCCCTAAAATCGTCCATACAGTTCTGGTGGTCTCTTAAATTGCCTGAGATGGCACGCATAGCACTCTCGAAAATGATCATGTTGCCCAGACTGTTGCATCATTTTACGAATCTCCCCATGGTGATACTCCCATGATGGTTCTCGGACTTGAACCAGCTACTCTGGGAACTGATTTGGGACGGAGGGCGGAATAAAGTGGCACTGGAGATAGTGCAAAGGGCACCTGAAGATCGGGGGCTAGGTGCCCCAGATTTTGAACTATACTATCTGGCAGCCCAGCTCCAGTGGTTAGCTCAGTGGATTGATGGCCAGAACCTAGAGCTACTAGATGAGATAAATGGGAGGAACAATCAAGGATGGTTGGTAGCCGAGCTACTACACCAGAAAGTGTTCCTCCCAAACCCCAATATACTCGTAAAGACAGCACTAAATTGCTGGAAGAGAGGCCTTCGGTGCACAGAAAACACCCACCCGTATACACCCGAAATATCGATAATAGGAATTCCGCATGGGAATCCATTGGCTCCGTACCCAAGACTACAGTTAGTAGATTGGATAATGGCTGGGATCGCAACAGTAGGGGACTGCTTCCACCTGGGAGTCCTGATACCGATAGATGATTTAATGTCTCAACACGATTTACCTCACGGGCAATTCTTGACTTACCGTTCACTGATACGAACAGTCTGAGATATGTGGCAAAGTCGCTTCATGGAGCCCAACACACAGAGTGCTCCAGGTGCTGCTGACCTTTGGGACAGCTAGGCACCTGATAAAATGGTTATATAGAGCACTCCTGGGATCGGTCACAAAACCACTTGACCGGACCAGAGGAAAATGGGAGGAGATTATAGGGCAAACACTAACAGATAAAGAACGGTCGAGACCATTGATGGGCTCGAAACAAGTGTCAAGAAATTCTAACTTTAAAACAATCCAAATCAACTATATACATATGGTGTATCTGATTCCCATAGACTGAATGTCATGAGAGGAGACACTGACCAATCCTGTGCTAGGTGCAGATAAGGGATACTGGCTTTGTACATATGACCTGGGACTGTACACATTTAATAGGATTCTGGGAGAAAGTCCTGACTGAGATTGGGAAAACTTTGGACCGATCCCGCCCAATCACACCCGGGATTTATTCCCTAGACCGAAGGCCAAAAAAATAGGAAATAGATTTGTAGATCTGACACTGGTATTGGCACGAAAACAGATAGCCCAACACTGGAAGGCACACACTACACCCTCGATAAAGGCATGGGAGAGAAACCTAAATGCCTGGTCTAAAGCTGAGCTGAGGGCCCTCCGGAAAGATGATGCACGGGGAATACGTAAACGTCCCATGGCGGAGTTATGGGCAGAGGTGCTGCGGGACTGGGAGACTAGAAACATGACAGACTCAGAGGGAGGGGACGAAGATACAGGAGAACCAAGAGAAGACATTGCCAGCACAAGAGTCCTAGATCCCCCCAGGAACCCCCCCATTGACACACACCGCATAACTGTATATACAAACAGATGTAATATCCTGACTTATACTCCCCCCACCTCGCCGAGATGCATGCGGGTACCCGTACTACCTATAAAAGAAATGCTAGAGACAGGCCACAACAAAGTTTATTATAGATTGTTAAGGGTTAATAGAATAGAGTGAGTTGATACTGTAAACTTGGCTAAGTGTGGAAGTAACTCCCTTGAGTACACATATGCTGTGGTACCGAATTCTGAAGTGAAAAACATAAGACTAACCGTTAATAAGACTGTACATTAATGTGCAAATCTGTTTTATTTATGATTTGTAACATCCAGATTTGTATGGGTTAGCAAGTATAGTGAAAAGATATGACTAAATGTACATGTACAGAATGTATAATCCGATTTAAAATGCCAATAAAAAGATGTTTAAAAAAATAAAATAGTGCAGTGAAGATGTGCAAGTGTTGTAAATTACACAGACACAAAATGTGAAGTGAGAGTTACATATGATTCGAGCTATAAACACTAACAAAGCGCTCCAACACCTTTTGCTCTGTGACTACACTGACGCGGCTGATGGAAGGAAGAGCGGGAGGGGGAGGGGGTGGGTATTTCCTGCCCTCTCCGTGATTTGAGTGTGCAGTGTGGCATTGCGTAATGTCATTGCTGTCTTTGGCCTAATAAAAAACACTCCAGCTGTAGTAGGGCCCTGGCTTCACCTCCTGGTGCAGGGCAGGCTGTGCTTTATGGCAGGCATGGAGGGAGGTAGGGATGGTCTCGGCTGCAGCTCCGGCCTCGTACAGTGCCCCCTATTACTAGTGAGCGAGAGGCGGTGAGGTGGTGGTCTTGGTGGAGGTGGTATTGGTGGTGGTGGTATTAGTATTGGTGGTGGTGGTATTGGTGGTCGTGGTGGCACTGGTAGTAGTATTGGCAGTATTGGTGGTATTGGTGGTGGTGTTATTGCTATTGGTGGTGCTATTGGTGGTGGTGGTACTGGTATTGGTGGTGGCTGTATTGGTATTGGTGGTGGTGGTATTGGTATTGGTGGTATTGGTGGTGGTGTATTGGTGGTGGTGGCATTGGTGGTGGGATATTGGTGGTGGGATATTGGTGGTGGGGTATTGGTGGTGGGGTATTGGAGGTAGTAGTGGTATTGGTGGTGGTGGTATTGGAGGTAGTAGTGGTATTGGTGGTATTATTGGTATTGGTGGTGGTAGTGGTATTGGTGGTGGTATTGGTGGTGGTGGTATTGGTGGTGGTGTATTGGTGGTGGTGGTATTGGTGGTGGTGTATTGGTGGTGGTGGCATTGGTGGTGGTGGCATTGGTGGTGGTGGCATTGGTGGTGGTGGCATTGGTGGTGGTGGCATTGGTGGTGGCGTGTTGGTGGTGGTATTGGTGGTGGTATTGGTGGTTGTATTGGTGGTTGTATTGGTGGTGGTATTGATGGTGGTGGTATTGGTGGTGGCGGTATTGGTGGTGGTGGTATTGGTGGTGGTGGTATTGGTGGTGGAGGTATTGGTGGTGGTATTGTGGTGGTATTGGTGGTATTGGTGGCGGTGTTATTGGTGGTGGTGGTGGTATTGATGGTGGTGGTAGTGGTATTGATAGTGGTATTGGTGGTGGTAGTGGTGGTGGTATTGGTGGTGGTGGTATTGGTGGTGGTGGTGATGGTATTGGTGGCGGTGGTTTTGGTGGTGGTGGTAGTGGTGATGGTGGAGGTGATGGTATTGGTGGTGGTATTGGTGGTGGTGGTGGTATTGGTGGTGGTAGTGGTAATATTGGTGGTGGTGGTAATGGTGGTGGTGATATTGGTGGTGGTGGTGGTGCTAGTGGTATTGGTGGTGGTATTGGTGGTGGTATTGGTGGTTCTATTGGCGGAGGTGGTAGTATTGATGGTGGTAGTATTGATGGTGGTGATATTGGCGGTGGAGGTATTGGCAGTGGTGGTAGTGCTGTGGTTAATATAACAGGCTTTTGAAAACAACCCGTCAGGTTGCTCTAGTACAGATGACATGTAACACAGATGTGCTGTTGTCAGCTTCAGCCCAGTAGCACAGGATTATGTGCTACCTGGAATTCACATGACTTAATTTGCTAATCATTTCTAAATCCATTTTACTGGGGGGGGGGGGATAGCGGGGAGAGTTGAAACAGACACGAGATAATGCTGGGTTAAAGTGATTTAAAACGGGCCGGCTGTGCTGCTTAAAAAAGCACAAGCGGTTTCAGCGCATGTCCGGCCTGCAGTAAGAGAAACTCAATAAAGTAAATAGTGCTTACAGACTAAATAAGAGGTGCCATGAAACAACCGAAGTAAAGGGGCCAGTCGCCATGGGAGGGTACAAATGAAGACAAGGCCGTAGTAAGGAGGGACTAACAAGCCTATTAACGAATCCGAAGGCAGCATTTACGAAAGACAATGACACAAGCCAATGAAAAATATGGGAGGAGAGTGGGAGCGGCTCCTCTCCCATACTCTACTACAGCAGTCTTGCAGAGCGAGTAGTGCATGCGCGCTGCCGCTAGGCTCGACCTAATAAGGATTTATATTGTGGGATTTGTGAATCTTAAGCTGGATTCACTGGTCCTGGACCATCCTTGGATTCCGCAGACCCTCCTGTGCCCAGAACTGACAAATCCAGCTTATGATTCGCAAATCCTCAAATTTGAAAAAAAACAAATGTTTAAAGCACTGCTGCTACACTTGTCCAATGGCCACACATTAAAGTATACAAAAGGTAATGGAAGGAATGCTTGAATTAATCCCAGCCAAAGGTAATTACTTGGGCCGCATCCCAATCCATTGATATTTTGCACACCATGCCATCTCAGTTTGGTCCCAGCTATATGCAAATCAGTCTTGACCCTGCTCCAATAAGAATAGTCCAGTCTGAACTGCCATGGCAGGTCCTCCCTGAACCCGAGCACAAGCAACCCAGGGCTGTTTTCGCCCTTTTTATGGGCTCATCAACCGTGTATAGCTTGGTACCAGTGACACAGTGTGCACAGGGCCCTTGCCCCAACCATGCCTTAAGCAAAGGACTCCTATTGATCAGCGAAGCACTAACACCCATCCTCAATGTCTCCATTAATTCAGCCACATTCTCAGACTCCTAGAAACATGCCACAGTCATGCCGCTGCTCCAGAAACCATCCACTTTCCAATTACAGACTCATCTCCCTCTTACAATACCCTGCAAAGGTCTTAGAGAAACTAATCAACTGGTGCCTCACTGACCACCTCAGCAACCACCAGCTCCTTGACGCCACGCAGTCAAGATTCAGGCACAACCACAGTAAAGAAGCAGCACTCATCGCCATCACAGACAACATCTGCATGATCCTTGAATGAGGAGACATAGCAGCCCTCATTCTCCTGGACCTTTGTAGCATTTGACATGGTCTCACACCCCTTCCCTATCAGGTGCCTGCACGAAATTGGCATCCAAGGAACCGCTCTCTGCTGGATCTGCTCCTTCTGACCGGATAGAACACAAGCTGTAAGCCTAGCACCTTACTTCTTGGAAATCTTGAAACTCATCTGCAGAGTGCTGAGCCCCAGCCTCTTCAGTGCATACATGATCTCTTTAGTCAATGTCAGCTGTGCACATGACACTAAAAGCCTCAAAAGCCTCTCCTACACTGATGACATGCAACTCATACTCTCCCTCTCAGACAACACAAGAAACAAGTTCACCACGTTCACTGCCTCCCTCAGGTTTCACAACGCTGCTCTCTCTACGAGCGCGATGGGAGGAGGACCTGCAGCACCCTTTTACAGACGCCGAATGGAGCAGGGTATTGGAGGGGCCAACCAACGTCCTGTGAAATATGCGATTCCGCCTCATACAATACTTTATCACCCAGAGAGCATACCTCACCCATGCTAAAATTAACAGAATCTATGATGGTGCAGACGCGGCCTGTCCACGTTGCCAGGCCGCCGATGCGGCCCTTTTGCACATGGTATGGAGCTGCTCGAGATTGGGAGAATATTGGGAATCGGTGGGGTCCACACAGACGCTGCACAGACTGGACAATTCCCCCAAACTGGGAGACCTGTATTCTACATCTCTACACAAACACCGCAAGCTTGAAAGTCACCTCCCGGTTCATGGCGCTTGGGCTAAGTGCCGCAAAGAGACTGACCACAAAGAGATGGCGCTCACCTGTACCCCCAGCTGCACGTGCCTGGGAATGCTCCTTGCAGGTGTGTAGCATTGCATAGGGAAGACGCACTGGGCCTACGTAAAATCCAGATTGCAGATTGTTGGGATGCAATGCTACAGAAACTTCTGGGAGGGCACGGGAACCCGAGCCTGAGGCAGAACCAACAGCACCCAGATAATAACACGGGCCCTCCCATGCACACTCTGAAAAGGCCTTTCGCACACAATACGTTCATACGCTGCGCACATGACAGAAACCACTAAACTTGCAATGAGTAGTGCCAGCAGGCCACACAAAGAGTAAACACCAGCTCCAGTAAACATTATTACCAACAATTACCACTTTGGTTGCTTGGAGGTGCCCCACTCACCTAAACCCCACCCCCAGTTAATCTCAGTTATCCCCGATCTCCGCCCACACCCCCCACTATCATTACCTTTGAAAAGCAGTGCATGCACTACTCATCAATAAGCGAAATCCCCTTCGGTGATCTGAACAAGATAGAGGTCACTCCCCACCTGTTGGAGACCTGCAATCGTACCTGCCACGCGTAATAGACGAGATGTTAAGATTGAGACGTAATGTCCTGCATTATGTATTGGTAACAATTATCACCAAAGGTGCAATGTATTGTTCTACATATGATGTGTTTGCATGTTTAGCAATCGAAATGATGATAAATAAAATAAAAACAGATTCAAACAAAAAAAAGAAACAAGTTCACCACCTGCATGACCAAAATAGCTAACTGGATGAAAGCCAACTGTCTTAAGCTCAACAAGGGCAAGACAGAAGTATTAATTTTCTTCAAGAACACTCCACCAAGGGATTCCAAATGGGAGCCAGCCGCACTCAGACCCACACCCAGCACCCACATCAGGAACCTTAAAATAATCATCAACTGCAAACTGGCCATGACAGCACAAGTGAATGCAGTCACTGCATCCTGCTTCCACACCCCGAAGACGCTGAGGAAGATCTTCAAATAACCCCCAAGCAACACTAGAAAAACTGTCACTCACATCCTAGTCACCAGCAAGTTGGACTACAGGAACACTCTCTATGCCGGGATCACCAAGCAACTCACTAGAAGAATACAAACCATCCAGAACTTGGCATCCAGACTCATCCTCAATCTCCCACACAGAACTCAAACCACAAGACACCTCCCGGAGATCCATTGGCTCAAGATACAAAAACACACTCATTTCAAACTCCTCACACACACATTTAAGGCACTACACAACTTAGGCCCCACATAACTGAATCACACACCTATGCCAGAAAACCAGATAAGGAGGATGGGGGTTATCTTACATTGCTCCTAAAGCGTGGAATAGCGTTGCACTCTACAGCACAGTCTTCTCCTTTTGTTTTGAATTCCGCAAGAAGCTGAAGACCTGGCTTTTCAAATAATCCACCTACCATAAGCAGGGCTAGGCTCGCGCACACACCCTCTCAGCACCAAGATACCATCGCGGGTGAAAGTGCGCTTTACAAATGCCCATAACAATAAGCCCACTTTGTTCAGGCCTAAAAATTACCTCCTGGTGAGCTGCTAATACCTTTCATTATTAATACCCTGAACTACTTTAATATGATCTCATTTAGTAGGTCATGGGTAGATTTCTATTTTGTTTTGAGCAGTTACCTTGAGACAAAGGGTGTACTAGTTTCATTTTAGGGCACTGAAACTCTGGCAATAATCTGTAGGAGTTTGTCATCGTGTTTAGTTTCGTACTAAAAGATAACACCCATCTCTCAACACAACTTCACCCACATGAACAGCCTGTCCAGTACCAGTGGTTTATAAGAGTTGCTGGGCGGAATCCTTATTAGATTGCAGATTCAAATAAAAACTGGGCATAATACTTTAATGCTCTTTGGAAGACCTATCCCATATGATTTAAAGCCCAAAACATGTTACGTTTCCATCAGATATTATCCACAGAAGCCAACTGCCCTGTTCCATTTACTGCAAGAAAATTAAAGCAGACTGGCATCTGTAATCCCATTAAGTACTCCCTGCAATACAAGATTAGCAGTAAAACACCATCACGAGACATAGTACCTCATTATTACTGCCAAACTGGACCTATGTGACCTAGTGGAATTGTGATTCATGTCCAGCAGAAGCTCCTATCCTACACCAGAATAGACTCAATGGAAGGAGTTCTAGAGCCACTATAATTAATAACAACCTCCTAAACATTAGGTCTTTATCTGTCCCCGATACATGCAGAGGATAAGAATATCTAGTAGTCATTATCCAACTTTCCCTAAAACTCTCCACCACCTGGTTACTTTGCTATCATGCTCCTAGTCACAAACTAGCTAATCTTCAAAACATGGTAGATCTTCTCAGCTACTTGCAATCTCCTTTTGCTCGTTTTTGCTGTAGGCGAATCACATTATTCATCTAAACCCTCCTTAAGACCTAAGAGCCACTGCATGTTCCACCTGACAGAAAAACCTGGGACTTCATGAACATCCACTCAAACCTGGGATCATCAGAATACATGTTAATAAAATACTTGGCAGAACAATAACACATCGTTGTCCATAGTGTCCACCCCATTGTATGGTGAGATCATGATCTTATTTCCTGCAATCTACTTTGGCATTCATGTCCCCTTCCTGCAGTCATATTAAAATCCAAGTAAATAAATGTCCCAGAGTTTATTTAAATATAGATCTGCAAGTCCTTCAGTTGGGCATTTGAGCCATCAAGACTGTTGCAATGAAGCCTTAAAAATATTTGAAAACTGCATGAATGACATCCTGACAAAGGTCATGCATGCCTCATAATCCTCAACTTAACCTCAGGTTGCTCTCTATTATAGCCTTTCACTAAAACAACAGAAACTGGCTGTGTATACGGTGAGAGTCTACATGAAAGAAACAATCAAATTCAGAATAAAATCTCATACTTCCATTTTAAAGGAATACAAGAAGACAATCAAAAACACTTAAGAATATGGTTTTGGTGAAACACCATCAATAAAACTTACAATAATGTAAGAGATCTGCTCAAGTTTGTAGCCTTTACTCCACTTAACTTAAAAATGAAACATAATGCACAAATTGAATGCAACTGATAAAAGATCTTTCCACCACTTTTCCCTACCCCTTAAGATAACTCTTGTAACATCTGCCTAAGTTTGTTATAATAGTGGTGGGTATTGTAGAGACATTAAACCCAATTTACCCCATTGTGGAACCTGCACCAAGTGAGTTATTCAAAATGCATGCATGGTTACAAGCCCCAAGTCTTTGCCATCTTCTGAGCAAATTCATCGATGGAGGTCTGATGCCATCATCACTAAAAAGGGAACTATAATATTTCGACTAAAACTAAACCTGGACTCATTTTGTACGTCCCAACCAAAGACCTCTCACCATTCTAGTTAAAAAAATGCTGAGACAATACGATTGGTAAAATACACAAACCACCTTGACATCTACAAAAGTGACTCAATTGCATTTACAATTGAGTTTTCAACTCAGCATGGGGCAGAGACAGCCCGATTTGTTCAACTTGCACAGGATGCCACTTGGTCCTGTTGGGCCTCTCTGTGGCCTTTAATACAATGGATCATTCTATTCAGCGACATAGGCTATTCATTGTGCCCATGTCAATGACACCACCTTTAGAAGGCTCCAATCTGCTCTGACCCATTGATCTCAGAGGATGTTGCACGGCCCTCATCAAGCTGTAGAAGTTACCTTATCTTGTAGGGTGCTTCAGGGATCCCCTCACCCCGTGCTCTAAGATTCCTATGTTTGAGATCTTCAATAATACTTAGGTGCTGGTAACATTGTAAGTCTATGCCGCACAAGCCTATGTTCAATTTTACCAAGGCATCTTGTTGGTATATGATCAACAGGATTGTTATTATTATTATTAGCTTAACATATGCACTCTCACCTCATCTTTAGGACTAAACTGCACCTTAATGTATTACTGCTATCATCTCATGTCATCTTCAAACAAGACTTTCTACAAAGTAAAAAGTGTAGGTTTTATCTTTGAATTACATCTCTGGCTCTGTAGTAGGGAAATGATTTCACCAGCTAAATGCCTTGAAGCCTATTATAACTCACGAATACTTTTCTCACAGAGCAATAATTATATTGTGGCTTCCCTCCCTTTCTAGTTCACCACCTTCAGAAAGCACAAAATTGTGACATACATCAAGCAATGTCGGCTTGGATAGCCCATCTAGAAAAAAATACCTTTTTACCTTACTACGAAAATGCACCCTGCATCAAAAAAAGTTGACGTCTATAGCAAATATCCCTTGTTAGGAACTGGCTCAAGTCCGTGTTTCAGTGTATAATTTCAGTGCACAAGATGGCTGAAAGTTGCTTAGGCCAGAAACAGAGAGTTTCTGCAGGCTAACTGGGGATATTAAATTCCATACAGATGAGGGGTTCAATTATTTATTGGTGGAAAACCAGAATTAATGCTTTACACGTGAAGGGGAGGCAGCAGAAAGGAAGGCAAAGGGTACCACTACAGAGAAGATGATTCCTATGTCCTGCTTTTACATGGAAAGCACAGGCAGTGGGCGGGGCTGGAAGGAACGATTGGTGGAGGAGGCTAGACTCAGGTGTGAAATAGACAAACCAACTGGGGTAGCACCAAAAGCTAGTTCTAGTTATTCTACAGACACCTTAGCAAGTTGGAAAGGAGACGAGGTGGACGAAAAAGAAGGCAACTTGAGTGAGCTTCAGATTAGAGGAAAACAGGTAATATGATTTTCCAGGTTTTTTTCCAGGGGTAAGTCAGAGAAAAGAATGCCATCAAACAAAAAACAGGACATCACTGTGGATCCTTAAGTCCTAGGTTTAGGTGGAAAAACAAGGAACTGAATGGGTAAGATTGGTGGAACATAATAGGCAGCTGGAATCCTGCATTTGAGAGAGGCTCCAACTAAGGTACTACTGAAGGCTCTTTTCAGTTCGGTCAGTGAGAGGGTTTTGGAAAAGATGACAACAGAAGCAGTTAGGATTATAATAAACTTTATTGACCACATTTTTTATTTATATCTTATTTGAAAGTTTATGCTTGCATCTGCTCAATTCTAATCTAAGAAAATTCCTATCTGATATTGTAGTTGGCAAAAGACAGGCTAGTAGGAGCATGCTTACGGTATGGAAAGTTTCCTGTTAATGTCTGGCCGCCAGATTTCTGCTATGGCCTTCTACCGGCACCTCTTTATATTCTAATGCAGAGGAATTGTATGGCATCGCTGCCTGAATAAAGCAGAAGAAGATCTCCTCACTGTGTGCTGTAAGATGGCCACTGCTGGACTGTGGAGAGCCATTCCTTTCCACTGCTGATTTCAAACTACTGCCGCCACGAGCTGCATGTGAGGGGTAGGCGTACACTGGCGCTTACTACGGCAGAAGTGAGAGTGATTTGGGACCTACAAGAGACCAGATGGCCGCTGCAGTACAGAGTGTGAGAGCAATGCTTAAATCACCAATACGCTCCCCCTGCTGAGCAGCCCATACAAGACAGTGACCTGAACAAGACAGAGGATCTCTGTGACTCCTGGACCCAGTGAGAGTGAATAGCCACAGACGCTGATACATATACAAGTCAGAACGATGAGGAGCAGAAGAGACAAACCCAGGGCTGGCACAGCAATCGATAACTATAGTGATTTGCAGAAAACATAAAAGCAGTGGGGGTGGGTAATGAGTACAGTGTTATTCACCTGGTGTCTGTAACTCTTCAGCAGTTTCTTGACTGAGTCCAACTGTTCATTATAGAATCCTCCATTGCGAGATCTGCAAACAATAACAAAGCCTACCACATAGAATGGACACAATACGTGTCAGCTCCCACAATGACAGCTTAGAAAATGAAGGCAAAAGACATGTACCTATGTAAAACAGAAAAGTGACTGAGCCATGATGTTAACAACACTTCCCACCTCAACAAATACGACCGTCCTGACAGCCTGGATGTGGATGCTCCAGCGAGCAAAGGAGACCTACAGCTACACTCACAGGAGTTCAGAAAGGACACAGTAGCACTGTAGCAAGACTTTGGGAGGGCTCTAACAGATCGGGATCAGTCCATGCAAAGTCAGATTACGCTACAATGAAAATAACCTAGCGGTGAAGCACCTAAACCTGATGAGCAAGCTGCAAGAATTAACACCCTCCAAACCCAACAGAGAGTCCTTACTGACAAACTAGGAGATCTCGAAAAAGTTACCAGAAAGAATTATATACAGATTTGTGGCACAACTCAAACCTGGTAGCCTATATGTACAGACCCTTTTCCAGCTTCTTCCCCAGCTACCCAAGGACAAGGAAATCTACATGAATTGTACTCAGTCAGCCAAATATTCTTTATTAAGTTCTTTTTACAACCATAAAAGAAAACATCAAAAAGTTCAAACAAAAAAACAGACAATATATAATATTAAAATTCAGAATAATAAAAATTCATAATCACATAGCAGCAAATCACTAATTTAAAAAAAGAGGCAAAGAATAAAATTTTGTGGCAGTAATCATTAGTTAGTGCACAGACAATACAGATATAAATGCTAAAAACGGTACTGTATACCCAAAAAACCATGATATTCAGAGGCAATTCATTCAGAGTGAAATAAAACCAAAATGTCATTTACGAATAGGTAAAATCATTTCCCAACTAAATTCCGTAGACAGACTACAGTAGAAATGTGTCTATACACTATTAAACATGTGTATTCGTCGTTCAAAAGCTGGAGATGATACAAAGCCGGCCTACACTCCCTAATATTTAAGAGTCTTAATAGAGGGATAATACAATCCCTCCTCTGTTTAGTGTAGAGTCGACAGAAGAACTAAAAATGCAACATGCTCTGAGTTGATTTAGAGTCACACGGGCATGGTTCAAGTTCGGCATCGCAATAAACTTTATGTGGTTAAGAAAAGAGGAAATATGCGATGCTGAACCTAAATCTAATAAGATAAAACATTTTCGTATGACAAAAGAAAAAAGAGAGATAGGGCTCTACACATGGGGAACGTACTAAAGGCAAATATTCTAAAACTCTCTTTTTCCCCAATCTCCAGGTGCTCACTGGTCGTCTTTAAAAAAGATAAAAGATCCTCTTTCAGCTGGATTTTTGAAATCTTTGCAATTCGTTCAGGGTTATAAAAACAATCCACCAGCCCCACTGTCTCCAACTGCCTTTTTATGTAATTAAGCCATTGTATCTTCTGCATATGATCAAGGCTAAAGAAATCCAGTATTATTGCATGATTAAGGGCCGGCTCATCCTTTGCCCATACTGAATGCCATAGCAAAGTTGGAGCAATTTGTATACAGTGGGTTAAAGGGGTCAGACCAAGTTCATTGTGACAAAACATAATTGGGAGACTACTTGGGACTGTTAATAATCGTCTAAGGAAATTATTCTCCAAGGCCTGAGTCAATAGGTCTGGATCCTAATTTCTTTGTAAACCTAAACAAAGCCTCCAAGTTTTGGTTGAAACTATAAACCCTAGTTTCAACTAAATGATGCCAAGTGCCTTTCTGGTCAAAGGGGATGCCTAGGTATGAAAAAGTTGGAACATAAAACATCCTCTCATTATTGATAAAACATGATTTTAAAGGGGGGGGGGGGGAATTTACCTACCACCATAGTATAGGACTTTGCCGTATTGGTCTTTAGACCCAAATCAGACATAAAATCATTAAATCTAGTGACAAGCGTTTGCAGTCCCACACCAATTCTAGACAAACACACAATCATCTGCGTAGAGTAACACAGTGGGATTGCTAAGAGGTCTTCGGAGGGCACGCCCCCTTTCTCCACCGCTCTGCAAACGCACCTCCTGGCGCACTTCTGGTTGGGGGATAAAGTCCACTTTACTCCAGAGGGACCTTGGGGGCCAAGAGGGCCTCCTGGTACCACCTGTAAGTCCTACCCAGCGTAAATCCTGAGAGCTGGTTGGAGGCCCAGCCCCTATTCTCCATCACTCTGCAAACGTGACTGATAGTGAAAAAACCCTGGAAATTCACACAGGGACGTTATAGTTAGGGATTAGCCTTTAAAAAACCTTAGAAATTCACGGAAAAAAACACAGGTTATAGTAACGTTATAGTTAGGGTGAAATTCAGCCGTTATAGTTAGCTGAGCTAACAAAAGCTCGCGCCCCCGCAATGCACTGCTGATGACGTCCCATATTACATCACTCATGACATGGTCAGTGACATCACTGATGACATCTCAAATGACATCACTGATGACATCATCCACATAATCTCTGATGCACCTACTCACACCCTAATATAGCCTTTCTTACACTGACTCTCAAATACAGACTACCATTCTCGAAACCATAGACACACCAATACCAGTTAGTACATACCCAGTCACTGATTCATAGGTCTACACATACATCCACTCACTCATCCATACAGCCACTCATACAAGCAGTCACTCACCAATACAGTCACTGATGTATGCACTCATACACCCATAGAGTTACTCACACACCTAGTCACTCACCCAAAGAGTCCATCACACTGCCATTTGCTCACCTATACAGATATACACACACCACCTCACTTATTCATACAGATACTAACACATACTTACTCTCTGACTTGTACAATCCCTAACACAAGCACACACTCATCCATACAGCCACTCTCACAATCACTCACTCTCACATATACTCCAACACTCACATATACTGCCTTACACCTATGCATTTACTAGCACATATACCACTGTGGCATCCATTCCCTCAACGACAGACCCATACGCACACTTACTCACCGATACAGCCCCTCGCAGATGCACTCATGAACCCATACATCTAGTGAATCACCCACTCACACATCCATGCAGGGAGTCACACACCCCACCACCCACCCACACAGGCACTCAGGCACCCATACAGGTACTCAGACAACGAATCAATAATCCATTTAGACACTCTTGTAGCTACCCATGCAGCAACTTACACACCCACTGACAGACTGATACAGTCATTCAAACAGATTAGTCACTCTCCCATACATTCACTGCAACATGTATAATCACTCACTTATAAATAAATAAATACCAGCATTTGTAAAGCGCACAGCTACCTCCGGAGAGATGTCCTGGCGCTGGGGGTCGTCGGGAAAATTAAGCGAGCTATTGCCCAGAGTCACAAGGTGCTGGGCTAACCTGCCGCCGGCACCGGGGATTTAACCATAAGCCCCCATGTTCCAGAGTCAGCCGCCCTGGCCGCTGCATCACACCTCTTTCCAGTCACTCTATCATCCCTCCAGACACTCATACACCCATTCGTTCTTCAATACACCTTGGTGTGAATATACATATATATCTATATATACATATATATCTATATATACATATATATATATATATATATATATATATATATATAACATTCTTAAACTTTTTAGAAACACTCCCAGTCACTGGATGATGTCATCAGTGATGTCATTTGAGATGTCATCAATGATGTCACTAACCATGTCATGAGTGATGTAATAGGTGACGTCATCAGTAGTGCATTGCGGGGCTGTGAGTTATAGTTAGCTCAGCTAACTATAACGGCTGAATTTCACAGGTTTTGTACGAGTGAAATGTCAGCCTAACTATAACATTACTGTAATCTGTGTTTTTTCTGTGAATATATATATACACATACATACACACACACACATATATATATATGTATATATATATACATATATAGAGAGAGATTTGTACTTTACTTTGTAAAGCAAACATGTCTTTATTCATGAAATTCTCACAAGTTTACCTCAAAAAATATTAAATAGATCAATTTATTTAGAGATATGATTGTATCTCTAAACAATCCCATGTATTTAAGCCTAGGATGTGTGTCCCAGGCTGCCTGCCCCACCTTGCTCCGAAGCAAGAGACCGAAGCCAGGCAATAAATCAATGTTCTGCAATGTGGCGCAAGACGCAGGGCTTACCTTTCTAAAGACGTTCATTGCCATTGAAGTCTATAGTGGTATCCACTGTAGTCCAGTGATGATGTCAGTGAACGGTTTATGGTGTCAGAACCTGCATCCCTGCGGGACTATGTCCATTATTCACAGGCATAGTTCCCACCCTTTCCCATTCGTCAATGGTAGGACTGGATGCAAGCATGCGTGGTTTGGCGCCTAGTCCTCGGTAATGGTAAGTGTTATAATGCTAATCAGGGGCGGCTCCTCCATTAGGGCGGAGGAGCGTCGCCCCACTGCTTTCTTGCAGTGCGAGATGCAGAAACATAAAATGGTATTTTAAATACCATTTTATGTTTCTGCTTCTTGCGCTGAGAGAAAGCAGAATGGTATGCCTGGTTGGGGGCGTGCGGGTGGGCGGATTGGGGAGGAGTGGCTTGCCCACTGCTGTGGGCCCTGACTGTTTGGTCGGCCTACATAGAGAAAATGGCCTCCCTACAGGCGCCCGGCTGAGCGCCATCCGCACCAATCACAACACTGACCTTGCAGCGCTGTGATTGGCTGAGGGGAGGGAGGATGCCTGCTTCCTGTTCTCCTGAAGCAGCAGGAAAACGTGGGACCCGGCCAGCAGCGGAGGCGGCGCGGGACCCAGTGAGTTAAGTTTTTTATTTTTAAATTAATCCTCCCACCTCCCCCCCGGGCGAACCCCTGCGCGACCCCCCTCACCGGCCCCCCCACCCGCGAGTCATGCGAGCCGCCATTGATGCTAATCATGTGTTATGTATATTGTGCTGAGATCCCTGGTCATGCTAAACTCCCCCACTGTGACACCCCAGGACCTGACTGCAGGTCTTTTGCCCCTTTAGAAGTGAACCTGCTGTATTTTTTCCCCGTGAAATTGATCCAAAAGACGAGCAAAGTTTTTTCTCCCTTGTGAAGTTGATCCAAACATCTGAGTCAAGTGCAAAGGGAGAAATATGTGTATATAGTAAAGACATTTATATGCTGTATGGCATTAAAACTGACCCTTTCTTCATACCCTTAATATTAATACAAAAAACATGGACTAATTTAAGAACAACGGATGTTAAAAAATATTAAGGTAATGCATGTCTGCGATTTAGTTCCACTTTGATTTCATATGTTTTATTTAATCTTGTATTTCCCAAGAGTGTTACCCATTTCATCATGTAGTGTTTCTGTATTGTTTTTGTAGATCTTATTACTCTTGTACAGTGCATACTTTGAGTCATACCAGGTGTTTATGAGGGGCTTCGATTGAGAGCACTGGAGCAGAGGCTGAAGCCAGCAAAGCAAAGTTACTGTCAGTGGGTTGGCCTCTCCACAGAGCACACAGACCAATGGTCATGTATTCCAGTAGCAATTGAAATTCTCTGTAAATGTGTGCGTGAAGGGAGTACACAGATGTCAAAATATTTACAAGGCAAAAGTAAAATAAAATAAAGTGCTGAAATGTGAGTGAGACTAGTATATGTTTGGGGGTAAAGTGAGGGAGATAAGAGGAAGTGCATTCAGGGGAGAGTGAAAAGAGGGTGCTGAAGAGGAAAGAGATGAGGTTGAAGATATGCAGATGGACGAGATGTGAGGAGAAAAAAGGAAAACATATCTAACATCAAACACACATAACTAAAGGCCAATACTCCTTCAACAGACCTAAAAAATGTATAATTCACAAACACACAATTTCAGAATCAAAACATTTCCAATGTTGTTTTGTTTTTTAAATACTTTTATTGTGAAAAAAAGGAGCATAGCAGAATTACAATACAAAATTAATTCCTGTCAGAACGAGAGGAATCAAGCTTGTCACATTATCCCCAATTCATTACAAAATTACCCTAATAGAAAACACATATATAAATTCAAATACAAATACTACATAACTATTTGATCAGGCCGCCTCCCTTCAGTGCTTTATGTGCCTAAACAGTACTTCTATAGTTCTGGGGCCAGCCAGACACTCCAACCAAAGCTATCTGCAATCCATGCTGTCTAAGGGGACCAAATCTGTATCCCCCGCCTTCTAGCGCCCCTCCCCTTACAACTATACAGGCTTCTCTCCAAGTTGTGCATGCTCAGCAGCCGAGAGAACCACTGCTGTACCGTAGGTGGTTCCCTCTCTGCCCAAGCTGTGGCTATCAGGAGACAAGCAACCGCCATGGAGACAAACAAAAAATACTGCTGCCCTATGTACCCCTATAAAGATTAATCCAGCCCAAAAAGCATCAATGATGAACTGATATGCACATTCGTTCTACAGAACATTTCCAATTTTAATTATTTATAACAAATCATTGTTTTTACTCATCTTAAACAGTTAAGAACCATTAACAAAGCCAACAGTACTGGCAGTTTTTAGGTGTAGGCCAGTTGTGTTATAACTGGATGCAATAAAATCTCAGCAAACCAAAATGCCAGTCGGATGGCACACTATAGGAATCACAGAAATTTATTTTACATGTTCCCTTTATGAGGGCTCCCATTTTTAGGTCGAGCCTAGACAGCGCAAGCTGTCAGGTGATCTGTTGTATGTACTTTGTGGGGTCGGACCCATCCCACTGGTTTGGATTGACTTTTGTCTGTGTCATTTCAAAATCATCGCCTACAAATGGCTAATGGTTGGAGCTTGTCCCACCTTTTTTCAGAAGTTAACTCCCATGGAGTATTGCCGCGGGAACGAGCAGCGACACGCACGCTGCGTGTTCTCTTTTGTTTAATTTATGTTAGGCTTGTCTCCCTGTGCCGTGTTTGCCCGCCCCACCACCCCTCTGAGATCGATATTTTTTTCCCCCCAGTGCGCGCACACACTACTCGCGGGATGATCTTCTATAATTTCTGTTAGGCTTGTCTCCCTGTACCTATCGTGTAAAGATGACTTTGCAAACAAAAAATACGCAAAGGTTGTCCACCTATGATTTGCGCTCCATCATCAGAGATAAACAATTAAAGTGTCCTTTTCGCGTGCACTCTCTCACATTTCCTAACCCGCTCGCGGCCTTATTACGAGTTGACCAGTAAAATGATTCTCTTACTCACAAAGTGATGAACCAGCTCGCTCACTTCTTCATTCCCACCCTGACCTGACTCAGGCGCCTACTCATTTGCCACCCACCGACACGACCACTCAATGATTCAGAAGCGGGGCAGCGTAACTTCCTGATGACCACTACACACGTCCTCTAAAGACGCAGGCTGACACCGCAGGCCCAGTGAGCGCACGACTGGGTGGCCGGAAGCGCACGGTCACCCTTCACGTGCGTGCTTTCACTACACCGATGGCCGGAATAAGGACCTCGTGAAGACGGCGTGAAGGAGTTGTTTGATTTTCTCCCCCGCGGCCGCATTTGCATTAATTGATTTCTTAGCGGAGCTTCAGCGTGCCGTGGTTACCATTCATAGCAACAAGTCTTTACCAGTTCATTACAAAAGAAATAGCAGCGATCCAGCTAGGCCAAAGGTGAGCGAATAGTCTCTTGTCACCGGCAATTCCCGTTTTTGTTGTTGTTTTTTTTACTACATTTGTTATTTACCTGCAGGGGCTCTAGCTCCCGACTGCTCAGCAGGTCCACGCCGAAGGGCCAACATTGTCGTACTTGCTGTAAACACAAAAACATCTTCTGCAATAATAATGTGCGTCCCCTGCTGCCCCGTTCTGCCTTCTATAGTCTCTGTACGCACTATAAATAAATACATCAATCAGGGGGTTTGTAAAGCGCGCTGCTCACCCGTGAGGGTCTCAAGGTGCTGAGGGGGGGCAGCAGATCCGTTCAGCCGAAGAGCCAGGTCTTGAGAGTTTTCCTGAAAGTGCTCAGGGAGGGGGCGTGCCTGATGTCTGCCGGGAGTTCGTTCCATGTTTTAGCTGCGATGTGGGAGAAAGATCTTCCGCCTGCTCTGGCTGTGTGGATGAGCGGGGTTTCGGCCAGTGCGAGGTTGGAAGATCGGAGGAGCCAGTTGAGCCTACGTAGGTGTGGGCTGATGTGTTCGTGCCGGGGGATGTCGAGGACAAGTCTGGCGGCGGTGTTCTGTATCATCTGGAGTTTGCGGAGTAGGGACTTGTTGATGCCCGCATAGAGTGCGTTTCCATAGTCCAGTCTGCTGGTGATGAGTGCGTGGGTGACTGTCTTTCTTGACTCAGGGGGGATCCACTTGAAGGTCTTGCGGAGGATTCGGAGGGTGCTGAAGCAGCTGGAGGTGATGGCGTTGACCTGTCGGTTCATGGTGAGGGATGAGTCGAGTTGATGGACTTGATAAGAGCACAAATTGAAGACAAACAGAGCTGTGTGCACGACGAGGAGCATTCAAATGTGAAGGGGGCCATTGCCCTCTGTATTATTAAAGTCTGCTGGGGTGTGCTGCACAGACATCATTTCTTTCAGTGTGCACCAACCTGTCCTAAATGCCACTTACCAAAATATCGTACCATTGGGTGTAGAGTTTCTATTATTTAACTCCAGTGTGGCAATATTTTTGTAAAAGGTGTTTTTACATTTAAAACGTGAATAATTCCTCGTTCTTAAAGTAACTTGTGCTTGAGCAGTGGCTGGCTTTGTGCTACGGAGCTGGGAGGAGACTGGGCCCAACTCTCCTCCACTCAAGCACACCCGATTCTAAATGCATTATAATGTACTGCAGCCGGGGCTAAATACTTTTTTTTCAACTCACACCACGCACTCCCAGCGCTTTCCAAGGCTCTTGCGGCGCCTGTTTTAGGAGCGCGGCTCTTTAGCTACTTGTTTCTATTTGTTTAGTAACACCCTGAGAAGATCATTGCCGTCAGTGTTTTAAGTGGGCCAGGTCTTGCCGGTGCTGAGCACCGACAGTTCTAGAAAGCAGGTGCCAAAACAGGTCTTTATCAGGCTCTCTATTTTTGCCCTCACCCTCAGGATGAAAAAAAAAAAAACCTTAACTCTGCAGCAGCACCACCCTTCACTGCCTTTGGGGGTAACTTCAAAGAGACTCGTTATAGTTCTTCCACAGTCTCATTATTTCAGAATGCAAGAATTGTCAATATTATATGGAACGAAGCCATAGCTGTTGCTTATATATCTAATACAACTAACAGCCATTGACAAAGCCAATAGTCCAGGCTTGTTGTAGGTAATCTTAATTATTGTATTACATATCTGGATTCAATCACAGAAGCAGCAAAATGCCAGTCAGGCGGCACACTATGCTAAGCACAGATTTTTAGCTTACGCGTTTTAAGCCACGCCCTCTACTGTAGCGGCCACGCCCCTTTGAGAGACCCCCCCCAGTTTTTTCATCCCACTTAAATCCCCGATTGCAGGGTTACCCCAAAAATATTTTCGCACCAGGCGCCTACACCGCTAGAGGCGGCCCTGGCAGTTTATTCAGGTTAGACAATAGCTTTTTTATGTGGCACTTCACGCTTTTTAGCAGAGACCGCCCCCGAAGGGGTCCTCGAGGGCCGGCGCCATAATGGCCGCCAGAGCCCGACAAGGAACGGAACTGGTTCGCGCCGCCAGGAAGCGCGGCGTGGAAAAACATACACCTGAGTGGTGCTAGGTCATCGGACCAATAGGGGGGCCAGGTGAGGGTTCAGGATCCCCCAATCAGGGGCACCCACTCCCCTCCCCCTTTCCAAGTGCAAAGGCGGAAAGAGTAAAAGGGCGGATATAAGGCGACGCTCCCCCTAGGGCTGCTCACTTCTTCATCATGGAGCTGGGGGAGCGGCGCTGAGAATTTCGAGTGCCGCCCTGCCCCTTACCTGGTTATTGGGCGGTTTCCTGAGGCGGCGTTCGCCACAGCACGACTCGAGGCGCTTCACCAGAGAAGTGGAAGTAAGCGAGGATGTCGACTTACAGCCGGAGATATTGACCTGGGAACTGAGGAACCGGGTTCGGGTCGCCGGCGTCGCCGTAGCATCAACACGGGCAGACCTGTGGGCGCGATATCCAGTGGCATCCAGGTTTTGGGTCAACGCCTGAGTAGCAGAGAAATGGACGCCACATCACCGTCGCGGTCCGCATCTTCGCAGCACTCAGAGGCCGTGATGAGGTCACAGGGAGGCTTCGGCCTGGTAAGGTGAGCGCGGGACGGAAGTGTGAATGAAGGCTCTTGCAAAACGAATCGGTTAGGGGGAGCACGGTATCTAGAGGGTATTACTGGTCAGCACTGAACGTGTTTAATTTGGTATTTGTTAAATTCGAGAAGAGAGTGTGCCCAATGGAATACTCCCAGCTAGTAACGTGGGAGAGGTTGTCACATAGCGGCTAGAGCTGCCGCTTTTGGATCTCGAGGAAGTGGGCGTGGCGTAGGGTCCACCATCCTGTGGCATAGGTAACTGGTGCACACGTAAAGCGCTTAAAGTCATTGCGGCATTATTCAACCCAGATTCCCCCCGCAGCGTGTATGGCTCGAGTCGGGATGGACGGAGCCCCCTCAATAGGTTAGAGAAGAGGGCGAAACAGCGCAGTGGGGAGAGCGATAAACTAAAAAGTCACACATTACACGCTTTGAAAGTCACCCATTACACGCGTAAAAAACAAGGGAAAATGAAACATTGCTGTAACATCGCGTGGGGCCGAAGGCGGCAGATTGGCAAACCCTTGTTAAGTATGGTATGACCCCAGGATACTTGTAAAATGGCGGGAACATTCCCTTTAGTTGCGAGAAGGTCCCGGGCGGGACCTATGTTTCAGCTCTGCTGTTGCTTAACGAGCTGCAAGTGCAAAGCATGGTTGCTCTGTGAAGCTGGAGAAAGAGCTGTGCGAACATTTAACAGCAAGTACCCAGGGCATGTTGTTACCCTCTAAGAAAACAGTTACTGGGGGGGGGGGGTCAAATACTTGGAACAACATACGGTGTAACAGCTACAGTGCTGGCGCTGAGAAGCAGGGTTCGAGGCCCCTCGTCGACTCAGCCTTATAAATATAAACAAATAGTCTAAGTGGCGTTTATGGAAAGCTCTTTAATAGTTACCAATCCCATTGCTCTGTTTCAGAATATTGTCAGTTTCAGCCATTTCTGAACTCAGTTAAACGTGGCTGTGGGTAAAATAATCCCCCCGAAAAAAATAAAGGGAAACTTGACTCCGCTGCCGTGCTAACTAGGGTTGGGAAACAGCAACCAGGTATGGTGCGGGAACTATTTGACGCGGGGCGCGCTCTAGCACTAGCCACCCACTCCGCCAATCTGCTATTGGGGCCTTTCTAAAAGGGCAAAATATGAGTAGGCATTAGGCATCTCAAGAACGCATTGAAAGTGAACAAGGTATGAACAGGCGCTAGACAGAGACCTCACATGTGAGTAAACTAGGTCGAGGTGGATGCAGAGACGTGCAAGAGGAAATACTCAGTAATAGGCTGGCGAATGAAATGCATCAGGAAGACTGTGCAGGATGAGCCAGCTACCTAATGCCCCTCAAAGGCCCTCCGAAAAGAGCCCGTGGGCACCCGACCCCCTAATGATCTGCTCATTTTGGGTCAAGTCTTTTATATCTGTACGTTTAGCTCATTATGACACCCCCCCACCCCCCCATCTCCATAATTGGACAAGGAAGCGATGCAAATGGGGTTAGTACTGGGAAAGTTTAATTTTAGCAGAAGTAGCCACAGTCGCTTCGAAAGGTGGGGACTAGAGGGAACTTAGTTTTCACATGCCGATTGCTGGGACATATTGGTACTTTATTAAAACTCACATCAAAGCGTGCACGAGATGCAGGCAACTGGGCAGTTGGTCCTAGGAATCACTCCATGTGGGAGGGTGCGGTGCACACAGTATCAGGTTTCACGGTAAGCCCGGTGGCAGCGGGAGAGTTCCCCTTATAACACTGTGGGTACCAGGCATCTCAAAGTCATCCTAAGGGCATTAAAGACAATAATACTTTGGTACGCTTCGAATCGGGGTCCCCAACTTGGGGCATAGGAAAGCCACATATGTTCAAAAAAATAAATAAATAAAATTAACGCAAGCTTTCAATATTTATATTGTGGTAACAGTGACCATATCAGAGAGGTTTATGTTAGTGGCCACTATATGTAAAAGCATGGGCAGTAAGTACCTCAGCGCGCCAGAAAGGGCTGCCAGCGGTAAGGTCATTAAAAATAAATCAATAAATAAAAGAGCGTCTGCGAGTTGGTATGCCTCCACATGGATAATGTAAAGCAACCAGAGCTGCAATACCCCTAAAAAAAATTAAAAATAATGGTACGAATTATCTCCTTATAACTTACTACGCATAAGGCTGGTTTTAAGCAGCCGCTGGAATTCGAACATTTTCTACATAACATAAGACATACATTAATGTTGATGCTTTGTGTGACTGAATAAGGAAGCGGCGCTTCCAAATGAGGTTGGTAAAAAGAGCACCATTGAGTTGGATAACAATAAACATCTGTTATGCAGCGCTTAGATGCCTCCGTGTGCGATAAATTTATTTTAAAAAAAATAAAATTAAAATAAATATTCCAAGTTTGGAATAAGAAACTACTAATTTACAGACATTTGCGAATGTCAATACAGCAACATTTTAAAGGATCGTGAATAATCCCTCAGCAATCAATTTAGATCAAAACAAGGGTAGTATACAAAAAAAAAAAAAAACTAGTTATTTGCAGTACAAATTAATGATGGCTCAATTGAATGAAGTCTGTTCTTAAAGATACCTAGAGACCTCATAAAAAAAAAATGCTTGCTCATGTAACTTAGCTGATCAGCTCGAGAGGAGAGGATAAGTGGGTAGGCTAGGTACCCACCGAGACAGTCAAAGGGGTGAGGCGGGGGGCCAGCGTGGCTGACTCTGGAACATAGGGTCCACGTTGCAACCCCCAGTGCCTGCGGCAGTGCGCCCCGGCAGCGTGTGTCTCCATTGAGGCTTTGGTTTGGGAATGCCCTCACATGGGGTAAGCTAAGCAACCAGAGCTGCACAAAGAACGATAATAGAATTAATGGCCCTCCTCCCAACGCATGACCTACGAGGGTCTCAAATAGCAGAGAATTCCAAACAGTGAGGAAGCAAGCCAACATTAGGGGGGCCTCACAAAGACTCTGGGGGCACGACAGTCAATTAGATGGGTCCCTTTGAGGGAGTAGATGGTGCCCAGGAGGCAGCTCGAGCCCCGGAATCCAGGTGCGCAAAAAAAAAAAAAAGGGACCATCCTTTGCCAAGATAGGTGGCGTGCGCTGTGTGGGGCGAGTTACGGAAGGAGGATTAGGTACCATAAAGGGGGTGCAGTGGAGTGACTGCACAAGCAGCGTAGGGCGACATGGCTCTAACAGAAGGGAAATAAATGAATAAATAATAAAACACATGCAGTAGTTACACACCCCCCAAAAAAAAAAAAAAAGGTTACGGAGAGAAGACAGTGGTACTTACCTGGGGGAGCCTACCAGGGGCTAGGTGAAGTAGAGGATGTTATTTGGTACTGGGTGCTGTATCACGCCTCCATAATCAGTATCGGACTGTATCCCAATTTTGATTTCATGCTGTATCACGCCTCCATAATCAGTATCGGACTGTCTCCCAATTTTGATTTCATGTATGACCCATGGTGAGCTGAGACAGTGCTGGAGGAGGCTGAATAGGACACATGCGTGCCACTAAATAACTGCAAGGATGGAGCAGAGCACACCATTGAGTTTGGGGGAAGATTGCCTGTGGAGCTTACCAGATGTCGGTCTCCCGGAGCCACAGCGAAGATTGGTAATCTAGCACTCGAGTTGGGGCAATGGCATTGGCAGGCTGCATATAAAGAGCAGTGGGAGGTGAAAACAGATGACACAGGAAGGGGGGAGCCGCAGGAAGACGGAAGCCTCCCTGGCGGCATGGCGGAAACAAAAGGTGTATTGGTTTGGTTATGGAAACACACCGACAGGGCGGTGTGTAGAAGGAGGGCCACTCACTTGGGGATGCCTTACGGCAGGGTGAGTAGGCCTGACAAAAAGGGGGTAGCAAACGGAGACGGCGCTCGCAGCCCAGACCCCGCCAGACGGCAGGGCACAAAAGAGACTAGCAAGGTAGCAAGTTGGGGCCTAACTCCGGGGAAAGGCTACCCCCCCCACGCAAAGGGGTGTGGAAAACAACAAAGAGCAATCTACGAACTGTCAGGGTGATTTACGACCCTAGGAGATGCAAATGAGCAAAAGACAAACAAGTGATTTATGACCAGCCAATGATTTATGGCTGATGATTTATGATGATCATGCAGAATGATTCATGACAACAAAATGATAACTGATTGTGACGGAATCATTTATGATACCCCGATGATTTATGCCCCATGATTTATGGATGCTGATTTATGATGATCATGCAGGATGATTTATGATAACAAGATACACGAAAAATAGCTCTGCACCCTTCTGATAGATCCAATTTTAAGTGTGTTATTAAATATCAAACATTATGCATTATTATGTACAAATTTGAAGATCCATGTCCATTTTCCCAAAGTGAAGTCAGTCACAGGCTCTTGAAGTTTAAAATGTATTCTTTATTCAATTTTCTTATCAATGAAATAGCCAACGCGTTTCGTCCGTTACCGGACTTCTTCAGGGCTATAAAAATACACAAAAAGGAAATATTTTTACAAATAGGCTGACAAACATTTAAAAACATACTTTAAAAAAAAACAGATAATGCCAAAGAAATATCCATTTGTTTAAACTACTAGCACACATATATTCACTTCGGGAAGTCTTTTTGTTCTCCTTTCTCTTTATGTCATGACACAAAAGAAATATTTAACAACACATTAATATCTACGATAAAGTATAGATAATTTCGGAGATCTCTAGACCTTAGTGGTGCACAACCTCATATCAATTTCATGTAATCATGTCTAAAATCTAAGTCCAGGTATACGTTTAAAACTGCAGAGGACAAGCGTAAGCACACATAGTTTGTATATACAGACGTACCATAATCAGTTTATAATAGTCCAAGGTATATGGACCTGCCGTTCATCAATTGAGCCCAGCTAGTTTCCAACAATGATTTGATATAAGATAGATAATTAATGTATATGGCCGTACTTGACACAAACTTTATGTTTTTTGTAGTTGTTTTTTTGAGTTATAATATAAACTTACAAAATTGATGTTTTTAGAATAAGTTGAGGCAGAAAATTACATAATCAGGTGCTATTATCTTATTGTATCAATGCCATACTTTTTTATTAAATTAAACGGAATGGTGTGACGCATAATTTTCTTTTGTAAATATTATAGTATGATGACATTTGACTATGAACCGTATATAATATCCAATGTGTTTTGATAATGAATAAGATTATCTGAAGAGCATAAAAGTATACATTTCACTCTGTTTACAGACTAGCTGGGCTCAATTGATAAACGGCAGGTCCATATACCTTGGACTATTATAAACTGATTATGGTACGTCTGTATATACAAACTATGTGTGCTTACGCTTGTCCTCTGCAGTTTTAAACGTATACCTGGACTTAGATTTTAGACATGATTACATGAAATTGATATGAGGTTGTGCACCACTAAGGTCTAGAGATCTCCGAAATTATCTATACTTTATCGTAGATATTAATGTGTTGTTAAATATTTCTTTTGTGTCATGACATAAAGAGAAAGGAGAACAAAAAGACTTCCCGAAGTGAATATATGTGTGCTAGAAGTTTAAACAAATGGATATTTCTTTGGCATTATCTGGTTTTTTTAAAGTATGTTTTTAAATGTTTGTCAGCCTATTTGTAAAAATATTTCCTTTTGTTTATTTTTATAGCCCTGAAGAAGTCCGGTAACGGACGAAACGCGTTGGCTATTTCATTGATAAGAAAATTGAATAAAGAATAAATTTTAAACTTCAAGAGCCTGTGACTGACTTCACTTTGGTAAAATGGACATGGATCTTCAAATTTGTACATAATAATGCATAATGTTTGATATTTAATAACACACTTAAAATTGGATCTATCAGAAGGGTGCAGAGCTATTTTTCGTGTATCTTATTGGAAGAGAGTGGAAAATTTTCTTTCTCCAGCTCTTCATGGACATAGGGGATTGTGTCTCAGGCTATCAGCACCTTCATTTTTGTTGTTCAGGACCTATAGGGGACGTTAGCTCAGTGCGGGAATTTGTGCTTTGATCCCTTTCTTTCTAGTTGTATTTTGATTTATGACAACAAAAATGATGACCGATTGTGGCAGAATGCTTTATGATACCCCGATGATTTATGGCCCAGGGGTTTATGATGTCCAACTGACACTGTGTGATACACAATTTGCAATGACGTGTGAGGATGATTTATGACCCCGGCCCCAAGAAGGTGTCCAAGGGGAGTTGCACATGTATGACGTATGTAATGAGTAATAAAACTGCGGCCAACAATGACCACCAAATACAACGACTGTTGGCTGTGTTTAGTAATGCAAATGCATAAGTATGGTACTTTTCCTGGAATGGGCACAGTGCGGGCGTTAGTTTGTAAGCGCTGCCCAGCAGACGTGTAAGCACTGTAGCCGGTGGATGAGCATTAATGTGAGGTGAAGAATCACCATTGGGATGGATACGCGAGAATTGATAGAGCTGCGAAGCCTGAAGGAGCTATGAGCTGTGAGTCTTGCAAAAGCCAACAAGAGTTGAGCGGCCATGGGGAGCCGAGGGGTTAGCAACAGCACAGAGGAATGAGAAGCCATCGGTGAAATGAAAGATTGACTGTGATACGGAGAGCAGCGGTTATCTTTTAACACTAGGATGAATAGAATTAAAGAGGGGCGCCTTTTATTATAAGGAACGTGTACACGTAGGCTTGTTTTACTATTTTGGGCATTTCACTGATTAGGCTTATTAAGAGACTGTCAGATGCTCAGAAACGGACTATAAATGTGCTCCCTTCCTTGCTCCTCATATGCTGTTGCTGTCTCCATCATGTTCAAGTAGGGAAACCCTGAAAACGTAGCCTAAGCCCAAAGATCTTGGTCCGCAGCATGCTAAACTCAGGACAGTGGCAGTGTAGCGGGTCGGCAACTTCCGGTGCCACACCATCAAAAATGTCGGGTAACAGTGTACGTGCATCTGGGTCACTACTTTCGGGCCTGCTGTGCAAGTCCTGTAGTGGCAGACAGGCTGTGTTTTCCTAGAGAGCAGAGCAAATTCCCCAACTGCATTAATCCCAATATTAAGACGATTTAGGCTTCAGTTTGCTTTTGTTTCCCACTTCTAGTCTCAGCTTGCTGATGTGTGGCTTTTCCGTGTATTTTAAGGTGCTTATTTCATGACAAACTAAAAGCACATTAATAAAGACATATTGCTAAATTAAAAGAAAATCGCCTTATTGCAATTTGAGTATCTAAAATGGACCCAGAAATATTTCTAAACTTAAGAGTAATGTTATCCCTCACTTTATAGGAAGGAGGAAAGAGTGTGGCGTTACAGACATGACTGCCGACTTTGAAACTGGGGAACGAGGTTGGAGTCCCGTCAGTGTACTCAGTGTACTTAACTTCTTGTGATTCTGTCAAATCACTTAATCGTTCAGTGCTTAAATGAGGGAAAAAGCAAATCTGTCCCTGTGTAATGCCAACCACATCATTTAAAGCGCTCCAATACCTTAACTCTGGCATAATCCTTATTACAAAGTGCACTCCAGGGTTTACAGATTTTTTGGGGGTTTTCCGTTTTTCACATCCAGTATTTTGCATGCAGTCAGCCTGTTTTTCATTTATTTTTTCACACGTCCAACGGGTGCTCAAGTCATTGCCTGTTAACTTATATCACCTGCATTTCTTTTTCAAAGGCACATTATGTTCCTTCAGCGTCCGTTGTTTCAGTCGCAATTCCTGCGTTTCATCAGTAAATCCAGTTCGCTTTGCCACACATCTGTTACCCGGCTAATACACTGGCACTTACGTTAGTACTTTTCTGGTTTTTAGATATATACATCCCCAGCACAAACTGCCATTCCACATAATTGCACTCTATAACACACAATCCCACTCCACATAATTCCAGTATTCTCAATACCACATAATTACTATCCACATATTTCTACTGCACATCATGCCACAATTTCACTACACAAATCCACTCCACACCACACACAATTCAAAAACTAACAATTCCAATCCAAACCACACAATTCCACTCCACACCACATACATCCACTCCAATCCAAAACACATGGGTAAAAGACATTGTCATATACAACGCCAATAACTCGAACTCTCACAAATGCAAGACCAATATGAATTGCAAATGCTTGTTTAGTCAGCAGCTGTGGGTGCTTCCTGAAGCCTGGTTAGACCATTTTGTTCCAAAGTCGATGCTGCATGCAGTGCAAGACACTAGGCTAGCACACACTTTACAGGGCCTGGAGTTGTCGCGCTGTGCAATTTGCACATTACAGTAACTGTTGAACATATTAATGTAGTAAGATATGGGGCAGTTTTAAATGCGTTTAATGTTTTAAGAAAATACGTTCCCACTGCTTTATAAACCTTGCTTTCTCACTAAATTCATAGGCTTTAAAATGCACCATTTAACAATCATTTTTCAATTTTTTTGTTCAGAGAAGGACCCCCCTGTACTCCACGTTTGATCCATTTAGCTTGCTTACTACATAAAAGTCATAACCAAACCTCTACCCCACCAACAGTGTCATTAGTTATAATAAAAAAAATATCCTGAACATGCAGTAAGAGAAAGGAATAGTAAATGCAGCTCAGTTTTAAAAGAATTAGCAGAACTTAGTCAAACAAACTTGCCTGCCATGAGACCATTTATACTTGAATGTACAGTAAATGCTTCTAGACTAATAAAAGACTCTTCATTGTTAATTCTATGTTATTGATGATTTTAGGGGTGCTGCAGCACCCTTGCACTCCTACTTTCAGTGCTACTGGGGGGCTCTAGTTTAGAATGGCCTTTTCTGTTGAAGGCAAGCAATGACTTGTTAGGTCATTGAGCGAAGCAAGAGAAACATGACATTCGAGTCACAGAGTACTTGTCGCAAGCAGCCAAGAGAGAACAAACTGTTGAACTCCAAAACTAACAGCGGGTTGCCAGACAAGCACGTCGTCTAGAGGAGAAGGAAGACTTTCAATAAATATTAGCCAATGACTAAAGTGCGTGAGTAGCAAAATTTTGAACTCCGCGCATCTGCTGTTTTTAGCTGACTGGTAGCGGAAATGTGTACATGTCTGGACATCTACCTTGGCTCTAGTGAACAGGTGATTTCACCAATTGTACCCTGTTCCAATAGCAGTGTTGGCTGCCTATTACCTCACTTGAATGATGCCCCTGTGAGAACCGTTTTAATGCACCATGTCTTTCCACATCCAATACTTTTGATAAGTTGAAGCTGATGGGGACAATGGGGGCTCTGTCTTACCTCTCGGACACTGCCCCTCCCTCACCTAAACATGAGATTTTTTAATAAACCCCCTTTCCCCACCGTTCTCACGATGGTGACGCAGACAAAATGTGTATCATTTCTTTACATCCGTTTCATTGTTAATTATTTGTGTTCTACTACTTGTTAGGTTTAATGTTTCTTCTCAATTTGCAGAATCATTTGGTGCATATGTAGAGAGGGAGAGACTATGACCGAAGGATCGGAAGGAGCCAGTTGCGAACCTAATCAGGGATCCCTGTGCACACTAACCCCATGGTCTCTCTTGAGCTGTGAAATAATTATTGTTGGTGAGGACTACTATGCTCTCCTATCTTGAACCCTTTGACATTTGTCACAGTCAATACTCAAGAGCTTAATTCTCCTATCAAAAGTAAAGCCCTATTGAAATTGCGCCTCTAGAAATCAGCTAACATACTTTTACTGCCAGAGACCCACTTGATACAAGCAGGCATCCAGACTGTGATCATATTGGTGCCATCAAAGTTTCACCCCTCATCAAATACCAGTGGCTGCTCTTTGCTTGAAATGGTAGGCAGCGCATGGTCTGCTCCATCAGAGAAGCCAGACCCCTCCTTGGCCTTGCAGGGGACCCAGAGGAGGCGTGTGCCCTCACCTCTTCCTCCACGCCTCCAGACCCATGGCGGGCCAAATGGAATCCCTCCATTTTTAATGCAGAAGTAATGTGGCCAGTCTGTCTAGATCCTCCTCCAGCTCCCAAGAACCAGATTAAAAGTCTGGTTATTTGGCTTGCCCGTGATCTGAGTTTTAAGTCACAGGCTCGGAATATGGCGGCTTCCTGTTATGGCATCCTTAGGGTGCTCCGGAAAGTCCTTCCGCTCTTACCTTTCCTTGCAAGAAGGCTTATGGTCCAGGCTCTTATTCTTTCCCTCTTGAGCTATGGGAATGCTCTTTATTTAGGAGCCCCTTGCGCCACCATCTCGAAGCTCCAGAAAGTGCAAAATTGCGCAGCGCGAATGCTCCTTGGGATTCCAAACCGCCAATCTGCGAAACCAGCTCTGAACTTCATCCACTGGCTTCCTATTCAGGAGAGAGTCAAATTTAAGGCCATGTGTATTGTTCATAAGACGCTAGCAGGGAAGGGACCGCCTATTAATTGCTCCATTATTCTGCCTTATCGCGCGAATAGATGTCTGAGTTCGGACAACCTCCGTCTTGCCTTAGTTCCTAGAATCAAAAGGGCAAGAAGCGGGGGCCGTCTGTTTTCTTACAATGCTGCTAGGATATGGAACACCCTTCCACTTCACATACGCAGTGAATTTAATCATCTTGCCTTCCGTAAACTTCTTAAAACTTGGCTTTTCTCTTAATGCGGTTGTGGTGTCTATTGTTGTACCTCTGTCAGCGCTGGGATGCCCTCGGGTAGCTATGCGCTTAATAAATGTTTTTCATTTCATTTCAATAGCGTGCGGTCCACAAACGGGGCCGTCCCCGTCACGCTAAGCCCACTTTAACCTCGGGGGCGGCAAAAGAGGACATAATTGCACACCTCCAGAAAATAAAGTCCAAATAGGCGCACTCCTCGGCAGACGATGCATGGCCCACACACCTACGCCTGGCTTACTGTATATGTTGCTGTCTGGCCAGCTCTCCGGCTCTGCAAACTGCAATCCGCCCATCAGGGCCCAGGGCACGGAGCCCAAACAGTTATTGCTCATTGCTTGTTGTCTCCTATTTGATTTTCTTCCCTCACAGGATTGACTACTTAAACTATACTGGCTGCCCGCTTTGCCATAGGCTACCCCTCCAACACAACGACCTCTGCTCCATTGAGGGTTACTCCTCCTCTGGCTCTGGTTTCTCTTTCCCGACCACCTATGGAGTGGCTCACATTGTTGGGCCCTGTTGGCCCTTTTACTTATTTACTGCGCACTTGCATGCCCTCCCTATCTGTCTGAGGTCCCTTTCTCGCTGTAGTACTCATGTCGCCCTTTGGACTCCATGGGGGGGGGGGGGTGGAGCTTCCTCACCAGCCTCTGCTCGACCTGCTGCTTCCCGCACACCGACAAGCTCTCAGTCTCTTGGTCCCTTCCCATGACCACCATACATAACCTCAAACTGCTCTCCCTCAACGTCCGTGGGCTTAATTCCCCTAACAAGCGGCGACAGGTATGGCGCTACCTCATGCAACATGACCCAGACATTTTCTTACAAGAGACCCACCTCCTCCGTGCGGACTGCAATTGTATGTCCCACCCCAAATACCCGCACCAACACTGGGGATACACTGCCACAAAAACTCTCTGAGTCCCCATATTAAGCAAAAGGAGTACTTACGCTAAAGTTCTTAAACTAACTAGGGATCCAGACGGGAGGTATCTCACTCTCACAGTAGAGAGAGGGAGGGACACCATGACACTTCTCAACCTCTACACGGCCAATCATGCACAAGACGCATACATACGCCTCAACCTGTCGGACCAAATGGGGGCAGTGGGGGGGGGCATAGTTGTAGGGGGCGATTTTAATCTGGTTTGGGACCCCCTGCTTGACAGAAACGCATCCCATGTCCAGGGCACGGGGTCAATGTCTGGGACACTCAAGAAGGAATTCCGTGACACAGGCTTAGTAGACGCCTCGTGGTACCTGCACCCAGACTCAAAGGACTTTACCTTCTACTCCCACGTGCACTTGTCCTACTCCCGCATCTACTACCGATTTGTTTCCTTCTACTTACTGCATGCCTTCACCTTAGCACAGATATCTGACAATTCCATCTTGGACCATGCTCACATCGAGCTTACATGGACACGTTGCGTGGCCCTCTCCCACACGCACCTGCAATGGCGCCTCTCTCCCCAACTCCTAAGGGACCCAGTTGACAGGGTGGCGATACAGGCCGCCATCACAGAGTACTTTATAATTAACTCACTGCCCAATACTCCCCCTCACGTCCTATGGGATGGCTTTAAGGCCACCATACGTGGGGTATTGACCTCCATCTCTATAGTTAGGACTAGGGAAGCGTGCCTGCTCGAAGCCAAGCTCACAGACGACATCACTGCCCTGGAATGCACTGATAAACAGGACCCCACGCTACGAACAAAGCGCTAACTGGCCATCCTTAGGGGACAGCCCCGGGATCACCAGGTCAATAAAGCTGAGCGCTCTCTCGTTACCCTTAAGCAAAAGTATTACGAAGGTGGGGACAAAGTACCTGTGTGCAAGGTCCCACATAGCTAAACTCGAGACGGTGGTTCAGGGTGGGCGATCTGGGAGGCGGACAAGCAAGAAGCCTTCCAGGATTACTATCGAAACCTCTATACCTCAGGGGGAGAAGACCCCACCAAGATAGCTGACAACCTCCAGAGCTGCCATTGGCCACCGCTGGAGCCTTCCCAAATTTGTGAACTGGAAGAGCACTTTACGGCTGTTGAACTCCGCCTGGTGCTCCAGGAGCTCCCCAAAGGGAAAACTCCTGGTCCGGACTGCCTTACCCAACGTTCTATATGGCCTTCCTCCCTCAGCTCTAAGCCCTCCTGCTCACCCAATACAATTCCTTCACCAATTCCACGGGCCTTATGCCGAAATCGTTCTGATCCCTAAGCCAGGCAAGGACCCTGCCCTCTGTTCATCCTATCACCCGATTGCTCTCTTAAACACTGATGCGAAGCTCTATACCAAAATCTTGGCCAACCGCTTAGAGAACCTCCTTCCCGGGTTGATAGAGCCGGACCAGGTGAGTTTTATAAAAAACCGACAGGGTCCAGAGAACTTCCGCCGCCTGGCTCACCTGGTCGAAAAAGCACAGTGCCCCGCTCTTCTCCTTTTCTTGGATGCGGAAAAGCCTTTGACCGGGTGAGCCGGGCATTCTTGAGGGCAATACTGCAGAAAGTAGGGCTAGGCCCCGTAATGATAAATAAAATTATGGCCTCTTATATGGCACCCACCACCTCTATTCGCATCAACGGCCAAACCACCAACTCCTTTCTGTTATTTCGGGGCACTCAGAAGGCCTGTTCGCTGTCCCCCCTTCTTTTTGCCCCGGTGGTGAAATCCCTTGCTATTCAACTGCGGTGCTCGATAGACATCAGATGCATCCCTTTCACAGGCCAGGAACACAAGGTCCTGCTGTACGCCAATGACCTCCGCCTAGCGTTAACAGAGCTAGATACCTCCCTCCCGGCTGTTGTCCAGATTCTCCAAGCTTATGAGCGTATCTCGGGGTATAAGATTAACTTAGCGAAATCGCAGGCGCTCAACCTCACCCTTCCACCACAGCGTCTTTTGCATCTCCAGGCACTCTCCCCTTTTCAGTGGGCCTCGCACTCCATAGAATATTTAGGATTTACTATTACACATTACCTCTCCTCCTGGACAAAGGCAAACTGGCTGCGATTTCGTAGGGAGATCCTAGAAGATCTCAGACGGTGAAAGCTGCTTCATATCTCATGGTTGGTTCGCCTCAATGTGGTGAAGATGAATATTCTTCCCAGGCTTCTTTACCTATTTCAGTCACTACCAATGCCCATTTCCAATGATGACATCGCCAGGTTGGAGGCCGACCTTATCTCCTTTATCTGGAAAGGGAAACACCCCTGCATATTTGCAGCACTCCTAATGCTCCCTCGCAATCATGGAGGTCTGGCATGCCCAAACCTCCAAGACCATTACTGGGCGGCACACTTGCACTACATCTCTGAGTGGGTGGGGCGGGAGAGTGAAAAAAATTGGGTCTATATGGACAGGGCAGTCGCCTGTAGGTTACTGTGGTATCTTGCTTGGTTGCCCAAACACTCCCGGCCAGGCAGTGCCTATGCTGCCACTCCGACACGCACAGTGCTGGAAATTTCGGACAAACTGACTGTACAATGTGGATTGACCACATTCCCGTCGCCAAACACTCCTACAGCACACAACCCTGACTTCTCTCCTGCTCTCCCCGGGAGTCTTTCCCAGAATGGGAGTTGGGCGAATGCAGGCTCCTGCAAGACCTCTTCCAAGGCAAGACGATCAAGCCTTTCGAACCAATGTAAAAGGGACGAACGCCTTTCGGAATCTGCCTGCCACCAATATTTTCAGCTCAGAAACTGGGCCCTTTGCCCCCCCCAATGCGGAGGCTGCTACTGGCCTCCTTACCCTCTTTGAACACCTTGTTTGTAGTTTCACAGTCTCCCGGGAATTGGTATCCAAGACCTATGCAGTCCTGCAACAATCGCACCTTCTCCCCTGTCAACCATATCAATGGAAGTGGTCCCCGGATGATACGTCCAATATCACCCGGAAACAGTGGGAGCAGCTTTGGTAACAAATACCACACATACACCACTGTGTGGGAAGGATGTAACGAACTCGCCCTGACGGTGCCTTCTTAATGTCTGGGATAACAACGAACTTACATCACAAGAAAGAACCTGGGTCACCCTAGGGTGTGCGGTTGCGTAACGCAACATTGCAAGGGCATGGAGAGGAGTGATCAGGCCAAGGTTCCGTGAGTGGGAGGCAGACATGGACTGGTGTATGCAGGCAGAAAGAGTGATCTATGAGGGGAGGGGCTGCCCACAAAAGTGGACCAAGATCTGGGGGGCCTGGAACGAAAGCAGGGGGATGATATGCATACCATTCGCTGGTCCGTCCTTACAAAGGGTATGATGAGGGTGGAGGGATACTGCACATGCTACCGACAACTGTGATGGTATTACAACTGATGTTTATCCTGCTATGGAGACGATTTGAATTCCTGAACATGTACTGTATCGAATGGTTACTTACTGTATTCGCGTTGCAACCAACTTTCAATAAAAAGAATAAAAAAATATATATATACCACGCATACACAGAAGCATTGCTCAACAAGTGTCAGCCTACAAGGTCATGTTTCAATGGTATTACACCCCAACCCGTCTCCATACCAGTCTCCATGCGTCCTACAGTCCCTGCCTCGTGTTGGCGCTGTGGGGCTCAGAAAGGTGACTCCCATCACATATGTTGGGCATATCCTTCCCTGAAAACCTCCTGAGTCACTCTAGGATACCCAATACCAGATGGCTATCACGCAGTCATCTTAGGCATTTATCCTACATCTCTGGCCGCAATGACCCACGTGGACTGGTACCTGTTGCGACACATGACTGATGCAGCCAAGCAGCTTATAGCATGGTCTGGCGCTCCCTTTTGCCCCCCCCCCCACTTCCTCCTGGTTCACACAACTCTGGCACACTATTGCACTGGAGCAGATGACACACAAGCTCACCTACACTGACAAGAAATTCCGACGACTGGTCGCCCCTTGTTCAATACCTGTTTCCCCTGTTTCCCCTGGAACACTTATATTTCCAACCCCCCAGACTGCGAGCACTGCATCTCTTTGATGACTCGGTATAGAGCAGCTCCGCCCTACCCTGAGGACTCGACTGAGCATGCTCGACATACCACCATTTTCTAAGCAACGCCCCCTCCGGTACCCCACACGACTACAGACAAGGACCCCACTGGGGATCCCTGGCTCCCCCCCTTCTTCACCCCTAATTCCCTTCCCCCCTGTCATTCATTTCAGGTTTATACCCCACACCCTGAACAGACACCCTTTATTTGGTGTCCACTGCGCCAGGCCGTATACGTGGCCCTTATCGGACCAGGCTTTGCCTTTCCTTTCCTCAGCTTCTGCTATGCGTTTTAACCTCTCACTTAGGCACGCCTGTGTTGAATAAATGCAGAAATATGTTTGCTAATCACATATCTTTTTCCTTTGCAATGGCACTTACATTATACTGTAGTTACCCACTTTGGTGTAAAACACAATAAATAGAATTTGAGTAAAAAAAAGTTCCACCCCTCTGGAGCTAATAAAACAAAAATGGTAGCTAACTCACTCTGACAGGGATTGCACTTCCAACTAAACAGAAAGTATACAGGTAAACAAGGCTGGATAGAGGATGTTCAGGTTACACTGGGCCAGATATAAGTGACATTGTTCTTCATACATGGCTACAAAAATGAAAAAGAGTGGATTTTTTCTGTCCGTTTTCCCAAGGATGCACACTTTAAAAAGGGCTGTCTGATCATGGAAGGTGATTTTCATTCCCTATTACAACCAAATGATGACAGATTTGTGGCTTACCTAAATAGTCCCAGAGCTCCACCATCTCCGAGGGATGACTGATACACACTTATTGAATATATGGAGAGTTCAACATGCAGGAGAAAAAGACCATACACTCTTCTCAGAGTATTTTCTTAAGCTGGGTCCCACAGCACCCATGATCCTGATCACAATCGTCTTAGCCCATGAACCAGTTTGGCTGACTCTGGACACAACAATCTATCAAATCTTTCCAAAAATCCTGGATCATCAACGGGGGCGTGGCCAACTGCCAGGGACGATGGCTGCTTCTTGAAGCGGCTCCGAGACCCGCCACCGTAGTCCCCTACTATCTGCTCACAGCTCCGAACGCCATCGGCCTACTACTTTGATCGAGTCAGCGCTACTGCTGCGGTGCTGTAGCTAATCGAGAAAATCCGCTCCTGCAGCCCGGAGAGGGCGAATGACACGGCGGCCCTAGGGCCTGGGTGGAGCTGCGGCCCGGGTTTACTCTCTCACGCCGGGGGAGCGGGGCTGCAGGCCTTCCCGAACTCGAGGCCGGCACAACAGCTAGAGACTGGAAGGGGAGACACAGTGCTTCCCGACCCCTCCACCACTGAAGTGAAAAGCGTCCCATCAACTAGGGAGGAAAAACTCCTTGTTCTGCTCCGAATCTGTGAGATCCTACGTACCAGCGAGGCGGCTACGATCTACGACAGCGGTGGACAGGCATCGCCTCTGAGACTGCAGGAGGCCTCCGGGCTCGAGCCTTGCTTTGCTCCCTCACTGGGGCCCCCTGGAGAACTGAAGAGGGGGCTACAACGCAAATTGTAGAAGCCCCTCAGCGGACGCCACGCACTGAGGACTGGCCGGGACCTGCGTGGTGATACGCACTTGGCTCGCTCGCAACTCGGCTTCACTCCGCAACTGAGGTGAGGGGGTGGTATCCCGGGGACTGTGGGGAGACCTCGAGATGTCGGCCTGGCATTCCTCGGGGAGGGAGCGGACTACACTACAGCCACCCCCCACCCCTCCAGGCCAATAGACCATCAAGTGGATTGACTAAACCCTAGGCGATCTGCCCCTGTCTTCAGCCCTATCACTCCTATACTGGAATAACATAGAAGGGGGACAGCGCTGGGAGCGAACATAGCTCAGCTACCATCCACTTGAGAGGTGGTGGGAGACACCTTCTGGGAAACCCTCCTACAGGAACATATTAATCCATATCGAGGAACACTACTTGAAGAGCCTTGGGCTGTACGCGCTGGGGTGTCCCCGTGACCACAGGGCCACGAACATAGAAACAGTGGAACCAAGGGGGTGACGCGTGAGGAGAAACACGAGATGCCGTGCTGGGCACTGCGGAACCCAGCGGGCAGGTGGCGGCGAGTATCCCTGCCCCCCCATCACACATAGAAATTGCCCCGATCTACTAACAGGATGACAGGTGGAAAGAATGCGAAAGGGTCCCACCAGACGAAGATACACACACAATGGGACCCAAGACCCTTGAGGGATCTCAAGACCAACCCGCCTTTGATGCCCCACAGATGCCAGAAGAAGCCCCCTTATCCCTCCAAGATATTATGGCTGCCATACAGGGTGTCCGTACTGCACTGGAACTACGCATTGACACGGTCACAACAGAAGTCTCCTTGATGAGGGCAGATTTGAGCAATATAGGATCTCGCGTCAAGGAAGTAGAAGATTCAACGGCTACTTTAATACAAGACAAAAAAGGCCTTAAGACGCAAGTGGGGAAGCTGGAGGCCTCAAACAAATTCCTGGAAGTGCCACTGGAAGATTTCAAGGGAAGATCCCACCGCAACAACGTGGGCGGGCAGTTTTAGGTCCATCATGAAGGACGCAGGGACTCCCCTGACGTCATTCTTATGCAGGAGATGCATCTCCTAGGCAATGCATGTAAGGCTCTCGACCGCTGGGGCTTCAAAATGGTGGTACACGCTGGCTTTAACTCTAGCTCTTGCGGAATGGGTATCCTTCTTACAAAATGCTTTCCTCTCTCAATTGACAAGACCTGGGCGGACAAACAGGGTAGGTACGCAGCTCTGACTGGCAAGTGCAAAGGGGAAAAGATCAATATCATATCTGTTTACTTACCTCCAGTCCTACATAACGTTACCCTCCCGGACCTAGGCGCGCTCATGTTCCAAATGCGAGAGGGCGAGTTCCTGATGGGAGGAGATTTTAATTTGACACTTTGCGACACCAAGGACCGTTGTCCCGCCAGGCAGACTCCTCCTCCCCCCAAACCCATCTAGCAGATTTTCTAACGCCACTAGGGATGGAAGATGTTTGGAGGGCTCTTAACCCATCTACACAACACTCCACATTCCACTTCGGGGCCCACAATAGTATGTCCCATATCGACCTTATCTCAAAGGCCTCCTTGACGTATTTCCACGATGTGCGACATTTAGCGAGGGGTATATCGGACCACTCCCCAGTGTGGCCAAGATACTGTTGAGGCACCCCACGGGTGAGGGACACAATCTCTATAAATCCCTGGTTCCTCAAACTTCCAGTGATATGGGAGGGGTTCCTAACACAAACAATCCACTATTTCAAAGGAAATGAGCTCTTAGTCACCTCATCAGTGACACTTTGGGAAGCCTATAAGGCAGTAATTAGAGGCGAAGCCCTCTCATTGATGGTGGGACATAGGCAAGATAGATATGCTGCGATAGAGGCGCTTGAGCGAGAGATCCTGGAGCTGGAGACCAAATGAACGTTGGGCACACAAATAGACACACAACACCACCTATACCTGAAATAACAGGAATACAGCGATGTGGTGACAGAGGCGGCCAGGACCAAATATAGAGCCACACAGCATCAGGTGTATGAACTGGGAGACCGAACGGGGAAATTACTTGCCTGGCTAGAAAGATGGGATCAGTGCAAAATGATGGGTGGCAGCGCTAGAATAGGCAGATGGAGAGCACCTGAGCGACCCGCAAGCTATTGCAGTCGTTTTTGCATCCTATTACTCTAAATTGCACACCTCTGAAGCGATGGGCTCGGAGGAGGACTCCCTGGCCTTCTAGATAGCAACCTCACCGAGGAGGAAATGAAGCAGGCCATCCAAGCACTGCAACCGGGCAAAGCGATGGAGCAGAACGGCATGCCTATTAACTATACAAACTCAAGGCATCAACCATAGGGCCCTACCTCCTAAAAATGTTCGAGGAAAGTAGAGAAGTGGGCTTACTCCCAGAGGAACAGAGGCTCGCCTCGGTGGTTGTAATACATAAAGATGTCAGGCCACCGGAACAATGTGCCTCCTACAGGCCCATCTCCTTATTGAATGCAGAAGCGAAGATTCTAGCCAAGCTCTTGGCCCTCCGACTGACCCCGCTAATGTCGAAAATGTCCTTCCAGACAATCAGGGTTTATTCCCGGTCGTAATACGGCGCTAAACTTGCGCCGACTCAATGGAGTCCTGGGGTGGGCACACAAAATCGCTGAAGATGCGGTGATCCTATCTCTTGACGCCCGCATGGCCTTTGACACTGTGGAGTGGCCGTATCTCTTCACCGTACTTCAGCATATGGGCTTTGGCCCGAAATGTTTATCCTGGTTGAGACTACTATACTTGCAACCTTTGGCATGAGTGGTGGTGAACGATAGAGCATCCAAGGTTTTTCCCCTACACCGGGGAACACAGCAAGGTTGTCCCCTATCCCCCCTAATATTTGCACTGATTCTTCAACCCTTGGCTGTATGGGTTAGGGAGGACCCTTTGATCCGTGGTCTACATTGGACGGAGGACTGGGAGGATAGAATCAATTGGTCCCAAACAGTGTTATTTGTTCTATTTAGCCAACGCAGTGCCATCCCACCAGGATGTGAGGCCTGTGTTGCAACAGAAAGATTGCAATACCTGGGTATCCATGTTACCTCAGATCCGAAGTTCTTTATAACTAAAAATCTGCTAGGCCTTTTGACGCGTCTTAAGTAATGATGTTCGCCATTGGAGATCTCTCCCATTATCTTTACTGGGGAGAGCAGAGCTCTTTAAAATGATGGCTCTGCCCTGCTTTCTTTAATGCTACAGAACACCCCCTTTCCGGTACCCGATACGTATTTTAAGGCAATAAACAGTGAAGTCAAAATCCTGTTGTGGGATGGAGGCTCCCCGCATATTACCCTAGCGAAACTGACAAGGGATGGTACGACGGAGGAATAGCATTACCCGAGCTTCAAATGTACTATAGAGCAGCGTAACTAACGACGGTTAATCAATGGGCACACCAGCCCAGGGAGGAACCTGCCTATCATATGGACTGCCTGGTCCTTTAAGCGGGAGGATACAGCCGCCGAGCGCTACATACTGCTCCACACCACCTTCCTCTTGAGGGCCCAACAGCACTAACAATAAATTTCTGGCACGCAACCCTGTGAAAATTATTGGGATGAGAAAAGAAGATAACTAGTGCCACACCTTTGTGGGATGCTGAACGTTTGGTTACCATGGCAAAAAGACAGGGATGGGACAAATGGGACCAGATACAGATCTCTACAGTGGGGTACCTATGTACCGCTGAAGGGGTGATTCCCTTTGCGGATCTACAAAAAATACAGTGAGATCTTCTGTGATTTACAAATCCAACATGCTCTCTAGGTGGTGCTGCCCTCTGGTGAAGATTTACCAGAGTCGTCTCCACTGGACAGCAGACTACTGGAGAAACATCTCACTACCAAGGCAATTTCACTCACATATCGAAAACTCATAAATAATTCCCCAGACACTCTAACACAGCTTCGGGAACACTGGGAGACAGACCTGAATGAATTGCTGGACGAAGACTGGACTGAAGCCCTGGCTTCACCGCAGGAGGTGGCCATGCGACTGCGCTTTCGCTTAGTGCAGCTTAAAATATTACAAGAAGTCTACATATCATGGACCACACGGGTGAAAATGGGTAAACAAATGAGTGCAATGTGTCCCAGGTCATGTGGACAGGTGGGAACGTTCTTCCATATCCTGTGGGGATGCCCATTGGTCCAAACCTACTGGGAAGCGGTGATGTCGTGTATGAGTACGGTCTCAGGAAATACCATTTCCCCGTCAGCCAAATGGTGCCTTCTTAACATATGGGACACCACTGATCTGTCACAGGTCGAACAAACCTGGGCTACATTGGGTAGGGTGGTGGCCAAAGGCAATATCGCACAGAGATGGGGGGCGGTGACAGCCCCAACCCTTGGAGACTGGAAGAGGGACATGGTTTGGTGCATGGTAGCTGAGAGATCTGTGTACGAAAGTAGGGGATGCCCACAAAAATGGGGGAAAATTTGGGGAAAGTGGAATGTATACAGGGGGAGCCCATGTACCGCCCGAGGTTTGGTGGTATGATCGGGCTCTAGATGCTGAAAGTAATATCCTAGATGCTTGAACCTTGCCGGAAACGAAAAAATGACTGTTGCTTCTTGCTGATACTCACCAACTGTATAGCATTGAGTTGAGTCAGAAATTTGAAATCGACTGTTGACACGCTTGCTTTTGATCACCAATTGTATAATAATGTGATATATGTGATGCTGTGATAAACATGTTAATAAAAAGATTTAAAAAAGAAAATCCTGGAACATCAATTAAGTTGCGTTTAGAGATACTGCTCTAAGGGCAGCTATCAAAGAAACACAATATTTTGAGGTAAATGACAATGGGTAAGTGGAGCGGTTATCAAAGGAGAATTAATAGCACACACTTCCATTTTCATGCAACTATCTAAACAAAATAAAAGACAGATTTAGAAACCAGAGTGAAACAGTTAGAAGCTCACCACAAGACAGATTGCTCCAAGAGGACCCATAGGGAATTCAGCAGTCACAGGAGAACTAGAACAACTGGTGTAGGAATTGGTTGGAAAACTGTTCTATATTAAACAGAAATATTACAAAAAGGGTCACAAATAGACTTAATCATGGCCTATGAACTGAAGAAAACACAGACGAGGAAGAATATTGCAGCAATTAAAGACGCCAGTGCCATACACTTTGTTGATGCTACAAAATTATATCTTCCCTTCAATGGATTTAAACAATTTTGGCTTGCTTGAAACTCAATTTTCAAAAGAAGTAGTAAGGACAGTCATACAGGATTTTCCAAGCCATAACATTTAAAATGCGGATATGCTTCTAAAAAACAAATGGTTACAGTCAACCCGTTTTGTTCAGGAATGGCTTAAGGGCAAAATGTACGTGCTTAGGAAGGCAATTCTGCTGGATAGCCCAGATTGTGTTGCTCCATTTGGAAGAACCATTAATTGAGTTTAACAAGTCGTTATTTGCAACAATAACAAGCCATACCAGTCACTAACCGCTGTGGAGCGTGTCGAAATCAGCAACTATACGAATGCAGGGGTGGTGGCTTGCAAGGGATGGCTGACTTCCATCCTTGCGTTCACATTCTCGAATAACAAAAAAATTTTTAGACAACAAGCATGTGTGGGCCTTAAAGGAACAGATGCTGCTTTAATAAAATGTTTCTCATTTGGGAAGATTTGAGGGGAATCAGGTAGTAGTCTCCTGGGCCTCAGTCAGCTCCCCCAGAAGCCAATTGACATCATTCCAAGAGGGGAAGCTATCCCACAGGGGCAGATTTTCTTTTGAGAATCAGTTACCACCTCTTTTGATATGCAAGTAGCTTTATAATGTCTTCTAATGGAAACTGTGGTCAGATGCCACTGGTACAAAATATTCCAAACAGCAAAGAGGACGGGACACTTCTTAAAAGCCCTCTCCTAAACTTAATGGAAATGAGTGAGAAAACCCACTATGCCTCACAAAAGATTTTCTGACTTGCAAAAAGGTGTTTAGTACATGGCTAATCACCATTTGGCAGACAAACCCTGTGAATTTCCGACTCGCAGAATTTTACCACAAAATATTTTGTACATCTGGCCAATTTTATCTTCCACCTATTGTATCTAGCAAAATTAAAAATTACTAAAACAGAAAAGTATACAGGGGCGACATCAGGAGTTAATATGAACCTCAACTCATGACAAATTACTATTTTACAATCTGACTGACCAGAAATCAATATTTCTAGGGTGTCCATGAAAAGAAAGTTGACTTATCTGTGTACACACACTTGAAGCTCTTAAAATGATCTAAATGCACTTCCATTGATTATGTAGAAAAATAATGCTGAGATATAAGTGGGTCACGTCCTGTTTGTAACCAGTCTTGTATGTAAATACAATTACAAAGGCACTACAATTTTTTTTTTCTTGATGCAGAATTGCAAATCAAATAAAAGAAAACTATAAATGATACACAGTTACAACAGTTGGTAAATGCTATAATTGGTTTCTACAAATCTTGTATTAAAATATGCTAGACAATTCACACAAAATGAAAAAATGTACCTGCGTAAAACAGCAATGATAACTGTATTTTCTGATGGTTTGGTCGCTCGGATGGACCTTAAAAATAAAAATAAAAATTATAAAAGTATGTTTAGTGTGAAAAGAATAAATACCCTTTGCTCTTCATTTGTTTAAAGTACACTAAAAGAGAATTACCCTTCCTGAATACATGGAGTGAAGCAATACTAAATTAAAAGATAATAAAATGGACTTAATAATTTACAACTGCCATCATGTAAAAGACCAGTAACAGAATATTTAACAGATCAGTAATAAATCATAATACAGCCATCTTTTAGACATACTGAAAAATTAAAAACACAATTTATTAAGAGAAAGTGAGCAATAAGAGAATGATCTCTTACCTGTAATCATAGTTCTCCTTCAGGGGCTCTCCATTTAAAAAATCGTAAGCACTGAATATTCACAGGATCAGGGGCGCTTAGAGCACTTCTTCCACCGTTCTTGAAGAAGGCCACATTTTCTTACTTAAAATGAAATAATTTAGTAAACTATAAGCTCAGGTTATACTGGCTAATTATTTACTTGACAAAATCAGAAAAAAGAAAATGTATTTTACACATATAAATGTCACTGGAAAACTAGGTGACAAGTTAAAAAAAATGCGTTCATAAACTTTCTTTCTAAAGGAAATAGAGGGTAAGGAACCAAGGACATTACAGTCCTACAGGCTGCAGCCATGCCAGGCTGAGAACTGACTAGATGGCTCCCAGCCCTCCAGTGTCCCATCATGCCCTGTAGGTGAGTTACCTCAGTTCTTTTATACAACTGAGTCAAGGATACTAATCTAGGGAAGACAAACTTCCTTTATCCCTTCCACCGAGGACAAGGGTGGGATGCTTATTATTTTAATGGAGATTCCTCTGAAGGTGAACTAGGATTACAGGTAAGAAACCATTCTTCCTTGTTCAGGGGAATCTCCAATGATAATAATAGATGCTAAATAGAATGAATAGCCCATCCCTAATATGAATGAATAAAGCAGGACTAGTAAAGCGCAACAACTGCCCCGAAATGTATCCCTGCGCTGGAAACAAATGAGGGATTAACAATATTATGATTGAGCGAAAAGCCAAGTTTTAAGCTTCTTCCTAAACGAAGGTTACGAGGCTACACAGCAAAGATCAAAAGGGAGCTTGTTCCAGGCTAAGGCTGCCAAAAAAGAAAACGAGTGGCCATCCTTTCTGGCTAACCTTACTCTCAGAACCTTGGCCAAAACATCACGACACTAGCACAATCCCCTGCCCGGAGTGTAAGGATGTATTCTGGCAACTAAATATTTAGGTCCAGAGCTGAAAAGCTCTGTGGGTCAATACCAGTGCTTTGTAAAGAATCTACTTCTTTACAGGGAGTCAATGGAGAGACCTCAGATAGGGAGGTACCGATGTTTTAAAAGGTAGCTTTAGAATAAGCTGCGCAGCTGCATTCGGCACAAACAGGAGTCTCTTAACCAAGTAATCCATTATGCCCAAATAAAGAACATTGGCATAATCGAGTCTAAAGGTAATCAAGGTATGGACAACTGTCTTCCTGGCAGATAGTGGAAGGAAGTGTAGGAGTTTCTTGAGTGCCCGAAGCAGACCACAACAGTTCCCACCACAGTAGACACTTGTGGCTGAAAAGAGAGCTGGTTGTCCAATTTGACCCCGGATTTTTAGCCCCTTTCACCGGAAGAGGTGGAGACGGGGCTCTGTCAGGCCAACAATCAGCCCACTTGTCAGAAGAAAATGACCCAAATAGAAGAATTTGTGTCTTGTCCATATTAAACATCAAGTGATTCTGATGCATATATTCAAATACAGCTGTAAAACGCAGTTTAAGTAGGCCAGAGTCAATATCTTCCCCATTATGAAAGGAGATTAAAAGCTGCGTGTTGTCTGCATATGAAATTACTTTAGCTCCAAAAGACTCAACCAACCATGCCAAATGCAACAGATAAACATTAAACAGAGTGGGACTCAATGCAGATTTGATCCAATCCAATCATGAAAAAAGATGGTTTGTGAAGGACATTTTCTAAAGCTAGTAATAGCTGCCATCTGGATTTTAATGGAAGAGAATTGTAAGCGTGATTTGGCCAAATGAATAAGGTATGCATGAATAGTGCTTCTTCCTCACAAGCTGGATGGTAAAATACCACCAAATGCAGAATATATTCAACTTAAATGAAAATATAACTCTCACGGATGAGCATTTAGCCTTCTTCAGAATGTCCATGCACTCCTTTGTAGGTTAAAGTGACTATAATGAAGGAGTTCAGGAGCCGCACAGTCAAATTCAAAGATGGTAAGTTGGGATGAAAATCTAGCCCCCAAACTTGTGCAGAGGCCCTGCCTACAGAGCAGTTTCCTCCTGTGACAGGTTAAGAAGGTCTGTGCACCACCATTGTCAGGATTACTACGGTGAAATGAGATTCATCCTGGCTCTTGAGTAATTCAGTTTGATTAAGACTGCTAGTTTCAGGGGAATTGGTATAAATGCGTAGTAAATTCTTCTAACCATTTAATCCTCAGGGCATTCCCCTCTGTTACTTGTTGGTAAAATCATGAAGCATTATTTTGTTTTCTCCCCTTGCGAACAGATTTAATTGAGAGTAACCCCAGTTGCAGAGGACATCATGAAGGACTGAATAATTTATAATCCACACATACATCTCTTGAAATGGCTTCCTAGAGAGCCAGTAAGAGCAGTGTTACTTCCCAGAAGCTGAAATGTAGTGATTCTTATGTTCCTGGCTATCAACCACTTCTAAATGGCTTGAGTCTCCTGAGATAGAGCCCTGGATCTTTCTCCTCCCTGCTTGTTCAGGTAATGCCTGTTTGTCATGTTGACTATCAGGACAAGTTGGTGAATGTCTTAAAAACTGGGTAGAAAGCTATTGGGGTTAGATGCACTGCCCTCAAAACCGGGAGATTGATATGAAAAGCCATTTCCTTATGAGACCAAGTCCCTTGAATATGTAGCTGAACCCTGGGGGCTGCCCAATCAGCAAAAGAGGCATTGGTCACAATTGTCTGAGACAGGAAGTCTTGAGAAAAGTTCATCTGACAAAGAAGGTTCTTCGGGTTGCATCACTACTTGAAAGACTTGATTGCATGAGGAGTTAGTGTGACTCGGTCCTCCCATTTGCCTGACATTCAGCACCATTGGTCCTCGCAACACTGTTGCAACGTTCTCATGCTCAATGTATTCCCAAACCTTTTTGGTAAGAGGGAACTCTTTCCACAGCTTTTGTTTTTGTTTCTACAAGAGGATGTGAATAAGTTGAATATAAACACATCAACAACAACAAATCACAGAAAACAGAATGCTATAATAAATTATCACAAAAGCCCATGAATGATTACATAAATGAGAATTGCCACTTCATAATGGTGCTCAGTTTTCAAGAGTTCACAGAGTAAGTAAACTCAACAGGGGCAGAGTGTGTATTATAAAATCAGCAATGGAACAGACAAATTTTAATTGTTTGCACTGTTTGGGTCATAAATATTGAAAAATCATACAAGTTTACTGACATATTGTTCCAATTGCCATAAACGTCAATGGCGTTTTAGCCCATATTCATTCAAGGGTCATCATCAGGACTTAATAAATCATATGAAGCAAGAGCCAATTTCTGTGAATTAAATAGGTAACAACTGGATTTAGACTTCTGTAATCACATTAGGGTCAATAAGTAATGGTTCCAAGTCTGTGAAGCTGACTACCCACTTAATTAATTACAAACAATATGTCTTTAAAAAAAAAATCAGCAATCGTAGATCATCCAAATGAATATGTGCAATGGGTGAGCCATCACCTAATGTGGCAAAAGCAGTTACTGGCTGAGGCAAACAAGTGCTAAACTAATGTTCTATAGGGTGATAAACTTCTCTAGTTATCAACATTAAGATAAAAGTTGTTGGAAAAATAGATTAAGCAATCTTGGAAATGTTGGTACCTGATTAGAGGACAGTTATGCCAACTGTATGGAAACCAGCGCCCTGTGGTGATCTGTTCGACACTTGTTTGCCTTCATCAGTAAGTGCTATTGGCCACATTAGGTGAGGAGAGTGAATAGTGTTGTTTTGATGTCTACTCATATCTTAACAGAAGAGGTGCACACTTGGAATAAAGGTTTAAGGCTGTCACTGAAAACACAGAGGGCGAGTGCAACTATTCTATACTTGATACTCACCTTATCCGAGAGGTCCCTGGTAGGGATACATCCTGAAGTAAATTTCTTAGCCAATGAGACTGCGCTAGATGAAGAGGGCCAACTTCAATTTTTAAACTGGTTTTCAAAGCACAATATATGTACTTTGCAATGAATATGGGTGGTAACTATAATGAAGTGAGTGATATACTAAGAGATAGGCCTCATTCCTAGTCCAATCGTCACCGGGAGTTAGAGTGACGAAAACAATCAGAGTTTGGATTACTAACTGCAACTTGATTGAATCTTGGGTTCCTATCACACTTTCCCTGCTTGCGCCATGGCGCACCTTAAAACAGGTGCGCCGGGCGTAAACAGGGCAAGTGTGCCCTATTACATTGAATGGGCTGCCTCAAGGGCAGTCGCAAAGTCGTGCTGGCCTGCGGGCAGCGCATTCAAGTGTAAAATGGAGGGGCTTTGAAGAAGCCACTCCGTGTTTCACTCTGCAGGTGGCAACCAGCCTGAACTTTTAAGAGGGGAGAGAGATCCCCTTGCAGAAGGGTGCAGAGTGTGACTGCACCTGCCTGGAAGAGGATGTCTGGGGGGCCACAGGAACCTCTTTTCCTCCTCCAGAAGGCTGCCATCAGGGGGAGCATCAACAGTGTGCCACCTTTTCGGTGGTGCACTGTCAGTTTCTTTGCCTCTGCGCCTGCGTCTATAATTCAGTGCAGGTGCAAAGACAAAGTGATTCCCTCGTTTGCATGGGGCCACTTCCCAGTGCAAATGTGGGAATACTCTCTGGTGATATCGTTGGTGCTATATGTGTACTAGCGTATCTGTATTACAGAAAGGGCCACACAAGCGTCTGCGACCCTTTCTGTAATACCAAAGTGCCTCTGGGGGCGCAAAGCGGGGGCATATACCCGTTAGGCCCCCAGGACACTTTCCATAATACGGCCCCTGACAGTAATTAAACTCTAAGACTGATCGGAACACCATTCACAGATTCATGACTGACTTAAGAGATTAGATACGCTTCATAGTAGTGAGCTGTTAAATACCTCAGGGCCCTACAGACTGAGTATCTTTGTAGGACCATATTGGATCACAAATTATTCCTGCAGATATATACATGGGTGTACAGATATCCACTGCCCAGACCAGGAGACTGTAGGTTGCAGCCATGCAAGATATTGCATTCTGTGAGGCACTGAGATCCATCTCTTCTTTAGGGGAAATGAAGGCACTGTGCCCTGCGTTCTGAAGAGTGAGAAACATTTAAGGTGTTGATAAGGGGCACTGTATGTCATCAGGGTATGAGGCACAAATAAATATTGTTTGAGAAATAGACATTCATTAGAAGTAGTTAGGGAACCTACAGAATAGAACAGCTCAATGCGTGGTTTGGGGACAACAAACTAGCTGCCTTGAAAAGCATTTCTCAGTGCTAGAAAGGCTGAGATGCCTGGACTAACATAAATGACATGGAAATACACCAAATGGGATAAAACAGAGAGACTTGTCATCTGGTTGGATCAATTGGACACCAGGAGTAGCCATAATTAATTCATGCAGCTAAAATACACACACCTGGATTTTTATTTGACATTCTTTGACTACTACTTGAAACTTTATGAGATGATAAGTCCACGCTCAATAAAGTGGTGGGCTATCTTGAAATACCGCTTTTGAGTCTATGATGCAGGATATGCTAGAAGACCTAGACATAATCTTAACAATTCAGGAAGTGAAAAAGGTAACAGATCTGAAACAGGAAAGATCCCTGGGATTTTCAGCTTGTCCACTTAATTTTATTCCACATATATAGTGGTAAAGAAGATATAATAGCCCCAAAACCGAGTAATATGTCTACAGAGGTAATGTTGTATTCTGCTTTAGGTGTCCGTATATAGGTTTTCCTGATACATGTCCTTATATAGGCACAATTCGCATTGCCCTTATATAGGCATAAGATCCCAGTCCTTATTTAGGCATTAGCCATGCTATCCAAATACAGGCATGGTCACCTACATCCGTCCACCCTAACGTCACAACGAGTTCTTAGAAACCAGACCCTTAAGCTCTTGGGAGTTCCCCTACCACAGGATTATTGATTTCTCCAAGAACTCATTTATTATGCATGAACCGCTATTCCTTAAGGGTTCATTCCGGACGTCTTCCTCTGCCCGACTTTACGTCAATGCTAACATTCCAAGGCACCTACCAGGTATAAATATACCTTCCCTTGCCCAAGCAAGTAGGAGGAGACCTCGACTTTAGAGGAGCCCGTGTCCCGGCCTGACGCACTGACAAGAGACACTGTCATCCCTGCTCGCAGAGAATCCAGCTTCCAGTGTTCTGACTCCCTTCGCGGGGTATTAGAGTTCGAGACCCGGAAAGAGATTCCCACCTCTCTCTTTCTCAAGGTATGGAGCGGACTAGAACCTAGAGGGACTCTTGGGATACTAGACTTGGCATACCATACTATAGAATGCATCACCTACTTCTTACCTTGCACTACACTTAGGTTAGGTACACTGGGGTAGAACTAGTTAGAGAAGCATCTTATGAGTACTCGCATTTTTAGCTCATGTTATTTATGTATATGAATATATGTGTCATAGCTAAAAGATAATGCTAGCGCAGTATTATTTCTTTCTACTGCTTACGCGGTACATAATATATCTTGCATACTGTCTTACGATTGTAACAGCTCATATCTCTTACACGAGAAACAAGACTGTTCAATAAATCCTTTTATTGAAACGCCCGTCTATTCTTTCTGTGCAACTCTGAAGAAACTAAGCATGCACGATTAGCTGAGTGAAACTGTTGTCTGTTTCCACGATTCTGAGAGTGTTCCGATTCTAAAGGGAAACAAAGTGGTCATGTTTATGCGGTTGCCAGAAACTACTCCCTTCTTGTTTACAAGGAGTTTCTAGTGGCCTCCGAGTTAGCTGGTACAAAGTAAATTAAGTTTAATATCCTCGATAGGGACATACTGACCTCAGTCCTATGTCAAACCTATAGGGTATATTATTCCAATGCGCAGAGCCTATTAGGGAAATAGGAACTACACTACATGGCGCCCAACGTTTGGTAAGGCACCAATTTAACGCTAGATACTGAGTAACTCAGTCGTGCTTTTCTCAGAGACCCCTACTCACATACTCCATAAGACGTCTGGAGTGGGTAGGGTTAAGTATCCGCCAAAGCTGAATAGGACAAAACTCCTATATATTAGCTGTATGGTTTGTTCAACGTTGAAGGATACAGTGTTCCAAAATATTGTGCAGCTTATCTTTGTTTCCTTGAAACTTGTTCTACATTTTTCAAAAAACAATGTCCCTGAACGGGGATACTAGCACCGAGAACGGTGTAGCTGCGGCTGACCCAGTCATAACAGCTTTTAATTTTACAGGTTTTAAATGAAACCGATGAGGGTGTTATAAACATCCCTCCAAACTTAAGGAGAGCCATCACTCTAAAACTTATAAAACACGGCCTAACACCAAGAGGTGGTAGAGCAGTTTTCGTGATAGAGGCACACGAATCCTTTCAGACAGAGGTATTCTATTCATGGATAGTATTCCCAGAATCAAATCCAGTAACAAATGTTTCACTTCTTTAAAGAAGATGAGCCACCAGAGGAATATATTCCTTTCGAGGATATTGAAATTCCACTCACATACCAGGAGCATAATCTCTGGTTTAAAGGCGCCCTAAAACATCACAAAAACATTACCAGGCTCAGTCCATTAGGTAGACCAGGAGCAACATGGCCGATTCTAGCCGGCTACACACCTCATCCTGACATCGAAGAAATGTCAGACGAAGAATTACTTACTCAACTACAAGAGTTAATAAAAATGTACAGACAATTAGTCCAACATGTCATGCGGACTTTCACAGTCCAACCACCTATAACAATTCCAAATCAAACCCCTCAACAGGGAATATACTAAAAATTACTCCACAGACTTTACACGCAGTCATGGGTAAAATGCCCACAAAACGTGAACAAATTCCATTCTGGATAGCTCAAAAAATTACTCAAATCGAAGCAGTATTTCCAAATACTAGCCCTTATGAGAAACACAGAATCCTAACAATCTGTTTACCAATGGGGATCACACCACAACTGGAAGACTGCACCACTTGGGGCACAGTCTTTGCTGCCATCTATACTAAAACACATGGTGTTCCGTCAATTGCAGTAATACCAGATGTCCTGAAACAAATTCAAAACGAATACGGGGCAGAACCTGCTCTGAATTTAGGTATGAAATTACTGAAAAACTTCGACCAGGTCCCAACAATAATATTATCTAATATTAAAGGAGAGGCAGCATCAGTGGCGATCCGCCAACGCTTAAGGGAATTTGATGTAACAGAACATCAACATGAACTACCCAGAATAATAGAACAATCTTATGCAGAATTAGGCAGAGATAGTTTGGGTCGAAAACCTTTGAAGCCAAAACTATCTGAAAGTCCTGAGAAGGACTCTATTAAACAAAATCCTACATCTTCTAAAAAGAAGTGGGAAACTAATAAACAAAATTCAAACGAGACACGTTCTCAATCCCGAGGTAGGTCTCCTCAAAAGGAGCCCTCTGAAAGGAGGTATAACCTCAGGAATAGGGATAATTTAAGAAAGCCTGACAGCCTGACAGGTATCAAGATACTGATACACGTTCCTCTCGTATCTTTCAGATATCGTCACAGACATCAGAAAGAAGAGGACCGTCAGATCACAAAGAAGAACGCGTAAAATCCAAAGACGATAAACACGTTCAGAAAAATAAATCAAAACCTCAATTCACAAAAAAGAAGGTAGCAGGTCTGAAGATCAGACATGCCGAGAATACTGAGAACACAGCTCAAGAACGGAGAATGGGCTCAGACAATGCTTGACAGTGCAGCAGAAGTAACAATAGCTCGCCAGAACCTGAAGGAACTTCTGGAGATAGAGGACTTGAATGAGTACATCACAGTAGAGACTGTAGACACCAGGGTTAGTACTCCACAAAAGTTATATGAAATAACACTCCGAATGGAGGGAGACATACCAAGAAAAGTGAAAATACTCTTTTGGGAGACACTTTCAAGGGGTTATGATATACTTCTAGCAGAAAAGGACTGGCCACCAAACTTTGTCAGGGAGTGCCCACATGGCGAGGACATCATTATGCCAGCCTTCTCCAACCATATTCCAATTCACCTAAAATATACTTATGCCAGGAAATGGGCAGTTGCCCAGGCCCCAGCATTATACAAAAATCATGTAGGATGGGATGAGGACTCACCTCACCACAAAATACAGCTAAAAAAATCAACCTACTGCACAAAGGCAGTACCCAATAAAGCAAGAAGCTAAAAAACAGGTCAGGGAGATCCTAGATCAACTTGAATACCAAGGGGTGATTGAAACATGCACCTCCTCAATGAACAATCCTTTGTTTCCTGTATCCAAACCAGACAATACATATCGTCTAGTTTTGGATTACAGACACTTGAACACTTGTTCCAAAACATTTGCAGTACAAAATGCACATAGTGCAGCATTAATGAATAACATTGTGCGTAAAAAATATAAAACCACATTGGACATTTCAAATGGTTTCTTTTGTCAAAACATAGCACCTGAAAGCAGGTACTTAACAGCTTTCTCAATAATGGGAACCCAGCGTCAATTTTGTAGACTCCCACAAGGGTTCAAAAACAGCCCGGGGTTATTCCCAGCAAGGGTAACAGAGTTACTACAAATTTATGATCATGAGGCATTGTCATATGTCGATGACATCTATCTGACAGACGATGACCTAGATAGGCACTTGAATAGGGTGAGTACCATTATATTGGGCTTCGCCTCTGAAGGCTATAAATTTAACTTTAAAAAATCCAGAATTGCCCACCTCAATGTCCTTTTCCTAGGATATGAGCTTTCAAGTGAAGGCAAGAGCCTGGCAGCTAACTTTTTAGAAAAGTGCGCGCTGCCCCAACCTCCAAAAACGCTGAAAAATTTACAATCCATCTTGGGTTTCCTAAATTTTGGAAGAACTTACATTCTAAATTACGCAGAAAGGGTTAAACCTCTCTACGATTTAATCAAACCTGATTTTTCAACAAAACATTGGACACAGGAACACACAGAAATCCTGCGTTCACTCCAAGCTAACATGTTAGCAACAAATCACTTACAAACACGCGTAAATAAACGCAATTTAGTGATCCGAATAATTTCGGGTCAATGCGGATTCACCTATTTAACATTTAATGAGGGTGAAAAAGTACCAATAGCATACAAATCACATTTGTTTACAGAAGCAGAAATGCGCTTCACTTCAAGAAAAAAAACTGACAGCAGTTCAAACCGCTGTAGCAAAAGAAAGAGCTCTAGCTCAAGGGAAACGCATTATTGTCGTAACTCCAGTACCAGCCTTAGAGGCGGTTACAAAAGCGAGCATTCCAAATGCAAAATCTTTACATCCTAGATGGATACAATGGGTTAATTCTCTTGCTGCAACAGATGTTGAATATGTTTTTGATCCTGATTTAAAAACACAAGCGTTCCTGCAATATGAACATGACTGTCCTCTGCCCACTGAAATTCTGCCTCTCGATCAGTACGAATTTATAATTTATACTGACGGATCAGCACAACCCGCTACAGGGAGTAAGCAAGCTTACAGTGCAGCGTGCGCAATCGTTAAAGGTCGCATGCGCGATGGTAACTTCAGACCAATGGTCACTAAAACTCAATCTCTAGGAGATTGTACAGCTCAGCGAGCTTAACTACAAGCATTCAAACTGGCACTTGAAAATACGGATCGCGAATTCCCCACACTTATAGTGTGCTATTCCTTTTACTGTGTTCAGTCATATAATGAATATATACAGAGTTGGCTTCAAAATGGGTTCAAAGATGCAAAAGGTGGCACAATAAAGCATAAAACGCTTTGGGAACAAGTAGTTCAGTTAAGAAACGAACTACCAAAAGCTCACGTGATACGCTGAGTCATCAACGTGATGGCGTTCACGTTGCAGGGAATTCATTGGCTGATGAAGCCGCAAAGGGGGCTGTTCAGACGGCTTCCGTAGCTGCGAACACTCGTTCAAAAACGAGAATAGACAGTGAGATATTGTTGGCTGTCAATGCTTCAAGCAAAGGCAGTGGTGCAGCGTTACCAAAGAAATTTCCACTCAAGTACTCTTATATAATTGATGCGAACAACGTTCCTTTTGCTCGAATCCCTGGAGTGGGGGATAGGGTAGTTCCAAACATGGAACGTAGATTAGGACTGATCCTAGCAGCACATGAAGGGATAGCCTCTGCCCATGCAGGTGTTTCTGCAACAGTAACTTTACTTAAACAAAGATATTGGTGGCCTGGCATTAGGAAACAGACCAAGAACTATGTTTTGGAATGTGAAATATGCCAACATATGAAAGTCTCCACAGTGAAACGTCCTGCGCAGACACCCCTGTTGATTTCAGACAAACCATTAGCTTGTGTTTACCTGGACCACTGCGGTCCCTTGCAAAGGGACGGTAACTATAAATATATAATGGTCGCAGTGGATTTGTGCTCAAGGTTCCTATGGATGTGGCCTCAGCGCTCCGTTGACGCTCGAACTGTTATAAAAGATTTGCGAGTCTTTATCGGCACATACGCAATTGGCACACTACATTCTGACCAGGGCCCTGCGTTTAGCTCTCGGGCTTACAAAGAAGCCATGGCCAGTTTGGGCGTAGCATTGCGGTACTCCTCTCCGTTTCATCCTGAGGGAAATTCTGTTGTGGAAAGGAAAAACCGGGACATAAAGCAGTCTATAACAGCTAGAGTATTAGGTTCGGGTGATGGGTGGGTCAAACATCTATATGGGGTCCAACGCTCATTAAATAATTTGCCAAGAAGTTCTCTAGGGGGGGGTCACTCCATATGAGGTCCTATTTGGGACAAGAATGTGGGTTCCTGATCTCGAATGTAAAGGCACAGTGGTGGAAAATAAACCCTTTGATATCAAAGATCGTTTGGCTGTTTTACAGGATCTAAATGAACTAAGATCGAAACAAAGCAACGTGTTCCTGAAGCCAACCACCACTGGGGAAAAACCGGCAGTCCCAGCAAGGCCTGTCTGGATCCCAAAAGTTGGGGATCTAGTCAGAGATAAGATTGCGGACAAGAAGGAATTTGGACCTTCATACAGACAACCAGTAACTGTCCTTCCTGAAAGAGACTTATCTGGTTTCACCATGGATTGAACTATGGATTATTTCTGGAATATTTTTCTTTCTGCTTTGGCTAGCTTTGGTAATGACTCTTAGCGTGTTTATAAATGGCAGATACATTCGTATGGACACTGAAAGTAAAAATGTGAACTTACTTTTAAAACCACACAAATCATCCCATCGTGAAGCAAGAGACTTGTCAGCAGTGAACATCACAGCCGTTCCTATACAGGATGGTATAGTTTGGGACAAAACCGATTTCGACATATTCGGCCCAACAGAACTTTTGAAGATTCCACATTTATTTAAAATTTCATTAAGTGACTTTATTACCTCCAGTACCTATTCTGATGATTGGGACTTTGGGACTGTTGATAACATGATGTCTGATCTAGAAAAAGGTCTGCTGCATTCTCTAACAATGAATACTTAGAAGGTTCATCAGACTACAAACAGCTTTATTGTTACAACCACTATGGTCATCATTTCTTGCATAAATCTGCAACACCTAGAAATGTGTTTATGTTTAACCAATGGGAACATTGTCCTACACCATCAAAGGCTAGTTCAAAAACGTTTGCAAATAAGTTTCCATATCTTTCAGGGTACAATACATGTGATCCAGAAACATTTTTACTATAAGAATGTAAACAAAACAGGGCAGAAAATTATGCTAACTAATACAAAACAGATTTGTTCTGCAGCCTTTATTACCCAACTGTCTAGACAAGGATTTGACTTTTGGAAAGACACAATCGATACAAAATCTGTCTGGGGTTCTAAAGATTGGCAAGTGCAGGGGATAGAAGCTTTGTTTAGAGCATGTATCATCCCACAGAAAATAATGTTTTTGAATGATACTGTGCAACAAACGTCTTGCCTTGGTTTAGCCAAAATCAAAGACATGAACATACCTTCTGTACCAACACCTGCAAGTAATAGCACTACACAGGGAGCGGTCACAGTAGACACAATACTACAAAACAACAGATCAGATCCTGTTCTGGAAAAAATGGTTGCTCTGGCCCACAGACACAAACATCTGTCAAGAAAGATTCCTGAATAGAATACAGGGCTTTACTATCCACGTTATGTTCAACGACAACATCCGGGGGTAGTAACAACACACAGTGTAGGAAAATTGTGCCTCGACTGGTTACAAAAATCTACACTCGAGGATGTGAAACAACACTTATCTTTACTTAAAGAAGACGCAGACCTTAGGGATTTCTTGCTAGGACCAAGAAAACCGCGTCAAAAACGTTTCATATATGCCGGCATTTATGCTGCTTATAATGAAGTATGGAAGGTTTCACAGGCAGAGGCCGCAGAAAGAATACGTGAGCTTGATCGTATTAACTTAGAGAAATCTCTCACTGTGGTCGACAATGGGTTAACAACTTTGTCATCCAGAATTTATTCGCTGGACAACATTGTATCCTCTGCTATTGACATACTGGAACAAGATTTAGCCATGTTACAACAAGGCCAATCTCAGTTACGTTCTATTCTGTTATTAGGCTGGACGCTAGTGCAGAATTGGGGGACCCCCTCTGAAAAAAATCTTTTTGCAGGTCAGGGAGAAGAGGGGAAACAACACAACATACAATAAACAGCTCCCATGTGACCTATATTTCTTTAATAAATGTAAGACTAAGTTCTACATGGGCTACACAACAAAATCGAACATCAACAGAATAACACAAAAATAAGATTAATTTTGTTATATTTTATTTAGTTTCTTTTTTCTCATTAGAGATTTATATATCACAAGATACTTTACTTCCCCCCCCCCCCGTTTTTTATATAGAAAAATGATTTTTCACCAGGTTACACAAGATGCACAAAACTTTTTTTGTTACAATAATTCATTATTAAGTACAATATATCATTTAAAAAAACATATACCCCTGAGAAGAAACAAATCTGTACCCAACCACAAATACAAACATACTACCAAAGAGCCATCCAACTATCTACAGATTCATACAACATTCACATCCACATCTATCTGGAAAGAGGGGGGGAGAACAAAAGATTGCACAGTCTCCACGACCATGTAGAATGGATACGTTCAGCAAAATCTGAACAGTGTTGGTCGACGCGCGTTTCGGTGGCATAAAGAGAATAATGTCGCCACCTTCCTCAGGACCTTGCCAGATACAGAAAACAACCAAACATACCCAGGGGATACAAAAGGACTGTGTACGAATATTATGTCCAATGACAACGTTAGGATGGCCCACGCGTAACTGCATGTTGGATTAACAAGAATTTCGATTCTGCAAACGAAAAGTCAAACGCCACATAAGCATCTACATTGCCTGGAATCACAATATTATCGACAATATACATGGATAGCTGCCCATCATAGCACCATCAGTCGGCATTCTACCATTTCAACATATGCTGGATACACCGTGATTAGATCTCATAAGTTTGCTCAGGTATTTCTCAGCTGGGACATTTAGTGGTTCGATCTGTGGCGTGAGGTCTTACAGAATAACCTCCACCAAGAGATAATATCATAGTTGATGAGAACTACACGTGGGGGTCAAGAATAAACAACACCAGTAACATTGTCCTTGGACATAATATTCGTACACAGTCCTTTTGTAGAACTACTTAGAGAAGCATCTTATGAGTACTCACATTTTTAGCTCATGTTATTTATGTATATGAATATATGTGTCATAGCTAAAAGATCATGCTAGCGCAGTATTATTTCTTTCTACTGCTTACGCTGTACATAATATATCTTGCATACTGTCTTACGATTGTAACAGCTCATATCTCTTACACGAGAAACAAGACTGTTCAATAAATCCTTTTATTGAAACGCCCGTCTATTCTTTCTGTGTAACTCTGAAGAAACTAAGCATGCACGATTAGCTGAGTGAAACTGTTATCTGTCGTTTCCACGATTCTGAGAGTGTTCCCATTCTAAAGGGAAACAAAGTTGTCATGTTTATGCGGTTGCCAGAAACTACTCCCTTCTTGTTTACAAGGAGTTTCTAGTGGCCTCTCAGTTAGCTGGTACAAAGTAAATTAAGTTTAATATACTCGATAGGGACATACTGACCTCAGTCCTATGTCAAACCTATAGGGTATATTATTCCAATGCGCAGAGTCTATTAGGGAAATAGGAACTACACTACAGTAAGTGCAGATGGCATTCGCAACCCAATACCCCAGCCCCACCACGAGGGAGACATTGATACTGTTGCTTCCGAAGGTGGGCAGACTAACAAGCAGTACTTGTTTACAAAAATATTTTTACATGTGCCTAATGCTAGTGATGGTTTTTCATTTAATCCACACCTAGAATAGCTGGTAAAACAGTGTAGGCTTAAATCCGAACCGTGCACACCAATGTAGGAGGTTGGCTTAGTATATGGTGCACACTTATTTAAGTGAAGCACCTTGCACTAATCCAGACAACCCTTATGGTGATTTTAGTGGTCTTAGACAAACATAGAAAGCTCTCTAAGTGGTAGCTGTGGAGAGCAGCCTTCTGGCTTAGTCCAGGAGTGTTAAGCAGCTTGTTTTTACCAGAACTAATCATGTAGTGTAGGTAAACGAAAAGAACCACACAGTGTAGTTATAAAAATAGTTATATTTATTATACACACTCACTAACACATTGGTGTATCTCCTAGCCAGAGATATCAACACAATACACACAATATTTAAAAAGGAAACAGGAAAGTAAACACAAATACACAGTCTAGACTTGACCCAGAGGACTCTAGTAACCCCCCAATGTAAGTACCCAGGAACCCCACGGAGGCTGTGTGCAGAGTGGAAACACAGCCGCATACTCATTGCAAGTCAATGGGGAAGTCGCGGTCGTAGTTTCGAAGAAGAAGGACCCTTCCAAGTGGACCCTGAAAAACCCTGTGGAAGAGGGAAGGTTGGAGAGTCACCCCACCCGTGGATACCCCAGGAACCAGGATACCTACACCAGGGAAGCCGGGTGCATAGGTGTGAAGTGACGTCGAAAACCGCCGTAGACCACAATGGAGGAATTCAGTGAAGATGCCGATGGCGAAGAAGGTGAAAGAGTCCGGTGGAACCCAAGGATAGATTCTTGAAGAGAGGTACCTGCAAGCAGAGGGGACAGAGTCTATGCTACTCAGGAGTGACCAGGAGGCACGGAAGACCAATGACCACCGATGACAGAAGATGCAGGAGAGTTGACGGTGACCGTGTCGCTGCAGCTGTGAGGACCAGGCGATGCTGTGGAAGACCAGGAGCCGTATACGAGCTGTCCAACGTCCGAAGTCGAGAACCAGGGGGTCGGTGTCCAGCGGCTGCACCAACAAGCCTTGGCAGCAGCAACAGACGTGGTAAACAAAGAAGGTGCAGTGTCGGGACCAGTAAAGTCCAGGAGACTCACCAAATGCAGGAGAGTCAGAGCAAGCCCCGAGCAAGCAGAGGAGCCCACTGAAGCCAAAGAAGACCCTCAAGAGGACCCACAGGCCGAAGGCACAGGAGTCGCAAGAGGACCTCTAGCAGCTCACCAAGGATGCAGGGCCACGGTGCAGAGGATTCGGTGAGGGCAAAGATTTTGGTAGCAGAACATGCTGGAGCGTCTTGTAGCCCGAAGAACTCTGGAGGACAGAGTCAACAAGCCTTGGCAATGGCAAGTCGACGCGGTGCACAGTGGTGCTGTTTCAGCGGTTCTGAAGCGGATACAGTCTTCAAACTTGCTGTGAAGACAGTGCAGGCCTCGAGGAAGTTGTAGAATCACCAACTGTGTTGCTGAACCTTTCGGAGTCCATGGAACCTCAGGAGCAGCAGACCGGTCAGTGCCTGCAGATGCAGGGAAGTGACTCCTTCACTCCAAGGGAGATTACTTCGGGTGTCTTTGATGCCCACAGGCCTGGAGAAGAACCTGGATGAAGCACAGGCACAGACGACGCAGAAGACTGGCAGGACGACAAGACCAGGAGCAGCAGGAGTCTTCCCAGATGCAGTATCGGTTCCAGGCGAAGTCCAATGAAGTCCAAAGTGCCCAGACTGTTGAAGTTGAAGTGGTTTTGGATCTGAATCTTGTCCAACAACGAATATGAAGAGCCACCCACAAGTAAGCCCATAAGTACCCTAAGGAAAGAGTTGGCACGATTCAGGGGTCCCTCCTAGAGGAGGGGCTGGACAGAGAGGAGGATATTCCCATGTCCTTTGTCCAGTTTCACCCCAGAGCGGGAGCCAACGCCTCCCTGAACTAGTTTCAACTGGAGTATGCAAGGAGGGCACCAAATGTGTCTTTCAAAACAGGCTGGTGGCGCTGGCAAGACCCCCACCCCAGCCCAATACACTAAGTCCTGTCTGGGAGGTGGTCACACCTCCCTGTGACAGGAAACCTATTGTTCTACCTTCCCCTGCTCAAGCTCAGCTCAGCAGCAGGATGGCAGAATCGTATCTGTGGTCGGCAGCAGCACTAGCTTGCTGTTGGACCCTGAAAGGTTGGTACCGGGAATACAGGGAGTTTCCCTATGGGAGCCCCCCCAGTACATGGGATCCTATATCCAACACTGGAATCGGTGTTGGGGTAGGATTCCAACATGTTTGATACCAAACATGACTGGTTTCAGTGCAGCCAATATATAGTTAGACATCTCGTAATTGACTTGATGTCCACTATATGTATAAAATCAGTGACCGCACTTACAAAGCCTGGAGAATCGACTCCTGGGTTTTTAGGGGGTGTTCCGCTCATGCAGGGCACCCTCACACTTATAACCTAGCATCCTGCCTTCAGGATTGAAAGGCCTGCCTTAGGGGTGACTTATAGGTTTTAAGTGCAGTGACCTCAGATATAAGGAAACATATCTGTTGTGAGTGGTGCTAGCACCAGTTCACACAGGCTGCAATGGCAGGACTGTAGTCACAGTTTGAGTGGTTGGCCTCTTTATGGGTGACATAATACATGCTGCAGCCCACGGGAGACCCTGGTGTACCTATGCCCTGGGTACCTTAGTACCATATACTAGGGACTTAGAAGGGTACACCAGTAGCCAATTGGGAAGGTACCAAAGTACTTACCATAGTCAAATTTAGGGAGAGAGCACAGTGACTGGGGTCCTGATTAGCAGGATCCCAGTCAGACTAGTCAGAAAACAGAATGACACCAGCAAAAAATGGGGGTAACCATGAAAGCAGATCCTATTTTCCTACACCTCCTCTACAGGCCCTTGTCAATACAAAGATTATAAAATACCTAGCAAGGCTATTACCAACCATCTTCTTCATATGGTCCTGTACATCATTCACCCTGATCAGAAAGAGTTTCTGACTTGTCCTAATATGTCTGTGAATTTAAGGAAAATGAAGTGGTCAAATGAGAAGGCATTATATTTATATTTAGTTGGCAGAACAGCTTTGTGACACTGCGAAAGCTGGGGATTAATATGATGAAATTCACAACTGCTAGAGTACAAAAGAATAAGTTACTTACCTTCAGTAACGCTCTTTATGGTAGAGACAATCTAGCCGCAAAATCCTTGTTTTCTGAATATTCCCCAGGCGTCAGACTGAATTCGGAAACTTTTCGGTAGTACCTCTGCATACCAGAAGGTGGCGCCATATGGCTCCGCACTCACCCCATCCAGTCGGGAAATGACCTATGTAAGCGCCACTTCTGTGCACGGACGTCAGTTGCTCTCAAGACTGTCCGCGGCCCTAGACGCAGAGGCCCAAAAGCATATTGATGTGACCAGTGTGCAGATTCCTAGACTTGGGATCTTATTATTGGATAGAGTCCAATCACAGAACAGGGAGGATAGGAGGGTCGGTGAGGAATCTGTGGGTAGGTAGAGTCTATAACAAAAAGAGCGTTACTGAAGGTAAGCAACTTGTTCTTCTTATACAGATTTCTAATTGCAGATTCCACACCTTTTGAATAGATTCCAAAGCGCTACCCATTCTGTGGAGGGTCTGTGAGTGGGCTCTGTGAGTGGGCTCAAACCAGAGAGTTCTCCAGGATCGATAGGAAATATGCCCTTCCTTGCAAACCTGGCTGGTCAGCCAATCGAACTTTCTGAACGTGTGGCGGGACATCCATGCAGCCGCCTGGCAAATGTCTAGGAAAGGGACTCTGTGCTAAAGCAGTGGTAGAACCTCTGTCAATGGTAGAATGAACACCAAGACCTTCTGGAGGTTGCTTTATGGCCAATGCGTAGCAAATCTTAATGTAGTGCACGATCCAGCAGAAGACGGTTGTCTTCTGCACTGCTTTGCCTTTCTTCATTTCAGTGAACCACAAAAAGAGCTGATTCTCCACCCGGTGGTCTCTGGTATGACCGATATAAAAGCTCAGCGCTCTCTTGGGGTCCAAGCGATTGAGCCTCTCATCCTCAGAGGGGTGAGGCAGAGCACAGAACGTCAGCAAGGTGATGGTTTGACCAACGTGGAACAGTGTTCCATCATTTGGCAGGAAGGATACCAGAGTGCACAGAAGCAGTTTGTTTGGGATGAAGGTAATGTATGGCAGATTATCACAAAAAACCTAAAGCTCACTCACGCCATGTCAAAGTGCTGAGGATAGGAAACACAGTCTTAATAGTACAGAGTCGCAAAGGACAGCTGTGAACCAGCTCAAACAGAGAGCACATCAACTAAGTCTGGATCAGATTAAGGAGGTCCCAATGGGGCATTCCAAAGAGAGAAGGGGGGTCGGAGAATCAGGAATTGTAGCCATTGCAAAAAATTGCATCACAACAGGTGACCTAAACAATGAGGCCTGATTTTGCAACTGTAAGAAGGCCAAAAGACAACCCTAAACTGTGCCCAAAGCAAAGCCTTGTTGAGCAAGAGACAGAACAAACAAGAGAAGGTCAGATAACTTGCCCTGGAGGGGGGCAATCGGCGTGTGCAGCACTAAATCTCAAAACTGTCCCAACGACAATGTATACAGTTTTTGTCGGGGACACCTGGCTGCCAAGATGACATCAACCACGTATGGAGGATGGTCGAAGGTGTTCAAATGTCACTGCTCAATCTCCAAGCATGAAGATGGAGATTGTGAAGGCCCGGGTGCAGAACCCTGCTCTATTGGAGCAACAGCAGGTCCTCCCAAGGAGCCAGCCTGATCGGAAGACATGTATTCAGGCCCAGGAGTTCTGTATACCATACTCTTCGTGCTAAGTCTGGAGCCACTACGAGCACTTGGGTACGGTCGGTCCTGATCTTCTTAATCATTCTGGGCAGGAGTGGCATCGGCTGAAAGGCATACATGGGCCCAGAGCTACACTTGAGGCGGAACACACCTCTTTGTGAAAGACTCCTTAGAAACTCCAACGTGTAGAAGTATGGCATTGCATGTTCTCGGATGTGGCGAACAGATTGAGTCATGGATCTCCACATTCGCGGAATAGACCTTGCGCCACCTCCATGTGTAACTGCCATTCGGGGTCCGCTAGGCACAGAGGGCTGAGTTCATCCACCCTGGCATTCAATGATCCTGACAGGTGGCTCACCACCAGGAACATCCCTTGGCTGTCCAGCCACTTCCAGAGGTGCATGGTCTCCTGGCACAGGGTCCATGGCCCACTCCGCCCCGTTTGCTGCAGTAACACACGGCGGCAGTGTTGTACATAAGCACCTGTACCACCCTTTCCTTTATGGATGAAAAGAAGGCTTTTAACACCAAGCCCATGGCCCTCAGCTCCAGAAGATTGATGAGGAGCAGGGACTCCACTGGAGAACAGAGGTCTCTCATCTCCATCTCTCCCAGGTGGCCACCCAAACCCAGAAGTGATGCATTGGTCACCACTGTCAGCTCTCAGTGGGAAAGATAGAGGAGTTTGCTGCTGTCCAGCAACCACCACTGCAGATCTTTTGCGGTCTCCTACAAAATGTGCACATGGTCAGGGAGGCCACCTTGATGTTGGGCCCACTGGAACTCCACATCCCACTGCAGAGCCCGCATATGCCACCGGCCATGCTTGATGAGCAGGATGCAGGAGGCCATCAGTCCTAGCAGCCTGAGAGTCAACCTCCATGAAATCCAGGATCAAGGCTGAAAGATCGGGATCATAGTTTGAATGTCCTGGCCGCCCTTTGCTGGGGGAAAGGCACAAAACCGAATCATGTCTAGAATGGCTCAGATGAAGGGGAGTGCCTAAGGAGGAATCAGGTGTGACTTCGACAAGGTGGTAATGAACCCCAAAGATGACGAGAGGTTCGCCCGAGTCTGGAGGTGGTTGACGACTGCATGGCATGAGCCGGCCATCGATGTGGGGAACACTGGCACCCCTGACCTCCGAAGGTGTGATGCCAGCACAGCAATCAATTTCATGAACACCAGATGGATACTGGTGAGCACAAAGGGGAGTACAGCGAACTGAAAATGCTCCTGTCTCACCAAAAATCGCAGGTAGTGCTGATGGGCCGGCAGGGCAGGTATATGGAAAATAGGTATCCTGCAGTTTTAATGCCGCCATCCAGTCTCCATGGTCGAGGGCAGAAAATACCTGTGCCAGGGTGAACATTTTGAATTTTCCCTTCGGAGGAAGTCGCTGAGAGGGCGCAGCTCTTGAATAGACCAATGACCTTGTCCTTCGTGGGCACCAGAAAGTAGCGGGAATAACAACCATGTCCTACTTCTGTCACAGGCACCCTCTCGACAGTCCCTTTGACCAGAAGGGCTAATAGTTCCTGCGCAAAATGGAAAGATGGTCCTCTGTCACTTGCTGGGGGGGGCTGTGGAAGGTGTGGCATGGAAGAAATGAAGGGTAAGGAATATACCCTTGCAAACAGTCTGTAGGACCCACCTGCCTGCTATGATCCCCTACCACCCCAGTAAGAATCAGTGGCTTCTGCCTCCCATTGGGAGAATGTTCCCCTGTAAGGCCACGCTAAAGAAGCTAGGCAGGTGAGGCCGCGGGAGTGCGGGTGTAGACTGAGCAGTCGCTGGCCTTTGCTGCAGGGGCAGTGAGCACCTCAGCCTGTACTGTAAACAGCTGGGCTCCCTGTGGGAGCTGGACAGGCTGGTGGGAAGCCGCAAAAGGAGGGATGGAACTGTTGCCGTAGGCATGGTGGGGAGTAAAGGATAAGAGTGAGCCGTTACCCTGCTCTCCTTAAAACACTTAAGAGCAGAAACAGCTTTGTTCCCAAACAGCGACTCCCATCAAAGGAAATGTCCATCAAGGAGGACTGGACATCGCTGAAGAACCCAGCTGATTTCAGTCACGCACGGAGGTGAATGGCACCACTGGTGCATATGGCACGCACAATGGAATCCCATAACAACAACTTGAATTGCGCATAGGGCGAAGGTATTCAGGCACACCAGGGAGGACTTGCGCCACAGAATCCCAAAGGGCATAAGAGTAAAGTCCCAACAAACAGCTGGCATTAACATAGCAGAGGGGATTAGAGTGACTGGTGGAAGATTGCCCCACTAGACATTCTAGTATGGGGTGCGGTGAAAGAAAAGTTGGGTCATCTGGAGCAGGGCAATGGTGCCTAGCAAGTTGTTGATTGACCAGTGGGCCAGAGCAAGGCTTGCCCCCAAGATCTCAGTAAGGTATCTGCCAGTGCCTCACTAAAAGGAAGAAGGGTCTCCAAGGATGTCTGCCCTGGTTGAAGGACTTCAGGAAATCATTGGTCTTAACCTCCAAGGTGGGAGCTAGAGGGCAAGAATTTCAGCCATCACAATGGTGTAGGAAACAGATTTCCCTGTGGTTGGCCACGGCAAGAAAAAAATACCTGCCTACAGGGAGACGTGTCAGTCACTAGCCTTCTGTAAGTCCTTATACCAATTGCTGTGCAACTTCATCACCCAGGTCACAGTCATTATTCAAATCTGTCCCAAAAGGGGAGTTCAAAGAGTGCGGTCTACCCTGTGGCAAATCAAGTGGGGGACGTGACACCTAGGGCTGAATCGGCCAAAATGTAGGTGTAAGTTAGACCAGAGTTGTAGAGAACTATCGGGGGACAACTACTATTGCATTGGTGAAGTTGACATTGGGGTCAACAGCCTGGGACCAGCGTGGATGGTGGCGGCGGAAGCAAGGATCAGAAGAAGAGCCGGAGGCGAAATAGCCTCCGAGGGTTCAGCTGGCGCCAAGGGTGAACCCGCTGGCTGTATCCCAGGTGGAAAGCCTCTGGATCCTTGCGAACCGGAGGCGCGCCAGAGGGAGTCCGCAGGGATTCAAAGTGTTGGAGCATGGCTGCACAGAACTCTTTGATCTGATGCAGCATGGCTGAAGGCCCCAGAAACTCAGGTTGTTATTCCAGAGCTAGCTGCGGGATCGGCTCCGAAGTCGGCCGATTTCAGGAGAGAGATCGGGAAGGGTGGTACAGCCCTCACCTCTGCTCTAGCGAATGAAGTGAGGGAGCGGAATCCTGCTTCCATTTCTTGATTTCTTTCGCTTACCAGAAGACTTGGAGCGCGATGAAGACCAACTCTTGGAGCGGCCCCCATCGACTCCGAGCACGGGAGCAAAATCGAACCCTGGATGTAGAGCACGGCTTGGAACTGCCCTAGTGACTAATCTTCTTATGCTTGGCAACGTAAAGTTTTGCCTTGTGTTCCCAGATGGCCTTCGGATTCATCAACACACAGACACTGCAGACATTGGGTTTCTGACCTGACCCCCAGGCCCACCTGATGGGGATCCATCACAGACATTTGTTTGCGCTAATCTCTACAGGCCTTAAAACTGTTGTTTTTGGGGTGCCATCCCATGCACAATGAAGACATTTTTTGGAGGTAAGGTCCCAGGCGGACAGGACAGAACTCCCGATCCACGCCTCGAGGTGCAGAAAGAAAGGAACCGACGTCAGAATGCGGGAGTGGCATCTATAGAGGCTTCTCACTTCATTTTTCGGAGCTGAACGGCGTCAGTGTGGAACCACTTGCTGCCACCTTCCGGGTCACAAAGTTACTGCTGATAGGTTTCTGGATCCAGTCTGACACCTGGGGAATATTCAAAAGAGGAGGAATTGAAGACTAGAAGTCTTTCGGAATGAATTCAGAACATTGGAACTATAGGAAACAGGCAGAGGCACACCACAAGGATGCCCACTGCCCCCCTTTAATTTTTGTGTTGCTGAAGGAACCAATGCAAAAGAAACAATTGATGGACGGAATGCTGGACAATGCAAACATTCACCCCCAGTCACAAAGATCTGGGTTAAATCCATCATTCTTTTGCTCACCACACCACCCCAGTTTGGACCCAGCCATATGCAAATCAGTCTTGACCCTGTTCCTTGTGGGAACAGTCCAGCCCGAACTGCCAAGCCAGGTCCTCCCTGGACCGGAAACAAGCATCCTGGGACCGGTTTCAGGGCATCACCCTTCTTCAGCCAGGCTAGCTTGAATCCAGTGGTGTAGTGAGCACGGGACCCACGTCTGGGCATACCCTTCCCACTTAGGGCGACAAATGCAAAAGAAACAATTGATGGACGGAATGCTGGACAATGCAAACATTCACCCCCAGTCACAAAGATCTGGGTTAAATCCATCATTCTTTTGCTCACCACACCACCCCAGTTTGGACCCAGCCATATGCAAATCAGTCTTGACCCTGTTCCTTGTGGGAACAGTCCAGCCCGAACTGCCAAGCCAGGTCCTCCCTGGACCGGAAACAAGCATCCTGGGACCGGTTTCAGGGCATCACCCTTCTTCAGCCAGGCTAGCTTGAATCCAGTGGTGTAGTGAGCACGGGACCCACGTCTGGGCATACCCTTCCCACTTAGGGCGACAAATGCAAAAGAAACAATTGATGGACGGAATGCTGGACAATGCAAACATTCACCCCCAGTCACAAAGATCTGGGTTAAATCCATCATTCTTTTGCTCACCACACCACCCCAGTTTGGACCCAGCCATATGCAAATCAGTCTTGACCCTGTTCCTTGTGGGAACAGTCCAGCCCGAACTGCCAAGCCAGGTCCTCCCTGGACCGGAAACCAATGGCAAAGGTAGTGCCATCCAAAGGTGATACATCACCACCATTCATTGTGACGCATCATTGTACCCTGATTATTTGCTCGTTACTATGTGTCAACCAGGCATTCACCCCTACACACACAATATCCTGTGCAATTACACAGGAATGGCATACATTTCAGTACATACAAGTTTATCACTCTCTGACAGACCATATTATGTACATGTGTATGTATTTGGGATTTCTATTACGCAAGCTTAGACAAAAGGCAGCGTAGCACTGTACAAGGTCAAAGAAACAAAAGTCAAAGAGTCATAGAAGAGGTAGCTGATTTGCAGACTGTTAATGCATTGTGATGTAGGTGCATCTTCAACTCTTTCCTAAATTGAAGGAGCCTTGGTGCAGTCCTTATGTATACATGAATGTTGTTCAAGATTATGGGTACATAGAATGGAAAAGCCTGCTGTTTTGCTTTTTCATTTTTTATACTTCTTAGTCTGCAGTCTGATCTTGGTTCAGCTGTGGGTGTGCCGAGAACCACCAGAGATGTTGAGCTTGTCTGCAATATAAGCGGGGGTGCTGGTCATGATAGCTTGCAAATTATGCAGCTGCCTTTAAACATATTGAAGACCAGCAAGGAAGGCAATATAGGTCCATCAGTGACCATATTTCTTCAGGCCTTAGAAGAGACATGCTGTTACATTTAAGATCCCTTAATGGCTGTTAGTGGGGAGTCTGGGAAGCTGTAGACCAGGCCAGGGTGTAACCTCTGTCCAGATACAAGATGAGAATGCTTGAACGGAAGCTCTGAAGTCGCTTTCTGGAAGTAATGGTTTCACTTTCTTTAGAAGACAGAGTTGGCACCAGGCTGTCTTTCTTTTTTTTTGGCAATGAGTACCTAGAGGGTGAGGTTGATGTCCAAGGAGTCTCCAAGTGACTTGATGTTCTGTGAAAGTTGAGATTCGAAGCCATCAAGGTTCATGTCATTCAGCCAGGTTTGTACTGTTTCCTGCTTGTTGTTCTTGACAAGTAATAGGGATTCTGTTGTGGCTGGGTTGAGCTTCAGGTAGGTGATGTAAATCCAGGTCTGGATGATATGCGAGCAGTGTTTGAGGTGCTGGATGTCTAAAACAGAGGAGTCTGTATCTTGATATTATCTGCGGGTATGTACATGTTAATGCCCATTAGTGCACAGATTCCTCCATCCACTGAAAAGAGAATCTCACTACACATTATGCAATACATATGTTCAAAGGGAACACCAAGGATTTACTCCAGTTTATCTTGAATTCAGAATCTATGAAATCTAATAATCCTACACAGTAACAGAAAGAGGTTAAACCCAGAATCTCTTATATATAGCAGGATGTCATCCGTGGGCAGCAAGATCACTATCAGTTTCCCTGCAAATCACAAGCACCTCTTAGAGGGATGTCCCTGTATGATACGTGCCTGCAGTTCTGTCTTGTAGTTCCTATAAAACCTATATAGGATCTGCGCATTTAGACCACATTCACTGTAGGATTGGTGTCAGACTGATTCTAGACACCCCCACCGGGTATGTTAGCCTGTATACCAGCTAGATCACAGTGTCACTAGAAACCCCTCTTACCAAGGAGAGAATAGTTCTTGGCAACTATCGAACATGACAACCCTGATCTCTCAGGACCGTGGAAACAGTGCAATACTTTTCGCTCAGTCACTCGTTCTTACTTCGTTTCAAAGAGATACACAGAATAAACGATATGGACGTCTTTCAATAAACATTTACTGAACAGTCGTCATTCTAGTGTAAAATAGGTGTGCTGAAACAACCACTAGACAAAAACAGATATAAATGATTAGAAGCACTAGGAAAGTAAAAGGATGGTAAATTTCTACCATTATGCTAAAATCATGAATACAGGCAGGTATATAAAATACATGACAGTAAAATGCGTACTCCTATGATGCAATCCTAACTAGATGTACCTAAGTGTACCTAGCATGGGTGTAGGTGTCAAGCCAAGAATCCCTCTAGGATGAAGTCAACCCCATTACCTGAAGTGAGAGACTGTGGGACCCCGTCTTGGTCTCGAGTTGGACACCCCGCAAGGGATGTTGGACCACTGCGAGCTGGAGTATCTGCATGCAGGAGCCTCAGCGTCTCACGTCAGTGTGTCGGCATGGAAGTCCTAGTTCTCCTCTTCCTATCTCAGCAAGATGTGATGTTTATATACCCAGAGGTGTCCCCAGGGGTTCTACCTTGCTGTGCCATTGTCGGACTTAGGATGACGTTGGGAATGTACTTTATACATAGTTATTATGCAGGAGATGGTAGTCCTGCGGAGTTTCCAAGAATCCTCATTCATAATGTATGAGGCTTTTACTAGGGAAAATCCTGCGTTCTGTGTGCAGTGTTGTATCTAGGTAAAAGGTCAGTCCCTAAGAACCGTTATGTGTGTAATGTAGGGAAGAATATAGGTGAAAGGTTAGGATGTTAGCCGAGCCTATATTGGGGTACCTATTTGGGATATAACACCCACTCCTCATCCAACTGTACGACATAATTAAATTCTAACGTACTACTAGGCTGTCTAGGCACTGGTATGCAAACACTTACAGTAAAAACAATAGTTTTGCAAAACAAAATGGTAAAAAACTTAAAAAAATGCTAAAAACTAAAATTGTCACTCAAGCAATAGCTCTAATGTGTCCGTATATATAGTTCGAACAACTACAAGCATTGGAAAGCCATGCAGGTCATAAGGTGTCAATTGTTTTGGAGTTCCAATTTGAGTTCGTTTAAAAAGGGCGAATTTTTCCCAGCACACGACGAGCCAAATGTTTATGTGTCCTGGCTGGAAGACGCAACATTGCTGTTGCCTGCCTTCGCAGACGACGATCCCTGTAACACCTCGCAGATTACGTTAATGGAACACAGATGATCTTCTGTACTGCCTGCAGCCTATGCTCGGGCGGCCTGTGCGCCATCCAAGGCCTGGGTGTTAGTGGAGGAGCCGGTATCCATTCCAACAGGAGCAGAGACTTCCTGTGGTGGCTCCAAGAATGCCATCAACATGGGAATACGCTGGGGACACTGCAGAACATAGGCCGTTATCGGGTCCAGCAAAGCATCAACGTCCGGTTGCGCAACTAATGAAAGTGTCAGACAGAGATCCAACACGCATTTTTCTCTGCAGAACAGGCAAGACACAGTCCATCCAGACTGGTCTAAATGACAGGAACCAAGAGGCGCTTAGTTCCCGTAGGCGAGGTGTGCCCAGATGTTGTACCATGCGGTCATGGTATTTACGCTCCAGGAGTGCTTTTTCCATCTCCTTGGTGACTGGGACGTCCATTGCGTAGCAGAAAAATTACAATCAGGATACCTGCTATTAGAAACCGGATCAGCAGAAGTCATCCAAAAATGCTTCCAAATATGGAGAGTATAAAGTTTGGTATAACTCCGAGGACCGTCTGAAAGGTGCTTAACAGTCCCGAACCTATGGTCTTAAATAGGTGGACTATACCGGTCGTATCAGACATGTTAAAGATACGATTTACCATTTCTGTGAAATGGAAGGGGCAGTTTGTACGTATGAGTGCCTGTATCTCATCCGAGGACCTTGCGATCTGGAGATCAAAAGTCTCCCGGGCGGAGGTTAAGGACACGGTTTTCTGTAGAAGCATGGCTTTCATTCTGCTCAGAGTATCAAACTGTATAAAGGAAACATTCAACGAAGGCCATAGCAGCGCCTCCCTGACTATGTGTGTTGGTGGAAACAATACTTGCATACAGCAAGTACCCTGGAGCTCACGGTGACTAGATATGCGATGCCCGGAAGCATCCCACAACAACCTTGATCGTTCAGCATCAAGTAACTCCCATTCGAAAGTAGCTTGAATACCGGAGTTATCATGGCTGCTGGGGTACCTCTCAAGTGACAGGATAGGTCGCCACCGAACCATTACAGGCCCCGGGTAGCATGATATCCTGGCATATGAGAGATCCACTTAAAGCGTTCTCGCAGTTTGTACCGTTTAGAAACACTTCTAGATCCCCACTCCTGCATCGAAATCTGTACGGTAATTCTCAAGATTCCTTGATGAATTCCCTACCCATTTCTTCATATCTGCCTGCCTCTTGTTGTTCTAGGCAATACTGAAACTGGAAAGTTGTGACCTGTAGTGTTATATGGCCATGGATTAACCACTCTGTGGATGGCGATTCTGCCACAGTAAAAGGTAACTTATCCAATTTTTGAATACGCAGCATTGTATATTTTGCTCCTCTTTGTGCCGTTGTTATCTGTTTTTGCGTCAGATTGTATGCAGAAAACAAGGTGTAGTGCTTGTAATTTTTCACAATAGGACACACCTAAACTCTGCACTCCCAAGAGGCGGCAAATGCACTGCTGCACCTTTAAATAACACACGTGAAACAGCACTCCCAAAAGACGAGGCGATGAAACAAGACCCAGCACTCTCTTAAGGCGAGGCAAGAGAACAAATTCAGGTGCATTTAAAGTGACACACACGTTTTTTAATTCAATATTTTGGAAAGGAAGGCAAAATATATCAGTTAATGCAGACTCCCAAATATCAAGTAACAAGCACAAAACCAGAATAAAATGTAGCATATATACATGTAGCAAAGAGCAAAGAGCCTTAGAAATTATATACACAAAGTAAGTAACACCTCACCGATCGTTCACTCGACATCCTTGCCAACTCAAGCTGGGGAGCCTGTTGACAGCTGGGCTTGGACTCTCGACCGGGACTCCGGTTCCGTTCGTCTTACGACCATACGTCTACTCCGTAAGTGAGCTCCCACCCTGGCTGTCAACAACCCTCAGCTTTATAGTCTCAAAAACCCACTAGAAGGTTCGAGAGTCTTCCCCTCTGCGCCAAGGAAACTTACTGGAACTGGCCAGCTTCCAGGCAAGCATTCCACGGCAGGAAGGAGTTCCCACGTTCCCTCTACATTCTCACATCTTCCAGCCTTTATCTTGACAAAGCTTACGAAAGCCTTCCAGGGTACATTAAACAATCTTGGTCTGTGCGCGCAGAAAAGCTCAAGCAAGGCGGAGTCAGAATTCAGGATGACATGAGGCCATGTCAAAGCCAATAGTAAGAACTTCATAATTCTTCCCAATGTACAACACAGTGCACATTTGTGCACCACTGCTCATAACACTGCACTTCGAGACCAAAAAGTACATTCCACACCTCTCTCTCTCTCTCATGCTTTCAAATGCACATCCCACACGTTCTGTTCTTGGCAAGCTGTTCTACTGTGACAGCTCCCACTTCAAAACTACGAGAAGAGAAACAAGGCATATGCAGGACGTCGTACAATCAGGCTAGGATCAAATAACACACTAAAGTCAATTAAAATGATGGCAGTCAAAGGTCATCACAGGGTGTCAGACCACAAGAGTGCCTCTAGCACTACATAAGGATGTACTGTTGATAAAACGGCAAGGCACGTAACCAGCGCACGATTGCAGCGTCCAGCTTAGTAGCATATTAGAACGTAGTTGTGATTGCCCGTGCTGTAATATGGACAAATCTTGTTCTAGTACATCGATAGCAGAAGACACAATGTTGCCCAGTGAATAAATCCTGGATGTTAACGTAGTCATACCATTGTCAACTACGGATAACGCCTTCTCTAGGTTAATTCTATCTATTTCTCGAAGTCTCTCCGCTGCTTCTTGTTGGGAGATTTTCCAGATTTCATTATAGCCAGCATATAAGAAACATTTCTGACGTGGCTTTCTGGGACCTAATAAAAAATCCCGTAGGCCCACATCCTCTGTTAGTAAGGATAAGTGCTGTTTCACCTGTGGTAGTGTTGAGGTTTTTAGCCAATCGAGGCATAACTTCCCAACACTGTATGATGTCACCACCCCTGGATGTTCTCTTTGTACATAGCGAGGATCTGGCCTATGGATACTGAACCCTTCGGTACCCCTGAATCTCCCTTGACATCTGTTTTTTTCTGTGGGCCAAACCAACCATCCCTTCCAATTGGGGGCTGATCTATTGTATTGTAAAATGTCATCTATTGTAGCCCCTTCTTGTGATGTAAACTTTTACTCGGTATGTGATGGTGTTGGAATCCGAGGTGTGTTCAAATCCTTGTTCTTGGCTATTCCAAGACAGGAAGTCTGTTGCACAGTATCATTCAGAAATATCATCTGCTGGAAATAAGGCAGGCTCTAAATAGCGCTTCTGTTCACTGGACTTGTCTCTAGAACCCCAGACAGATTTTAAGTCTATAGTGTCCTTCCATAGGTCGAAACCCTGTTCAGACAGTTGGGTAATGAATGAAGCAGAATAAATCTGTTTGGTGTTAGAAAGCATATTTTTCTGTGCGGGTGTAGGTGCAACCTTATAGTAATATGAGGTCGGGTCTGAAATGTTAAACCCTGAAAAATATGAAAATTTCTGTGCAAAAGTTTTCGAACTACTTTTCGGTGGTGTAGGGCAATGTTCCCATTGGTGATATGTGAAAACATTCCTAGGGGTACTGGATTTGTGTAGAAAATGATGACCACAGTGTTGATAACATCACATGGTGTTAAAGTCTGACGTGTCTTCTAACATTTCATTGCGAGAAAATGCGGCAGATTGTTCTAAATCAGACAACATTGTTTACAGTTTCAAAATCCCAATCATCGGAAAATGTACTGGAGGTAATGATATAATTTGAGGAAATTTTAAATAAATGAGGTATTTTTAAAAGTTCTGTCGGGCCAAATATATCATAATCAACCTTGTCCCATACTATACCATCAAGTATAGGAACTGCTGAAATGTTCACGTAGGACAAGTCTCTTTGTTCACGATGTGATGAAACATGAGGTTGCAGGATCAAGTTCACTTTTGATGCTGCAGAGCTTTGGGGAAGATAAGTTCCATTAATAAGTAAGCAAAAAACAGTCACTAAGCCTATCCATAAAAGAAAGAACAGTATACCAGTGATTATCCACAGCTCTAGCCAAGGTGACACCAGGTATGTCTTTTTAAGGAAAATGAAGAAGTCTTTGATTTGTTGTTGACAAGATATTGGGGCTGGCGTTGTTTCAGGTTCACTTGGATCCAAGGAAAAGGTATCGAAGTTGTTGAAATAGCCAGATGCAGTTCAATCTATCTTAGGTAGCTCAGCAGGCTTTGTTGAACTTGTAGATGGCTCTTCTTGAGGCATACTGATGTAGACATCAGTGTTAGGTCGAATTGAAATTTGTCTTTCATTTTGATTTTGTATTTCCTGTTCAAGGGGAACGAGTTCCATGGCATTGTTGCATAGTCCATCATTCCGTATAGGAGTCTCTTCGAACGTGATGAGCCTTTCCGTCTGCACTTCCTATGGTAGCGAGAGGAGGGCATCGACTACCCAGGAGACCAGGAGGCCTACTATTCAGTATCGGCCACATAGTGAGGTTTGATCAGATCAATGGAAACAAATCTCTTCTCTTTTTTTCCGGCAAGAGGCGGTAGAAGTACAGTTCTTGTTCCTTAAACGACCAGGACAGGTACAAGCTTTCTGTAGGATGGCCCAAATTATTTCTTGTCCATTATCTTTTCTCTGACCAGATCCCCAACTTTAGGAACCCAGACAGGCCTTGCCATGACTGACTTGACATCCCCAATGGCAGTCCGTTTCACCTGCACGTTGCTTAGAAGTGCTCTGGATTCATTTAGGTCATGTAAAACAGCCAAACATTTATTGATGTCAAAAGGTTTTTCATCCGCCACTTTGCCTTCACAATCGAGATCAGGTACCCACATTTTTGTCCCAAAAAGGACCTCGTAAGGAGTGACACCCCCTAGAGAACTTCTTGGCATGTTGTTAATGGCTCGCTGTACCCCATATAAATGATTGATCCAACTGCCACCCGCACCTAATACTCTTGCTGTTAAAGATTGCTTTAAGTCCCGGTTTTTCCTCTCCACAACCGAATTTCCCTCGGGATGGTAAGGAGAGGAGTATCGCAATGCAAAAACCAAACTTTCAATGGCTTCCTTGTAAGCCCTAGAGCTTAACGCGGGGCCACGTTCAGAATGTAATGTGCCAACTGCGTATGTCCCTATAAAGCCTCGCAAATCTTTGATAACAGTTTGAGCGTCAGCCGAGAGCTGAGGCCATACCCAGAGGAACCTGGAGCAGGAATCCACTGCAACCATGATGTACTTGTAAGTCCCATCAGATTGTAAGGGGCCGCAGTGGCCCAAATATACACACGCGAGTGATCCGTCTGATATTAATAAAGGTGTCTGCGCTGGATGTGCTACGGTGGACCCCTTCATCTGCTGACAGATGTCGCACTTTAAGATAAAATCTTTGGTCTGCTTTGTTAACCCTGGCCACCAGTAGCGTTGTTTCAGTAAAGAAACTGTTGCAGTAAATCCTGCGTGTGCGGAACCCAGACCCTCGTGTGCAGCTAGTATTAACTCTAATTTGCGATCCATGTTTGGTATTACTCTATCCCCCACTCCTGGAATCTGAGCAAATGGAACGTTATTTGCATCTAACTTGTAGGAGTACTTGAGTGGAAAACCTTTCGGCAATGCCTTATTGTCTTTGCGTGAAGCAATGACAGCTACCATTATCTGTCCATCTATTCTCGTTTTTAAATGAGTGATTGCAGCTACGGAAGCAGTTCGTACTGCCCCCTTCGCGGCTTCATCAGCCAATGAATTCCCTTCAACGTGAACGCCATCACATTGGTGACTCAGCGTGTGTATCACGTGAGCTCTTGGTAGTTCGTTTTTCAACTCAGCTACCTGTTCCCATAGCATTTTATGCTTCATTGTGCCACCTTTCTAGTCCTTAAACCCATTTTGTCCCCAGCAGTGAAGATATTCATTGTATGACTGGACACAGTAAAAAGAATCGCACACAATTAGTGTGGGGAATTCTCGATCCGTATTTATCAGTGCCAGTAATAGAGCTTTTTATTCTGCCAGCTGAGCCGTGCAGTCTCCTAGAGACTGTGTTTTTGTACAGCTTGGATCGAACTTCCTGTCCTGCATACGACCTTTTACAATCGCACATGCAGCACTGTATTGTTTTTTACTTCCAATGGCCGGCTGAGCAGATCCGCCAGTGTAAATTATGTATTCATACTGATCTAGAGGCATTATTTCATTTGGGAGAGGATATTCTTGTTCATATTGCAAAAATGCTTGTGTTTTCAGACTTGGGTCGTATCTGTATTCTACATCTGTTGCAGTGAGAGCATTAGCCCATTGCATCCATCTCGGATGTAAGGCTTTAGCATTTGGAACGCTTGCCTTTGTAGCAGCCTCTAAGCCTGGTACCAGAGTCACAACAATTATTTGTTTCCCCTGAGCCAGTGCTCTTTCTCTCACTACAACAGTCTGTACTGCTGTCAGAATTTTTCCTGTGGATGCGAAACGCATCTTAGCGTTCGTGTATAAGTGTGATTTGTATGCTATGGGTACGGTTTCGCCTTCATTGCATGTTAGGTAGGTGTACCCAGATTGACCCGCAACTATACTATCACCAGGTTGCAGACATTTACGCATGTCTGTAAGTGTTTAGACGCTATCATGTCAGCTTGTAGGGAACGAAGGATATCTGTGTGTTCCTGTGTCCATTGCCTAACTGAAAAATCAGGTCTTATGAGGTCATAGAAAGGTTTAACCCTCTCTACGTAATCCAAAATGTATGTTCTGCCAAAATTTAGGAACCCCAGTATGGATGGTAAATGTTTCAATGATTTTGGAGGTTGGAGCAGCGCACACTTTTCTAAAAAGTTAGCTGCCAAGCTTTTTCCTTCACTTGAAAGCTCATATCCCAAATATAGGACATGGAGGTGGGCTATTTTTGATTTTTTAAAGTTGAATTTGTAGCCCTCAGAGGCGAATCCCAAAATTATGGTGCTCACCCTGGTCAAGTGTTCCTCTAGGTCATCATCCGTCAGGTAAATTCATCTACATAGGACAATGCCTCTTCATCCAGATTCTGAAGTAACTCAGTTACCCTAGCTGAGAACAACCCCGGGCTGTACTTGTACCCCTGGGGGAGTCAACAAAATTGACGCTGGGACCCCAGCGCTGAGAATGCTGTCAAATATCTGCTCTCACGGATGCCAATCCTCAGACGTATTGAAACATGATGTAATGTTCGATTAAGGCGAGGGAGGGAGGGCTGCTTGCCAGTACCTACAAGTATTTAGGGGGGGAAGTAGGCACTCTGCCTGGTTGGGGTGTGGGTAGTTCGAAATCCACTGGCAGGGGGGCAGGGAGGGGGGAGTGTGGGAGTTGTGGGAGGGGGTCAGGGGATACAGATTTGTTTGAGTTTACAAGTCACAGAGTGTATAAAGTCATACCAGATTTCGGCCATTGATACTTGCCCTAAAGGGAGGACAGTCTTGGACCTAGCTGTTGTCTATGCGGAAAGCGGTTTGGGCAGGTGCAGGCCTGGGAGGTTGAGGCTGCGAGATATGGGAGTTGAGCCATGGGGAGACGTCGAGTGCGCCTGTTCTTTTACCCAATACATATATGACGGAGGCTAGTGTAGAGACGTCACTCTCCGTGCCCACTTGGAATGTGAATGGGATGGGGGACAAAATTAAACGAGGGGTAGTGCAGCAATATCTTAAAAGACGGGCCCCTGACCTAGTAATGCTGCAGGAGACACACTTGGTGGGTAACAAATGCAAAGCCCTCACGCGGTGGGGATATAAGCTACTGATACACGCTGAATACACTTCAGGATCCCGTGGGACAGGTATCCTGGTAAAGAAAAATCTTGCACTCACACCTACGCGCACCTGGGCGGATCCAAGGGGTAGATTTGCGGTTCTAGAGGCGCAATGGGACGGGAGGGCACTCAATGTGGTCTCGGTATACCTCCCACCGGCACTTGGTCAGGAAGCATTAGTGGACCTGGGGAAGATACTGGCTGACCTCCCCATGGGCACTCTGATCTTGGGGGGTGACTTTAACATGACAATGGATGACCGAAAGGATAGGAATCCGCAACGACCGTTGACACGACCACATACCCGCATGGCTGAGTTCACCACAGCTATGGGACTAACTGATGTCTGGCGATCGGTGCAACCAGACGAAACCCAATACACCTATTACTCTAATGCACACAAGAGCACATCCCGTATTGATTATTTTTTAACATAAATCGGCAACAATTGGCCACTTTCGGAATCCCCATGCTCTACCGAGGGGGATCTCAGACCACTCCCCGGTGTGGGTTGAACTTACATATTTTAGCCGTCAACCGCTGGCCACCACAGTCCTCAGCCCATGGCTGCTCAAAATCCCGGATATCAAAGAGGAGCTACTCACACAGGCCGTTAATTATTTCAAAGAAAACGTGGGGTCAGTGAACTCGACACAGACCATATGGGAAGCCTTCAAGGGGATACTAAAGGGACAGGCCCTGGCGTTAAAAGTGGGATATACAAAAAAAGACAGCAACAGATCACACAATTAGAGTGTGAACTCCAGCAGCTGGAGGAAGAAAGTATCAATACTCCCTCAGAGGCGGCTACGTATCGCCTGACGCTCAAGCAATCGGAATATAGGATCTTGGTGAGGGAACATATGAGGGCCAAACTCCCTCATACTCAACATAAGCTGTATGAACTGGGGCATAGGGCGGGTAAATTACTGGCATGGCTGAGAAGAGGAAACAGGGAGAGCGATGGGTGCCCAGGCTGACTCACAGGGACGGGACGCAGGTCTCGAACCCAAAAGAAATAGCGGACGCATTTGCTGACCACCTGGAAAGAATTTACACCCCCTCAACCACATATACGGCGGAGGACTCCTGCCAGCTACTATTAGATAGTAATCTGCCTACACTCTCTGATATTGACAGAGACGCTCTGGACGAGGAACTGACGGATGCTGAAATTCTAAAGGCCATAAATAATATCCAGTCAGGGAAAGCGATAGGGCCCAATGGGATACCTATAGAATTTCTGAAAACGGTCACATCCCAGGTTGCACCGCATTTGCGGGCTATGTATGATGAAAGTTATGAGAAGGGGATTCTGCCGGACGATCAGCGGCTAGCGTCGATAGTCGTTATTCGTAAGCCGGGGAAACCCGCGGACGACTGTGGCTCTTATCGGCCAATTTCTCTAATCAACGCAGAAGCGAAAATCCTTGTGAAATTGCTGGCCCTAATCTTGGTCTCGGTCATTCCGTCACTGGTCCATCCAGACCAATCGGGCTTTATGCCAGGGAGGAGTACGGCGCTAAATATTCGGCGCCTTCACAACGTGCTTGCGCACCGAGAGTTTATAGAGGAGGACGCAGTGGTACTTTCCCTCGACGCCTCAATGGCGTTCGACTCTATCGAATGGCCATATCTATTTGAAGTCCTGAAATGCCTGGGCTTCGGCCTGAAATTTCTGGGCTGGATACGACTGCTGTATACGGGCCTATGGGGCCAAGTGAGAGTAAACGACCATACGTCTCGGATATTCTCATTAAAAAGGGGCACTCGGCAGGGTTGTCCCCTGTCCCCCCTAATCTTCTCCCTGATGTTGGACCCACTAGCCTCCTGGGTGAGACGAGATGTCATGCTGAGAGGGTTGAAATGGGCGGAAGGGCATGATGACCGAATATCATTATATGCCGATGATATTCTGCTATATCTCGCCTCCCCATATAAGTCCATACATTGTGTATTAAACATATTCACAAACTTTGGGAAGTATTCGGGGTATGCGATTAACTGGAGTAAGTCGGTACTATTTGTCCTTCGAGGCCCGGTTCCCCGGCTCCCCTCAGGATGCAGGGTAGAGGTGGCCCTTGAGGGCTTTCGATACCTGGGAGTCTTCATAACTCCAGACCCGCAGCTCTTCTATGAACGTAACCTCGCCGCTCCCTTAGACAGGCTGCTTAATGATGTCAAGCACTGGAGGTCCTTGCCCCTCTCACTAGGTGGCCGCGCTGCTCTATTTAAGATGCTGGCCCTTCTACGTTTCCTTTATATCCTCCAGAACTGTCCCAATAGGGTCCCAGATGCCTATTTCTCGGGGGTAGAGAGTGAGGTCAGGACGTTACTGTGGGACGGGGGATCCCCTCTGGTAGCGATGAGTAAGCTACCTAAGGGGTGGTATGACGGGGGAATCGCACTCCCTGACATAAGACTCTACTATTGGGCATCGCAATTAATGGTGGTGAACCACTGGGTGTATCGCTCCCCCATGGATCCGGCATATCTGTTGGACAGGTACCAAATGGGTAGAGAAGGGTACTTGGGGGCGTTGTACTAGATGGCCCGGAAAGGACGGTATTTCTGCCCCAGAGCCAATACAGTTGCAATTTGGCACCAGGCGAACTCCCGTTTAGGGTGGTCGAAGATACTGACCAAAGCCACACCACTGTGGTTTACCCAACGACTTGGACTACTCTGCCATCAGCCGGGGTTTGATTAGTGGGACACCATCGTAATCTCCATCATAGGCGACTTGGCGAGGAAGGGCACAATCCTGAAATTTGGGGAATTGAGAGAGAAATACGATATGGCTCCAGGGGAGGTGTTTAGATACCTGCAGATTCGGCATGCCCTTGCGCTTCCTGACATGAGCGATATACCAGAGTCGTCCCCTCTGGAGGATCGGCTGCTGGACGGACCGCTGCTTAATAAAGCCATATCACTAACCTACAGGAAACTGTGCAACAACCTACCAGACATGTTCCATAAACTCCGAGAAAAATGGCAGATAGATCTTGGGTCCATTGACGATGACGACTGGCTAGCGGCACTAATGTCCCCGAGGGAGGCGGCCATCACCCTTCGTTTCCCACTAATACAACTCAAAATCCTGCATAGATCTTATCTCACGGGGGTTATACTGGCAAAGATGGGTTCGAGATGGGGCAAATGGAATGTTTAAATAGGTGAACTATTTGTTTCCCCATCGGTGGAAAGGGAACTGCGACGCACTGGACAGCAGTCTCTAGAAGCGCTGTGATTGCACCTAGTTTATACTCCCTATTGGTCTCAAAGTACTGTATAATCTGCCGAAATGTTGATCAAGTATTGTATGTGACTTTTAACAATGTGAAATTAATAAAAATATATAAAAAAAAAATATATATATATATATATATATATATATATCTGCTCTCAGGCGCTATATTTTGGCAGAAAAATCCATTTGAGATATCTAGTGTTGTTTTGTACTTTTTCCGCACAATGTTATTCATCAATGCGGCACTGTGTGCGTTCTGTACTGCAAATGTTTTTGTCCAAGAGTTCAGATGTCTGTAGTCTAAAACTAGACGATATGTATTGTCAGGTTTCATTACGGGAAACAAAGGTTTATTCATTGAAGAGGTGCAAGTTTCAATCACCCCCTGGTATTCAAGTTGATCTAAGATCTCCCTGACCTGTATCTTTAGCTTCTTGTTTTATTGGATACTGTCTCTGTGGAGTTAGAGTAGATTTTAGTGGTATCACTTGGTGGGTTGACTCTTCATCCCACCCAACATGGTTGCGATATAGTGCTGGAGCAAGGGCTACCGCCCACTCCCGTGCATATGTATGTTTTTAAGTATATGGGAACGAGGTCGGAAAAAGCTGCCAAAATGACCGTTTCTCCCTTTGGGCAATCCATAACAATAGCAGGCAGCCAATCTCTTTCAGCCAAAAGAATGTCTTAGCCAAAAGTTAAGTTCTTCCAAAAAAGAACTTTAATCTTCTGGGCTTGTCCCCCTCCATTTGGAGCGTTATTTCATGTAACCTATGTGGGACGCTCACCCTAGTATCAGGTATTTCCACCGTGAGATGTTCATTCAGCTTCGCTGTCATCAGAAATTCCATCAGATTCTGGCGAGCTTTTGTTACTTCGCTGCACTGTCTAGCATCGTCAGAGCCCATTCCCCGTTCAGTAATTGAGTCCTCAGTATTCTGGGCATGTCTGATCTTAAGACCTGCTACTTTCTTCTTTTTAAATTGAGGTTTTGATTTTTGTTTTTCGTCTTTCTTTGAAGTGTATTCAGGAGCGCGTTGCGTGTCTCTGGACTTTGTACGCTCTTCTTGTCTGTGTACTGAACGTCCTTCCCTCTCAGAGTTTTTCGATGAACCCTGAAAGGAACGAGAGGAACGTGTATCAGTGTCCTGATACCCGTCAGGTTTTCTAATGATATCTCTATTCCTAAGGTTATACCTCCTTTCCGAGGGCTCCTGTTGAGGAGACCTACCTCTGGATTGAGATCTATTCTCTCTATTCTTTTGTTGTTTGTTATTATCCCATTTCTTCTTTGAAGAAGCAGGTGTTTGCTTGGTGTTATCTTTTTCGGGACCACCCATCAGTTGAGGTTTTACTGCTCTAGCTCCCAAACTATCTCTACCTAATTCTGCACAAGCGGTTTCAATAATTTTAGGTAATTCGTGTTCCTGTTGTAAAGGAGTGAACTCCCTCAGGCGCTGGCGTATTGCCACCGCTGCTGCCTCCCCTTTAATGTTTGCTAATATTATAGCTGATACCTGGGCAAAATTACCTAGTAATTTCATCCCTAAGTTTAGAGCAGGTTCTGCTTCATACTCGTTCTGTATTTGTCTTAATACATCTGGTATTACTGCTAATGACGGGATACCATGCATCCTGGTATATACGGCAGCGAAGACTGTACCCCCAAGTGATACAATCCTCTATCTGGGGAGTTATCCCCATGGGTAAGCAGATTGTTAACATTCTGTGTTTTTCTTGTGGGCTGGTGTGTGGAAATACTGCCTCTAGCTGTGTTATTTTTTGAGCTACCCAGAATGGCATTTGTTCACGTTTAGTGGGCATCTTACACATGACTGCGTGTACCGTTTGTGGTATTATTTTAGTTGTGGATGTTTGGATTGGTCCTGTTGGTATAGCCGTGGCTGGCTGAAGTGTGAGTGTTCTCATCACAAACTGTCATGTTTTTGTAAAGTCTTATTAGTTCTTTATGAAGTGTAGGTAAGTCTCCTACTGGCATTGTATCAATGTCAGGATGTGGTGTATAGGCCGCTAGTACTGGCCATGTTGCTCCGTCTCTTCCGAGCGGACCGAGTCTTACTTTATCTCTTGTATGGGGAAGGGCGCCTTTAAGCCAGTTTATATGCTCCTGGAAGGTGGGCGGAGCTTCAATGTCCTCATATGGACAGTATTCGTTCGGTATATCATCCTCCAAATAATAATGGAATGTGTTTGTTTGTGCATCTGCTTGTGGGAATTTCACCCATGAATAGAATACCTCTGTTCTACATGATTCGTGTGCCTCAATCATGAAGGTTACTGGCCCACCTCTAGCTGATAAACCATATGCTGCTAGTTCTAGGGTGATGGCATTTCTAACATTCTCAGGAATTTGTATTGCATCCGCATCTTCCTCATCTTGGACTGTCATATGTAGTGCACGCACAACATCTTCCTACTCAGTCATTGTTCTTAGTAAGAAGAGTTTTTCAAGGGAACTTTGAGAAGGTTTTATGCACAATAGGAACAATGTGTCCTTCAAGCTTGATTAACCAACAGCCAATACATAGGACTTGCCTACTCAGCTGCAGCGGATTTTTGTTCCCTCCCACTCCAGACGTCTCTGGGGAAATGTGAGTAGGGGTCTCTGAGAATAGCACGACTGAACTACTCAGATTTTTATTCTTTTTAACTGTTTTTATTTATTATTTGAAAAAACAACCAAATCATCAGCAGGTATATCTCACATAGCACCAGTGTGATACAATAGGTGACAATCAGAATTGGTAAGAATACATAGTTCGCATTGTAGCAATTCTTCTCCATAAATCCCCTGTCCCACTCCCCCCCTGTTGAATGTGTCTCATACCCCTCAACTATTCGTGGGCTCTGAAGTATTAAGTCCATCATCTTCATGTCTCCGTATGGTGAGTTGTATTGTGTCTGTTTCCTCTTCCTCCATCTCTAAATTGTAATCGCTTACCCGTGGCTGCCAGACTTTTCTAAACTTCTTAGGGCACCTTCTTGCTTTATATACCGTTTTTTCTGCCCCCATGTACATATCCATACCAGCCTGCCACTCTTTCATGCTGGGGAGTTCTGCTCTCCCCCAGTACCTGCCTACGTCTCGCTTTGCCACTATAAGTCCTAAATTACTTAGTAAGAGTTTGTATCTGGGCATGTCGATGTCTGTGTGTATGCCTAGGAGAACATACTTCGGATCTATTGGAATTTGTGTTTCTAGTATGTTATTCAGTTCTTGTATTATCCGTGCCCAGTATCTACGTATTAGTTGGCATTCCCATAGGGTATGTACATAAGAGCCTCACTCCGTTTTACAGCGCAGGCAGTCTAGCGTCTCTGATCTGCCCTTCGCATGGAGTCTCAACCTGTCATAATGTACCCTGTGCAGTATTTTAAACTGGATCAGTCGTAGCCTAAGCTTGATCGCCACCTCTCTGGGGTGCATCAAAGCCACCTCCCAGTCTATATCTTCCAGAGTGTCTGTAATTTCTTCCCATTTGCTTCTAAGTGTTAGTAAGTTGCCAGGCATATTGTTTATCAGGTTCTTGTATGTGCAAGAGACTGCTTTTCGGGTATCTCCTCTTGTAGCAACCGGCCTTCTAATGGAGCATATTCAGGAATATCTATGATGTCGGGTTTTTGCGTTCTCCAAGCGTGTTGAAACTGGATGTATTTATAATGCTGTTTATCTGGCAGGCTGTATTCAGCCTGGAGATCTGCAAAGGTTATCAAGTCACCTTGCCTTATTATGTCTCCCAGTGTTGTAATCCCGATTGTGTCCCATCCTTTAAACCCCCGCAGCTTCGCTAGTTCTGGTAGTCGCTTCCCTTCCCATAGGGGTGTGGACCTAGTTAATCTTTTCCCCCATTTCATCTGCCGTTCCGCCTCCTTCCACGCCTCAATCGCCCTCCGTGTTGCTGGCAACAGGCCCCGCACTCCATGGCCCCCATATATGTAGTGTAGGTAAGAGTGTCTTCGGAATTGGAGTCTCTCTAGGGCGTATGTGGGATGGTCCCTGGGCGCATGCCCCCATTCGTTAATTACTGTGAGGTGCGCCACTCTATAGTATGCCCTGATATCCGGTAGCGCGATTCCCCCATTGTACTGGCTGCGTTGCAGTGTTTGTAGTGCTCCTCGGGGGTGGCCTCCGTCCCATAGTAGTGTGCGCACTTCGTCATTTACCGCCCAAAAAACCGCTTCTGGAATTTTGTAGTATGTGTTTTGGAGGATGTAGAGTAGCTTAGGTAGCGTTATCATTTTATACATGGCCGCCCTCCCGAGTAGTGGCAAGGGGAGGCGCCGCCACCTAACTACATCCTCGCGAAATTCCGCTAGGACTCGCTGGATGTTATGAGCGAGGCAGTCTGTCAGTAAGTATTTAAAGCCATCTGCTGCAATGGGAAGATGTACCGGTATATAATATGTGTCTACGGAGCCACCGATTGGGTATAGGTTTGACTTCCCCCAATTAATGTTGTACCCCGCCTGTCTACCATATTCTTTAACTAAGTTAAAGACTTTGGGCAGACTCTCCTTCGTCTCTCCATCCATCCTATCTCCATCCTTTCTCCCTCCTACACCTTTACCCCACCCCCTTTCCCTTTTAAGCTCCATTTATTTCATCTTCCGACGCTCTTGAAATGTTTTCTTGTAACTGATGTAACTTGTAACTGATGTAATTTTGTGGAACCTTATGTAAAGCGCTCTGATACCTCCGGGTCTAGCCAGCACTATATAAAACTCAAATAAATAAAAATAAAAAATAAAAATAAAGTTAAATATGAGGGGGAGTGTCATGTCAGGGCTGGATATGTAGAGTAAAATATCATCTGCATAAAGGGAGATTCGTTCATCCATCAACTGTCCCTCGGCATCTTGGAATCCCTTTATGCCTGGGTGTGTTCTAATTAAGCATGCCAATGGTTCTAGAACAAGTGCAAAAAGCAGGGGGGATAGCGGGAAACCCTGCCTAGTCCCTCGTTGAATGGAAAAGTCAGCTGATTTGACTCCGTTAACCCGGACTCTTGCTCTGGGGTTTGTGCACAGTATATCACCCCATGACCGGAAGTTACGTCCGAAACCAAGTTTTAGAAGCACTTGTCTCATGAATGGCCAGTGGACAGTATCAAAGGCCTTCTCGGCGTTAAGCGACAGAAGCATCTGGGAAGTAGCTCTCCCCTTCGCCGTATCTAACCAGTTTGCTAGTCTGTGGAGATTGAGGCGTGTGGCTCGTTTCGGCATAAAGCCCGACTGGTCCCTATGAATCAGTGATGTAATAATCGTCAATAGTCGTGTAGCAAGGATGGAAGCTAAAATCTTAGTTTCAATATTTAAAAGCGAGATTGGGCGGTAGGAACCACAATCCTCTGGGGGTTTGCCTGGTTTTGGTATGACCACCACTGTGGCCTGACAAAGATCTGGTGGTAGTGTTCCCTCTTCCCTTGCCGCTAGGAACATATTCAGTAGACGGGGAGCCAGTAAGCTATAGTTTTGTTTAAAAAATTCCGCTGGCAGCCCGTTCGGGCCTGGGGTTTTTCCTGATTTTTGTTTAGTCATGGCGGCTTGTACTTCCTCTAGGGTTAGCTCCGCCTCTAGGGCTTCCTTGTCTTCTTGCCGCAGAGTGAGCATGACTAGGTCACTGAGGTAGTCTCTTATGTGGTCCTCGTCTACTATTGGCTTGGCCTCTTAGAGGTTAGTATAGTAGCGCGCGAATGCTCCCACTTTTGCGTGTGCTGTTGTATGCCGCGTCTCTGCTTCTACTATCTGACTTACCCAGTTTGCCTCTCTTTCCTTCCGGCTTAACCAAGCTAGGAGTTTTCCCGCTCTATCCCCCGACTCATACAGTCTGTGTTGTGTGGCCTGAATTTGAGATCGGACTTCTCCGTCTACCAGAGCCCGAAGCTCCCCACGCGTGACCTATAGGTGCCTAAGCAGGGCTACCTCATTGTCTGAGGTGATACTACCTTCCAATTCTAAGAGTTTGCCTTCTAGGTTTTCTATTTGTAACGTTTCTCCCCTCCGTTTCTGTGCTATTGTGTCTTGTAGTCTACCTCGTAGGACTGCCTTATAGGCCTCCCAGAGGGTGGCTTCTGAGGACACTGAGCCCTCGTTCTCCTGAAAGAATAACTTAGTCTCTGCTCTAATTACACCCGTTACTGCTTTATCGCGGAGCTCCCATGCATTCAGCCTCCAATCTGGGCGCTGTCTGCGTTCCCCTCCCCACTTTCAATCTCAGCGGTGATGCCGCTTGCAAGGTATTCTACTTCATCTACTGTCCGAATCTCCCCTGACGGGGCGAAGAGGAAGTCAATCATAGAAAAAGTCTTATGTGCCCCTGAAAAATAAGAATAACTGCGATCCAGTGAGTGGTGTCGGCGCCAAAGGTCCGTCAATGCCAGTGATCTCACAAATTCTGCTAGTGGGGTAGGCACCCGAGTTCCAGCAGGTGTACGAGACCTATCTAAGTTTGGGTTCACAACATCATTTAAGTCTCCTACAATAATATGAGTTGGGGATCCTGAATCCAGTAGTATCTTGGCGACTGCGCCAAGTGTTTGGGGTTGTAATCGTGGTGGGGCATAGACACTAACAAGGGTAATCTCTCGCCGTCCCCATGTTCCTTGGACTGCAGCGTAGGTCCCGTTGGGGTCCACCCAAACCCTGGTTATGTGAAACGGTTGGGTTTTCCTAATGAGGATCAATCAATCAAGCATTTGTAGAGCGCGCTACTCACCCGTGAGGGTCTCAAGGCACTAGAGGGGGTGGGGGATGAAGCAGCTACTGATCGAACAGCCAGGTCTTGAGGAGTCTCCTGAAGGTCAGCAGGTCCTGGGTCTGTCGCAGGTGGATGGGGAGGGTGTTCCATGTCTTGGCGGCGAGGTGGGAGAATGATCTACCGCCGGTGGTCGTTCGGCGGATGCGTGGGACGGTGGCAAGGGCGAGGTCAGCGGAGCGGAAGCTGGCGGTTCGGGGTGTAGAAGGTGAGTCGTTCGTTGAGGTATGCTGGTTGTGGAGTGCTTTGTGAGCGTGGGTGAGGAGCTTGAAGGTGATCCTCTTGTTGACCGGTAGCCAGTGCAGGTCTCTCAGGTGGGCGGTGATATGGCTGTGTCAAGGGATTCCAAGAATGAGGCTTGCGGAGGCGTTTTGTATGCGTTGGAGTCTTTTCTGGAGTTTGGCCGTGGTTCCTGCGTAGAGGGCGTTGCCGTAGTCCAGCCTGCTGCTGACGAGGGCTTGGGTGACCGTCCTTCTGGTTTCGGTGGGGATCCATCTGTAGATCTTGCGGAGCATGCGGAGGGTGTTGAAGCAGGAGGAAGAGACAGCGTTGACTTGCTGGGTCATAGAGAGCGTTGAGTCCAGGATGAACCCCAGGTTGCGTGCGTGGTTGGTGGGTGTCGGGGCAACTCCTAGCGTGGCCGGCCACCAGGAGTCATCCCATGCGGAGGGGGTGGAGCCGAGGATGAGGACCTCCGTCTTGTCAGAGTTCAGTTTCAGACGGCTGGTCTTCATCCACTCTGCGACGGCCTTCATTCCCTCGTGGAGGTTGGATTTGGCGGTGGCCGGGTCCTTGGTGAGGGAGAGGATCAGCTGGGTGTCGTCGGCGTATGAGATGATGTTGAGGTGGTGCACTCGGACGATGTTGGCGAGTGGTGCCATGTAGATGTTGAAGAGGGTCGGGCTGAAGGATGATCCTTGGGGTACGCCGCAGGTGATTGTGGTGGCTTCGGATCGGAAAGGGGGGAGGCGGACTCTCTGGGATCTGCCGGTGAGGAAGGAGAGTGATCCAGTTCAGGGTTTTGTCACAGACCCCTGCGTCGTGGAGGCGTGTGCGCAGGGTGTGGTGGCAGACGGTGTCGAAGGCGGCCGAGAGGTCCAGGAGGATGAGAGCCGCTGTTTCGCCATTGTCCAGCAGGGTCCTGATGTCGTCGGTGGCGGCGATGAGGGCGGTTTCGGTGCTGTGATTGCTGCGGAAACCGGATTGGGAGGAGTCCAGGATGTTGTTCTTCTCTAGGAAGTGGGTCAGTTGTCTGTTGGCGGTTTTCTCAATGACTTTTGCCGGGAACGGGAGCAGGGAGATGGGACGAAAGTTCTTGAGGTCCTTTGGGTCCGCCTTGGGTTTCTCGAGTAGGGCGTTGATCTCGGCGTGTTTCCAGCTCTCCGGGAAGGTGGCGGTCTCGAAGGAGCTGTTGATGATCTTTCGGAGTTGAGGTGCGATGATGGAGCTTGCTTTGTTGAAGATGTGGTGGGGGCAGGGGTCGGAAGGTGAGCAGGAGTGGATGGTGTTCATGATTTTGGTGGTGTCTTCGTCGTTGATTCTTCATCAGAGGCTACTCTCCTCCTTCGGTATGGGGTCCCCATCTGTGGGGTCTAGGCTCCCACCTTGGTGGCGTCTCCCTGGTTCGTGTCTCATTGCTATTCGCCTCTGGCCGTAGCCTAGGATGTTCTTCTATCCACGCCCAGGTGTCTTCTGGGGTTTGGAAGAATTGGGTTAAGCCTTGAAAGATAACTTTGAGCTTGGCTGGAAAGAGGAGCATGTATTGAATTTGCATGGCTCTAAGTTTAACCTTTACTGAGTTGAAGGTTCACCGCATCTTCTGCACCTCTCTAGAATAGTCAGGGAAGATCATCATTTTTGTGTTGGCCAGTTTGAGTACTCCCACTCTCCGCGATTCCCTGAGTATTGTGTCCCGGTCCTGGTAGTTTAGAAATTTTGCTATCAGCAGGCACGGGGGGGCCCCCGGCGGAGGTCTCACATTTGGCATCCTCTGTGCCCGTTCAACGATGAAACAGGTGGAAAATGTTACCCCCGGGAGAACGTCCCGCAGCCACGTCATTAGGAAGGTTATCTGGTAGGAGCTCTCCTGCCCTTCTGGTATCCCAATAAAGCGGAGGTTGTTTCTCCTGGCTCTGTTTTCTGCGTCGTCGACCTTCCAAACCACCTCTCTCATGTTTGCCTGAAGCTCTTTGATGTCGGATTGAAATTTGTGCGTTGTGTCTTTCACTTCCGAAATGCGGGTTTCTGCTCGGGTTACTCGGTCCGCGATGTTGCGTACATCTAGCCTCAGGAGAGACACCTCCGATCTTATCGCCGCCTTTTTATCTTCTATGGCCTCTCTCGAGGTGTGGATTGCTTGGAGGATGGCCGCGGTGTCCAGAGGGCCAATGGCCTCCCCTTCCGGCTCGGTCTGTGGTGGGAGCACTTTTGTGTATTTATCCATCTTCCCCTGTTTTTGCGTTTTGGGTTCCTTATCTCTCACCATTATTGGATCCGGCCACAGTAGATTGTCTTCCATATGTCCACGAATTACAGTTTCACGTAGTTGGTCTGGGGTCTTCTTTAGGAGAACGATCAGCACAGAATGGAATTCCTGCAGTTTTGGACGTTGCACTGGGGGGACTCGCTCGGTTCGTTACGGAGGCTGGGTTTTATAGGATGTCACTGACGTGCATCTATCTACCGTGGATGTACACCAGCCTTCGCCCTGTCCAACAGTCTCGGACAACTGTGTCTTCCGGCCACTTCTCATGCACTGCGTCCCGCTCACCCAAAGACGCACCTGGGTGTTATCTATTCAGTCTGTGTCTGGCGAGTCCCTCAGCACCATGGTCGCCAAGGAGATGGTACAGTTGGGCCACACCTCGCACCGCTAATATCCACAGAGTCGGGGCTTCTTCAGTGGTCTGGTCGTAGGCCGCCCCCCAACACCAGTCTGTGCTTCTTATTTGTTTCAGAAATGCCCCATCTGCTTCCACCCTCTCGCTGCGGGAAGGTGTGTCAGATCCGCTGATCTCCCCTTATAAAAAGAAAGGCAGTCTTAAGGCCAGGAGGCAGGTGAGGTTCCAAGCAACCTTTAGTTGTTCCACTGCCTAAAGTGCTCACTGTGCAGCTTTCAGATTATCTATGCCTCTTTCTCTCCCCCGGACTCAGAAGGGCAGCCTGTTGGGTGCAGATGCCTCCACTCTGTCCACAGTAAGGCGCCCCTGGGTGAAGCACATGGTAGTTTCAGCGGGCAGGTTTATCGTGGCCACTATTCTCCTATCCGCTTCCTTAGGCTTCCCAGCTAGTCGCCTGCAGCATCGGGGCGGCGTCCGCCTCCCACTCGCCCAAGCGCAGTCCCTCTCACCTGCACTAGGTCTGGGCTCTCTGTTTCTCTGCTACTCCTCTGGGGATTCGCTCTCTGCCCACTTCCTACATGTGGATCGTCAGCCTTGTGGTCAGGGACCCCTCTTCAGCCTCGGGCAGCCCCTCTGGACACCCTCCCCCCTCAAGGAGAGTTCGCTGTGGCACACACGCTCGTCTGTGACGGGGGACGATATCCCACAGCCCCCCTCGCCGCTCCGCCGGCTCTCAGCACATGCCGGCACTAGCGTGTTGTATGGCAGCGAGTTTAAAGAGTTTCTACAGTCCGGCGAACTGGAGTCTTATGGCCGGACCCTGGGTATGCGCACAGGCCTTTCCCCTTGGGTTATCAGGGCCTGGCGGCCATCTTAATGCTTCCAAGATGCGTCATCACCGGGACCTCACGCATAGCCCGGGTACAGCCGGGGGAGGCACTTGATTCTGCCTTCCTGCGATGGGGGGGAGGGGGGAACGTCACTCACCCGCCGCCTCGCTAGTCAATTTGGCCCCGTTCTTCCTATTCTGGCCGCACACGGCCCCTCGTTTGTCTCCGATGCAGGATCCCGGAGCCTCCCCAACGGTGTCGCAGGCTCCCAGGTTATCGCCTGCGCCGGTTCACTGCAGGTCTTAAGCTGTGGGCGGCTTCTGCTCTTCAGCACGCAGGCAGCCTACCGCAGGTCTCCGGGCGGCAGTCCCGGGTTGGGGTTACGTTGCTATCGGGTCCCGTCAGACATCTTAGCAGCCATGGCTCGTATCCGCTCGGATGTATCTTTCCACAGTCTTTTCACACTAGCCTCTACTGAAATGGCCCCAGCCGCGTGTCTGGGGTGCCAGGAGTGTGTAGCGCCCGAAATGGGCCATGGATGGTGGCTCAAAGAGCAGGATTGATGTCAGGATCAGTGTCGGGCGGCAAGAGCTCCGGCAGATGCGGCTAGTCGGCCATGCTGCTGGCCAGGCCCCCCTGAACTACTCAGATTTGACCGTTAAATAAGTACCCAACCAACGTTGGCGGCGCCATGTCGTGTAGTTCCTATAAAACCTATATAGGATCTGCGCGCTTAGACCACATACACTGTAGGATTGGTGTCAGACTGATTCTAGACACCCCCACCGGGTATGTTAGCCTGCATACCAGCAAGCTCACAGTGCCACTAGAAACCCCTCTTTCCAAGGAGAGAATAGTTCTTGGCAACTATCAAACATGACAACCCTGATCTCTCTGGACCGTGGAAACAGTGCAATACTTTTCGCTCAGTCACTCGTGCTTACTTCGTTTCAGAGAGATACACAGAATAAACAATATGGACGTCTTTCAATAAACATTTATTAAACAGTCGTCATTCTAGTGTAAAATAGGTGTGCTGAAACAACCACTAGACAGAAACAGATATAAATGATTAGAAGCACTAGGAAAGTAAAAGGATTATAGATTCCTACCATTATGCTAAAATCATGAATACAGGCAGGTATATAAAATACATGACAGTAAAATGCATACTCCTACGATGCAATCCTAACTAGATGTACCTAAGTGTACCTAGCATGGGTGTAGGTGTTAAGCCAAGAATCCCTCTAGGATAAAGTCAACCCCATTACCTGAAGTGAGAGACTGTGGGACCCCGTCTTAGTCTCGAGTTGGACACCCCGCAAGGGATGTTAAACCACTGCAAGCTGGAGTATCTGCATGCAGGAGCCTCAGCGTCTCGTGTCAGTGTGTCGGCATGGAAGTCCTAGTTTTCCTCTTCCTGTCTCAGCAAGATGTGATGTTTATATACCCAGAGGTGTCCCCAGGGGTTCTACCTTGCTGTGCCATTGTCGGACTTAGGATGACGTCGGGAATGAACTTTATACATAGTTATTATGCAGGAGATGGTAGTCCTGCTGAGTTTCCAAGAATCCTCATGCATAATGAAGGAGGCTTTTACTAGGGAAAATCCCGCGTTCTGTGCGCAGTGTTGTATCTAGGTAAAAGGTCAGTCCCTAAGAACCGTTATGTGTGTAATGTAGGGAAGAATATAGGTGAAAGGTTAGGATGTTACCTGAGCCTATATTGGGGTACCTATATGGAATATAACAGTTCAGTCGTCAACGTGTACAGACACAGGTACCGCGGACAATCTTGGCATCCCTTCTGATGTTGAGAGGCTGGGATAAGATCCCAATTATCTGGACTCTACAGAAAGGATCCACATAAAGCAAGAAGCAGGGCAACAATAGTTCCCATTCCCATTATCTTCAGCACTCCCTACATGTACCACAGATCAAGTGATTCAAATGCTTTCTCTGCATCTAGAAAGACAGCAGCAACCTTGATCTCTGGGTGCAGTTGATTCAAAGCAGTGAAAAAATACAGATCATACAACGTAATTGACTGAGAATGAAACCCTTATGGTCATGGAATTGACCTAACCTCAGTTAGTAATAACTTACTTCCTCCAACCCCTAACATGACTCATCTGGATGACCTCACTGAGCACTATATACATGCCATGACAAATATATTCGACACAGTTGCTCCGAAGTAACTCAAGAGGATACTGGTCAAACAGTCCAAACCCTGGTTCAATGGCTCCCTCAACAAGGAACAACACAAACTAAGGCTCATGAAGAGATCATGGAGAGGGAGTAGCACACAATGATTTACCAGTAAATGACTTCTGGAAAAACAAGTATGCATCACTATGTATTGTAATTCCACTTCTGTAACGCGTTGTTGATATATATATAGTGTTCTTAATGTGTTACTTTGTACATGTTTGGATAATGTCTCAGATACTCCTGAACTGTTATGCAATATATGAAAAGAAAAAATAAGAAAAGACCAATAAAGATATTTAAACAAAAAAATGAAGAGATCATGGCGAAACTCTCTTTCCCTAACAAACCTCAAACAGTTGAGGGCAAGACGTTCTTACAATAAACATATCCGCAGCTCGAAAGCTGAACACTTTAGGTTTCAGCTTGACAATGTCAAAAACAGACTTAAAAAACTATTTGAAATTATAAAACAACAAGGTAACCACTCAACCGACCAACAATCTGCTCCCAAGATATCACTCCTCAGTGATGAGGACTTCTCCGCAAACTTTATCGAAAAGTCCAGAAAGATTGAACTCGAACTGCAACTCGCATCACAAAATGGGCATCATCTGACCCAGCCCATTAAACGGACATATGCAAAAAGAACAATTGATGGACAGAATGCAGAACAATGTCATACATTCACCCCAGTACAGAGATCTGGGCCTAAATCCATCGTTTGTTTTGCTCACCATGCCATTCCAGTTGGACCCAGCCATATGCAAATCAGTCTTGACCCTGTGCCCAATGGGAACAGTCCAGCCCGAACTGCCAGGCCAGGTCGTCCCTGGACTGGAAACATGCATCCTAGGACCGGTTTCGGGGTTTCACCCCTCATCAGCCAGGATAGCTGGACTCCAGTGGCATGGAGAGCACGGGACCCACGTCTGGGCATACCCGTCCCACTCGGGGTGACAAATGCAAAAAGAACAATTGATGGACAGAATGCAGAAAAATGTCATACGTTCACCCCAGTACAGAGATCTGGGCCTAAATCCATCGTTTTTTTGCTCACCATGCCATTCCAGTTGGACCCAGCCATATGCAAATCAGTCTTGACCCTGAGCCCAATGGGAACAGTCCAGCCCGAACTGCCAGGCCAGGTCCTCCCTGGACTGGAAACATGCATCCTAGGACCGGTTTCGTGGTTTCAACCCTCATCAGCCAGGATAGCTTGACACCAGTGGCATGGAGAGCACGGGACCCACGTCTGGGCATACCCGTCCCACTCGGGGTGACAAATGCAAAAAGAACAATTGATGGACAGAATGCAGAACAATGTCATACATTCACCCCAGTACAGAGATTTGGGCCTAAATCCATTGTTTTTTTGCTCACCATGCCATTCCAGTTTGGACCCAGCCATATGCAAATCAGTCTTTGCATTAAACAGACATGGCAAACCTCAGAGAGTGCTCCAACCTCCAGAGCCATAGATCATACTCCAAAAAATAGTGCATCATGGAATAACTTTAGACTACCTGAGGATGGCGAGCTACGGAAAATTATAATGTCATTAAAACCCTCTAATCATTTCTATGATCCTTTGCCTGACAAATTCTTCAAAGAGCTTAGATTTGCCATTCTCCCACTCTGGTCCTTGATTATCCATGAATCTCTCTTACAGGGTAGGATTCCGGACTGCCTAAAGATAGGACAAGTCACACCCATTCCAAAAAAGCCTAATGAAGACCTATCTGATCATAACAATTTCCGTCCAATTTCCAATATCCCGACTCTAGCTACACTTCTTGAGAAATGCGTACACTTACAACTGTGCAATCGCATCGAAAAGTTTCAGCTGCTTGACCAATACCAATCTGGTTTTAGAGCAGGGCATAGTACTGAAACGGCTCTAACCCACATTGTTGATGACGCCTTCAGACTACTTGACCAGAATGATCCATGCCTACTTATTCTTCTTGATCTATCCTATGCGTTTGACACGTCAAACACGAAAACCTGATTGATCTCCTGGAAAAAAGGATGGGGCTAGAAGGCCGGTCTTAAATTGGTTTGCCTCGTTCCTACATAATAGAACGCAAAGAATAAAAGTGAACCATTCCCTCGCTAACAGTACACCAGTTTCAATTGGAGTGCCTCAAGGCTCCACACTCTCGCCTACGCTTTTCAACTTGTTAATGGAACTCCTCACAGAAATTCTGAAACGTTCAAATATACAATACGCTAATGACACTCGACTTTATATGAAAATGGTCTCACTGGAAGACATCAAAACTCTGAACTGTGTTCTTCTGAAAACTCAACAATGGTTAACCCACAATCACCTTATGCTGAATACTCTCACGACCAAATTCCTCCCGTTTGCCCTGCCCAACCACTCATCACCCATTCAAGGATGGCTCAAACAACTTACGGCTCTGAAGTGCGGCCGCAAGTTGTTGAATCCACAAGATCTTTAGGCATAACGCTGGACAAATGCCTGAATATGCAAGACCACATCAGTGCAACAACTAGGGGAGCCAACCACCATCTCAACACACTTTGGAAAATCAAGCCGTTCCTGCCTCCTGTGGACTTTCACCTAGCAGTCTAGTCCCTAGTTATCTCCCGTTTGGAATATGGAATTGTGACCTTGGCTGGGTTGCCCAAAGCTAGACTGCACCCCCCTTAGGGCCACTCTGAATTCTGCTGCCAGACTCATTACGGGCTCACGAAAACATGATCACATCATACCTGACCTAATCCAGCTCAACTGTCTATCACTCAAAGATCAGATTTGTTTCATGATTGCCTGCTTGACACACAAACTGTTCATTATAACACCCCGCTTACTTGGTAAAAAAGCTGGAACTTTCTGGTATGAATCAGGCCCTAAGAAGCTCCAGCACTCTCCTGCTGAAACCTCACAAATTCAAAAAGAAAAGAACCTACAACTGCACCTTGTCTGGTCTTGCCCCAAGAATTTGGAATGCTCTTCCTCCCGATATCCGTTGTAACCCTTAAACCTTTTTGTTCAAAATACAAGTCAAAGGGCTACTCGTGAATAAACAGCTGCAACAATCGAGCTGAAGACAACAGGGGTATCTCATTCTTTGAGGCAATTTTTTTGATGCAATTTTTGTTCACGTTACATGCTCCACATGTTTGGTTTGTTATGTTATACAATATTTGTAAAGCGCAGCTTTCACTCAGAGGAGCATCATGGCGCTAAGCGGAGCCCTAGTATACGCACACAGCCATAACTAGGAAATCAGATGAGTGAACGGGGGCATTAAAGATCCAGGTGTTCAGGGCTTACCTGAAGATAGTCTCTGTTTGCATGACTAGATGACTAGGTTTGCTCTTTCTGTAGCTGTGATGGTTAACTACAAATGCGTATTTTGTTTGCTTTTTACTGACCAATCTTATCTTCTTTATGTTGTACAGCGCTCCGATACCCTTACTGGTCATGTTCGCGCTATATAAAACCTTTAAAATAAATAAATAGACCAGTCTCCGCATGTACGGTATGACTTGATTGGCAAAAATCTTGGCCAAAATCTTAATATTGGCATCGAGAAGTCGTAACAGCCTGTAAGACACACAAGAAGATAGTGACTTGCCTGGTTTCAACAGAGTTATAATAAAAGCTTCCCCGAGAGATGAAAAGAGACTTTCATACCTCTTCAGACTTTTTAAGTGTATGAAGGATAAAAAAAATAAATCAATATATTTTTTGTAAAAGTCCACCTTCAGGCTGTCTAGTCCTGGCGCTCGCCTGCTGCGCATGTCTTTGACAGCCCTCTTATCAGACCCCGCTCTGGGCAGTTGAGGGGGGAGGGGGTGCCAAGGACTGATGGGGTCTACTGGGCCCTAACTGTGGTGGTTGAGGTAATTTGCCACTATTGTACTGGGAGTCTTTTTTACTATGGCTAAACCAAGTGAGCCAAGTACAACACTCACACACCAAAACTTAATACCATATAATCCAAATAATTCAATAGAAAACACATGCAAGGTTGCTAAATTATGTTAAGCAGTGAGCCACTACACCCCCTTCTTCCCAATATAGTTGAGAACCTGTATCTACAATCCCCAATCTGTTTAGGGAATACAATGCGCAGATGTCTCAAATAATCTCACGGGTCAAATTTGCAGCTCCATTCAATATCTCTATAACCCTTCAACAAAAGACTTAGCATTCACAGCATACTTGTCCTCTATAGTTTTAGACTCTTGGCCCATGCAGGCTGAGCCCCATGTATTAATTGCTGGCTATTGTAGCAGATCGAGCTGTGCGATGGATGTTGTCTGGGCTCCCGTCCGCACAGCAGTAGATCCTCTCCTGCGGGGACCACAAAAGCAGCCTCACTTCAGATAAAGTTTACTGGGTGATGGGTGAGGCACATCTGTGGAACAGCACTTGTCTTTGGTGTCAGCAGCCCTCCAGACTGGCTGCAAACAGGTGTTCTGGTTTGGCAGGTGGGGCCTCTAGTGTTGTCTTTCTGGCAATTACAAACTTTGGGGTGATCAGGCCTTCCCGCTTCAGCAACGACATGGCTTTCTCTCAGCATCAACAACGGTAGCACCAATATCTTATGACTATGGCAAACTGCGAGGCTACACAGGATACTTGTTCTGGTAAAGTCCTATGTAGGTCACACAGAAATACACAGGGCAACCGCAGGGAACCAATCTATAACACAGGTTACTCTCAGCTTTGCTCTCAGGGCAAGTTAGCTCTCACTGGGTAAACAAAAGCAATGTAATGGCTATACTATAAGGTTTGCACATCAAAAGGCGGTCAAAGTGAGGGGATGTAGCACTCTGCAGCTGCAAAGACTGTCCCTGTAGTTGGTGCTCTCTTGCTTCCATCACCCTGCCATCACGGGGGAAAAGGTCTGTTCTGGAGCAGAGTCCAAGCCCGGTGAACTTATGAAAAGAAGGTACCGAAGCACACAATTGAGTCCCAACAATTCTGATAAACACACAGTCCAATGATGTATCAGCAGTAGAGGTAAGCAAAGGTTTTTTAATCTTCACGTTTTTCTCCAAGTCTTCGTATTAAGTACAACACATCTATGAAACTGCAGCCAACGTGTTTCGTCTATAAGACTTTTTCAAGGCAGCAGAACCATGGTATACATGAAAAGCTCACGCTACTGTGAGTTTGGAAGACAACAAGGAAAGACCAAGAAACCTCTATCAACTAGTGATAAAGTCGAAAATGCCAAACAAAGATGGCTCACCCGTGAGGGAAGACAAAGAGATACACAAGTGTGAAGAATAGAAATTCTCCCAAGACAGTTTCAGGAAAGAGAGAGCACCTGGCAAGAGATTCACGCTGTATCCACAGCGTGAGATGTGCGGATTGTGATGTGGTGCCAGTGTACACCAAAAAGGAATGGAGCCTAAGATATGGCTCTAAGAAATGTAGGAGCCTGAAGCGACCATGTGACAATTGAAACCAAGATCATATGTGTATCCCTGGAAAATGCCAGGCCATCCTGTGTGATATGCATCTGTGAATCCATGTGAAATCCTACGTCTGTGTAGTACTCAGTACGCAAATAAAGCAAAAGTCTGAGGAAAAATAAACAATAGCCCATCAAGGAAGAATGAAAATACGTAGCTGTGTGAGCTAGGATACCAACACAGGAAAACCAGAAGGGAGAAGACAAGACGCCGGAGAAAAAACAAAAGGAGAAAGAGGGGGTAACCTGATTCACAGAGGAGATGTACAGGGTTCTGATATGCATTGCGATGATGTTTCTGTTGTTAACCTATCTGACTACAACCTCAGTCTGACCAAATAAAAACTTGAGCAAAGGATTGGGCTTCTGGATTTACATGTGAATTGTTTTAAATAAATTTTTAAACTGAAATTGCATAAATTCTTCCAGTGGAAGGAGATGCATCAGTCCCTTTCACACACTTACACAACAGATTATAACATGACAATCCAAAACATACAGGACATCCAGGTATTACTGTCCTTAGAACATACACAAGATACTACTCCTTCGATCTCACACATCATGGGGGATCTGAATATTGGTTGCCATCTGTATAAGGTAACAGGGCTAAAACAAAGTCTGCTAAAAGTGTGTAAAATAAAAAACTAAAAGGAGAACCAAAGAGGGCCCAAAAGGGCTTCACCACAGCCTCCCCTTGGCCGTGAAAAGACTCGACTTCTATATAAAAACTAGTCATAAAATAAAGCTTATAATGAACAGATTCTTTCTCAACGCAAGTAACGTAAAATGTCATTTAAAAAAATGTATATAAGAAGATTAACGATAAAATCAATTTATAAAAACAATTGTCGAACTAAAAAATCTCAGGAGGCTCCCAAAATGTAATCCATACTTTGTGTCATGGGAATCCAAGAAGGATTCATGTTCCACAGACGATATGTCCACATTGGCTGTGTTATTAGTTCCAAACAACACACATGATCTTCACGCCCAGTCATCACTGAAGACATGTTATCCTGCAGTGCATCTGCATTAGAAGAGCCGGAATCCATATCGGAAGAAGATGGCTCATAGAAAGCATTCCGAAGCAATGGCAAGTTAATGGGAAAATTCCCAAAATTGGTCCTCATTGTAAGGATTAGCAGATCCATGTCTATTGAATGTGCCAATTGCATTGCAAGTCAGATGTCGAGTGCACACTCGAAAGGGCACCACAGAAAGTGGAAAACAGCTTGCACACAGGTATACCACACAGCTTAAAATGTTATGAACCAGTCACAGTTCAGTTCTTGAAACTCAAAAAAACTGCATCGTGCAGTTCATGACAGTTGGATGTGCGGTAGATCCATCACAGTTTGGCCTCGAGGTGGAACATCCATTGCAGATCAGTAAAAATAAAACCAAAATACCACAGGTCAGGAATAACACAAGTGGTATGCCTCCAAAATCACTAGAAAATATGGAAAGAATAAAAAACGGAATCACTCCAAATATTGTCTGAAACATGCGGACGCAACTGCTTTAAAGAAATGTACCACACCAGCTGTGTTGGAAGCATTAAATATGTACTGCACAAGTTCACCAAAATGGTGAGGAAATGTTGTGCACAGTAGGGATTGTATTTCCGAGGACGACCTTGCTACTTGTAAGTTTCTCGGGCAGATGTTAGTGCTGAGTCCTTCTGAAACAATAAGTCCTTAAGTCTGCTCACTTCGTCAAAGTTCACCTTCAATGTTGGAAAGGAAGGCCACAAGCTTACTCCCGAAACCAAGTGCTTTTGGGGGGGTAGTTGGGGGGGAGGGGGGGGTGAGAATAGCACAAAATTGCAACATGGATCTATCTGAGAGACTGAAACCACATATGGGACACCTGCTCTCATCCCACAGCATCTTTGATCATTCAACATCAAATAACTTTCATTAGAAAGTAACCTAATGACTGGACAATTCTAAGAAGCTGGTTCTTCCTTTAGGTAACATGTCAAATTGGCCATCGAAACATTACTCGTCTGTGAAGTGTCACCTCTTTGCAAATGTGTGAGTAGCCGATCAAAGATTCACATTAGTTTCCACTAATGAACACCTTTCATTCCCCACTAACACACTTGTAATGAAAGGGCAATGACCATACTTCGTGGATAAAACTCTCTCCTAAAAATTAATATCTACCTGTAGGAAAATGTTTCATGCAAGATGTGAAGTGAAACGTGGATACTGATAATGAGATTACCACATGTATCACCCATACTGCTGACGGTGTTGAGGATACTGTGAGAGGCAACTGTTCTAATTTCTCAATGTTTTATATTGTGTATACAGTGTCTTCCTTAGTCGTTAATTCTTGCCTACGTGTCAAATTAAAAGGCAAAAATAGCTCGGTTAGATTCAAATATTTCAAGGGGGCAAGAGGCAAGATTTTAAGACCTGTAGTGTCCAGCTCAATTGCATAATCAGCCTAAGGTGACACTGCCCATGGTGTTGCTCAGATATGAATTTACCTTAAAGAAATTAAAAGACAAGCGGTATTGGGTAAAACAGGAACAAGTTAGTTTAATTAAACGCAGCGGCGGGGAGAGCCTCGACAGAATGCGTCCGAGGAAAGTCTTGTGATGTACAAAGTTTTGGCTGGTTTTATACACATCTTATGAAGTACCATAAAACGATTTCTGCATTCTTAAAAGGCATTACAGTCATAGAGTAACAAGTTGGTCATCTGATAAGGATACAGATGGCTCTTGACCTCGGGGAGAGCTAGTGTGGGCCAGTGTGTATGTGTCCAGATGTCTGGCATGAGGAACGAGTGATCACTACGTGTGGTGTGCATGTCGTGTCCTGATTGGCTGAGTGTTTCTATCTACATGTGGCATCTAGCTTTGTGGTATTTTTCGGGATCGCGAGCCTTTGGCCAAACGTGTTTTATTGGGGTCAATTGCTGGGGATCTGTTTGTGGCTCAACTATCTATCGGTCGAATCGATCAAGGTATTCCCTGGGCATGCGTTTATCTTTGGATTAAGAGGGACTCCAACTGTGACCTGTTATTCAATAGACATGGGTGCGGGTCGCAGGGCCTGTCTGACCACGTATCTCTGACTCAGGGTTGATAGGGAGGTCACCTTGGGTAAATCCGACGGCAATGGTACGAGTTCACTGGAACTCCTAAAAATAATATGGCAGTCACTGGTGTCATTTTTAATGACATTCTCAATAGCTTATGTACAGTGGTTAGAGAATACATTGGTATTGCTTTTACCGATATTGACATAATTATGCATTCCTAGATCATGACATACATTGACATCCCTTTTACTGGTAACATTGTCGTTTGTACATGGATTATGGCATACATTGACATTGCTACTGCAGGCATCATCACTGCTGTGCAGGCATAGTTTATGACATACATTGACATTGTATTTCTGAGCATTGACATTGTCACAATGGCACATGTTAGGGCATACGCTGGCATTGCATTTATTGGTATTGCCGTTGTCTGGCCTGCACACATCATTATGGTACTCATTGACATCATATTTACCCATTCCAACATCAATATAAAGACATGCCATTTTGTTAATGTCAACAGCAGACAATACAATGTTATTCAAATTGTAAATAAGATCTGACAACGTACTCATGCTGTTAGCAACAACAGCAAGTGCTTTTTCTAAATTTGCTTGTTCGAATTGCCTTAAACGCAAAGCAGCTTCCATTTGAGACACTTTACATATCTCATTATAGGTAGCATAAATAAATCTTTTAGAACGCGGAGACCTAGGACCCAACAAGAAATCTTGCAGGTCCATGTCTTCAGATAGGAGATAAAGATGTTATTTTACTGCAGACAAAGTGGAATGTTGCAACCATTGCTGGCACAAGTTTCCTACGGAATAGGTGGTAATTAACCCTGAGTGTTGGAACTGGATGTAACAAGGGTCTGGTCTGCTAGCCTTGAAACCCTGTATTGGGTTCAAAACCATGCTTAACAACCCTTTGTTGCCACTGGTCACAATAACCACCTGTCAGGTCCTGAAAGTGTTGAGTTGATGTACCATGTCACACCATGCTATTGAGCTGTTCCTCAGTGTAATTTAATAAGTATTTCCAATTATCAAAGCGAACAATTGAAAAACTAATAGGCAAACTCATTTTTTAAAATTTTGGCTAGACCCAGGCAAGTGGTCTAATTCCATGTACTTGCCATTCTTTTGTACACCATACAGATTTTAAATCAATGGTGCCTTTCCAATAATCATAGGTACTTAGGACAAGCTGGGAAATAAATAAATCAGAGCACATCAATTTAGTGTCTGTAAGCATATTTTTCTTTGTCTGTGAAAGGGTAAGTTTAAAATAAAAGGAAACTGGATCTAAAGCATTATGCCCAGAAAACTATATTATTTTGTCCATGTATGTTTTGCAGCTACCCACTGGGGGAGTAGGGCAATGTTCTCATTATGTAAAATTAAAAACTGTGCGTGGAACACTAGCTCTGTGTATATAGTGATATGCATATTGATGACAACAATACATTTCTTCATAGTTAGCAGAATTTAAGTACAAATCTTCACTTTCATATACAGTACAATATTCAAGCTCTGAGAGCATTGAGTCAACTGTTCTTACATGACAGTCATCAGAAACAAACCCAGTGGTGTTCACATCACCCATTGCAACCTTAACACGCAAGGCATCGGCAGTGTCTCAGTAGGACCGATAATATCATATGGGACCTTATCCTAAAGAATCCTTCAAGTACTGGAAAAGTTTAAATGTTCACAAGGAACAGGTCTTGTCGCACTTTGTGTGAAGACTAATGAGATTTCAGCACCTCCACTACCAGTTCTACAGCAGTGCTTTCTGGGAGATTGTGTCCATTTATTAGCAAGAAGACAACAATCACAAATCCAATCCAAAGAAACAAGAAAAATATTGAGATGGCAATACATATATAACGCCATGGAGGAATCAGATAAGTGTGTTTAAACCAAAGAAGAAAGTCATGTACACCATGTAGTGAAGCGTGAGAAGAGTCAGAAGAAAAGTCATCAACATCGACAAAGTAACCAGAAGCAGTCTGTTGAAAAACAGGAGCTGCAATAGGCAGAAGAGGACAGGTAAAAACCTCCAAGGGTGGTTCATCATAAACAACTGTGTTGTTAGAATTAGCAGAAGTAAGCTGTATACTCACAACTGTTATGTGGCTTGTATTTGTAGCAGTAAAGGGAATCAACAATAGTTTATTCTCTGCCATCCCTAGCCGGGGAGAAACAACATTGGTGTTGCTTAAAACTTGTAGAGGGAGTTTCTGCAGGGTAGTGAGAGGGGTAAGTAAACTACCCAGGTATCCTTGTGGCCTACTGTGTAGTATCAGCCACATGATGTAATTTAACTTCATCAATGGAGACCAGTCATTTGTCTTTACAACCAGCACGCAGTGGCCAAATCACTGTTTTTGTAGTGGACTGGCACTGGTGTACGGTATGATGGGTCAAATTCCTTCTTTACTGCAATCTACTGTCAAACTAGATCCTCAACATTTGGAATCCAGCCGGAAGGTGTTGGTTGCTCCTTTACTCCATTAGTGGCAGGCTTTTTAGAAAGGTCATTAGACCGTTCGTCCCGAAAGTCTTGACATTTTTGTAAAACAGCGAAATATTCAAAAGGTGTATCTGCCACCACTGCGCCTGTATAGTCAAGATGTGAATGTACATCTGGATGCCAAACAAGACCTCGTACAGGGTCTAGACACCCAAAGAACATCTAGGCAGATTATTTAATGCTCTCTGGACACCATGCAAGCAATGTACCCAACCACAATCTGAACCTAATACTCTAGGTGTTAAGGATTGCTTTAAGTCACGTTGTTCCCTCTCCACTGTCGAATTTACCTCAGGATGATATGGAGGGTAGTAATCCACAGCCACAACCAGAGTTCCCATAGTATCCCTGTAAGCCTTAGGGGTAAAAGCAGGGCCCTGGTCTGAGTGGAATGCAGCAGATGAAGACTTGCAAATCTTTAATAGCAGTGACAGCGTCAGTCGATCGTTGTGGCCACACCCATAGGAATCTGGAGCACGAATCTACAGCAGGTAGAATAAATTTAAAAGCACCATCCCAAACTAGAGGACTGCAATGGTCTAGATGCACGCATTGGAGAGGTTTTCTAGAAACTAAGAGGGGTGTCTGCGGTAGGGGCGCAATAGGGGAGCTCTTTATTTGTTGGCAGATGTCACAGCTAAGGACATACTGTTTAGCCTGTTTAGCCTGTTTGTATAGACTATGCCACCAATAGCATTTTTGCAATAGTGAAATTGTGGCCGTCACACCAGCAAGGGCAGCTGCTACACCCTCATGGGCTGCCATGATTAACTCTAGCTGCGGTATTGGTAGGGTATCACATGATCACCCACCCCAGAGATAGTAGCAAAAGAAATATTTTGGGCACTTAAGTGGTAGGAATATTTCGCTGGATATTTTTTTAGGTAATGGGGTGCTATTGCATGAAACATTGACAGCAGCCATGATATCTTCATCCCTCCTCATGTGAGAACGAGTAATCACAGCTATAGTTGCAGTCTTAACTGAAGATTTGGCAGCTTCACCTGCCAATGAATGCCCTACAACGTGTATTCCAACACGCAGGTGACTCAATGTGTGTATCACATAAGCCTGTGGCAAACTGTTGTTAAGTTGTACCACCTTTCCCCAAAGCAATTTGTGCTTTATAGTACTACCCTCCGAGTCCCTGAATCCATTCAGACACCAGTATTGTACGTTTTCATTGAAAGACTGGACACAGTAATACGAATTACACACTATGAATGTGGGGAATTCAGTATCCGTATTCTTCAGTACCAGTGTCAATGCTTTTAGTTCAGCCAATTGTGCAGTGCATTCCCCTAGGAACTGCCAAAATGTTTTTGGTGATGGAACTCTCCATCCACCATGACAGTGTACTGTGGCAGAAGCCGATAAATATTGGTGTTTTGTACCTATAGCAGGTTGGGTTGAACCATCAGTGTATATGATGTGTTTGTACTGATCAAGAGGCAGAATGTTACTGGGCATGGGGTATTCATGCGCATATTGGAGAAATTCTTGAGTTTGTAAAGTAGGGTCAAAAAACGTAGTCTACGTCAGTAGCCATCAGGTAAGTGGCCCACTGTATCCATCGAGGATGTAAGACTTTCACGTTAGGAACGCTGGCCTTTGTAACAGCCTCTAAGGCTGGGACAAGAGTAACAATGTTTCCCAAGAACCGGAGGTCCTTCCTTAAATGGAGCGGTCTGAACAGCAGTGAGTATTTTTCAGTGGATAAGAAACGCATTTCTGCATTGGAATTTAGATGCAATTAATTTCAATCGGCAACGTGTCACCTTCATTGAATGTGACGTAAGTAAAGCAACAGCACCCGCAACGATACGGATGGCCAAATTTGTTTTGTTTATACGTGTATGTAAGCGTCTTGATGCTAGCATGTCAGTCTTAAGTGAGCTGAGCATTTGTGTATGTTCTGATGTCCAATGTGTATACTAGAAAAATCAGGGTGAACTAAATAGAATAAAGGTTTTATGCGTTGTGCATAATCTGGTATGTATGTTCTGCCAAAGTTAAAGAAAGCTAACAAGGATTGCGATTTTTTTGTGTGTTTCATCCTTGAAAAGAGCACATTTCTCTAAAAAAAAATGCGGCGCCACGCTCATGCCCTTATTTAATAGCTTGTATCCTAAGAAAAGGACACTGAGAAAAGCAATTTTTGTTTACTTAAAATTGAATTTTTAGCCATGTGCAGCAAATCCCAATACAACTACTTTGGCTAAATATGTTTTTAAGTCATTGACCGCCAGATATATGTCATCAAAGGACAATGCTTCTGCATCAAAATCTTGCAGAATTGACTTTACTTGGGCAACAAACAGACCTGGAATGTTCTTATACCCTTGAAGCAATGAGTAAAAGGGACATTAAGAGCCCGACGCTGAGAACGCCGTTAAGTCTCTGCTTTTAGCCGCTATGTTTTGGCAGAAAAAAACTTTGGAAATATCCAAGGCTGTTCTGTATTTTTTTTTTATGGACAATGTAGTTCATTAGAGCTGTACAGTGTGAGTTTTGTATTGCAAATGTGCGTGTATGACTGATTAAATGTCTGTAGCCTAAGACTATGAGGTAGGAATGATCTGGTTTTTCTTCCGGAAATAAGAGATTATTCATTGGAGATACGCAGGTTAAATAATTCCCTGGTACTCAACTTGTGAGAGAATCGGTGACCTAGAGTGGGAGAAGACTGTGGACAAGAAAGAATTTGGGCCATCCTACAGAGCACTTGTACCTGTCCTAGCTGTTGAAGCTACAAGAACAGTAATTGAACTGCCCTTGCTGGTAACAAACACACAAGAGATTTGTGTCTACAGATCTCATCAACCACACCATGTGGCTGGTTTTACACAGTAGGCCACAAGGGCTCCTGGTTAGTTACCTGCCTCCTCTCACTACCTTACAGGAAATCCTGTTATAAGCTTTATCCAACACTAAAGGTTCTTCTCCCCAGCTGGGGATATCCGACACTGCATTTGCTACTTCCAGTCACCCCTACCAACACCACACAATCACTGTGTGCGAATTCACAGATTTCAACAACACAAACAAACAACAAAGTTGCTTATTACACCCCACCATTGGAGGTAAATACTAGTTCTACACAGCTCAATGAGCCCCCTACATTTGCACAACCTGCCTCAGGCTATTTTGTCGACATTGATGACTTTTCTTCGGGTTCGTCAGACACACCAACGCATGTGACTCATGCATTTTTAATTTGGCTCAAAAAGACATATTTTAGTCCTCCTTGGATTTACATTTGGATTTCCATTTCATTGCTTTTCTTTTTCCTTTGGATTGTTTTTGTGACAGTCTTCTTTTTGCCTCTGAATGGACACTATCTCCCACAACAATCTACTGTTGCACTGGTAACCGATATTTTGAGGCCTCATTCTTCATCACATAAAGTGCGAGGCGACCTTACCCTTGTGAACATTTCAGTGGTTCACATAATTGATGGAATTGTTTGGGATAAGGTAGCCTATAATATATTTGGACCGACAGAGACATTGTATATTCCATATGTGTTTAAAATTTTTCTTAGTGAAGTAATCACTCCTGGCAGCATCTCTAATTATGCTTAAATGTTCTGTTTTCACCATTCCGCACACCATTTCTTACATAAAGCAAGTATTCCATGTGTGGTATTTAATTACACACAATAGGAACACTGCTCTACACCATCAGTGGGTAGCTCCAAGACATCTGCACAGAAGTTTTCATATCGTTCTAGTCACAACCCCGTAGACCCACTATTACTATAAACATCTCCCTTCCCCGGCAAAGTAGAGCATGCCTTATGCCAAGACAAATGATTTTCCTGAATAAAACTGTGCAAAAAACATTCTGTCTTGGCCTATACAAGATAAAGTATATGAACATCCAAATATTCCCACATTTGCACGTTTTGCGAATTGGCAGCAAGTCACAAACGACACGGAGGAAGAATTCAACAACATGCTTAAGAATGGTACATAAAATTCTTCGCATTCCAGTCCAGAGGGTTGGCTAGTATGGCCATTAAAAACTAATGGAAGTCCTGCACATCTTTTTCAATAATACGAAGGGGTCCAGGATAAACAGGCCAGATCCACATTACACACAGACACAACAATGGTATGACTTCATTATTCACTAGGATTTATTCTTTCAGTAATATTTTGTCATCTGCTATTGACATCATACAGAGCAACATGTCCCATACAACATGGACAAACATAGCTTAGATCTATCGTGCTTTCTGAGCTGGACTTTTGCAAACTTTGCGAAATGGTCATGTTCTATGGAAGAATTTAAACACCACAAATCTATTTTTACCATACAATTTGACAAAAGAACAGAAAACCATGGCATGTAAACATGCAACATACACAACACTACACATAGAAAAACTGGACAAAATACTATTCACTGTAGCAGAGACACAATCAGCTGATAGGATAATACATGGATTTAGTTCTCTGCTAATTTAAACCTTTTACCTAAAGAACTGCTTGCAACACTATCAAGTAGGCAGATATGAAGTGCCAGGGGAGAGATTTGTACATGAGGTATGGGTCCTAACTCTCACTTACAGGTGTAGAAACGGGGGTACTAAGGTTTTCCTCAGCGGTACAGACTGCAAAAACACTTTAGGCCATTCTTCAGTTTGCTGGGAAGAAAAACTTCATGGAGCATGTAATGCATCCAAGGCAAACTTGTCCTGTCATTTGAAGGGTTCTCCAGCTGCTGTAATTCGTTCGGCTTTGATGTTGAAGGACCAAGGTTGTTGTGGGATGAAACCGGGAGTGCCCTATGTGGTGAAAGTTTCTCAGGTTGTGACCTGTTGTACACAAGTGATTTTTCCACCTGCCTGTACAGTTAGGGAAGCAACAATTTGGCCTTCAATTTCTATTTCAAATGTGAACTTTGATAGTTTAAGCAGATTGAAAACCTTATTGTCCATCTGCAAAGGAGACGTTTGATCTTCAAGTTGCAAGAAATTCTTCTGAGATCTAGTCGCTACTACACATCAACCTCCATCATCATTTTGGAGAACTTGTGCACCACATGTTTAACACCTCAAAATGCCTCAGCTCCTGGCTATTTGGAAACTGGCTCTTCCTCTGTGGAGGCACTACTGACTGTTTTTCAACTTCTATAAAGTCGTCAGTTGCTTTCGCATACAGAAATTCTAGAAGATTCTAGCGAACTATCACTGCCAACGTCTTTTTCTGAAGAAGACTTCTCAACATGTGTGGGATATTTTGTAGAAATTCCTGCAACCACCTTTTTTTGAATTGGGGTTTTTGTTGCGGACGTTTCTCTTCCTTTTAAATGCTGACATCAAACGAGCATTGAGTCCTTTTTCGGTTTCACATACTCTTTTTGTCTGCACTCAGACCGCCACCCCCCCCCCCTCTCTCTGATCGTCTGTTAGATGAATCCTGAAAGGAACAAGAAGGACATGCATCAGTACACTGATACCTATCAGGCTGTTTAATGTTATCACGGTTACGTAAATTGTAACAGGACTCTGGTTACGGAGATCCACACATAGATTTAGTTTTTTCTTTATTTTTTGTTTGTCCCATTGTTTTTTAGAAGACTCTGGTGCTTGCTTGGTATTGTCTTTCTCAGAACTACCTTTAAGCTGTGGCTTATTTGGTCTGGCTCTCAAATTATCCAAACCGATAGATGTATAGGTATCCACAATCATTTTTGGTAATTCGCGCTACTGGTCCGCTACTGCAACCTGGGCGAGATGCTGGCGTATCGCCAAAGCTGCTGCTTCCCCTTTAATGTTACTTAATATAATTGAGGGTACTGTAGCAAAATTGCCAATTAATTTCATCCCCAAATCCAGGAAAGGGACCACCCCGTATTCATTTTGAATTTGCCTTAGCACTTACAGTAAAACCGCAAGTTACTGTGTACCATGTGTTATGGTATATATTGCAGCAAAAACTGCACCCCAAGTGCCATAGTCATCAATGGTGGGAACCATCCCAAGTGATAAGCAAATTGTGAGAATTCTATGTTTATCATGGTGTCCCGTACGGGGAAACACTGCTTCAAGCGGATGTCTTTTTGTGCAATCCAGAACGGAATTTCCTCCCATCTGGTGGGAACCTTTCTCACAATAGCATTAATAGTTACAAGACTAATTGCAGGTGCAGCTAACTGTGGCGTTAGACAGTTAGAACAGCACTCACTGGGGCAGTCGTTATTGTACGCATAAAAAACTGCGTTAGACATCAATATAGTCTAACTTAACCAGTAAAAAGAGGGCGCAGATCACCCGCATTAATTGGTCCGAAATTTGGATATGGTGTGTAGCTGGCTAGTGCTGGCCATGCAGCCCCGTCATTGCTGAGGGGAACCAGTCGTATGTTGTTTAATGTATGCGCTAGGGCACCTTGGAACCAATTTTGATGTTCCTAAAATGTTAATGGTATTTCTCAATCATTACAAGGTCAGCATTGGCCTGGTAATGGAGCTTCATCCCAATAGTGAAATGTTTGTGTATTAGCATTTTTTGCTAGAAAAGTGACCCAGAAGTAGAATACTTCAGTTCTATAAGCACCGTGGGCCTCAACCACGAAGGAAACAAGTCCACCCCCATTTTGTAGCTCATGTAACGTTAAATGTGCTGAAGCCGCAGACAAGACAAACTCTCCAGGACAAATAGCAAGGCAACAAGCAGGAGAAAACAGGCACAAACTAGAGAAGGTGGTAAATCCACAGTCCAGTGAGTGAGCAATCTAGCAACCCCTATTTTGTAGCCCATGTAATGTTATATATGCTGAAGCCGCAGTTGCAATTGTGATGCAACTGAACTCTAATGGAATCACGTTTCATAGGTTTAAACAGGAAGTGATGCAATTTAGGAAGTGGTTCGGTCATCTTGGAATGAGAATGAATAATCTTAATCATTTAATCAATAAAATAGGCAAAATCTATTTTCAAGGCTACTGAAAAAATATACTACTACTTTATTCACAATCCCAATTATAAGGCATGGTGCAAGCAAGTCCTGATTATATTATACTCTCCTGGATGCGGTGTTACTGACACAGCAACATGCTGAGAGGAAATTGCTCTAGAATGGCTTTCGCATGCTCGGCCGAGCCGATGCCCACCAGAAACAAAAATGGCACTCAAGGATGCCACCGCGTACCAAGAACCCATCATGCCGGCACATGAGTCGGGCAGGAGGAATGGAGCCGGAGCCCAACGGCACTTGTAAGGTAAGGGTAAACCTTTACAAGCACTCTTCTAAGAGTTAATTTTTTTATTTTTACCCTTCTTCCATTCGAACCATTACCTATTCGGAGGTGAGTAATCAAGGTTGTTGCAAACTGTTTTATACATTCATCTTTTTTTGTATAGGCTGCCACCTGCATTTCTCCTGCTTTCAGCCAGAGGTCATCAATCAATCAATCAGGGAATTGTAAGCGCGCTACTCACCCGTGAGGGTCTCAAGGCGCTGAAGGGGGGGGTTCCGCAGATCTGTTTAGCCGAAGAGCCAGGTCTTGAGGGTCTTCCTGAAGGTGTTCAGGGAGGGCGCACGTCTGATGTCTGCCGGTAGCTCGTTCCAGGTCTTGGCTGCAATGTGAGAGAAGGATCTTCTGCCTGCTCTGGCTCTGTGGATGCGCGGGGTTTCGGCCAGTGCGAGGTTGGAAGATCGGAGGTTTCTTTTGGGTATGTGGAAGTTGATTCTGTCGTTGAGGTATTTGGGTCCGTTGTTGTGCAGGCATTTGTAGGCGTGAGTGAGGATTTTGAAAGTGACTCTTTTCTCCACGGGGAGCCAGTGGAGACTTCGTAGGTGTTGGCTGATATGTTCGTGTCGGGGATGCTGAGGACGAGTCTGGCGGCGGTGTTCTGTACTGTCTGGAGTTTGCGGAGTAGGGACTTGTTGATGCCGGCGTAGAGTGCGTTTCCATAGTCCAGTCTGCTGGTGATGAGTACGTGGGTGACTGTCTTCCTTGACTCAGGGGGGATCCACTTGAAGGTCTTGCGGAGGATGCGGAGGGTGTTGAAGCAGCTGGAGGTGACGGCGTTGACCTGTCGGTTCATGTAGAGTGACGAGTCGAGTACGATGCCGAGGTTCTTGGCGTTGTCTGAGGGGGTAGGTGGGCTTCCAAGGGCGGTCGGCCACCAGGTGCTGTCCCATGCAGAAGGGGTGGTACCGAGGACGAGGACTTCTGTCTTCTCGGCATTGAGCTTCAGGCAGCTGTTGGTCATCCAGACTGCGACGTCTTGCATTCCTTTCTGGAAGTTGAGTTTGGCAGTGGTGGGGTCTTTGGTGAGGGAGAGGATGAGCTGGTTGTCGTCGGCGTAGGATACGATGTTGAGGCTGTGTTGTCGGACGATGGCTGCGAGGGGGCCATGTAAATGTTGAAGAGGGTGGGGCTCAGTGATGAACCCTGTGGGACTCCGCAGGTGATTTTCGTGGGGTCGGAGAGGAAGGGTGGGAGTCTGATCCTTTGGCTTCTTCCGGTGAGGAATGATCGGATCCAGTCCAGGGCTGTTCCTTGTATGCTCATGCGTCGTGTAGTCTGGACGACTAGTGTGCGATGGGAGACGGCGTCGAAGGCCGCTGATAGGTCGAGTAGGATGAGGGCTGGGGAGTGGCCTTGGTCCAGGAGGGTGCGGATGTCGTCTGTGGCGGCGAGTAGGGCGGTCTCTGTGCTGTGGTTGCTTCGGAATCCGGATTGGGACGGGTCGAGGACGGCGCTCTCTTCAATGAATCGTGTCAGTTTCCTGTTGACTGTTTTCTCTGCAACTTTGGCTGCGAAGGGGAGGAGCGAGATGGGCCGATAGTTCTTGAGGTCGGTGGGGTCAGCTTTGGGCTTCTTGAGCAGGGGTCTGACTTCTGCGCGCTTCCAGTCGTCTGGGAAGGTGCCTGTTTTGAAGGTGGTGTTGATGGTGCGTTGTAGTTTGGGTGCGATGGCGGCCACGGCTCTGTGGTAGATGTGAGGGGGGCAGGGGTCGGTGGGGGCCCACGAGTGGATGCTTTTCATGGTCGAGGCGATGTTTTCGGCCGTGATCGGTGTCCAGTTGGACATGGTGGGCTGGCTGGTGTTTCTGGGGGGCGAGGGGCCGTCTGTGACGCCTAGTGGATGGTCGATGAAGTTGTCGTAGAGGTTTTTGATCTTGAGGTGTAAATAGGTTCCAAGCTTGTCGCAGAGGTCTTGGGATGGGGTGATGTCTGTGGCTTCGCTGCGTGGGTTGGTGAATTCTTGAATGACACTGAAAAGTTCCTTGGAGTTGGTGGAGTTGGCCAGGATTTTGTTGTGGATGAAGTTCCTTTTGGTGGCTCTGATCTGGTTGTGGTAGTCCATCATGGCGTCCTTGTAGGTGGTGTGGTTTTCGGTTGTCTTGGTGTTTCTCCAGTTCTTCTCCAGGCGTCTGCAGGTGCGTCTGGCTTCTTGGAGAGCGGTTGTGAACCAGGCGGCTTTCATGGGGTGTTGTCTGTCGGGGTTGCGTAGAGGGGCGAGCTCATCTGCGCAGTTGGAGATCCAGGTGTGGAGTTCTCTGGCTGCGTCGTTTGCGTCGGGTGCCCAGGTGTGGTTGTCTCGGCTGAGGGTGGAGTTAAGTTGCTCGTCGGTAACCTTGCTCCAGTTCCTTCGTGGTGGGCGTGGGGCTGGTTTGGGTGCCTTGGGTTTGTTGATGGCGAAGTGTACGCAGTGGTGGTCGGTCCATGGCGGCTGCGTTGTGTGGCTGAAATGGACGCTGTTTCCTGCCGCGAAGATGGGGTCGAAGGTGTGTCCTGCTCTGTGGGTCGGTGTGTTGACGAGTTGTTTAAGTCCGATGCTGGCGAGGTTGTCACGAAGGATAGTGGAGTTGGGGTCACTGGGGTTGTCGAGGTGGAAGTTCAGGTCTCCAATGAGTATGTAGTTTGTTGAGGCGATCGCGTGGGGTGTGATGAAGTCGGTGATGGTGGTGGCAAAGGGTGTTCGGGGGCTGGGGGGTCTGTAGTCGAGGGTTCCTCGGAGTGTGGCTTTGGGGGTGGTCTGGATCTTGAAATGCAGGTGTTCGGCGGAGGGGAAGGTTTCGCTGGAGGTGGTGAGGCGGAGGGTGCTCTTGTGGGCGATGGCGAGGCCCCCTCCTGGGTGGTTGAGGCGGTCTTTCCTCTGGATCTTGTATCCGTCTGGGATGGCGGTGCTGATGTCGGGGGCGGAGGATGCGTTGGTCCAGGTCTCTGTGAAGGCGATGTCGGGCGAAAGAGAGTCGAGTAGGTTCCAGATTTCCATGGCGTGTTTGTGTACAGAGCGTACGTTGAGGAGGATGCATTTTAGGGTGTCGCCGGTGCTGACGTCGCCGGTGTTGGAGGCCGGGGTGGCGGTGAGGGTCTTGCGGCAGTGGAGGCAGGAGAACTGGCCGTGGGTCGTGTTCGGCGAGGCCTGTTGGCATTCTCTAAGTCTTCCAGGGTTAAGTGCGAGGAGGGTGGTGGTGTCGTAGCGATGGGTAGTGGGAGGTCCAGGGTTCCTGGCGCTGGCCGCGGACGGGCGCAGACGGGCTTGCCTTTGGCGCGCCAGCGGCGCGCCCGCTGCGCGTGTCCGCTGCGCGACCGTGCAGCGGCTGCCATTAAGTAGGGGAGGTGGGAGGGAGGAGAGGCTGGGAGGCGGGAGCAGGGGAATTCCGGGGGGAAATTCCGGAGGGGAAATTCGGGGGAAGGGGAATTCCGGGGGGGAGGGGCCGCAGGGGCAGCATTGGCGAAAGGCAAAAGGAACAGGCAGGCACGAGAAAATAAAAACAGTGGTGGAATTAGAGCAAGACACAGATGGGCACAATAACAGTGGCACAACAGGGAAAAAATTAAGGGGAAAAAAAAAGCGGCTGAGAAGGTTACGGTGGTTGGAGGCAGTCTGGTCCCAGTTGGAGCTGGCAGCAGCCTCGAACCTCCCAAGGAGGAGGTCGGGGTCTGGAGGCAAGAGACGGCACAGCGGAGCAGTGGGGAGAGAGTGGACCTAGACCGAGGGTCGGAGGTCATAATAGCAGGCTCTCCCATGTGTGCTACCAATGCCGACTCTTACAATATAGAGGTGTGATTATCGCTCCTCTTCTTCTACCTGTCTGATTCCACTAGTGCCAGAACCTGTTCTTTCTTAATCTAGGGCACAAGTGAGCTCTGGATCTTCTACTGGTATGTTGAAGGCCGCAAGGAGGTTTGTGTCATGAGTACTCCAGCCTCTCCCCAGCATCAGCCATCATTCGCCATTCGCCCTGTGTTCTGGCCCATTGCGTTGAATGCTGTCTCTGAGGAAGTCTCTAAGATGGAGACTACTTCTGCTCCTTTTTCTCTGGAGAGTGGGTCCATCTCTAACACCTGTGAGCTGGTCTGCTGTCCCGCAAATCAGCAGAATGGATATTTGTACCTTTCACTTTGAAAGTCCTCATGAACACAGGTCCAGGATCTGGCTCTAGGTCCAGGATTTCTCTGCTGTCTCCTATCTCTATGCTATATCTCCCAAATGGGAGAAAGACAGGGCTATTAGAAGGATGCTATTTACCAAGTAGGTGCATGCAATGTCAAACAATACATCTGGAAGGGTGTAGTGGCTAGCTTTTCCTTCTCTTTTTAATTTGTAGTATTTACTTTATGCTACAGATGCATTAATAGTGTCAGCTTCTCTCATCAACAAACATCTTTAGTGCCATTTACTATGTGGCTCAGGCACAAAGATGCTCCCTGCATGGCTTCATAACCGCCATCTTCCAGCCAAGTCTATGATCTTGTACATATGCAACAATCTAGACTTCATAAGGCCAATCAAGGACGAGGAGTAGAAAATGTCTACATTATTAAGTCTGCAGCAGGCTAGTAACCCAGGCAGCCTGTTAGAATTGGCACAATTTCTCACAGTTCAGATAGCAAAAACAGTTTATTAACTGTTGTGCAAAACTGTTAAGGGAGGACCAGTCCATCCAGTAGTAGACAATGATGGATGGGTATCTGATCAACAAGTTCCCAAGAATATTAATAACCCTACCCCATGTCCCAAACAATCCCCTCCCCCAACCAACCTGCAAATCCACCCCCCATCCCCAAAAGCGAAAAGGGGACCATGTAGGCCTCTAAAACAGGAGCTCGGTCCAAAGAAAGGTCTCTGTACCTGAGCGGCACAATGGTTATTAAAAAAAAATACATTTATTTAAGTGCTAAAAATACCAAAGGAACATCCTTCTAAAACATTACATCTAATCAGCAAGAGAAGGCTAATTGACATATTTCTGCATAACAGACAGTGTATCTTTTTTCGAGCTAAAAAGTAAAAAACTTGCCTAAATAAGAACTGTTTATATCAGGAGCCTCAGGAATTCAAACAGGTAGAAAATCTTGAATTTAGGCATTAGGCTCTCAAGGATGAAATTAAGCTGGTGTGAGTTACTGTGAATATGAGTCACCTCGAGTACATTATATCCTTGTAACTGACTGATACAGTATCTAAAAATTATCTGAACAAAGATAAGAGGCAAAATCTATAATAAAAGGATATCATCCAATGCCTGTTATTTACAGAAAAAATCAAGGTGTAACTGCTAGCCTAGACCAATAAAATGAAGGAAAGAATCAGTGATTCATATTGGAGTCCATCAAATTCTTCACAAAGGCCCCAAGATCGCTGGGTTCATCATAAATGCACGAGCGGCCTTCATGAGTAATCATCTTTGCCAGGCCTATAAAGGAAAAAGTGATGTTTAAAGACCTGAGCTCAGAACATAATACAAGGAATTTCTTCCTCCAATCCACTGTAGGATTGGCGTAGTCCTTAGAAAAGCCCACTTTATGACCCATCCAGTCAATGACTTTAATCCGTCTCATGCGATCCAAAGTCAGTTCCGTGTGTTGATACCTCAATGGTCTGAAAATAATTGCCCTTGAGTGAGTATATGGAGCAGAGGTCGCACCTGTTAGAATTCTGTGGGCCGTTTTTATTTCAAAGCTTCTTTCGAACGACATTTCGAAGGCTCACAGGAGCCATAACTCCATGGAGGCCCCACACGACTTTTCACTGTTTTCTGTGTTCTCCGGCAAACCAAAAATTCTTAATTTGCCCCTCCTGTTTATTTTCCAAGTCACAATGTTCTCTTTCTAGTGGCACCATCTTTCGTGACAATAAGTCTGATCTTTTCATCAGTGAGTTCTGGTTCTCCTTGACTTTGCTGATCCTAGATTCTGCCTCCTCCATACAATATGGCTAGAGCTTTAACTTCTTGACTTAGGCCCACCATTTCAACCTGTAGGTTCTCTGTATTAGCTTTTATTGATTGCATCAGGTCGTATAGTGAACTGAGTCTTAAGAGAATGGTTTCAATATTGTGGGAGAGATCTTGTTTCCCTTTTATTGGAAAATGTGGTGATGGAGGGTCTTGTTTGGTACGCTTTTGTCCTGGTTTGTTCTCTTTGCTGTTTGGAGCCTGTGTGTTCTCCCCTTAAATCTTCTTCTTTACTGTCCGTTAAGATCAGGGATGTCTCGAACCAGCTCCCTAAGACAGTTCAGTATTGTTGTCACCACAAATTATCGCCATCTGAGTGCCCCTATAACTTCAATCCAAGCAACAGTAACGGACAATGGAGCAAGCAAAAACAATTATATATTGCCACACAAAAGATATAGCTTGACTCTTCTATAGATGCTTGTCTTGTCTCGCTTGTCTCTTTTCCCTGTTCTTCAAGTATGCTGGCATTTGAAAAAGCTGTAAAATGACTGACGTTCTGGTAAGGCACAGTCATAATGAATTCCCCTGACATTCAATTAGCAGACATTGGTGGTTCACTTCGAAGGCAAGAGTTTTTGATCATGAACACTCAGCATTGTGGGTGATTAGGTCTCAGCAAGACGGCTAGGATGAAAAGACGTGAGCGTCTCTCCACCTATATGCAGTAACATAGCGGGGTAAACACCGAGGATGGCAATGCAGTTGTAGCTACAGGTGCAATCTCTTGAGCAGAAAACTCAGCCGGCATAGATATAAGCATGCCTCAAAATCCTCGTAGTTAAAATGAGGTGAGGGTTTCTCTCCCTTAATGCGGCAGAATAATAGAGTAACCATTGCGGTTGACGGTGGAGTAACCAATGATTGACTAGCGGTAAAAGGTTGCGCTCTCTCGCCTTCATTGGACTCCACAGGAGCCGCTATATTTCAGTCAGTTGGGTGCGGCGTACTAAAGTATAGGTGCCATCTTAGGGACTGAGACAGGCCTTCAGCGTGGTGGTGAGGAGAAACCATAAGGTAGCGGCGGGGTGTTCAACAACCACCTAGGGCGCTGTATTTGTCCTTTCCGACCTTTATTAAAGGCAGTAAGCTTGTCCGAAAGAAGCTGCTTGTTCGCTTACTCTGCTGAGCACCGTACAGCGGTCATGGGCACCATCTTAAGTCCAGGGACAGCCTCCTGCCTGGAGCCCGCTTCTTCGGTCCAAAATAGGTCAGATCAACCAAGAAGAGCCTTCATTTTGGCATGTTCATGTCATCAAAAAGTTCATAGCAAACACAAGGCGATGATGGACAAAGCACTGAAACTTTTCAGACACTCACCCCCAGTCACAGATCTGGCTTGAATCAATCATCGTTCTTTAGCTCACTTCGCCACCCCAGTTCAGAACCAGCCATATGCAAATCAGTCTTGACCCTGTCCCTCATGGGAACAGTCCAGCCCGAACTGCTAAGCCAGGTCTTCCCTGGACCGGAAACAAGCATCCTGGGACCGGTTTCTTGGTAACACCCCTCATCAGCCAGGCTAGCTTGAATCCAGTGGCAAAGTGAGCAAGAGACCCACGTATGGGCATACCCTGCCAACTTAGGGCGAACAAAGCAAACACAAGGAGATGATGGACAGAGCACTTAAACTTTTCAGACACTCACCCCCAGTCACAGATCTGGGTTGAATCCATCATTGTTCTTTAGCTCACTTCGCCACCCCAGTTCAGACCCAGCCATATGCAAATCAGTCTTGACCCTGTCCCTCATGGGAACAGTCCAGCCCGAACTGCCAGGCCAAAAAGTTCAGAGTAGCAAGGCTGCATAGTGAGAGCTGGGAGTGTTCCTCAAAGTTGTAGTTTTTCGGGGTCAGGAGCCGCTCGGGACCGGAGCACCGATCCTATGTGACCATCCCCGTCGGGCACTAGCCATGCCTCCTTTATGGGGGTAAAATGTTCCATTTGGACCACGCATAAAGGCAATTCATAGACATTACTCATGAGATGGCCTCTATCCCCTACATGGCTTCATAATGTTTGGCAGCCCAGAGACTTGCTGAAAGAACTGTGGGGAGAGAGAAACTTTTTTCCATGTATGGTGGTTATTTAAATTTTCTCAAGCTTATTGGAAAGCTTTTATTTCACATGTTAGAGCCATAAATGGGCTCTATTCTGACTTTTGTGCTTGCAGTATGTCCCCAACAGAAGATGCCCTGACAGCTTTAGACTTTGATTCGGCCAGGTCTGTGACATAGTGCAACCAAGAGGAGTCACCCAGGTAGTCGACCTCCAACCGTGGAAAGGAGTGAACAACTGATTTTTGCAGAGAATGCCGGAGATTGCCACTGACTGTCGAGACGCGATCTGCGTTGGTGATAAGAATGTCAAATCAGTTATATCCTTTGTGGCTGTTCAGCCGTATCTGGGTCTGAGGGGATCGGTCACCCCATCTCACTTGTGGTATCACGGGAAGGGAGCGGTGGATCCTCCCCATTCTGCTCTTTCGATTGGTAGACACTTGACCCATGAGGGACCCACAGCCCAAACCATGGAAAGCCCACTAGGCTGAAGGAGTGTCCCGCCTGTGAGGGAATCAGTGAAGCTGTGATAGTGCCTCAATGGCTACCAATCTGGCAGTTCCCCTAGGATATGATTCAACTCATAGCTTTAAGCTTCCATCTTGGATACCTCCTCCGAGGTCTTACAGATGAGTCACGAGAGAGCCTGCTGACCTCATTAGATGCTGCACTGACCACAATCGGCTCTCATGCATCACTGCACAGCCTTCTTCTCGACCCCCGCATGCGTTCAACTTAGTGATGCATCTTATTTGATGGAGAATCAGCGTAAAACCATTATAGGCAAAAATAAACTACAGACCACATTCTAAAAGAAAACAAAAAAGTGCACCCAGAGTTCTTGTGACTTTGCAAGGAAACAAATTATGACTTCTGGGAATTCAAAAGAATTTGAAGTAGCCCTGGAAAACTGCAACAACTGCACATTTCCAGGAGTATTTCTAGTAAATATTTGTAAATTGCAAACTTGCATGAGCAAATATACACACATGTATTTGATCATGTAAAAATCTGCCAACCAAGTGCAAATTCACTTGTAAGAATGCTTATCATTTCTTCCCAAGGGGGAGGGATTATTTTTCCCATCATAGAAAAACTCCTTTTCCTACACCCTGCAAATGCAGGCTTATTCGGACCCCTACCATGATCAATAGCTGGCCTATACCAAGCCCATACACTCTCAACATCCAAGGGCTCTGTTTGAGTTAAACCCTTGAACACTTAAACAAGCACTGTGCATGCAGAGGTTCTGAATATTCAAAGATCTGACAAAAATAAAGCCCTGTAATGTTCACAGCCTCAGAAAGGTGGCATAATCAGTGCTCTGATATAATGAGAATGCTGCCATTTGTCACCACACCGTATGGTACCAAAAGGTACCAGAGGATTTTTTTTACCGGACATGTATATTACTGAAGCATAACATCCCTTGGACAAGTAAATGTTTTATACAATTCCACAGCACCCATAATGGTAGCTGAAAGTCAAAATATTAAACCAAAATCTCCCAAAAATCTGCAGGTATAAACACTTTTCGAGTGGACATATAGCAATCCTTGCATTACACATTGATCCTCCACATGTGCACATTGTTCTCTGGGATTTGTATAATAGAATTCCCACCTAAATCATGGAAGCTTGGAAAATGTATTCCCAAAACCTAGTGAAGCTAAAAGAAAATGCTGTAGGGCCATATCTGTTGATCTCACTGCTGAACGCCAACACCAAACTCTACACCAGTATGTTGGCAGCACAGATGAATCAAGTAATTATGTCACTTTTCCCCCAAAATAAAGACAGGTTTATCCTTGGTACAAAAGACAAATTTGGCAGTGACCATGTTGGAGTGGGCCAATAATAACCAGTTGGAATGGGCAATCATTTGGGTGATCATGCAAGCAATTACATTCAGTCTTGTATACAAATCTGCAGGCTATTCTAACAATCAATGGATATCCATCTGAAGATTTTTAAATTATTTGCAGTATAAGTCAGGGATGCCAGTTTTCTCCAGTTCAATATGCATTATAAATTAAGCCATTCATACAATTAATCACACTATTACATCAGATTTCCCCCAGTGGTTTCTGAGGGGACCAATATTTAAATCATATTGCTTGTGGATGACTTTCTTATCAGTACTCCCACACAGGTTTCACCACTACCAATATTATAGGAAAAAGCTGGGCAGTTTGGTGTAGCATTAGGCAATACATTTATTATCTGCAAAAGCTTGATAATAACTTGTGCGCTACTGGATTTTGTACACGGCAGAAGTGTGCATCAGACAATACTTATGTGTAAAATTGACAACTAATTATAATAAGATTTTTAAGGCAAACTATAATCTGTTAATGGTAGCATATATTTTGACATAAAAAAGATGGGAGCATTTGCCTCAATTGCTTTTAGGACAGACTACTTTAATCAAAATGGGAATCTTGCCAAAAGGTCTGATCAAATTCACCACTTTTTCAAACGTAATAGAAAGGGGAGTGTTTTACTCCAAATTCCTTCTGTCCCAAACTTTTTCCTGTCAACACAAATATATATATTGTAAAGATATACAGATTTCTGATGGATTTCTCTGGGTCAGACCTAAACCAATGGGCAGGAGAAATGTGGTCAGTGGACAGACCCTATTACAAGGTGGATGGTAAAATAAATCAATTCTAATGCCACTTACTGTAACTTATATACCTCATAAAAATAATATAGAATTTAGCATTACAAAAATGTACTTGACTTTTATGCAACTCACACAAAAATTCAAAGCAGGAGAGCAGAATATAAGGAACACTGTCAATGTTCTTGATGCCGGGTAATCAAAACATACCTGATTCATAATACTTTCAGTATGTCATACCTTCTGAGATCTGATACAAAGTCTTGGTATTCCTAATGCCATGCTTAAAACAAAGGCTATCTTATTATGTCAGGTACAAGTGAAGGTTTATTCGCTATGGTAGTTGGGAGATTAATAGTAGCAAAGTGACTGGAGGACAACAACGCACCCATATTCCAGAACGGACTACAGTAGATGAGAAAACTAGTTTATTTCGGACATTATCGGTCTAAGCATACAGGAAACTGCTGAAGACTGAATCAGATCTGGACTTACTTCAGGTCATTTGCACCTACTCTGGTTAATCAATGACTATGCATTCATGTATAACTTGTTTTGTTTCCCTCTTGTTGGATGAAATTGAAAATTTAAGTATTTCTGTAATCTTATATTTTGGCAATTACAAAAAAAGATATCAAACCTCCAGTAAAATTCCAACCTCTGAAAATCTGTGCCTTATTTGATCAATATTATCTTCCAAAATCAAAAGGCAAGCATTCAATGAAGAGTCCTACTTAGGTTGAGATTAAGATTCCTAAGTATACTTAATTGCTTTTGATTAAAGGCAACTGTTTGTCTCCTCCATAGCAAGGCAAGAACACTTAACTTTAAGTGAGGGATCTACGAAGATCTGCAAACCCTCCAGATGACTACCCCGATGAGTCATTCAGCAAGAACAGAAAAGGTCAAAAAGTAATTTAAGTGGGGAAACGAATGGTTAGGTCTCCTGGACATCAGTATAACATATAAATAAAACAAACTGTAGGCTTACCACAGCAACCCTTGATCAATTTGCATTTAGAGTGTCACTGTTTTACTAGGCAAACCTTAATTCCTTTCTCTGGCAGACAAACTAATGGTGGAAACCTATTTTGCAAACAGATGTCTCTGGATCTTGCATCGGAGGGCAGGTTTAGAGAGACACTTTTGCTTGGGCTAGTGGTAAGAGCAATGTCATGGCAATTGGATCAGATGAATTTCCACTGAAACCGCTGTGCTCTTCAAAGAAAGTTTTCAGAAGACAGTCCCGGACGTGGTTTTTATTTTTTTAAATCAAGATGGAAAGTTCTATCCAACTCAAGAATAGGAGGAACTACAAATCATACTCCCAATTCCAGCAATACTTTTTCTACTTTCTTAACTTGGTCAGCCAAATAAACCAACGCAATGACTTCCTCACTTTGAGTGTTATCGACAAATCTCACAGACTGAATAGCAGCTTATGAGAAATCAAAATGGAAGGAACTTAAACGGAATATGATAAACATGTTCATCTATACATGTTCATCTTTTGAGAGGGTGGCCAGAAGAGATGAATCCTCCAGAATCATAAAGAAACATGGTTATTTCATACCTAATCAGAGGAGAAGTGTGGGGGTGAGGATTGATAGGTAGGGAGCAACAATCATTACATATAGTGAAAAAAACCTAATCTTATCATCTTACTTGCCAGTATTAACTTAGGTTGTAGACCCTGACTTTTTGTCAGGATCATCTTTAAGAGCAGCTGAAACAATCTCCTGGGGGGCACTTTCAAGATTGTAGGCCTGTGCAACGGTGCAGGACCATACTGCTCCAACAGTCACACACAGCCAATTCAATACCCAAAATTACCATGTTAAGTTGACACCGTTAAAGAGCAGAATAAGATTACTATTTAGTTAGAAGCATACTAAATTTGTGGTTAGCTGCTGTAGAGATATAATAGCTACAACTGACAAATGTAACAATCTTAAGCAGGATAAACCATTAAGATATATAATTTCATTAAATGTAACTCTTCCCTATATGAGGGAGAGAGAAGGAGCGCTGCATTGAGAATGTTCTGCACAAAACTATTATAATTAGAGTTCATTCAGGAACATAAGACACACTGGTTGGTACTCTATATTAGAAGTTATCAGAGGACTTTTAAACTTGAGTCCCGATGATGGTGGCAGAATGTCCACATAACATTAATTGGAGAAGTTAGATGAAGTTAGAGCATCTCAATTTGTCCTGTAAAACCCTCAAGAATCAGAGACACACACATGCACTCTGTGGCAATTCATTTTAAAGTTGAAAATATCTAAGAGAACTCAGCAGCATTAGATTCATGTGTAGAAAGTAGCCTTAATGTCACTAATACAGCCGACAAAGGACTAAACATTGGGTCTGAGTTACATAGTTTCCTCTGTTAATTTTCTACCATTATTTTAATAAGTTTTTTAAAAATGTTTTAGCCAGTACTAATCAATGAGATAAATACTGACTGTGGAAGTCTGAGATGTGGTGTTCATACATTTGAAACTTGCAGTTGGTAACAGTTTAAATAGATCTGATTGGTGAGAGGAAACACGCAAGCCTGTTAATGTGGAAGTATTATGTTGATGTGAAAGTCTGAGACACAAAACGTTTAAAACTCATTAATAGTGACTAGCACCCTTGTTTTAATTATCCTTTTTGTTCCTATATTTAATTATTCAGTGACAAATATAAAATTTGAATCATATTTTGCGGACGAAATTATTTTCAAAATTTCTCTTTTGACACTAATTCTGTTATATTTACAATACTAGAAGGTATAAAGTAAATACATGGGATAACATTTCGATTAAGGACAAGCAAAAAAAAAAGTGTGATGGTGGAATATAACTTAATGGTTGTCAGGAAAATTTAGTGTTTGAACATGCTGTTTTGAAAGACATATAAGATTAAGTCAAATGGTATGTGCATAAGTCAGCCAGAGGCATGGAACATTCTCACTGAAGAATGTACATTAGGTAATTTATCTTTGATGGTTCTTAAATTTAGTTTGCCTGTATAAGAAATGGTGCAGATAGCTGACAATGATTTCCTTTAGTCATTTTTAGATAGCTGTATCACAGCCTTTTTTCAGAAGATCATGGCCATTTTATTATTTTACACACAAGTGCAAAGAATTGCTTAGGCTCTAAAGTACTATTGGATAATTTGAGTGCCAAATTTAGGGATAGTACCTATTTTCGATCTGGTTTAAGTTTTGTGATGCAAAATAAATCTATTTTAATTACTGTCCCTTTTAATAGGCGTTCACTGGTATCTTCGACAAGGATGCTATTCAAATGCACTTTTTCTGGGTTTGCAGTTTTCGAACTGCAGTGACTTCTGCTTGTGCAAAATTCTTTTCCTGGGCTATTGTTGGGCCTCTATTGACAAGCTGATATTTCTGGTCATTTCCGGCCATCACATAGCCATGCAGAAGAAAAACGTGTCCTCTTTAAAAGTTTATGCATTGGTTTTAAATCACTACATGAGGAAGAACCTGGATTTTAAAACAACTAATTGCTTGGTTCTCCCAAGCACTTACAATCCTCCTCAGCATATGAACACTTATTATTTTATTCAGTGTAATAACTTTAAGTTTTAGGAATAAATAGGATAGTTCCTCATATAAAGGTTAAACTGATTATAACAACTGTGTGTATACATGGTTAATTTACTGAGGTAGAGGAGATTCCCATAAGGGTTCACTAAGCTATAAAAGGAAATTGGGTAATACTTTAGTTTATGCAACATGATATTTAATGAAAATTTAGAATCTGAAACAAATACACAATTTATCTTATTCTGCATAATAAAAATAATCCTAGCTAGCATGATGGAAAGTGTCAATTATATGAAGGAGACAGAGGAGAGGAATTAGTGTTCCATATCCTATGACATCAGCCTTCTCATCCAGCTACTCTTGTTTCAATTTCATTCCAGCACAATAAAGAAATAAACAACTTAAGGAACACTTCCCAGTACTCTTTTCAACAACAGTCAACAGCATAATCATGGTGCAGCGTCTTATACCAATACAGTACAGTATAATCTACTGCAATCTAATTCACTAAAGAATACATCTATTCACTCTTAAATCCAAGGGTGGGTCTCCTACAGAAAATGTGTTCAGCATTGTTCTACCAGGTAGAATAATCCTTGCCTTAATGTCTTTAAAAAAAACCTGAAACTTTCTTTCACACTAGCTAGGACATTCGTTATTTTACATCAGGGCTGAAAGCGAGATTGTGCTAGTTCACAGCTCGCCCACTACAGCAAGGCAAAATGCCGACCGGCTTAAAGTAAAATATGTTAGAAGGTTGACTCGGGCGACCAGTTTGCTGCCTTCAAGTCATCAAGCCAAGCACTCAAGCTAGATGCTTCAGGGGCCAGACCACCACTAGCCGAGTATGCCCCAAAAGTGGATACATTGGTTTCTTCCTCCAGCATTACCCACCTAATACACTGAGCAACTGAGGGACACGAGACAGGTAAGAATAGTTTCTGCAATGCAGTCAAAACCTGTTGGACCCCATGGGATCTAAATCCCTCAATCATAACCTCATAGGCTTTGATACCCTGCACCACAAACATTCTTGGAAAATCCTTAGATTCGGTATAGGATATCACTTTATTATAGTATTACTCTTAGTGCATCTAGATACAGTGAAGGTAACACCATACGGAGAAAAATATTCAACCAGTGATGTCCAGCGCTTGATTATCAGAGGCAAGTTTGCAGGAAACCAGGCACAGTAACATGGCTAGCTTGCTTGACAAGATCTTTCTGGATAATGATCTATTAGCTGCCACAAAAAGAACAGTTCAGCAACTGATGATCATCTCAGAGGTGAGAAAACCTATGTTCAGGAGGCACAGAGAGCTGGATTTCCCCCAGGAGTCTATGCACCAGAGGGTGTTCTCCCACAGCCACTCCATCCACAAAAACATGACCTGTGAGATGGCTGATCTGAAAGAGTTTACCACTGCTAAGAGGAAGTTTTTTGTGCTTCGATTCTGTGGAAAAGTATCTGTTTCTGCTGCCTCTGGGATTGGTCTCCAGCTCTAGTACCATGGTAGTTGGGGGATCCATCCAGGAGATGGGCAAGTCAGTTTGGCATGGGCCTCAACGAGCCATCAATGTTAGAAACATCTCCAGAAGGAGCATCCAAGCGTTGGAATCCTGGAAATGCCTGGACTGCTAACCCACAGGCACATTCTGCAGTCTCAGCAAGTACTCTACTGTAACCGCCACATATTTTGATCCATGCAAAAGTGCCAAGAAACCTTTGCCAATTCCAAAAGGGCTTTCAATCTTGTTCCCTCCAGGCCGTTGATGTAGGTGCTACCAAGATACTGTCGATCTTCAGCCGCATGCAACATTTTGCCCAGTCCTTCAGCCATTACTTGACCGCATGCTCAAGGTAGTTGATATGCTGTGCCAGTTCCTCTTCTGCCCACCTTCCTCCTTTTGAAGATTTGTGCATCTGGCGCCCCAACCTGATCGGCTGATGTCAACCCTTTTACTAGGTTTGGGGTTGACCAGAAGATTTGCTCCCATTTCACTTCTACGTGTTTTGTGACCACCAATGTATCTCTTCCTTGGTGTCTGTTGAAAAAGCAACCTCCTGTGAATATGTCAGAGCCTTCCTCAAATCAGAAGCCTTCAGGAGTGACTGATAGTGGAGTGGTCTAGGGAAAACGGCCTAAATGGACAATGAGAGAAGTACGACCAAGTTAACCAACTGACAAAAGGATGCCTCAACATCTTCCTTCGTTCCTTCCTTTTGGGGAGCTTCAAGATCGCCTGGACTGAGTAGATAATGAACCCCAGGAACAGTATCTGTTAGGATATCAGCTCCGATTTCTCTCCCTTGATCATGAAGCCCAGATCCTGCAGAAGTAGTTGCAGTTTGACCCTCTAGACACACCGATGGAAGATCAGAATGTCAACGAGGCAAACAGTCTCACTCCTCTTGCTCTACGGAAGTCAATTGTTGGATGTAGGAGCTTCATGAAGTACCAGCGTGCCAAGGAAAGGCCAAAGAGAAGTGCCTTGAAATTCGTACACTTGGCATCTCCATAGAAAATGGCAGGAATCTGACATTTGGCAGGAATCTGCAGTGGGGAGAGAAGATGGGAACGGTTAGGGAGGCGTGCCTCAAGTGCAGATGTGCCATCCAATGCCCGGGTCTTAGAACATCCCTGAATAAGTGGATCCCTCCATCTTCAAAAGATGGAAGAGAAACCACTTGTTGAAGTCACTGAGATTTATAACAGGGCAATCACCCTTGTCCCTCTTCTTCTCTAGGAGGGTGTTAGTCAGTCAGTTGAATCTTTATTTCGGCATAAGACATTAAAGAACAGTAAAAAGAATAAAACAATATAGATGCAATATGACACTGCATTAATACATTTAAAAACATTTAAAAACTTAATAGGATGATCAGTTAAAAAGGATAAGAACAAATGCATCTAAATAAAACTACTCTTATATACATTGGGCTAGCTTGCAAGTAACTTTAGGATATCCCCGCTGTAGGACTTGGCCTTTTTGGCTAAAGTCCCTAAACTTTTTGCTTTCCCCCTAGACCGTTTTCCTGACATAGAGTTGCCAATTTAGATGCTTTGGGTACTTTTCCACTGCTGATCAGTGTCAAAGTACAAGTGTTCCCTGTGTAAAGTGTAATGGTAATTGGTTGGCCATGATTGGTATGTTGCCTTACTAGTAAAGTCCCTAGTGATGTGCACTGTGTGTGCCAGGGCTAGTAATGCAAAGGTGCGCGGGGAAGGGAACTCAGGCCTGCAGTGTAGGGCCTGCGTGCAGTTTGCTAAGTTAGCATGTTGTCCTGACAAGTGCAACCACTTGTCAGGCCTTACTTTCCCTTTGCGTACACAGTGGGCACCCCTGTGGTAGGTCCCGGGTAACCCCTGGGCAGGGTGCAGTGTAGGTAAAAGGCAGGACATATACTGAGGTGTGTGTTATGTCCTGACAGTGAAAAACACTCCATTTCGTTTTTCACTGGTGAAAGGCCATTCTGTCCATAGGACTGAATGGGGGAGGCTGGGTATTGTGTTTGTTAGCCTAGTTTCCCATAAGTTTAAAATGGAGAGGTGAAATTTAGTATGTATGAACTCACAGCGTCATAACACATCTTTCTATGAAAGTGGTTTTGTCACTGTGTGTTCAGAGACCACTCTTTTAGAAAGTGGCTGAGTTTTGCTGTGCGTCTCTGCTGAATGTGGATTGACTGTCTGGATCTGAAAGGGGAGAGGAGCTGGGGGAGGTCTTGACCCAGGGAGGGGTTGAGATGGCACCAGGCTGACCTGCATCTGGAGAGTAGGCGAGGAAAAGCACCGGGAGGTGAAGAGGCCTGGGTTGCAGCTATAAAACAATTGACCCATCTCCTGCTGAGTGATTAAGGATCCAGACCCCCAGTATCAAAGGGAGAAAGGTGACACTGGGAGGGAGACACCCAGAACTGATTTAGGCAGGGGTCAGGGACCCCTGAGCACAACAAACTTCAAAGACATTTAGGGGTATAACTATGAGAGCTGAGACCCTGAACGTTGGAATAGAAATGGATTGAGACTGAAAAGGCTTGTACCCATTTCGTGGTCAAGAGGAACCTCTGCTAAGGAAGGAACAACTGAAGAGACTGCTGGGAAGGACCAACCCTTGCTTCGTGATCTGGGGCTGGTCTGCAGTTTGCTGTTTTAACCAAGGAAGAGGCTGCTGGGACTGTGCTTCGTGCGCTGGGTCCCCCTGCTTGAAGACTGTGCTTTGTGCTTTGTCTTGTTACCCCAAGGGCCCGAGGTGAGCTGGCTCCCTGTTTGGAAACACAGGAACATAAAAGTTTCCGGAGAAGTTTCGAGCGACGCGGTGGGCACGTGTTGTGGCAGCTTGAGACCCTCGGAAGGTGTGCCCTGTGATCTTGGACACACGGAAGAGAAGTGAGACTCGGACGCGCTGGGTGCGTGTCGTGGTGCACAGAGCGCCTGGTCAACGTGTGCATCGAAGGTGAAGCGAGTCTCGGACACGCTGGGTGCGTGTCGTGGTGCACCGCAGGCATTGGTGAAGAGCGCCTGGTCAGCGTGTGCATCGGAGGCGACGTGAGACTCGGACGCGCAGGGTGCGTGTCGTGGTGCACCGCAGGCGTTGGTGAAGAGCGCCTGGTCGGCGGGTGCATCGGAGGTGAAGGGAGTCTCGGACGCGCAGGGTGCGTGCCGTGGTGCACAGGAGGCGTTGATGAGGAGCGGCTGGTCAACGTGTGCATCGGAAGTGGAGTGAGTCTTGGACGCGCAGGGTGCGTGTCGGGGTGCACCGGAGGCGCTGGTGAAGAGCGTCTGGTCATCGAGTGCACCGGAGGAGAAGTGAGGCTCGGACACACTGAGCGTGTCGGGGTGCGGCCGAAGGCGTTGGTGAAGAGCGTCTGGATATCGGGGCACCGGAGTTGGAGTGAAGCAGTGTGCGTGCTTTGGTGCAACCTGGGACTGTGGAGGTGATCGGCTGATCATCGTGTGCACCGGAAGAAAGTGAGTCTCTGCAGCGCGGTGTGTGTGTCTTGGTGCCAACTGAGACCGCAGGAAGAAGTGCCTGGTGAACGTGCACTCGGAGTCGACGTGAAGTCCCATCAGCGGTGTGTGTGTGGCTTCGTGCCAGAGGAGACCCGGAGGGTGCTGTGGTGAACGTGCACCCGGAGTAACGTAATCTCAGGAGCGTGGGGTACGTGTGCCCTGCGGCCGCCTGAGACCTTCCTAACAGTGGTGGCCCGGACCGGCAGCCCCGGAGGAGCTGAGCTGCTAGGCCGAGCTGCTGAGGCGCATTGAGAAAGTTCTACACGGAAGGCCCAGTTCGCTGAAGGAGGAGAGGAGAGTGGGGTCGCGCCCCCAGGTAACGTGGATCACTGCCTGGGCGGGGTGCGGGCTCGGAGGGACACTCTCTCGGCCTCTCAGTCCTTCTGGTGACGTGAGCCTTTGGTTCGGCTCAAATTGGGGCCCGTACTGCGTAAAGGAGTGGCAGTACTGGGGCCAGAGTGAGAAGCTGTACTTTATGTCATCGTGGATATGTGTGGGGGGCATCCGTTATCGAAGAGGCTGACTGTCGTAATACGCATTGCCAATATTGCTGCTAACGAACTGCCGGACTGTCTTGTGACGCCTGACATTATTTCTGCATAACGAAGTACACGATTGTAGCGCTACGCATTGCATTATTTCTCCATTGCAAAGTACAGGATTGTAGCGGCCCGCATTGCATTATTTCTTCATTGCAAAGTACGTGATTGGGGTGTGACGCATTGCATTATTCCTTCATTGCGCAGTACATGATTGTAGCGGTAAGCATTGCATTATTTCTCCCATTGCAAGGTACCGGGGTGTATCGTTACGCATTGTATTATCATTCCTTTGCCCAGCACAGGATTGTATCGTTACGCAGTGCACTATTGTTTGTCCATTGCAACGTGTGTGATTCTAGCATTGCGACCAGCATAGCATTTTGAAAGCGGTGGTTGGGATTTGAACCTACCAGCCAGCCGGAACGAATATTACCCTTTATTATATGTTGGCTTATGTATCGTGTGGTCTGATCGTATATCTTTTTACATAAAGTTTATACTCGTTTTATCAAACTCGTGTGGAGTCCATTTGTGGTGTCACCAGTGGGTTGCTGTGAGTGTGGTTGCACATACTGTACACTCGTGCCTTGGAGATAGGCCTGGCTGCTCGTGCCAAGCTACTAAGGGGGTGAGCAGGGCTATCTCAAACGGTGTCCTTACTTGGCCTAGCGTTGAGTGAGGAGTCCCGGGTCTCGCATTTGGTGACAGTGGTGCGGGACGGGGACGCCGGCTTCCAACACCTGCCCTCCAGAAAAGCAAACTTTTCACCAGTTTACATAATGTGCAATATTTCTCCCCACAACCTTAGTATTCAAGGTGCACAGGCTAGGGGGAAAAAGAATGACAAGAGATCAGTATTATCAATACAGTACGTGATGGTAATTTACTGCCCCAGAGATTCCCTCTCCCCCTCCTGGGTAGATTGGCCGAGTGCTATATTTGTTCCTATTTCGCCACATACAATAAAGAAACCTAGAAACTACAAACAATATAGGTTGGCTTATGTCGGTTTGCAAAATCCTTCATGCAATCAAATACTGCCTCACATCTATGTTGTGGCATACCGACATCACCATTTTCACCTGGCCATCATATATGCTGGGCAGAAGAAAAGGACATGGGCCACAGATTCTGAAGGCGCTCCACAAGAAAAACATACTTTCTCTGCAACTCAACTGACGTCGACGCAGTTAGCAGTAAATGAATTTAATGGCAGGGTCTCAAGCCTAAACTGAATGTAAAGCTTCATTGCCAGGGAAGGTTTTATCGTGTAGAGAATCTGTTCTGCTCTATAATCATCCTTCCACTGAAGGAAAAGGCGGTCTGGGAACCTAGTGTGATCGCTGTCTGGAAGGTACTCAGTTTAAACTGTAGAAAGTTTCTTTTGAGTGCTGCTTTGGAGGTTAGGACAGAGGCCCCACATCGATCCATCCACAGACTTTTATTCCCCATTTTTGTTTAGGGTTTCTCTAACATACTTGATACACGGGAGGCTCCTGGACCCTACTCTACTGAGTATTTCTTCCAGCGCTTGCCGATAAGAACTCAGTTCAGGAGTGGCCCAAATCCTTCTCCAATAAAGAATTGGTCTAATTCCTGCCCCATCAGATATCGGTCTGAGCTCCACATCCAACCTGAGCAGGAGTAGGGGAGTACTGACTGGAAGGCTCAGCAATTGTCTCAGAAAACGATTCTCTGCAATCACTAGGGCCTTCACATCCTTGTGTCCCCCTAACTCAGCTCCATATAGAGCAGCCCCCCCCCGATGTCTATAAGCTTGGATCACGGGGGAGCTGGGTCGTGACTAGGAGCCTCTCTGCACTTTTGACAGCCCCCCCCCCAATATAATGCTTTAATTTTAATCTGCGCTTGGAGATGTGGGACGCTCACTGCAACTGCTCAGCCAGGGCGATCCCAAGATACTCAATTGTTTGTACCCGTTCAAGGGGAGCCGCCTTCAAAATAGGATTGATCACCATATATTTGGTCTGTGCTACACTGATGTCCAGGCCCCTCTGTCACTAAATCTATTGAAGATATTGTGTAGACTCATCGTAGATTTAAATAACAGCAGGGTGTCGTCTGCAAATATTAGAGCAGGGACATTCATGTTAGCTAGACTGGGGGAGTCATTGACACTGGCATTTAGGTGGGCTATTTTATCATTCACATATAAGGCGAAGAGGGTGGGGGCAAGAAAACAACCCTGCCTCACACCCTTCTGGACAGGGAACAGCTCTGTGACTTCACTGCTGTATGTCGATCATCTCTATGTGTTTGTTTGTTCGCCCTAAGTTGGCAGGGTATGCCCAGACGTGGGTCCCTTGCTCACTTTGCCACTAAGTTCATGCTAGCCTGGCTGATGAGGGGTGTAACCACGAAACCGTTCCCAGGATGCTCGTTTCCGGTCCAGGGAAGACCTGGCTTGGCAGTTCGGGCTGGACTGTTCCCATAAGGAACAGAGTAAAGACTGATTTGCATATGGCTGGGTCTGGACTGGGGTGGTGAAGTGAGCTAAAGAATGATGATGGATTCAACCCAGGTCTGTGACTGGGGGTGAGTGTCTGAAAAGTTTCAGTGCTCCGTCCATCATGTCCTTGGGTTTGCTTTGTTCACCCAGCCTACCACATCTGACCTGACCAAAATTACGCTTGTGTAGCCTTATGAGCATAGCAAGGAGATATTCAGGAATCCCCATGTTGGCCAACACTCCCTATAGAATATTCCTAGGCACCAGGTCAAAGGGAAAGGGATGATCCACAAACACCACATATAACCGCCCGCCCTCAAGGGCTACTGTTTTCCAGAAATGTAGTTGCAACCTAAACATCCGGTCAATGGTGGATGTACTATCACGGAAACCTGCTTGTCATGGAGCCAGTATATCATTGGCCTCCATCCACTCTTGTAACCTATCTAAAATAGTTCTACAGAACAATTGTTGCGCACTGTCGATAAGACTAATTGGCCTGTATTTGACCGGCAAAAGTGGTGAGCCCTTCTCAAAAATAGGAACGAGTTCGGTATCAGCCCAAGTTGGGGGTATTGCTCTTGGGAGTTAGCCATACTGCACCATTTAACTCTATGCCAATTGGGAGCTAATTGTAATCAGCTATTAATTGGATCTGGGTGACTGGACGACCCTTTACGCTCATTGAGGGACATAGTGATCACAATGCCCTTGTCCTTACTATCATGCCTAGATATTACTATCAGGTCACAGAGATATCCCTACAGTCCTACATCTAGCAGTGTGTAGTCTATAAGACTAGCACAATGGGCCAGATTATATGTGTATTTCCTATCTTTATCGGAGGGAGTTCTGCCATTATACGCTCAAATGCGATGGTTAAGGGCTAAGGCATTTAATTGAAGAGTCAGGGGGACCACTTTCTAACAGTAGGCATCGCTAGTTCAGGAATAAAAAAGCCCCATCTTTCTTCTGCGAAAGATCATGAATTCTATTTTCAAGGAGCTCGAATTGGCAGTTAAAATCTCAACAGTTCGGGATTCCTGCTCATTTCCCACTGGCCTAAGGGTAGACGTATAAAAATATAACCAAAAGAGCAAATGTTAAACCAATACATAGAATGTCATCATTAATGAATGTAATCCCCTTAGCGATACACCCCAGGGTAGAGCTGGCCCAAACTGTGAGTGCCCCTTGATGGTCTGCCCTTACACTTCGCAATTGCTCACTTACTAAATTAGCCTAGGATACACAATGCGCTTCTGTAGTGAGCCAGGCCTCCTGAAAAGAGACAGATCATGTAAATCTATAAAATGGCCCCAGTAAGGGCTATCTAATTTTGAACCTAACCCAGCCACATTCCATGAAAGGAACTTTATATGGTGGAGTCAGTGTACAAGGGTGCAATGATATTCGATTCCCAAAAAGTCACCTCAGGAGTCGCAGTTGGGGCAGCAATTAAAGAAAGTTCCCTCCATTAATAAATGAAATTGGCTTAATGGGACTCCCAGTTAGATTGTTAGCCACCTGCGGGGGACTCGTCATTCCATGGCCTACAGGTATGGGACTATGCCTGCCACCCTCTAATGGTGATTGGGAGTCACTTACTGAGTCAAATTCTGCCCTGAGTAGTATATCTGCTAGGTACCATAGACCGGGACAAGGGCCTGCTCGGACATCCATTCCACCGGCTTGGAGATTTTAACTTTATACTCGCCCGCGATCACCCTGCAGGCAACTCCCCTGCAAACTTGAGGCCAGTTTGATTAAACAGGACAAGGCTGTTATTCTCCCCACTGACTATACGTCAATCTATTCCATCAAGGGAGGAGAACATGTTGGGGACAGGAACATTATAAGAAGCCTGATCATGTTAAGACGCCTGATCATGTTGCCATTCATCTGAACATTGCATATTTATAGGAGGAAATGTTTTTTTTTTTTCAAAAGATGCCGATCATAAGAAACTGGGTTTATAAAATAGGCTAAGGGGACTGTGTTATTGCCCGACCCACCTGCTGCTTTACCCACAGGGCCTAAAAGCAACCTGTGAACCAGATGCAGGCTTTTGAAATTAATTATAACACAATCCCCTTGTCGGTCCACCGGTTGAGGCCAAATCTACCCTACCCGACCTGTTAGCAGTATGTTATTTGCCATGGATGAGGAAAAAACCCTGTTCCTTGTTAACTAGTCCAATGACTTATTAGCTAGATCGCTGTGGGATTCTCTCTGGTCTTCACATAGTTGGGGAACCTCAGTCAGGATAGCCACATAGGGGCATGAGGCGGGGGTAAGTTGATCACAGGGGGCCCCCTGACACATTTTCTCTTGCCCAATGTAATTGAATTTGTTGCAAGCAGAAATACCACCGTTAAAAAAGTGCCAGCTACAAAAAATGTAAACACACACAATAGCTACAAGTCTAGCATGGTAAAGTTAACATTAATATGTCCCGCTTTTCACCCAGGCAAATAGAATGAATAAAACATCATATAGGCCAGATGTTAAAATACTCACCCCGGTGCAGGAGCAGGAGTTAAAGGGGAGGCCCAGCACAGCCTTGTCCGGCCGCGGACGGGCGCCTGTGGGCCCACCCTTGGCACAGGCTTTTCTCGGGCACGGCCCACGCTGCGGGGAAGCTAGATGCACCAACAGGCAGTTTCAGGTGCGTGGAATGGTCAGGGCCACCTTCTAGAGCCCACTGCCGGCTAGGACTCATAGCCCCCCTTCAAAACTGCTGCCAGGTGTCCCGCACTGCTGGGGTGCCAGACACGTTTTATAGTGCCAACGGATAGTTGCAGGTGTGGGGAATGGTCAGGGCCGCCTCCTGGAGCACACTGCCTCCCTTCAAAACTGCTGCAACGTGTCCCGCATGCCAAGAAAAGGCCAAAGAGAAGTGCCTTAAAACTCATACACTTGGCATCTCCATAGAAAATAGGGAAGATGGGAATGGTTAGGCAGGTGTCCATCAAGTTCATAAGTGCCATCCAGTCCCCGTGTCTTAGAACATCCCTGAGTAAGCGGATCCCTCCATCTTCAAAAGACGAAAGAGAAACCACTTGTTGAAGTCACTGAGATTTATAACAGGGAGATCAACCTTGTCCCTCTTCTTCTCCAGGAGGGTGTTACTCATTAATCCCCATGGATGAGGCGTGTATTGAACTTTTGCCTCTTTCGTTATCAGTGCCAATATCTCCTGGTCTGCCAGCTTGGAATCTTTGTCTGAGAAGGTGATTGACCTTGTTCTCCACCATTGCCTGGTCGATCTGTAAAATTCTATTTGGAAATCCATGGCAGTCTAGAGCAGGTGTCTCCAACCTTTTGAGTAATAAGAGCAATGGAAATCATCCAGAGCTACTAATACTATTAGTGTTATGAATAATGACAATACTAGACAAGATTACATTAGAAGCCAACCTATGAAAGGTTAGCAGTAGTGATCACCTTAGTGCAGGGTGGCCAGCAGTATTGTAGGAAACACTTTGTCAATTTGAAATGCCTCTACATGTGTAATACATAAAACCTATAGCTGCATTGCCACTGCGCCAAGGTAATATAAATAATTAGTCTCCAATGCAGTAGGATTCATTAGTCAAATATCAGATTTAAATACATTTAGTAAATTATGAGTTCTTAAAATGCACACATTTTTGCCTCGAAAACTCACTTTTCTATTTTGGCATACATACATTAATTCAACCAAGCTAAACCTTCAAATGTAGTAGGATGGGCTGCATACAGGAGCTCCTACTCACAGGTACATGGAAGCTACCAGTAACTCAGAGCTACTTGTCTAGAGAATCCAGACATCTATGGACCGTCCCTGCTATATGTGAGAAAATGGGGCCAATCTTCCCCCTACCCATACCACAGAACAAAATCAAACGTACTGGAATATCCAACAGGGTGTTATTGGCTCCTCTGAAGGAACCCCTGGTTCCATGTCCCCGGCCGGCTGCATGGGAAGGAAAGAAGCTGCCTTGCAACCCTGCCACTGGTTCCTACTCGCTAACTGCCCATGCGGAGGACCTAGATTGAGAAAGCGATCGGAGGAACATCCCCTTTCATTCCAGAACCCTCCAAAAACCTTCTGGCCAAAGATTTTCTTGATCGAAGCTTGGGCTTTGCTCAGCAAGGCAAGGTGGTCGTGTATTTCCCCCAACTCTTTGAGGAACAGCTCCCCAAATGAGCATACTGTGCCACATGGCCCACTTCTGAGGTGGACAAATCCCCAGCTAGAAATTCACTTTAATCAGTAGGGACTTTCGTCTCTCAGTTGAGATTGCCCAATTGGCATTTCCTAGAAAAAATATCGCCCTATGTGTCCAACCAGAAACAGACAAGGCGGTACAAAAAAGCCTGATTGCTTGGCCTCCTCAGCCATGTCTAGGATGTTTATGAGAGGACTCACAACATCGAGCAACTTATTTTGGTATGCCTGTCAGGATAGTCGATACCCTTCTTCAGGTCGTTCACAATCTTGCCTAGGAAGGTTGTCATATTTCCATCAATCTTCGCAGTCATGGCCACTTTACCCTCCAGCTTAGTAGGACACTCAGCCTTCAAGCGACTTCTCACCTACTTGTCTACGGGCTTCCTGAGCGATCAGCCCATATTGCACCACCTTGTCTGCTGGCCCACAACTGTGCAGAGCAGCGATGGAAAATATCTTCATGTCTAAAGGAATCTTGTCCTGCTGGCTCATGTCGTCTAACTTAGAGCGTTTATGGTCAGGAGTCTGGCCTCAGGACCTATTGCATCAGAGCGGTCCTCTGAATCCTCACTGGAATCCCCCCCACCTGACCATTTGTCCATCATGGGTAAAGGGTCAGGGTCAATCAATCAATTGGTACTTGTATAGCGCAACCTATCACCTGTGAGGGTATCCAGTTGCTGGGCTGCTGGTTTCATTCGAAGAGATAGGCTTTAGTCTCTTCCCAAAGTCTATCAACGATAGTGATGTTCGGAGGTGGAGGGCGTTCCAGGACTTGGTAGCGAGGTGGGAGAAGGAGCGTCCTCTGAGCGGCAGAAGCGGATGTGCGGGGTCTGTGCAAGGGCGCAGTGGGCTGAGCGGAGGTTTCTGAATGGTTGGTAGAGTTCAAGCGGTGGTTCATGTATGCAAGTCCTTGGTCGTGGAGGGCTTTGTAGGCGTGGGTCAGTAGTTTGAACTGGCATCTTTCCTGGATGGGGAGCCAGTGGAGGTCTCTCGGTTGCTTGGAGACGTGGGTACTTTTTGGTAGGTTGAGGATCAGTCTGGCTGCTGCGTTCTTTATCATCTGGAGTCTTCTCATGAGTTTGCTGGTGGTGCCTGCATAGAGTGCATTGCCATAGTCCAGACAGCTGGTGATGAGGGCCTGCGACACTGTTTTTCTGGTGTTGATGGGGAGCCATTTGAAAATTCTGAGGAGCATGCGGAGTGTGTGTAAGCAGGCTGAGGAGACAATGTTGACCTGTCATTTCATGGAGAGTTCGCTGTCCAGGATGATGCCAAGGTTACGAACACAGGCTTTGGGTGTTGGGGGTGAGTCAGAGTACCGCTGGCCACCACATGTCATTCCAGGAGGAGGTGTGGCTGCCGAAAATCAGCACTTCGGTTTTGTCCCTGTTGAGCTTAAGGCAGTTGTCCTTCATCCAGGCGGAGATGTTTTTCATGCAGTTGTGGAAGTTGGACTTCGCAGTGGTGGGGTCTGCTGAGAGCAAGAGGACGAGCTTGGTGTCATCAGCGTAAGAAATTATGTTGATGTCATGGGTTCTGACGACGTCTGCTAGTAGCGTCATGTAGATGTTGAAGAGGATGGGACTGAGGGATGAACCTTGGGGGACGCCACAGATGGTGTGCTTGGGTTATGAGGTGAAGGGCGGGAGACAGATTCTCTGGGTGCACCCCATGAGGAATTATGGCATTCATCTAACGGCATCGTCTCTGATTCCGATCTGGAGTAGGCGTTTGATGAGTGTATGGTGGGAGATGGTGCGGAGAGGTCGAGAATGATCAGGGCGGGCGATTGTCCTCTGTCGAGTAGGGTGCAGATGTCATCGGTCACGGCGATCAGGGCCAGCTCGGTTCTGTGGTTGGCCCTGTATCCAGATTGGGAGGGATCTAGCATGTTGTTGTTCGGTGAGTTGGAGGTTGATGGTCTTCTCCAGGGCTTTGGAGGGGAACGGGAGCAGTGAGATGGGGCAATAATTCTAGACATCGCTGGGGTCTGCGGTGGGTTTTTTGAGAAGGGGACTGACCTGTGTGTGTTTTCCAGACGTCTGGAAAGGTGGATTTGGTTATGGAGGCATTGAGAATGGTGGTGAGCTGGTGACTGATCTTGCAACTTCCGAGGTTGAAGAGTTGGTGAAGGCATGGTCAGAGGTTGCTCCTGAGTGGATGGAGTTCATCAGGGCTGTGGTAATCGGTGTGCTGAGCTGGTCCCATGCGGTGAGCGGGTGGTCATTTGTTGTCTTCGTGGGAGTGGGGAGTCTGAGGAGGTAGGTGTGTTGGGGATCAAAGTTTCTGTACATGGTCGCGATCTTGTAGAAGTGGTCTGCTAGAGCACTGCATAGTTCCTGTGAGGCGGGGATAGAGTTTTCGGTGGCTGATGGGGAGGTGAACTCTCTGACAGTGGTGAAGAGCTCCTTGGTCTTATTGGCACAGGCCTCGATGCGGTTTGCCAGGGCCTCCTTTTTCGTGTCGCTGAGTTGGTGGTGGCAGACTTGAAAGTGGTTCGATTAGTGTAATTTCAGCTGAAGTGCCATCTTCTTTCAAGGAGTTTGCTTCTGCGTCTCATCGCACCGAGTTCTGGGGTGTACCAGCTGGCTCGTTTGGTGGGTCCATGCGTTTTAGCTGGTTTAATAGGGGTGACTGTTAGCCGCGCTGGTGACCCAGGAGTTGAAGTCCTCTACTGCTCGATTCAGGTTGGTAGAAGCTTCAGGCTGGGAGATGCGGAGTGCATCAGTAATAGGTGCTTAGCATTAGGGGCAACACCATCGCCTGAGCATCTTAGGGCTAGATTGGGCGTGTGTCCCCTTTCCCTTCCTGAATGGTTTTGGACCATGAAATGAATGCCTGCTGTACCCTATAAAAGGCTTTCTCCCCCTGGGCTGCTCCCTCTTGCATTTAGCTTTAGTCTTGGCAGGACTCTGGCCCTCATTCCTCCTGGGTGCGGTGGCTCCCGCCTAGAGAGAGGTTCTTTAAGGCCAACAATAAGAGCTGGTTCTGAAAAGGCTCCATGGCACCAGTCACCGCCTTTTTAACAGAGGCATCCCCTACCTCTGAAAGATTATCATACTATGGGATGATTTCTTCTAATACCGAGGAATGCCCGGTTCCGTTTAATCCAATATTATATCCTGCTTCAGAGGGCCTACATGACACCGGCCAAGATCAATAGATACTTTAATCGGACGGATGGCAAGTGCCCGAGATGCAAACTGCTAGATGCGGATCTATTGCACATGTTGTGGACCTGCGCAACTCTCGTACCCTACTGGAGAGCAGTAACAGCGCAGCTGGCCGAGTGCACAGGTCGCACGGTGAAGTGCTCCTGGGATACCGGCCTACTGGGTCTGTATCAGAGGCCCAAAAAACACAAGGTAACGTCCCGATTTATAGATCTAGGGCTCAATGTAGCCAAGCACTTAATCACTAGGCGCTGGAAATCGCAGGAGCCGCCGAGCGTTAAGGCTTGGTTCCAATCACTGACGTGCTGGGCGCAGGAAGAGAGCGTCGCCGAGAAGATGCGCTGGGTTTGCAGGCGCTCCCGATAGCGGAGGCGTGGGACGTGATACTACTGGACCTTCGGAGCCCTTGGCAAGATGACTCAGAATTGTCCGGGGCCTCTGTGTGACACGGCCGATCAGTAAAGGCTCAGGGGTGCATGCGCAACATGTTAGCCGATGCCGGGTATCCTGTAATATAGGGATTCAGGCTGCTTCATTCGCTGGGCGCCTCACGTACTTAGCCAGGTCAAGTTATATTTATCTAATCAGTTGTGGCTGGAATCTCATATCCCAAGCAGATAGTAGTGTAGTGTACACAATCACTGCACGCATCGCGGAGGAGACAGCGGGGAGTCGAGCCGGGTAGGGGGCGCCACGTACACCAAGTGATACAACACCAATCTATCCCAGTTCTTCGTATTCCCTGTTCACTAAAATTTTGACACATACGATGCATACCACGTGACGCACGCACAAGCACAGCATACATGCCCCGACTAGGCTGATTAACTGTATTATATGTCCTATTGTGCAATGTGCGCACGCATGTAAATTAGCCAGCAGTTTGTCAAAGCTGTATTAAAAAATGTCAAAAACTCTTCATTCAATAAACAAATTTAAACACAAAAAAATGGGATGATTTCTTCTAGCTCTTCCTCATGAATCCGGGTGGTTCTCTGCATAGTGTCCCCTTTGTGGCAGAGATCTCTAAGGGGAAAGCTATTAAGAAATTAGATAATGCCTCCTACTGGCTTGCTGGGCAACAAGGTTCCAATGGAGGTCCTGAAACTGTGTATGCTGTGCCAACTATTGCTGTGCAGGTGGGGCGTTAGCCCCACCAGGGCCTGGACACCCACTCCAATGGGTAATAACTAATATGGTCTGTGCCAAGTTCAAAGACCTCCAACACCAGAGGTAGATCAACAAGGCATCTGCAGCAGACTCTGCTTGAGTCGTAGACTTGGAATTGCCCTGTTCTGCTACAAGTCTCCTTCGAGCTCCACGCAACACACCAAGAAATGGTATTTCACAACGCAGAAAAGCCCAAAGAGAACAGAGCAATAGTGTGGAAGAGCTACTGTGCCCCACACAGGCAGAGTACTACAACGCACAGGACGCTCGTTCGGTGCCTGCTACGGTCCCCAACTACCCAACCTGAAAAGAAAAGTATGACTAGTCTGATTAGCGTGGGGCATAGCCCCCACACAGGAACAGATCAAGCAATGAGGTACTTGTTTTGAACAGAATTGACACTCAAAGTTTAACTAACAAATGTGACTAAAGAAAAGCAAGTTCCCCAGAAGGAATGGTTATTTATCTGCTGCTACAGCAGTGAACAAAGAGGGAGAAGGACATATGGCCTTCACCTATATGGACTGTAATGCTCTGTGACTGGTTGTTGTTATACTACTCTTTATCCAGGTTCTCATGGGAAACGTAGTTTATAATGGCTTGATTCAGGTTGTGCTGCTGTTAAGAATAAGGCAGAGATAGAATGCATAACATTCGTCCCCAGTTCTGACACAGAATTATTACTTACCTTTAAAACAATGTGACATGAGTAACAAAATAGGTAAGCTGTGGTGCTTTAATCTATGAAGATGGGCAATAAAACCGATGTTAAAGGAGTCTATGTGATTATGGCTTTTACATGTTATAAAGAAAATAATAGTGAATTATTTAATACAATATATTTAGGTGCCTCCTAACCTCATTATATTATGAATTATAAATTATGAATTATAAATGTCGCAGACTGCAATGATGTTCAGGATGCATTGCTGAAAACGGAGCTTAAGCTATTGACTATCACAAACTCAGTTGAAGGAACACTGTAAGGGTCAGGAGTAATTCCATCTTCCTTGAAATTTGTTTCATTGTCATTGAAATTTGGAAAGCTATTTAGGGAGGGGTGTCATCCCACTAACCTAAGGGCCTACAAAATGCCCTTAGTCAAGTTTTCTTCTTTTGAAGCAGTAGTATGTAAGATCTCAGTGAGAATACATCATTTTGGACTATTTATGGATTTACAGAAACCACATACGTTTTTGCAGTGGAGGATTATTTCATAGACCTCATCGAGTCAGTAACGGAGTAATCAACATCTTCTCATAATGAGTGCTTTTAATATCTGGTCTGATAACAAGATTAACTAATCTAGATAACCAAGAGATTAACTGATATTTGAGACACCTAGAGGAGGGGGCTTAAAGCAGAGGGTCGTAAATTCCATCAAAAGATAATACCCTTGACTGAAATACTAACCTCTGAGAACCTACCTCCTGCAAATACCCACTATTCATTTTTAACATGCCTCGAATATGCCTTGGTTTTCTGAATATTTGATTAAGTGGGTTGCACTGGTTAGAGTCTGAGAACCAGAAGAAAACTCGAAGTGGGATTGAAGGAAGTTGACCATTCACGTGTTTGAGTCTGTTCTCACAGGCTTATTCACATTCCGATCTTAGGTCCAAATTAACAGCTAGGCAACATATGTAATTTCTCCCTAATACTAGGTACCCTTAAGAAGGTTCTTGCTCCTCTCTCACTGAAATTATTTAATGCTGCCAAGATCTTAACTACTTGCAGCCACAAAGAAGTGTGAGAAAGCGAAGTCTGAGGTGAAAAGATTGGTAGAACCAGTTTTAAAAAGTCCTGTAGTAAGGACACTGAACCTACCAATTTACAATATTTTAACCTCATGGTGGAGGAGACCAAAGCTTTTGTTAAACAATTATTTAACAATGGCAAGTGTATCAGTTCAGATCCTGAAGACATCTTTTTAAATAAGATTCATCTTATTAGGGAGAGGACTAAATTAACAAAGGACAGGAATAGGGAGCTAATAACTTTGGCATAGACATCACTTTCCAAACTGAGTCCTGTAAACAAACCTTTTCTTCCTCATTTTTAGAGTTTAATTCTGCTCCCCATATATCCCTTTAGTAGCCCTCAACCGTTTTGTTTTCGATATTAAGGTTAACTCAGTCTGAAATTGAGATAATGTAATGGGTAGCATGAACATCACGCAACTTCCTGGAGAACCATACTCTTCACTTATAGTAAAAGAAGTGGAGGATATGTTTACCCCTGCAATTACTGAAAATAAATGAACATCTGTCAGAGGCTAGGGTCCCTGCATGCTTGAAGTAGCCAAAAGTTACTCTTCTATTGAAAAGATCCATCACTGAACCCAGCAGATCCAGACAGCTATGAGTCTAGCTAGCCTCCATCGCTGCACAGAAATGCAGCTGGTGGACATGAGGAAGAGGCTGCTATAGGTTACAAATGAGGGGTTGGCTATGCTATAAGTGCTTCTCAATCGCTATGTCACTCCTGATACCACAGATCTTTACATCATGATTAGTTACCTGTAGGATACTGCAGGGGTATCAAGAGAATCGCCCATAAGATTTTAGTTATTTCTCAGGTATAGAATATCGCATTGAGTGAAAAATAGAATGATAGTCCTGCTGTGAAGCTGAAGTGTGGTGTCCACAGCACTCCCAATATATCTCCTGGTCTTTAACCAATTTGCAGCCTTTTCCTTTCAGAATGTAAGAATGGTTTTGGCCATTTGACCATTTGGCTTAATCTGTGTTGGTGTTTGCAGGTGCTTAGAACTGGCACTTACTTGTAAATTCCGGCAATTATTAATGACAGTCTTCCACATGGTGGCACTGTTTTGTAAATTTTTGAGTACAGTTCATCAAATTTGTATTCAATACACTCTTAAAAAATTCAATTATGGGGGCGTGGCCAAGTAAGATGGCTGAGCAGACGTGAACCGCTTCAGCTCCGGACCCCGACGATTGCCACATGTCCTTCTATAGCACGTAGAGAGCTCTACTTTCTATGCTCTTAATCTGCTGTGTCCAGGGAATCGCCAGGACTTTAGAAAATGCGGGAGTGATTGGGCAGTGCTGAGTATTTGACCCCGAGACGATGGAGCTCCGCGGTCGCACTCAAAATGGCGTAGCGGCGCGGCCCGGGTGCCCGTCAGGCCTTCCTACCCAACCGGAGTCGGCGGCTTCCATCTTACCGCAGATTGCCTGAAGATCCCCCTGACCCTACAGACCTGGGGAGGGACACTGGCGCTACTTACTTCGTCCCGCGATCCTGAAAGTCTAGTGGGAGCGGCTTTGACCGGATCGGCGGCCGCTCAATGCACCGGAGCGGTTGCGGAGCAACGAACCCCCTGCAGCGGCATTGACGGTCGGCGGGTGAGCGGCCTGAGCGGATCGTTTTGGTCAGGTCGGTCTCTTCCCCGCTGGCCCGCGCGCGGAGGGTTTGGGGGAAAATGGAATACCTGCCTGTCGCCTGACTTTAAGATGGCGGCGCAGCATCGGGGAATATCGTAATGAGCCTCCTGTCTTGTGCTGGGACCAGGGAGTAACCGCCAACCAGAGCGTCGCTACCCCCATGGATGGAGTGACTTTTTTTTTACTACAGGATCACCTGAGGGCTGCGATCTCCCCTCCAGGGCATGACTTGCTTTGCCTGACCCCATCATGGCGCCCTGACCCCACCTTTCAGCAGAGGTTTGCCATCAACCAGTGGGGTGTTCGCGCGCTTCGTATTCGCTCCTTGGCGTCTGAACATTGGAACTGACCTGAACTTGCACCGTCAGACCGCTCGCAGTACTGGGCATTGTCCTTATGCCTCCTAAGAAAAACGCAAGCAAGGTTTCTCGCTATTTTACAGCATCGGAAAAGGCTATTCCTCCATCAGAGACAGTCCGCCCGCAGAACACGTCCCTTACAAGAGAGGACCTGTTGGCTACCCTACGGGACTTCAAGGCAGAATTATGCCAAGAAATCAAACGGGACTTACGGTCCTCCCTGGACCAACTGAAAGCCGACCTCACGGAACAAATGTCGACTCCGCCACGATGTGGACGCCATTGGCACCAGGGTCCTAGAGGCGGAGGAGCAGGCCCAAGACCTTACGACACGTGTCGCCACGATGCAGGACTCCCAACAAACTTTCCAGGCCCAGCTTCAGCAGATCACACTGAAAGCGGAAGACCTGGAAAACAGGACCCGGCGGGAGAAAATACGGATCCGGGACTTGGAGGAGGGAGCGGAGGGGCCTGATTTGGAGGCATTCGTGACGGGCCTCTTTGCAGAGCTCCTGGCCCCTCAACAACTGAAGCTGAAATTGGACCGGGTCCACCGCGTGGGGACCCTGCAGACCAGAGAACGTAGAAGGCCATGTGACGTCCTGGTCAAACTACACTCTTTCACAACAAAGGAGGCCATACTGACCGCGGCAAGGAAAAAGAAGGAAGTGTCCTTCCAAGGCTTCAATTGTTCCCTCTATCAGGACCTGGCTCCCTCCACCTTGGCACGACGTCAAGCGTTGTGACCAATCACCTCCAAACTACGGGACGAAGATATCCGCTATCGCTGGACATTTCCCTTTGGCCTCTCGTTCGAGTATCACAACAAGACGCATCTTGTAACTGATCTCTCCGATGGTTTTCGCATCCTGGGCCTCCCCCTCCCGGATGATGCAACCACATCAAGCTCTTCTGCGGAGTCGGCCGGCCCAGAAGGGGCATCAAATCCTGGCATACAATCACCAAAGCCCGAAGATCCCCAAACGGTACTTCTACAGACAACGGGCCTCCGTGACCCCTTGATTTCCGAGGCTTCCGATCTAGTCATCATCTCAAGAGGTGATACTGCGCAGCGAAGAAGAGAACCCGACACGCAGGATCAGTAAAACCGGTACACTTGACACTAAGTTTGAGTACTATGGACACTGAGGTTTTTATTTTCCTCTCTACGGACTTGCTCTCTAGACATTAATGACAGGCAACCGGGGGGCTCGGGCCTTGCCCATGCTACTCACTATTCTTCTTATTTTTGGACGAATCTTGAGCCGCAGACCCGTTGGTCCTTTGGCTCCCAGTTTGGGGTTGATGTTGGGAATTTCTTTTGTTGTGTGGGGGGGTTCTGGGGTGAGGGTCCCGGTGGTGTCCTAGGGGATCTAAGGTTTGTTTCTTTGGTTTTCTTGAAGTTCATCGGTGGTGATTGGAGAGGAGATTTGATCCTTACGCTTGCTGGCAGGGCTGGTCTTACTTTGTCAGGGACAACCACATCTACATACTTGGGAGGGGTGGTCCACATGGGGAGTGAGTAGGGTCTACTACAATAATGGTTTCAGTCGCATCTTGGAACGTTAAGGGGTTGAACTCTCCCCAGAAACGTCAGAAAATTTGGAAGTACCTCATAGACCACAAATTTGACGTGGTGGCCCTACAAGAGACTCACCTTAAAAAATCTGAGGACACCAGGCTCCGACACAAAGCGTACCCCTTAATCTACAAATCCTCAGCTAGCACCAAACATAATGGAGTGGCGCTACTCTTTCATAGCACAACTAAATTTCAACCTGAGGCCACCAAATCCGATCGGGAAGGGAGACTACTAATGGTTAAGGGGAGGCTGAAAGGCACACTTTGCACGTTCATTTCTCTTTACGCCCCCAACTCGGGTCAGTCCACATTCCTCTCTAAGGCTCTTGATTTATTGGGTGGATTTGCAGAAGGCCCCGTAATACTACTGGGTGACTTTAATCTGACTTGGCACGTATCATTGGACAGCTCCCACTCAAATCGGACGTCTACCGGCACCTTTTCTAAAGGACTTAAACAAAAAATGCAGACACTTGGCTTATGCGATGCCTGGCGATCCCACCACACTACCACCAAAGACTACACATACTATTCTCATGTTCACCAGACGTACTCCAGGATAGACTACGTATTCATCAGCCAGGCCCTGATAGGGCTGCTTCAGGCGGCGCAGATCTTGCCGATCTCAGTCTCTGACCACAGTCTAATCACCATTAGCCTGGCCTGGAGTGGGCCCAAGTCTGGAACGTCTAGGTGGTATTTCCCGACGGCGCTCACACAGGACAAGGTACTGCGGGAGGAGCTAAGGGCTGCCATCACTGACTTCTTTACACTTAACAAACCGCAAGACACCTCTCCGCAGAATAATTGGGATGCCTTCAAGGCTGTGCTGCGGGGTAAATGCATCCAACTTAACGCAACCTTAAACAAGCAAAGGGCGAAGGAATGCACTGCTCTTGAACAGGAGCTAGAGACAGTTGAACAGTCACACAAAGCTACACCCACCCGTGCGCTGCAGCGACAACTTACCGCAATCAGGGGAAAATTACGCTCCATCTACACTAATCGAGCGGAGTTCACCCTCTTGAGGATGCGACAGACGTCCTCTGCCCAAGGCGACAAGGTGGGTCATCACTTGGCAAGACAGCTCAGGGTGCAAAGGGAACGCGAATTTATTGGGGGCATACTAGACCAACAGGGTCAACTCACCCACGACGATTCCACTAAAGCCAACGTTTTTGGTGAATTTTTTGGGAAGCTATACCACGGTACCACCCCCGATACGAACCTACAACTACATTACCTTGACTCCGTGACGCTCCCCCAGGTCCCCCCTGCAACCGCCGAAGCCTTAGACCTCCCTATCACCTCGGAGGAGGTGAGAAAAGCAATTTCAGGGCTTAAGCTGCACAAAGCCCCGGTCCCGACGGCCTCACTGCACAATTTTTTTAATGTTATGCCTCCGAGCTCATCCCACACCTCACTGCCCTATTTCAGGCAATAGCGCAAGACGCTCGGGTATCTGTTTCTATGGCTGAGGCTGTGATATCGGTAATTCCCAAGCCTGGGAAGGGCCCCCAACTTTGTGGCTCCTATAGGCCCAGAGCCCTTCTCAATCTTGATGCGAAGCTCTACTCCGCGGTCTTAGCAGCTAGATTAGAAAATCTGATGCCAGATCTAATCCAACCAGACCAGTCTGGCTTTATAAAAGGAAGGCAAACACACGATAATATCAGGCGCACCCTTCATTTGATCGAGAAGGTGTCTAAATTCAAAATTCCAGCAATCCTGGTGGGCCTAGACGCGGAAAAGGCCTTCGACAGGGTGGACTGGTCATTCCTCTTTTTAGCTATGCGGAAGTTCGGCTTTGGAGACGCCTTCCTCAACATGGTCAAGGCCAATTACCATCTCCCAAACTCGCGGGTTACAGTCAATGCCTATCCTTCACTCCCCTTCGCTCTAAGCAGGGGCACCCGGCAGGGATGTCCTTTTTCCCCCCTCTTATTCGCTCTCAGTATTGAACCCCTTGCGGCAAAATTCCGGACTAATGACGAGAGTCGGGGCATCCGTTTCAGCGGTATAGAACACAAGGCATCTCTCTTTGCTGATGATATCCTGCTTACACTTACGGATCCCGTCTCCTCGTTCCGGGCGGTTCAGGGAGAGTTGAAACATTTTGAACGGGCGGCCAGCTTTAAGGTAAACTTGTCCAAATCATCTATACTTAACCTTACACTTCCCACTGCTGAAGCGAATGGATTGAGGAGTCAGACGTCTATTCAATGGGCCAAACACTCGCTACTTTATTTGGGGGTCCACCTTACGGCCAGTATTGGGGATCTCTATAAGGCTAATTACCCAGCTCTGGTGGCACAAACACAACAAGATTTTAAGAGATGGACTCCCATTTACATCTCCTGGCTAGGGCGGATCAACGCTGTTAAGATGTCGGTCCTGCCAAAATTGTTATATTTATTTCAGGCCCTACCTATTGACCTTGACCGGGGATTATTACTGCACTTGCGCTCCTTAATTACCAAATTCATCTGGCGGGGGGGGGGGGAGAGCTCGCCTTCCTTTTCATGTGCTGCGTCGGCCACGAAGCAAAGGGGGATTAGCCCTACCGGACTTCGCACTATATTACCAGGCCGCGAGGTTGAGAGTAGTGATTGAGAGTAGTGACAGAGTGGGCTGTGGGAGAGTCCAATAAACATTGGCTACATATGGATCGCTCGGTTGTGGGACGATCTATATGGGATGTCTTATGGAAGCCCAAGAGGGACAGACCTGCAAATGCTTATATTAGCACCCCCACACGCACCACCCTGACACTCTGGGACCAGGTCACTGAGAGGGAGCGCTGGACCTCATTTCCCTCCCCTTACACTCCAATCCATTTCAACCCGGCTTTCCCACCGGCCCTACGTGAGGGACCCTTCGACTGCTGGAGGGAGGGAGGATGTCGGAAACTTTCAGATCTGTTCCATAACTACGATATTCTAACATTTGAAACTTGCAAAAGAGAATTTCTGATTCCCCACAGCGAACACTTTCACTACCTCCAGCTTAAACACTGGGCTACACTCCCCCACGTTAGAGAGGCGGCCACTAGAGAGCTCACAGCCGTGGAGCGGCTGGTCATACATAAAGCAGGCACCACGAGAGGCGTCATCTCCTCACTTTATGATATGCTACTGACTACCTTGCACAATCCCCGAGCACGCTACATTCCTTCTGGGAGCAGGTCTTGGGCAGAGACGTCACCGAGGAGGAATGGAAACACCTTTGGGGCGACATCATTAAACACAACAAATCGGTGGCATTAAGGGAAGCCCACTACAAGACGCTACTTGACTGGTATCTTTATCCTACTAAACTGCGACGAATTTTCCCTGATACCTCTGATCTCTGCTGGCGGGGATGTGGCCTTCAGGGGGATTTTCTCCACATTTGGTGGGACTGTCCGGGTATTCGACCTTTTTGGGAAGAAATCCTCTCCCACCTCAAAGATATGCTGGGCTACCCTATTCCAACTAGCATAGAGGGGATTCTGCTGGGTGTTAGAGATCCGGCCTTGGAGCACCAAACGAAAGTCGACAAGGCGATCATGTGGACCTATCTGGGGGCGGCGAAACTCACCATAGCGGCTGCATGGAAAAAGAAAGATACACCGGCAACATCAATGTGGCATTCCCGCTTATGGAGGATCCTCTCCATGGAACGTCTGGCGGACATCTTTAGGGACAATTACAAGGCTTTCGAACATAAGTGGGGTCCCCTAGTTACATACCTATCCCAAGGTTTGCCCTCTGCAGTATGTCCGCCTTCCGTAAGGGCTATGCACCTCTTCCAAGTCTAAACCACCCAAGGCTGGCATGTGACGGGGTAAACCCCAGATATTTGAATAGAGGGCACATTGGTTTGTTTACTTTGCCCTGCGTCAGCACTTTTGCTTAACAGTATTTCACTGTCCACCAATCACCACCGTGACGGGAGGGGAGGGTGGGGGCGTTACGTTGAGGTTAGGCTCTTGCCTGAAGACCATCCTCGGGTGTTTTGCCATTTCAAAACTAGCATCTTAGACTTTGACTGGGGGAGTGATACGACCCTAGGGCTGTATGAAACTGCGACTCACATAGCGAACTGTTTTGCAACCCTGGGGCCTGCGCGCCCTACTGTACTCATGATGTCACTGTGATTCTTGGTTTTTGATGCTTAATAAAAAGAATTTTGAGAAGAAAAAATTCAATTAAAATAGAAGTGGGTCCAAGCCATATTTACAGCGTTAGGTGACCTTGAAAAGCATTTGGCAGTGCTAGCAAGGGCAATGGGTAGCCCCAACCACTTCAGTTACTTTCTGAGAAATATCTCGAGGCTTGGCATTTGCATTTTTACAAATTAAGCACTTGAGACAGTTGGCGTTTAAGCCTTCATATCGCACAAATACTATCTAGGCCATATATGTTACTTTTCCCCCAGATTTCGGTTACAAAAAAGTGATCACAGTTCAGTGGTGGATAAAAGGTAAAAGAAAGTTCTTTCCAGCTAAACCAGATATCAGAAAGTGAAAAAAAACTGACTAACCTGAGGAAGAATATAGAGAGTCTGAAAAGGGAATTCGCATATAAAGAAAATACTTGTCAACCTGGTCTCTTTACAAATTAGCAGGAAAGTGGCAAGGAAAGACGCAGAATCCTTGGGGCGCAAACATGCCAGCAAAGGGGCAATGCTTGATCGCTAGTAGAGGTGAGAACATTCTCCCTAAGATTTGAGCACAGTAAGTCTGGAGGACAACCTGCGGGTAGGTTTGGGCATTACTGAATCTTTTTTACTTTGTTCCTAAAACCTAAATTAAACAGAGGGCAACTGATCTTCTGGTCTAAATAATGTTAGGAGGTGACTAATTTACTGACACTTTACTTAAAAATTGGCAAATTACACCTTCAAGCATTAGACTACAAAAAATCCAGTTCTGTATAAGCATATGACAGAACATTTAGAAGAGTATTCTGAATAGTAACTTCTTTGTAGAGAGCACATCATGTCACAATCTTGTGGATTTGCAGTACTGTAGGTAACCAATGTTACAATTACCAAACCCAATTTTTCTCTTTTTTCGTCTTCTTCACCAAAGAGTGATGAAAGGTGGAGTCTACCCCACCAGGATTAGATTGTTAAGCCATTGTATTAGAATCATTAAAATATTTACCTGCATAGAGCTTCTGCATCGAATTGTCTTGAATGTCGATGATCAATTATAATTATTTCATGATTCTTATCCAAGAAGCTCTGAAGCGCAGATTCTGGCGTCCTAGCAATATTACATTTAAATCCTGCTTTTTCACACGCCCAGCAGAATCCATTGCTCTGGCTGTCTTCTTTGGCAAATACTAAAAGTACCTGATAAATAAACAATATTGTATTAGATGTTGGCCAGATAATTTTTCAGTTTCGTATGTAAGAGACAGCAGAAGAATTTTACAAGTATTTTTAGTCCCCAGAAAATAATTGAACATGTTTCCTTTATGTGTATAACACCTGAATAATTGAAAACATAGCCAGACAGACAAAATATTATTGCAAAAACATGATTTTTTTTTCTTTACTAAAGGCAAGATGTACAGAAGCAACCTATGGTAACTCGCTAAGTGTTGGGCAGATAGCAGTTGACAAGATAGATGCCATCCATATCAGGTTGACCTAAGTAGATGCTGTGATGTGAGCATACATTACGAGTGAAAGTATGTGGAAGAAGGAAGAAAAATGAGAAGTTAGAGGAAACACCAATCAAAGCGAATTCGCAATAAAAAGCATTCATCTGTGACATGTGTAGCAATTGTAATTGGATTTATATATTGTTTACTATCCCCGACGAGGCATTGCAGTGCTTACCACGAGTAGCACGCTACTCCAGAACTCAAGGTTGGTGGTTAATTTAGTGGTTATTGTTGGTTATTGAAAAAAGTCATATGCGCTCAAGAAAAATTGCATGCATTTACTCCAGTTACTTTGTGATATATTAATAATTAAAAGCTGGTAGGTGTGGTCATTAGTGGGGGGCAATGTGGTTTCAGGGGGATTGTTAGTGAGATAGGTTGGCGGGGATTAGGTAATATTAGATTACAAGAATTCACGTTTTAAAGAGGAGAGGTTGAGAATGTACGAAATGCGGTATCAGCCAATTGGAGAATTTCAATAAGAGAATTAAAGCATCCAGGCATGAAACCAAGAGGAGGCTTTGTTCAGAAACAGAAGGTATGCAGGCGGGTTGCAAGAAACCTGTGAAAGATTAATGATATTGTTGCCCTATTGTGCCCTGTTGTACCTAAACCCGTTTAAATACTCTCTTTATTATACATTTCTTTATTGAAATTTTCATTATACATGAAAACAAATGTCATGCAATATAGTACTCTATGAGATCCCAAGAAGGGACAAAAGAACTTTAGAAAGTATGAATGAAAATAGAAAAATAAAATCGAATAAAGAAGCCTTCCGTTAAACAAATACAGTTTAAGCAATGCCTAAGGTAACCTTTGTCTACATATGACACACACCTCACAAACAAATGATTTACATCATCAGACTCATTGTGTCTCCGATTCAAATCACAGATGAAAATACTCCAATCACCATCACAATTGCACGGATAAGAGTATTATACCCCACACACAAGAAAGATAATTCGAGTCTACATATGTTAAAAAATGGAACCCAAACATCATCGAAAACCTGGATTTGAACTAGAACCTTGTAAATATACATTCATATGTGGCTAATCTATAAAGTTCAGCAAGCCATTCTTGATGTGTGGGAGCCTGTGCTGTTCGTCAATGCCGATCTTAGCCACTGTTAGAGCTGTCAACAACCATCTATGTGGCTGCCCGCCGCCCCCAAAGGGGGCCCCCCTAAAAGGGCGGCCCGTTAGTGCCATTGAGGCACAAGCCTACCCCTCGCTCTAGCAGCAGAGGGCTTCCGCCTGGAGCCCGCTGTACAGGGGGTGTGGGCGTCACTTCCGGTACGCCCAGGGGGGGAGGGAGGGTATGTATACCCCTCTGACCCTCCCAGCAGCCTCTTTGCCGCCAGCCTCGCCGTCGTGTCGTGTCGTGCCGTCTGGTCGTGCTGCTGGTCCGTCGGATACTGACCCCAGGGTCGCGTTGTGCGAGGTGAGTGCAGGCATTGCCCCAAACCCCCCGGTCCCACATTCTGCCACCCCCGTGGGGGACCTGTTCCCCGCGGCATAGGCCGGTCTGGCCCCAGCAGTAGGCTCGGTGGTGTCAGGGCCTGGTCGAGCAGGTGGGGCGGCGGGACGGGGGGCAGGGTATAAGGGGATTTGGTCACCCCAGCCCCTCATCGCACGGGAGAACCATTTTGTTCTGGGGATGGGCCGCGCGACTGAGAAATGAACGTGTGGAGTGGGGGAGGGGTGATGTCGCCTCATGCAGCAACCCTGCAGACCCGTCGATGCACGTTGGCCTGTCGAGTCACGGCATTGCAGGCGGCTATGTCACGGCAGTTGGGCGAGGTTTTCACAGCTCCGCCGAAAGCCCCCCCCCCTCAGGCCTCCTCACCCGCATCTTGCCGTGTCTGGAGCAGGGGAGAGCGGCACCCGGTTGTGTGTACGCGGCACCCCAGTGTCGAGCGAGCTCCCGGGCCCCCGGCCTTGCTGGTGGCCTTGGGGCGGATGTTGACGTGGTTGGGGGCGGGGAGACAGCGAGCCCACTGCCGGATCCTGCCTCGCCTGGGGATCATGGGGATGGTGGCCGCTTGGTGGCTGGGGTACGGAAGCCGCACATCCGCTGCGGACGGGGCGGAGTTTGCCGCCCCCGGCCTCTGGCAAGTGGCAGTGAGTCACCGGTCCCGGCGATGCGCTCGGCCGGGGCAGGCAGGCCCTGTTGGTCTCGGTGCCCTGCGGGGGTACTCAATCGCCATTGGCGGGTGGGCCGGCACCGGTTCTCCGCCCGCTTCCCAGCATGCGAGGGCCGCGGCCGGCGCGCCACCCTCCCGCCACAGAGGGGGGGGCTCGCGGGCACAGGGGCAGATCCGCCTAGGGTGTGATCGTGGGCGTGGCACGCTGGCGGGGTACGATAGATGCATGTGCCATGACCGCCGGTGAGAGTGGGCACCCCGTGCAACTTTGGCAGCTGCGGGGTCGCTAGCCCAGAAGGGGCTTAATTCTCCTGTTGGTCCTGCCCTGCGGTTTCCCCCCCCCTCCTTTGTGATGATTGGGTTGTGGAGCGGGGGAGGGACGGGGAGTGTGTGGTGTGCGGTGCCGTCAGTTGACCATGCGCGGTTTGCTTGCGCGTGGTCTTGAGGAGGCAACGTTGAGCACGGTTGTGGGGGCTCCATGACAACGTGAGAGGGCTGGCTACTTTGCGCAGGTATGCTGTGGCACCTCGCACGCAGTGCGCGGCTGGGCCTGTGTGCCCCTCTGCCGGGTTCGGCCTGCACACCCTGTCGCGTCAAGCCCCCCCCCGCCCTCCCCCTTCGGCGCTGGATTGCATCGGGCCGGTCGCCGTGCCTCTCTGGTAGGCGGGTTGGGGCAGCGATATTGGGGGGGAGCCCATGGGAGTTGTGGGATTCCTTGTTCGGGGTGTGCCCCCGGTCCAGTGGTGAGCGATGGCCGGGTGCACAGGGGAGATAGGGCCCGGCGGGGTGGGTCGCCACACACAGTACAGTGCGTTGCCAGCATGTCGCTATGGCCATGCCTGCCGTGGGGCTCTTTTGAACTTTGGCGTGCCCCGAGTGCGCTGGGGTTGGGCTCCCGGTGTAGGCCTACCTGTGCAGGGTGTCAGAGCCCTTAAGAACACACAGAGTACGCAGAGATATTGTAGCATACGTGTGTAAATAGATGTATTGGGAATGTTACATAAGACAGAGCACTACAAGGTGTAAGAGTTAAGTCAACCATACGGGCAGGCATAATAGTTATAGAGTGCCTGGTATGGAGAAGCACAAGGTTAGAATTTTAAAGGTTAACACCATTAATAATAAGAATTGATGCCTACCCGAATGACCCTTTCGTGCAGCAACAAGGTAATGATGGACTGGGGGAAAAATCACAATGTTCTAAGCAATACCTTGCGGCTTGCAGGCAGCGCTTTGAGGACAGTTAATAGCTCACTGTTCTATGCTATGATTATGGTCTATTTTCACAGAGGGGTTTTGCGGTCACAAAGAAGGCCAGGCCAGCATTCAATCTGAGTCTTTCTCTTTAAGGCTTATCGGCATAAAGCAAAGCCGTAGGCCAATGTGATGAAGCCTTGCTATGTGTTATCCCAGACCGCGTTGTCAAACTTGAGACAGTCCAGCGAGTCAATGTGCAATCTGTTTTCCAGCATCTCCGCTGTTTTTCTAATATTATGCCAGCCGAGAACAGAACAGAGGGATGCCGTCCATTGGCCCGGCAGTCCAGGGACTTGCGATGAAAATGCTTGTTTCATCTATATTTGGTTGTCAGAAGGGATCTTTTACATAACATACGATATGTTCCTGCCAGTGGTGCTTAGATTCACACTCTTTCAGGTTCGCCCTTTTAAGCTGGTGGGTTGAGCGGAAAACCGCAGCTAATGTACCATGGATGCCTGGATGCCATCCCACCATCCGTTGCATGTAAGGGCCTTCCTGGTTCGCATGGCGCCCTCCCTCGGGATGTGCAGCAGGGGACGGCGTTAACTACAGACCCGCATGTCATTGGCCAATGTCTTTGGGTTCCCGACTAGGGAATAAGATGCACGCTTTGGTTGTTGTCGGAGGTCTTTGCACCACAAGTTTTGTGTTGCGGTGGTCGGGCGACCCTGGCCGCGGCCCCCCCTATGCAGTGAGCGGACCCATTTTCTTTTCTGGACGTCGTCGGGGTTCCCTGGCCTTCTTGTCGGAGGGGGCCCAGTTCCTTGTGGTGTTTGCTCCCATTTTGTGGTCGGAGTGCTTCTGGGCGACCTGTTGCATTGCACAGAGGCGTCGGAGTGCATGTCTTCCCCATGAGACGGGCCGAGGGGCTCCGATTCACTGGAATGTTGGAAGCTCTGTGGTTGGTGCAGATCTGGTGGTTGGAGTTGCACACTGTATATTCTATGGTTTGCTCAGGGATTGTACCACAGGGTCTTGTGTTGGCTCACCCGGATGGGGCATTCTAGGGGATTGTGGTACATGCTATATGTGGCGAGTGGTTTGTTTGGATCGACCAGTCTGATGCCACTGCATCTTCGCCTCCGGAGCCAGGGTGCAGAGGTAACTGGCACCGCCATCAGTAAACCCTCTCGGGAGTAGGGCCCGCCCGGAACAGTCATCAGGCATGGCCCCCAGACTGGGTTTGGGCGTCCCCGTGTCGAGGTCCTGGGTCTGGAGTTCCGCAGGCGTCGGGTTGCCTTGGTGAAGTGCGGGCCTCCGGTCGTGTGAAACGGAGGGGGGGCGGGGGTACAAGCAGCACGGGAGCTGGACACTCTGTTCTGGCATTTTCGATGCTCGGGTCTTTTGTTGTTTCTCCTTTCTCGCCAGGCTTATACTGGTATAAAGCCACGCTGGCCGTGGCATGAGTGAGTCTGTGTGCTTGCCGTGCTTGGGTGAGCCCGGTGGTAAAGGATCTTTGTCATTTAACAAACTATGCTTGAAGAATTTGAAGGTTGCACACCCTTCCTTTCAAGATAGGTTTGCTGCACTTGTGTTTTGTCGGATATAGGAACCGGCTGGTTGCACGACTTTGTATGCTTTGTAGCCTGGCATAGAATAATTTAGGGAGGCTGACGTAATTTATGCCACGTCCTCAACTTATCACTGGCGGAAAAGAGCCTGCATCCAGTTAAGAATGCTTTTATGTAAAATGCTTATGTAAAACATATTGTTATCTAATCTTCATTTAATCGCAGCAGCGCCTGGTGCCCAGTGACCCCTAGTGGCCTAAGCATGCTGCTTATAGGGTCAGTTATTGGGTTGCGTTCTCATGTAGCACGGGCCAGGTCAGGGATAGGTGGCCAAGCCCTTTACCTAGACGTTAAGTACAGTGACATCAAGGGTTAACGTGTACGTACAAGATACAGCCCACAGTGACAGTGCTTGGGAAACAACAGAACACTGCACGCATGGTATTCGCTTACGCTATTCAGGCACAGGGGTTGCTAGCTGCCCTGGTCGGTCCAGTACGGTTTGGGAATGTTTAGATCGATCTACGTGAGGGGGGCTTGTGCACAACACCCTGCAAGGAACACGGCTCTGTCATGGCATCTTTAATAATTATTGACTAATAATTATGCAGCACCAAGGGTGGGTTCCTGGGTGCAGTCAGATTGGTAACCCTTACAGGGGGGCAATAAGGGTAGTAGGACTGGGCAAGTAAACCTTGGTCCGTGATGCGGGCCCGAATAATTGTGGGGCGGTACCAAGTACCTTTAAGCGGTCAGGTGGCACTTAGGATAGTTGTGCTGAATATATATGCAACAGGCGCTCATGTATAGCGTTACATACCTTGGCAGTTACAGTTACATACACGTTACAGTTGTGTAACTAATATGTAATTATCAATGCGCGTTAGATTAACGCTATGAATGGCGGATTGGATTGCCTTCAGCTGGCATCGCGGTGTCTGCCTTGGCGGCAACCGGAGAGGGTGCCCTGGGTGGGGCAGAACAGTATATCAGTTTGGGTTTGATTATTGGTGCGTTAAACCACCTTATACTGCCAAGGTGCCACAAAGTGGGAAGACCACTTGGGGGCAGGGTCCCCCACTTTGGTGTACACAACTGAATAATGCCTTCATTCACTAATACCGATAAGGGGCATTGCTCCATCCCTCAACAAAGTAGACCAAAGCGGTTTGATACGTCCTTTGACTTTGAGCGGGACAGGCAATGCTTTTCTTGCAAAGAACTATGCACGAAAATTTTAATTCAGTAGTTTGGATGGCGCATAGGTCTCAAATCGATCTATATTTCTTTGACGATCTGGTGACCCGCATGTAGGGGATGTCCATGGTTCTTAGTCTCTGATATGTGTTTACATATTACAGATAACAATTAGCAGGAATATTAGTGGGCTTAGCTCTTCATGCTACCCTGCAGTGGTTACTGACCAGGGTTAGGCAGTGGATAGTGTTGCAAGCACGCGCTCAGAGATGGGTTGCACATGCTGTTTCCGCAAAGTTTGGGGCAGGCTAGCATCCCCACCTTGTCTCCGCGGGGTTGATGTGTCTTTCGGGTCATCATGATCAAGTAGAGCTATTATCGATTGGTATAGCGGGACATAGGAATGCCAGGCCAGAATCCAAGGGATTATAGAGCAAGTGTTCCGTGTTCGGAGCCTAGTACATGCAGGCGTGAGTAAGAATGGTAGCTGCCAGTTCAATCTTGCACCACTCTAAAGTCAAGAGAATAGGCATTGCTTTAAGTGTGAAATAGTCCCCAGGCAGGGCTTAGAGGAAACATTCACCTAGGCGAACCAGGTCTGTGCAAACTAGTATGATCTGGGTCGGTTTGAGCGCGGCAAATAGGTGCATAGTTTTATTCATATGCACAGTAGTATTAACTTAAATAATAGATGTATTGACTAGTACGACCAGCGGACGTTCCCACACCAAGGCATTTGGCAGCGGTGAGGGTTGCTATGCTGTAAGGATATCAAGGTTAAAGATGACTGCCAGGCATCACGAGCACTGAGCGGCTTACAGCCAGAGGCGGTATCCGATGCAAGGGGCAGCTGTTAGATTAGAGCCCGACTCAGAAGGACCGCCTTAAGAGCTTGGAGGTCTGTTGGAACCGCCTTTCAATGCAAGCCATTGTCTAGCGGGTTGCCCTGACCAGGGCAGTTGCAGGCGCAAGTAACAGGATCAGCTGCCAGTCCAAACGTGCATCTTTCACTAATTTACTCAGATAACTGGGACAGGATTAAGGCGGGCTGGACAACGCTTGCTTCTACCTGCATCGGCACATCTTGTCAGGAGTGACTGCAAAAGGGATGGCACTTAAGCCAGATAATGTTAGCACCCATCCAACACCAAGCCGATTGTTTAAGGCCACCCTTGGGCCGCGTTTACACAGCCCAGTATTAGGCCCTTTGTGGGTCAGTGCCATGAATTACAAGGTATACTGCAGCTAAACAGGGGACTGGGAAGCATGGTTTCCGTCACTTTGGCAGGTTCAAAGCACCCAGCGTCAGGGATGGACAGTAGGTACTGTGCATCTGTGATCCGACGGCAGTTAGGCCAGCGGGGGGTGCTGCGTAAGTTGTAATTGCACGAAAGGGTGAGGTGTCTCCAGCAGTGGGCGCAAGCCATAGATTGTTTCAAACCAGCTTTGATACCATTAAGGTGTTCACCAGGGTGGCAAGCAAAGGGGTTTCTGCATCCGTCTGGGCAACGGGGCGAAATAAGTACACCCCAGAACCAAGGGCAGAGGATATGATCCTGCAGTTAGGCGCAAATGCCCGCCCGGTTAGTATAGATGCCTCGCTGGGTGGTGACGCTGTCAGCCAACAGGGTGCTGCCGTCCCAAGAAATGGGGAAACAGGGGGCCAAGCACAAGAGGCTACTATGTAAAGAACATTTGCCATGTCCAGTGATCAACAAAAAGTAAAATTAACTGAGCAGGTAATTTCCACCGCTGGGGTTGCCCAGGGGTGGGCAGTGGGAACGCCCTTGCCCCCCTATTCGGCAATAGTCGAGGATGAGGGTAAAGTAGGACTTGGTATATCCTTAATGTTAGGCACCATATCGCAAACAGTGCGCACTGTATGAAATCGGACAGATTCTCTTAGCTGGTATGCCTAGGGGGTTTCACCAGAGGGAGTTGAGCTGGCGGAAGTCCCATAAGGGATGCTTGGCAAGGGCAGGAAGGCACCCTGGATTATTGGCACTTACTTCTAGTTATGACCATTCCCATGCGTCTTGATTTAGAAAGCAAAGGGACAGTGCAAATGTGAAGCATAATTCTCCTCGCCCCAAACAGCCAAAGTAGGCAGGTGGGGTTGGGAGTGGTCACCTAACTAGTGGGCTGCTGTCCCATCGATGGGGGACACAGGTGTTCAAGCACACACGATGCGAGAAGGACGGCAACTTGGGGAGATCATCAAACAGATGGGGCAAGGTGAGCCTTGGTGTCTGAACCCGTCTTGCCCAGAGATGGCACAGGGCTAGGTCATGTGAGGCAGTGGAACTTTCCCGCAGGAGGGTGAATAGTTCGTGGCATAGGTTCACAGGCCAGAGGGTCCTTTGGTTTCATCAGACACTAGCTGATCCAGGATAACGTCAAGGGCTCTGTGATATAGATGGGGTTCGTCTATCACCAGTATGGAGGGCTCTCATCCCTTAGATTTGCGGGAGGCCTGGTATTGAGCGGTCGCATGTGTGAAATGCGCTGTTTCGGTGAGATCAGCAACTACAGGGGTCAATGTGAGCTCTGGTGGTCGGAGATGATTCACCGCTAAGGTGGCACGGAGCTAAGTCAGAGGAGGCCGTTGAACATCCCCGTAAGAAGGAACTGTTCATGGTGTAAGTTCACAGACCAGAGGGGTCTGGGTTTCATCAGACACGAGCTCATCCAGGCAAACGTTAAAGGTTACTTTGAGGAGGACGGGGTCCCCTTGTCCCCGGTGGGGATGGACTTTTCTCCTGGATGTAAAGGAATGTTTGGAAAGGGCAGGTTGCAGGTAATAGGAGGTGCAGTGGTGGGGGGCCCTGGCTGCGACGGTGGCTGCCTCCAGGGCTGTGGCGGAGTTACAGGGCGATCTGGAAGCAGTCTGGTACAGTAAGGGTACCTCTGCGGCAGACGGGTACAGTAAGGGTACCTCTGCGCGGCACAATAGGGGTGCCAGAGCCAAAGACCAGGATCCTCAGGGCAGGGTCCTGGAGAACCGCGACGGCGCCCCGTTAGCCTTCGGGCGGTTGGGGGCCTGACCAACCGGGGGTTTGCCCTGATACGCTCTGTCCTGAAAGGGGCGTGAGTAGGATGGTAACAAGGGACACGTGATCCAGTGGTGGATCAACAAAGGTGTAGCGCTGATCGGGCATACATCCCACAGTGCTGGCTCATCAGGCGGGCAGGGGCAGCATAGGTTGGACGGCTGCCTGCCCATGGATCGCCCGTAAGATAACCCACCTTATTGCATACTCTTGTATGGAATAAACCTGCGACAAGTTTTTCCCATAAACAAAGTGTCTTGTGGTTTATTTATGCACGTTCGCCTATGGGAAGGTGGGGGGATGTTGCCGGTATTGGGACTATGCCAGTGAGAAGTTGTACTATCCAAAGCAATAAAATCATGCTACAAAGGTAGCTTGCCCGATCCCTCAAAAGAAATAAAACTAGTAGAGCAAAGTGCCATCCATATATAATGGCAATAGATATCCAGTGCAGGACATGACTAGAGTACATGGTACAAATCACACGCATCATCTGGACACCTCCAGCATGCTGCGTTAGGAACCAGAGAAGCCTTATATAACGAGAGGAGACCATTACCAATTACTGAGGATTTTGAAATAGGTGTACTTTAAGAACACTTTTCTGAGCGAGCAATCTTGATACTCTAGGATTTCCTTGCAGTCATTCTCCGAGTATTCTACATCCAACCGCTCCCGCTCCTGCCAATAGGTTTTAGGCGCAAAGCTAGTATCATGTGAGCAGAGATTGTCAATGAGAATTTGGTATATATTCGACACCCCTCCCTTGGAAAATCCCCACAGCTTATGGTAGTTTATAATCTGCAACGTCGAGAAATTAATCGGATACCGCCCAAGCTTACCTCTTAAGCAAGGTCTTACTTGCCAATACCTCCAGAGTTGTGACTGGGGGAAGTAAAAATGTTAATTATTTGTAACATCTCAAAGGATTGAAACAAATCCACGTCAACAATTGTTTTACTTCCCTGTTCTTCCCATAGCGCCCATTTTATCAGTTTTCGGGCCACTGTGGTTCCCTCATTGCACCAAAGTGGCGCACCTTTGTGAACTGTTCTATCAATTCTCAAGAATCTTTCCATACAGCCCACTTAGCCCTTAAGGTAGGAGGGCAATACAGGGCTTTCAAAACTCAAGTATTGTATAAAATGCCTAAAACCACTGAAGCCTGAACAATGTTTCGCTCCCATAATGCCCAATAAGGCTGATCAGCTGCTGGAATTATCAGATATGTTAGTTGCGATATATGTTGAGCCAGATAGTAAAGTCGCATGTCAGGAAACAGAAGGCCACCTGATCTGGTATCCGCATCCAACTCGGAAGATTTGAGATGTGGTTTTCTGCCTGCCCAGATAAACCTCTTTACACTCTTATTTATATTGTGAAGGGTACGTGCAGGAGTCATCAGGGGCAGCATACCAAAAACACAGTTAAATCTGGGAGCTGTCACATTCTTAATCATCTGTACTCTACCCCAAAAGGAGACGTGCAGAACAGACCATCTTGTGAAATCTTGTTCCATTCTATTCATCAATGGCGGATATTTTCAGCCACCATATTTTCCAACCCCTTATTTATAAGCAAATCCTAATAGTTCAAACCTGAACTCTTCCCTGAGAAGCCAAATGCGTTTTGCGGAGATCTACAATCCCTATGCATAAGTAGCATCGCCTCGCACTTAGACCAATTTATCTCATATCCAGATAAGACCGAAAAAGAATCGATTAGAGACATGAGCTGAGCGATGGAAGAATCTGGCTCACTCAGAGTCAATGAGATATCATCTGCATATAACAAGATTTTGCAAATTCCAACAGGCATTTCTATTCCCCGCACTCGAGGAGACTGTCGAATTGCTTCCGCTAACGGTTCGACTGCTAAAAGGAACAGTAGCGGCAACAGCGGTCAACCCTGTCTTGTGCCCCGCGACATATGAAAGGGCTTTGACAAATGACCTCCAGAGTCTATCTGTGCCAAAGGGTCGGAGTATAGCCATCGGGGTTTATTTAGAAACCCAGACCCTCCTCCTGCCCTGCTTAGAGTGCAGAAAAGATACCACTATTCACCTCGATCAAAAGCCATGTCTGCATCTAAAGAGAGCAGCAACTTATCTCAATCAAAACCCAGAACCTCTTCCTGCCCTGCTTAGGGTGCAGAAAAGATACCACTATTCACCTTGATCAAAAGCCATGTCTGCATCTAAAGAGAGCAGCAACTTATCTCAATCATTTCGTACTTTCCATATCACATTGGAGAGAAGACGCATATGATTACGGGAAGAACGTCCCTGTACAAAACCGATCTGAGAGCTATGTATCAAACTAGGGAGAACTTTCTTAAGGTAGGTTGCATGGACCTTTGCAAGAATTTTCATGTCTGCATTAATGAGCGATATGGGATATGGGCTTGCGCAGTTAGTAGGATCCTTATCAGGCTTCAAAATAAAGCTAACCACCCTCCACTTCTTTATAAAGCCTGTAAAGAAGCGGAAATCATCAACTCCCCGTTAATCTTATAAAAATCAATCAGAAAACCATCATCACCCAGGGCTTTGTTATTGGGCATACTCTTAATAGCCTCAGAAATCTCCTCCTCTGTGAGCTCCCCTTCAAGGAACTGCCTACCATCTTCAGACAAGGTGGGAAGATGAAGATCTCTCAAAAAATCAAGCTCAGAAGTGGCCTCAATTAGAGCCTCTGTGCTATAAAGTGTTGAAAAGAAATGCACAAATGCTTCTGTAATCTCCACTGGATGTATAAGCAATCCTTTATTTATGCTACGCATTGCTGGAATGGCAGAATTTGCCTCACATTGGCATAATTGTGCCACAAGTAGCCTACTTGCCTTTTCACCTTGCTCATAATGATGCCATTTTAGGCAAAGTAGAGCATACTCTGCTTGTGTTGTAAGATGCGTATTAAGATCATAGTTTGCTTGCTCAAAAAGATGTAATAAAACTGCGGTGGGACGTTGTACATAAGTCTCGGCAAGATCACGCACCACTCTCTCTAATCGAGTTTGCGTATCTCGCATTTGCCACTTGTGAATCGCTGAATCACGCATAAGCGCACGTCTGAAGATGGCCTTTCCTGCTCCCATAATACCTGTGTGGACGTTGTAGAAGAACAATTATCTAACAAGAATTGACGTAGATGGGCAATACGTTCCTGCCTATTCCCCGCAGTACGACAGTGTGAAAGATTCAGCCACCAGGACTTGGACACAGGAGACATGTCCTAAATCCAATTCTAAAGTTATAAGCGCATGGTCAGAGATTACCCCAGTATCCATACTGCAAGCTCTCGAGTAGGCCAGCGGGGCATGAGACATTAAAAAGAAGTCTATCTGGAAACAGGTCCAATGAACACATGAAATAAATGTGTACTCACTATCTCTTGAGTGCGTCAAACGCCATGGCTCTTTTAAGCCACGATCACTCATTACATCATTCAGAATTGCTCTATCCCTAGTGTTAGCTCTATCCATTGGTCCCGAAAGATCCAAATAGGGATCAATCGCTATAGTCTAGTCTTCAACAATTGTTGTCTTGATGCGACCAAACTCTTTTAGCAGTCTAGATAACGCCACAAAGAAAGATGCCCGATTATGACTAGGAGCATATACAACCCCACAATCAGAATTTGATACATAGTTTCACATTTTACAGAGATGTAACGGCCCAACGGGTCTGTCCACATCTTCAGAACAGCGACCGGAACAGATTTGTAGAACAGAATGGCAACTCCACACTTTTCCAAAGAAGACGGAGTGCCAGAAAGGGCAGCGGGCAGTAAGCTACTACTAACTACAGGGTCCACCCAATCTCTCCTTACTTTGCTCGATTCCAGGGCTGAAAGGTGAGTCTCGTGCAATAAGGCCATGTCTGGGAGTTTTGAGGCAATGTAAGACAACACTTTTTCCCTTTTAATGTGATGCGTGAGGCCATTAACATTAAGGGATAATATGCGTAATTTTTTTAACTGTGAAGGCAATGACATAAATCAGGACACAAATTAAACTATTCACAGAGTGAAGGTGGTGACTAGTATCAATTTAAAATGTAAATTTACAAAAAAGCCATACAGCAACGACTACAGATGGAGTGATCAAAGGAACCATAACTGATTTAATGAGCCATTCACAGTTTCACTGTACCGGCCGTGTGTACTTACACGTGCATGGCTTAATCGTTGAGACAAGCATATGCTACTAGCATACTAGCAACGACTAGTATAGACCCTGTTAAATTATATGTAATTAGTCTAAGACAGTAGATTTGCAAAAAACTGTAGAGGTGTAAGGAACCAAATTTAACTCAATACAATTTTTTTTATAGAAGTAAGAATGTAATAGTCCAAATGGACCAAAAAAACCACACAAGGCTCCAGTAAAAAAAACTATAAAAAAAAAACTTTAAAGAGGCGAATGATTCCCCCAAGTCACTGCCACCCACTAGAAACTCATTTTTAATTGAACAACATGACATCTCTGGAACCCAAATCTCACCCTGATCTCCACACTTCCATGCAACTCAAGAACATATATAACTGGTAAATGAACAAGACAAGAAAGCACACCTTCAGATCATACATCTCTAAAAGAGTTACAAACATATTTAAGGAGATCCCCTACACATTACAAATCACAAAGGGGTTGTCCGTCCATCCAAAGCTCTTATATTTTCATACAGAGCACACTGCATATTCTTTTAGGAGAGCAATCACAAGTTCAGCATTAAATCTAAAATTCAGAAGCAGTCATAACAACCAGTCAAAGTTTGATGGGAGAGCGAGATATGTCTCGTCCTCTTGCGGCAGCTTCAAATCCTTCCCTAGTGGCCCTACTCTCCCATCGTTTAAGCACAGAATCCAGCCACTGACATTCCAGCATCGTCACTCAGACCTTCTCGTTGTGCATACACAAAACTCAGACCTGATTGCAGTGCACTGTCAGGGTTAGGTCGCGATACCTCCATGTTTGCTCCAGGCAGAGAAGACAAAAAATGATCAAGGTCATCTGGATCCTCAAATTTTTTATGCTTGCCATCAAAGGTAAGGAGCATAGTAGCCGGCTCCATAAGACCATATAGCACACCAAGCTTCCTCAGAGTTAGTCTAAACGCCACAAATTTATTCTCACACAGCAGAATATCATGTGAGAAATCAGCAGCAATGTATGCTTTGGTACTGCGAGATAGAAAAGGACCATTATGTTTCTTGGCTACAACAATGATCTGACGAGCTTGCTAATGACGTAAGAAACAGGCGATAATTGATTGTGGAGCATTTCGACGAGTAGTTCCTCGATCAAGAGTACAGTGTGCTCTCTGAAACTCGAATGGTGGCATAAAAGTCAGCCATGCAAGCTCAGGAATGAAGACAGAAAGAAATCCTTCCATGTTCTTTGACTCTGCATCCTCTGACACACTGAAAAAGTGAACATTATTTCTGCGGCTACGATCTTCAATCTCTGTGAGCTTCCTTTGCAGATGCCACACTTCACTTCTCACATCAGGATTAAGTTCTAGGGCAGTTAAGCATTCATTTACAGCTTCAGCCCTGTATTTGTTTCTTCAAGCCGTTTATGTGGAGAGCTAAAATCTGTTTTCAGTGATTTAGGATCAGCCATTGTGGACTTGGTGTCTGCATGCATTAGATCCATTGTTGTTCTAATGCTTGTAAGTTCCCTCATTAAAGTTTCCAATGTTATATCCTCCATGTTAGAGCTCACAGATTTTGTTTTTCCAGCCACGATGTCTTTAAGAAGGAGCTGTTTCAGATTCCCTGTGATGCTGACTGGTTCACAGTCATAGACCTTTGTCAAGTGTACTTTTTCATTCCATTGCATGAAGACAGCCAGTTCCTCTTCGCCTTCCACTTCCAAAATAAAGTTCTGGCATAGTGCCGAGTTCCTCAAGGTTATACAGAAAACCCCTCAATCCTCAACCAGATTTTGAAAAAGACGCAGGAGACCCTAAAGCTGCTGTGTAACTATGTTTTGTTTCAACATATCTACGATCTGTTGGTGGCGTCAAAAATGCAAGAGGCATCCAAGCAAGATACCATAGCCCTATTGAATCATTTAGCTGAAAACAGACACAAGGTGTCTCCAGCTAAATTGCAGTACTGTCAGAAAGAAGTCATGTATCTAGGACATCACATGGAGAAAGGAGCAAGACGGGTATCTCAAGAGAGAATCTCTGCCATATTGCAGATGAATCCTCCCAAAACACAAAGAGAAGTCAGGATGTTTCTAGGAATGGGGGGCTATTGTTGTCAGTGGATTTCCAATTTTTTCCCTAGTGGCCAAGCCTCTACAAAGGCTTACACACAAAGATGTGCTAGAACAAATACCATGGGACAACAATTTTGAAAAAGTCTTTCTCGAGTTGAAAGTCTCTGCCCTGCACCAGCTCTAGGAAAGCCAGCCTATGAGAAACCTTTCATTCTGTAGTGCTCCGAGATGGAAGGGTGCTCCCTGTCAGAGCCAACTCAAACCCATGGAAACTCCAAATGTCGAGTCACCAATTTTTCAGCCAATCTTGACCCAATACTCACAGCATTACCAGGTTCCCTAAAGGTGGTGGCCACAGTTGGTGTTAGCATTCAGCAATGTGAAGGCATAGTCATGGGGTATCCTCTCCAAGCAGGGCCTGACTGGCCATAGTGGGCACCGGGCGTTTCCACGGTGGGCCGGAGGGGTGGGGGCTGGTTTTGTGTCCCCCCTCCACCCCACCCCCGCTCCCTGGGCCGGACGAGCAGCAATCTGCGAAAGCCTGGTTGCTGTTCTCAGTTCGGCTGTGTCTCCACGTCATGGTTCCTTAATCAGCAGAAATCTTATTTAGTCACACTCCAACTCATCATGTGACCAACAGGCGACTTACAAAATACGAACAGGCTATTCTTGTTTCAGAAAACATTACATTGAGGAGATATTCTTGTCTCAATCCTGCCACACTATTGTCATTACCTGCTGTTGATGAAGATGATGATGGGGTAGACCATGACTGCCTGGATATAATGTAAGGCGGATTTGTAGAGCGCTGCTAGTCACCCGTGAGGGTATCCAGGCTCTAAGTAGGGGAGTGTAGGTGTGTGGTGAAGCTGGGCCTGAATACAGGAAGTCTAGGTGGTCCCACAAGAAGAAGAGTTGAATAGCCTGAGTAGCCAGGTCTTCAGCTTCTTGCGGAATTCAATAAGTGAGGAGGAGACCCTGATGTGTTGGGGGAGGTCATTCCAGGATTTGGTGACTTGGTAGGAGAATGATCAATCACCTGTTCTGATTCTGTGGTTGCGGGCTGTGTGCGAGTGATGCTCAGTGCAGCTGTCTGGTGGGTTGGTGGAAGTGAAGCCGGTGATTGAGGTATGTGGGTCCTGTGTTGTGTAGTGACTTGAATGCATGTCTGAGAAGCTTGAGCTGGCAGCACTATTGGATCAGGAGCAGCTAGTGAAGCTCTCTGAAGAGTAATGGGGTGTGGGTTTGCTAGGGAGGTCAAGGACGAGTCTAGCGGTAACATTTTGGATGGTTCGAAGTCTGTGAAGGAAATGGGTTGGCATGCCGGAGTACAGTCCATTGCCATAGTCCAATCTACTTGTGATTAGGGCCTGCGTGATAGTATGTCTGATGTCCAGTAGGAGCCAACTTGAAAATTTTACATAACAGAGCAGAGGATGTGGAAGCATGAGGAGGCGGTGGCGTTGACCTGAGACTTCATGGTGAGGTTGGTGTCCAGGATAGGTTCCTATCATGGTCGATTGGGGTGGGTGTGGGTCCAAGATTGGCAGCCCACCAAGTGGAGTCCCAAGATGATTTCTTATTCCAGAAGATCAACACTTCAGTTTTGTCAGTGTTGAGCTTGAGGCAGTTTTCTTTCATCCAACTGGCAACGCTGGGCATGCATTGCTTGAAGTTTGCCTTGATGGTGACGGTGTCATATGAGGGGAAAATGTTAGCTCGGTGTCATTGGCGTAGGAGATGCTATTGTCTTTTTTCTTGATGGCTTTGGCTGGGAAGGGGAGCAGTAAAATAAATGGTTGGTTGAGGATTTTTTGAGGACGGCAGTGATTTTGGCGTGTTTCTAGCTATCTGGAAAGGTGGCTGTTTTGAGGGCAGTGTTAATGACGGAAGTAAGTGTAGCGCTGATCATGTCTCTTTCCAGGTTGTAGATAGGGTGGCGGCAAGGGTCTGTAGGAGCACCCGAGTGAACTGTCATAATTTTTTGTAAACAAACTTTATTCAAGTATCAGCAAATGTAGAAAAAACATTACATTAAGACTTGGGCATGCATATCAGATAGCTATCCCTGAGTCCAGATAATCACGATCAAAGACTGTCCAGTATCAGCTGTAAGTTATCAACAGGTGTGGTCCAGAGGTCAGTTGATATTAACAGGCACTATACAGTGGAGTGGGCTCACAGAGGACATTCACTGCGTCCTTTCAGTAGGAGCACTCTAACTTCACAGCTCAGCCCGGTGCCACTGCCCAACATCCCCATGAACAAAATTAGAAATCAAGGAATAGCCCCCGCCCCCCTCCCTCCCTGATAAAACTCCCCCACCCCCACCCTCGCAGGCATGTCGCTCTATCCTCCGCATCTCAGCGGAAGTGTGACCAGACATTGAAGACATTAAATACTATGAATCTACGGAAGTGATCCAGTAAGGGGAAGCCACCATGCCCTAAGCTCCTTTGAGCTCTCAGGTCCTATGTTAATATGAGGTCACATATCCATTCACCCCAACGACTGCACTCACTCAAGGGGGGGCGCATCAACTTCCAGCGGGCGCTTAAGCAATTCTACTAGCGCCACCCATGCTCTAGCCGCCTCCAGCATCTTGTTGTTGTCCCGCCTCTGGGCCATTTGTAACCTCAGGATCCCGTCATAATCTGCCCATTTGATGAACTCCCTCCGCCATCTTGAGGCACTAGGGGCGCCCGTCCCCTTCCAATGACTGGTAATTTCCCTCTTAGCCAATACCAGACCCAGGTCAATGAATTTACTAGTGACTTTATTTCGGGCAGTATGGGGGAACCAATGCAACAAGCAATATCCCGGCGTCTGCATAACGTCTCTGTCCGTTACATCCTTCAGGGCAGTCGTTACCTCCCGCCAGAACCCCTCCAGCAGCGGGCAGTCCCAAAACATGTGTAAAAATTCGGCATTGTCGAGGTTACACCGCGGACATGCCGACCGAGTTCCAAAATACTCGTTTATCTTGTGTGGTGTGAGGTATGCCCTATGGAGAACGAAAAAGTGGATCAGTTGGAAGCGCGCATTTCTGGAGCTTTTCCATGCCCTCTCCACTATTGCATCCCAAGGCTTCTCCTCAAGGGGCACCCCAAGGTCTGTCTCCCACCTAAGCCGCAAGCTCTCCAAAGGTCGTCTCGTCTCCTGGGTGAGTCGTCTGTAGAGGCAGGTAACTGCCTTAAACGTCCCAGCCGCTGACACTACGTACTGACACGGTAGGGGCACCGGCGGCTCCACCAATCCCGCCCTCCAGTGCTTGCGGATAGCTGCCGTCAGGGCTGCATGCAAAAGAAAGTCCCGTCCAGGTAGGTCATAACGCTCTATCAAGTCATTAAAGGGTAGCAGGGTGTCAGCCTCATACAGGTCCCCAATCGTGGTAATCCCCGCCTCCTCCCAGGCCTTCAGCCCCTGCCAGTCCCCCCCATGGGGAAGAGCCTCACAAACCAGCAGAGGAATCTCAGGTGCGTAAGGGGATCCCCGCTTGGTTCTCCTGTGAACCCGGTTCCAACACTGGAGCATCGCCCATAAGTCCCCCGGAGTTTCTCTTTCACTCAAAGGAAGCCGCAACAACACCCGAGAAAGCTGCCGCAGGTCCGGGTCCGTGCCTCCTCGGACCTCTTCAGCTCGAAGCCTACCAGCCATCCACTTCGTGAACCACTGCAATTGCGCTGCATGGTAGTAGGCCTCAAAATCAGGCACTGCAAAGCCCCCCTCTCGTCTAGGTCGCATCATGGTGGTAAGCGCCACCCTGCTTCTCCCAGAACCCCATAAAAATCCCGTAATCATGGTATTGAGTTGCGTAAAAAATTTCCGCGGAATCTAGAGCGGTAAGGAGCCGAAGTAATAAAGCAAGCGCGGCAACGTGACCATCTTTAGCAGAGCCACCCGTCCTGCCACCAAAAGCGGTAGGGACCCCCAAAACTCAAAGTTGCTCTTGGTGGTTCGAATTGCCCGTGCAACATTGCCCTCCAATAGATCGGCAGCTGCATGATAGATGCGGACCCCCAAATAAGTTAGGCACCTACTCTCCCACGCAACATCCAGGACATCCGGCGGGCGGTCTCTACCACTCAAGACAGGAAACAGGCATGTCTTGTTCCAGTTAACCCGCAGCCCCGCCTCCCTTTCCAACTGGGAGAGCAGGGTCCTAGCGCCCCGCAAGTCAGCCTCCGAATCGGCAAGAAACATCAGGAGATCATCAGCATATAATGCTATAAATTGGGGTTGGCCCCCCCGATCCAAGCCCCGATAATATCGTCCCGAGCGCGCATGCACAGCCAGTGGCTCCACTGCCAGCGCGAACAGGAGAGGAGACAGCGGACATCCCTGGCCACGCTACAGGCCGCCGAAATCACGCCCCCCGTGCGCACCCTGGCAGTAGAGTTCTTGTATAAGATTGCCGTCCAGGCCACAAACCCCTCCCCCAGTCCAAAGGCCCTTAAGACTCTAAAAAGATATGACCATTCTAGACTGTTGAAGGCCTTCTCTATGTCTATCGACAGAATGCACGCCTCGGCATCAGCGGGAGTGGAGTCGCCCAGCAGTCTGATCAGGCGTCGTATATTCATGGCAGTATTCCGAGTCGGAATAAAACCTGCTTGGTCAATGTGCACAAGCGCCGTCATGTGTGTCATCAGGCGGCTGACTAAGATGCGACTCAGTATTTTGTAGTCGAGATTGAGCATGGCAAGGGGGCGATACGCAGTGTGGTCCCAGGCATGCTTATCCGGCTTTAGGAGCGGAACTATCACTGCTTCCCGTGTAGATACAGGCAAGCACCCAACCCTCCGTGAGCTATTATACAGGGTCAGTAACTGAGGAGCCAGAACATCCACATATGTGGCATAGAACTCAACCGGGAGCCCATCAGTTCCCGGGGTTTTATTTCTGGCCATGTGCTTAACGGCCTCCCTGATCTCACCGAGTTCTATGTCTCGGCCTAGAGCTGTCGCCGCCCCCTCATCAATCTGTGGGAGTTCAATGCCCTCCAAAAATCCCTCATCTGCCAAAGCCAGAGTGTCTAACTGGCTCTGGTATAGAGTAGCATAATAGTTCAGGAACTGCGTATTAATATCCTGCTGCCCGTAATAGGTCATGCCATCCCTCCCTCGCAATTCCAGGGTCGGTGTCCCCCTGCGCGCTGGATTAGCTAGCCAGGCCAATAAGGCCCCAGATTTATCACGCTCCGTGTATGCCCTAGTCTCATAGGCCCTACGATCAAAGCATCTCAGCTTTTCCACCTGCGTCGCAAGCTCTTCCCTAGCCTCCAATAGCTCGTCTTGTTTGTCAACCCTCCCCGGTCTATCCTTTTCCACTTCTCGGAGCCGCTCCTCTGCTTTCTGCACGTCAGTTAAAAGCACTTTCCGAACGCTCACCACCTCACTAATGCAACGGCCCCTTATAACAACTTTGAAGGCATCCCATTCAACGTGGGGGCTGGTGGCTGTACCGGTATTAGTCAGGAAATATTCTTCTATGGCAGTGCGTTTGGACGCCTTAAAGACCGGGTCCTCCAAGGACTCCGGCCTGAGACGCCAACTGGGAATCGTGGGTCTAGTCCTCATCCAGTTCAGAGCTACCAGCAGCGGGTTATGATCAGAGATCGTCCTGGATAGGTATTCACTAGAGGTAATCCCCCCATGCACGTCCGGGGAACAGAGGATAGCGTCCAGTCGAACATGCAGCTCGTGAAGAGCCGAGAAATAAGAATAATCTCTTTGCGTCGGGTGATGGGTCCTCCAGGTGTCTGTCAGTCCCCATTGTCGCTGCCAATCCCTACGGGCTTCTGCAACCCTATGTGTGGGGGCATCAGGAAGCGGTGGGTGTGATCTGTCAAGGAGGACGTCCGTTATACTATTGAAGTCCCGCCCCCCCCCCCAAGAGGACCGGTCCAGTCAGGGCCTGCGCCAACGTCCGCGAAAGCTGAGCCAGGAATGCAGGTTGATCGACATTGGGGGCATAAATACTCCCTATAGTAATGTCACAGCCATCCAAGCGCCCCATCACCACCACAAATCTGCCCTCCGGGTCTATGATTTGCCTAACACACTGAAAGGGCACTCCCGCCCGCACCCAGACTAGGGTCCCCCGAGCAAAGACAGAGTACGTGGTGTGGAATACCTGCCCTCTCCAACGGCGCTGTAACGCTACCCCCTCCTGACGTGCAAGGTGGGTCTCCTGCAGTAAAGCAATTTGTACCCCCCTTCTAGTGAGATAGGCATGGATTTTGTGACGGCGGGTCATGGTGTGCATCCCCCTAACATTCCAGGTCATACATTTAAAACCTACGGCGGAACCCATAAAGTAATCTCTAGTCCTCCCCGGTGTAGTGTTCCCTCAGCGACATGCCTGCCCCAAAATTCATTCCCCCCCCTTCCAAACAACAACCCAACTCCCATTCCCCAGGACAGGTCTACACAAACAGGTCCCCATCCAAACTAAGACACTCAAATCAGAAATCATGAAAGTAACAGAGCGTGCTCCACCAATGGTGACCCCAGAACCCCCCAGTCCTCCCCCCCCACAGCTATGACATATGCAGTAAGTCCCAATAAAGCAGTGGTGCCCCCAACAGTTCGCCGCCTAAATCCTCGGAACAAGAGGGGCAGTCATCAACAAATACGTTTCAATGCATACGACCTGGGAACCAGTCAGCCAATAACGCCATCTGCGGTCTGCGGTGTGACATCTGGAAGTTCAATGTCCAAAGGCCCATGGTCATCGCTGGAGCCCGAGCTCCCAGAGCTGAGCCGGGTTTGGTCTGTGGTGCCGCTGATTGGGCTCGCGGCTCCCCGACTGATCTCCGTCACCGCCCGCACCGCCCCGCTCCTGGCGTTGCCCAGCAGGTGAGGCGACCCTCCGGGGCGGCGGGGCCGTCCGGCGTCGGGGCGAAGCTCGGCGCGGAGAACGTGTCTCCGCGCTTCCTCGTAATTCCAGCCAATCCCAGGCTTCACGTGGTGAGAGGAAGAAGTGTGTCTCCGCATCTGCAGACACCCGAAGTCTGGCCGGGAACAGCATAGCGTATGGGAGCTGAAGCTGGCGCAATTTTCGCTTGACCGCCAGAAATGAGGATCGCTGCCGCTGCACCTCTCTGGTATAATCCGGGAAGATCATCACCCTACTGTTCCCGATCTGTACGTTCGGGTGCTCGCGAGCCCGCTGTAAGAGGTAATCCCGGTCCCTATAGTGTAACAGCCGGACCACCAGTGGCCGAGGTGGGGCGCCCGGTTTGGGGGGTCTGGCCGGAACCCTATGAGCACGCTCCAGAGCATAGAAGGGAGAGAGGCCCTCCGGGGCCACTTCTGTCTTCAACCATGTCTCTAGAAACTGCACAGCGGCCGCCCCCTCCTCGCGCTCCGGCACACCTACGATGCGCAAGTTATTTCTGGGCGAGCGCCCCTCCCTGTCCTCAATCCTCACCTCCAGCCGTTGGACCCTGGATTCCATTACCTTCAAGGCCTGCTGCAGCTCGGTGACCGTGTCCGGGATATCCCTTAGGGCAGTTTCGTGAGCTGTGACTCGTTACTTGAGCTTGCGGTGATCGTCCTTCAAAAGGGTGAGATCCGTCCCTATGGCGTCGATCTTGGTCTCCAGTGCCTCCCTCGATGAAGTGATGGCTTGCAGGATATCAGCCAGCGTGGGGTCCCCCGGTAGTCCCTCCGGCCGTCTACTTGGCGCGGTCTCCTCATCATCTGTATGGGGCTCCGGCTCATCCACTCGCAGGACCTCGAATCCCTTCTTTTTGGACACTCTCCCCATCCTGTAGCCGTCCGGGGGAGGGGGAGGGGCAGTTGGGCCCCACAGCAGTCCCGGGAGACCCAAATCCCCAGGCAAGGGGCACGGGTGGCCCAGTGCGTGGCTCAGCACCGTCAGTCCACTGGTACCGGACGCCCTCGAACGCGCCCAGGTGCCCCCCTGCACAAATTTGATGGGAAGGAACCCCCGGCTCTCAGGAGACCACGTAGTCGTCCGGCGGCCGCCTCAGGGCTCCCAAGTGCAGGCCACAGCCCCCCACCAGGGGCCGCACCAGCATCCGCCGCAGCCGCCCGGGTCCAAGGCCAGGTATGGGCTCGGTAGTCCAGAAGTCCCGCAAGCACTCCCCTGAGCGCCCCGCAGCATCAAACGGCGTGTCCGCAGTCACCCGTTCACTCGGGGGGACATGGGCCAACACAGTTACTGTCTACACCTCCAGGTGCGCCTCGCCTCTGGCTCCCCCGGCAAAGCAATGGCCTCCGTGGACCCCAGGAAGGCAGGGCGGCCCCGCGCCTCTCAGCACTCTCCGCCACCGGTGAATCACGCGTCACCTCTGGAGGGGGCCCCCCAGCCAGCGCAGGTAGTGGTCGAGCTCCGCGTGTGCCTCCCCTCCGGGAGCTCCGCAATCTTCACTCCTCCAGGGCATCCACAGGCTCCTCCGCCCAGTCGTCAAGAGAGCGCTACCTCTCACCTGGCAATGGCTCAGGGCGAAGTCCAGGCTCCGTAGGGCTCCGTAGGGCCCCCGCTCGGCAGCACATGCAGTGAGGCTCGTCCCAGGAGGCCCCGCTCGCAGTCAGCAGTTAACCCCGGTGTCTCGTTTTGCTGGGAACTGCACGAGCCGCCATCTTGGGGTCAGGCGAGCGCCGTGGGGAGCGTCGAAGAGGTCGCCCCCACTCCGTAATAGCCACCGCTGCACCTCCCGGGTGACCCCCACTCACCAGGCAGATCGCGCACGCCCCCGATCCGATCAGGGCGGTCAATCAGCGCGGCGGCACTCTCTGCGGTCAGCGCACTCTCAATGTGGCGTGGCCGCCATTTTGTCCGTGGCCGGGGCAGAGCACGGGCAGAGGGAATAGACCGCAATTTTCTCAGCGCTGCCGTGCCCTCGCACCTCGGGACCGCAGCTAAGGGGGCACCAGGTATTCCGCCAGCCGATCCTGCGTCAGGGGCCACTGTCGCTGGTCAGTATTAATTGCTGTGGGAGGAGGCCGCGGAGGAGCTCCGAGGTCTACCTCTCCCTACATCGGCGTCAAGCCACGCCCCTTCCGTGAACTGTCATCATTATCGTTGCAGTGTCCTCGATGGATAGAGGGTTCCATACTGTCAGTTGGTTGCCTTTGGTTGATGAGGTTAGCAGGCTAGGGGGGTGGCTGTGGTTTAAAGTTGCTGTAGAAAGTTGGTGATTTTGTCATGGAAAAAGTCTGAGAGGATGTTGCAGAGTTCTTGTGTAGAGGTGATGGTTTGGGTTGCGGCTGTTGGGTTGGTTAATTTCTTGACAAGGGCGAAAAGTTCCTTGCAGTTGTTGAAGCTAGATTCGATTCTCAGGGTAAGGGCCCTATTCCTGGTCTCTTTTACTTGATGATGATAGTGACTAAGTGCGCCCTTGTAGGTGTTTCTTGCTGTGGTTCCTCAGGTGGTGTGACCCAATTATGTACCAAGCCAAGACCCAATATTCGAGATGTCCATCTGGAAGTGCATGGATATTTGTTGTTTGTGGATGGCTCTTGCTTAAGAGACAAACAATGGAATTTGAGAGCAGCATATGCTGTTTGTACCTTAGGGGGTGTAGTGGAAACCTCCTGTTTGTGTAATGTAACCTCTGCACAGGTTGCCGAACTGATCGCTCTTACTAGAGCCTGCTGTGTCTCTAACAATTTATGAGTCATCATCTATACTGTTAGCCAGTACGGTTTTGGCTTTGTGCATGTTGGCCAGTTGTAGTCCCAGAGGAGTATCATAACCTCGTCAGGCTTCCCTATCCTGAATTGGCACCATGTTATGGAACATCTTGATGCTTTGCAAATGCTGGCTGAAGTGGCCATTGTAAAGTGTGCAGCACACAAAAGCGGGAACGATTTTGTTACAGCTGGCAATAGATCTAGATATGCTGATGAAGTTACTAGGTATTGCACTCTTTGGTCTTGCACAGTCAATGAAGAATATTCAAATGAATATGAGCATGACACGTCTAAGAGCCTTTTGTTGACCATGGCTGATACATAGGAAGAGGTAAAGAGACTGCAGGAAGAGGTGCCAGAATGTGAACAGGAGAGCTGGGTCAACACTGGGTGTACTAAGATTGAGGATGAAGTTTGGCTCCCCATAGATTGTCGTCTTGTTTTGCCTGATTCAATGTTGTCCCGAATGGCACGATATTTTCATGGTGCTACCCACATAGGCCACAACGCCATGGTTCAACTCTCTTGCACATATTGGTTTAACCCCAGGTTCCATTTAGTTGAAGTGGAGTTATGTCAATAATGTGCCTCATACCAATAGATAGATTCAGTAAGGAGAACTGATTGCTGGATTGAGGGGCTCCCTTTGACTGCATGCAGGCTAGACTTTGTAGAGATGCCCGTTTGTAATGGGTTCCATTACATATAAGTGGTGGTTTCTCTCTTTTCGCGAAGGGTCCTACCACGCTAGGAGAAATGACATGCTTACTGTGGTCAAACTGTAGCTAAGAGAGTTGATCTCCCATTTTGGGATACTGGTTTCTCTTGAATCAGAGCATGGCAGTCACTTCAAGAATGAGGCGATGAAATCTGTGTGCAGTTTTGCGGGTAGATCAGAGAATAAACTGTAGTTACAGACCTGAGGCTTCAGGCATTGAGGAACAGATAAACAGGACGCTGAAATCCTATTTTGCTACAGTGTGTGCATTCACGTCTTTAAAATGGCCCAACACTTTTCCACTGGTGTTGATGAGTCTGAGAAGTATTTCAGATTGGAGGACAGGACTGTCACCCCTCCCCCCCAATGAAATTCTCATGGGCAGAGCCATGAAACTTCCTGCTGTGCCTATGAATGCACTTAAAAATATTACAGATTACATGGATCTTGACAACTGCAAAGGCCTGGCTGATGTGGTGTGGCCTGTCTCTCACCAGGTTGAATTGGCAACTCCCTTTCCAAGGCAGGAGCAGTGCCATGACTTCTGCCCTGAAGGATGGGTCTTGGTGAAGCAGCACATGAGCAAATCGAACCTGGTTCCCAGATGGCGTGGCCCCTATCAAGTTATACTGGTCATGAACACTGCTGATAAATGTGGAGGCCATCCAAACTGGATTCATAGCTCACACATTCGGAGAGTGAAACAAGCTGAACAAGTGGTGACAGCCACTACTAAAACGCAAAATCCAAACTCAGTGCAACCAGTGAGTTCAGAGGGAGAAGGAAAGTAGCCCAAGTTTCTCAAAATCAAACAGACACAAGTGCATGGTTTGTGGTGAATGACCTATGAGTACCAACAGTGACCCAAACTGAAGAAGCTATAGCACACACTTTGAGCTTGGAGAAGGTGCAGAGCATTGTGACCAGAAGGGGGAGGGAGGGGGACTAAGAAAAAAAAAAGGTGAACAAAGAGTGGAGAGAGACAGAGTTTCTGCGTCTGAAGGACGAATTTCAGATGTCATCAACAAGGAGACAGAGACCAGTGAGCAAAGTGACATTGAACAGAAAGAAGATAAATGAGAATACAGGTGCCTAGTTGAAGGTACACAGCTCCTGAATGGACATACTTTGCTGAAAGTGAAGCTGACCTGAGAATATATACGACAGATGACCAACAGACTGTTTTGAGAAACCTCCATGATCAAAGCTGCCACATTTTGACTTTGACTGCATTTTGATTGAACAAGAGTCAACTAATGCTTCTGAATGATTGGACTTTGAATAGAACTTTGTGATAATCTTTTGGCCCAGGTTCCTGTAAAACAGTAGGGATGTCATTTCAGAAAATGATAGACATAGGGTAAGGGATTGACTTTGAAACAACTGAATTTGGTATTCCTTGTGGACAAGTCAATAATTTTGCAGAAATTTACACAAGACACGAAGACACTTGCAGACTGCTTGTTTGTGCATACAGGCACATACACCCGATTTGGGCGGGAGCCTCCCAATTTTTTAGGCCAGATATGGCTTTATTTTGGCCGTATCTCACCTGAAATCGCCTCTCCTCCAATAGAAGTTAATGGGGGAAATACATGCTCCCATTTATCTTTGTTTAGATCTCCCACCTCCCTCTTCTAAAATGTTGGCATGTAGGTTTGTGTTACTTTTGAATTTCACATTTTTCCCTTCCTGATTCACTAGAAATCATGGAGACCCTTTCACAAATCCAGTGTGGAGCAATAGTGGACAAAGCATCACTAGATCCTATTATTTTAATGATATGCTTATTGATTATTTTGAGTTCCCCTGCAGAGCCAGTTACTCATAAAGCAAAATCTACCCCTGCCCTTTAGAGAAGTGGACTGGTTCTGATTTGCAGATTACATAGAGGTAGTTTTGAGGGAAATTTCATACCACAGCCAAGTTTCAATAATGTAGAAGAGTACAACAGTTCAATTTAGAGCTTAAGCAAGCAATGGATTCAGAGCATAATTTTTCAAATAATGCTTTCTTCAAGTTATTGCATGGTTACTCACAACTAATAGATACTAAAGGATGCTGTGTGTGTACTTATTTGGCAACGTCCGTTGCACATAGGAAAACTTACCACAATGTTCCACTAACGTATCCCCTAACTTGTAGCATTATCACTAGTTTGTTTTATGGACAAGGTCGTTTAGGATGATACTTTTTGAATGTTGACAAACCCATTCATTGGGCACTTATGTTTAGAGGGCTCAATCCGCATTCCGCAGTTAGAGCTGCAAAGGAAATGGGATATTTCTGGGGTGGTGAAACACCATTATCTAATAACAGAAAGGAATAGTACTTGTAAGATGAACAGGGATGAAAATAACTTTATGGAAGAATTGGAGGCAAGAAAGGAACAGATTGGAAAGGATTCAGCTAGTAGTAAGGCCGTTAGCTGGGAAAACGAAGAACAGGAATTATAAGAAGTAGAAATACATCCTAGAGTGAGTCTGAATATGGCAAAGGGAAGTTATGTTTTATAAGACATCTAAGCCCACTCATGTTAATGTTAAGATTTACATGTACATCTCAGTGTAAAAAAACATGTGCACACATATAAGAAATAGTTATGCATCTTACATGTAAACATTTCGGTAAGCACAAAAAGAGGATGGTGACTCTGCATCACCAATTCCTCCCTCTAATTGCTTTGGGAGCCATCACACAAAACAACTATTTTCCTTCATGATACTTTCAGAAACTGTTTCCTGTCCACTGTTATTTACATTTAGATCAAAAGGTATCTATCTCAGCATAGACTTAATTCTGTATCTCTTCCAATTCTATTTCTTCCCTCTTCCTTTCCAATCCATTGCAATAAGCTAATTGCTCTATACTTTTCTTCTCTGAACCTTTCTCCCCTTCTGCCTCTAAGGAATGCCAGACCACATCGCTAGATTTTGGAATAAACTAGATGAAGGTGATTTTTGTAATCTGTTAAAGCCTGGTATAACCATGCGGGTCACTAATATGGAAGAAACTGTGGCAAAAACGAACACCTGGATCACTACTGTATTAGATACCCTTATCCTGGAAACAGTAGTTAAATCCAAAAAGAACCCACCTGCACCATGGTCAGATAACAGCCTAGTTGAGGTACAAAAAAATGCAAAGGTCTTGAACACGTATAACGTAAATCCTGCGATCCAACAGCTAAAAAGATTTACTCAGCAGCTATTAATAATTATCACCAGATGTTCAAATAAGTGCATATTAGCTGTTATGCTGATAAAATCGAGGCTGGTCAGAATTCCAGCAAGGAAATCTTTTCCATGTGCAGTCGCTGCTGAATTGTATTGTATTGTATTGTAATTGCATTTATATAGCACTTACTCCCCCTGACAAGGCATTGAAGTGCTTTTTCGGCGAGTAGCACGCTACTCCAGAACCCATAAAGGATTTGTCGTGAATTAGTATAGTGAAAATATGAAAGTAATTTGAGTGGTGGATATATTAGTCAGTTATTTGGATAGTGGAGGGACAGAAGAGGGAAAAAGCTTTGCATTTATATAGCGCTTGCAACCTGTGATGAGGTGTTAAAGCGATTTTTTCGCGAGTAGAACGCTACTACGTAACCCAGAAAGGATTAGTGGTGAATTTGTATAGTGAAAATTTGAAAGTCATTTGAGTGGTGGATATGTTAGTCAGTTTGCTACTCACAAACTTCCTCTGCCTGACGCTTCAAAAGATAAATGCAACATGATAGACTATTTTGTAAGAAAAGTAGCAGACATTTATGGCATTTTTTCTGGAGCAGATCTTAGTTTAGTTTGTGATCAACGTGGACAACTGTGGCAGAAACCTCATGTGAGACCTTCCCTAGCAGCTTTTAATCTTATGCATTTTGAATGCCTTGAAAATCTGTGCACAGTAATAAAATCTGGTTTACCACTTGATCTGGTAAGACCAGGCATATTAAAAAAGGCAGGGAAGGTTCTGGCCATTACTGCAAGTCGATCTGGTAGAGCTCGAGGTTCGGATGGAGTGCTGGCAGATCGGTTTTGTGCTGAGCCGCTAGTCTGGGGAACGTTACTTGCTAATGTATTTAATTCTGCCTGCAGTGGTGTTCCACCTAGGACCTGGGAAAATGCGGTTATAGTTTTTATATTCAAGAAGGCGATAAGGCCAGCCCTGCTTGCTATTGGCCTATTGTCCTCCTTGACTCTTCTGCTAAAATCTTAGGCAGGGTGCTTTTACAAAGACTTCAGACTTGGGCCATAAGTAATTCAGTCCTCTCTGACCTACAGTACAGTTTCCACAAAGGTATTGGCACACTTGAGCAATGCCTTAATCTCGAGATGAAAATAGGAAAATATACCAGGGCCAAATAGGGGGCTCTGTACCTGGGCTTTATGGACCTTAGCAGTGCGTTTGATTGTGTTAACCATGGTAAACTCCGGACTACATTAGCTTCCTTGGGAGGAGACCATGGAATTATACATCTATTGTCCAACATCTATTCGAGCACTGCTAGGGTCTGTTATGGCCCAGGTGGTAAATGTACCAAAGGTTTCTCTGTCAGGTGTGGGGTTAGACAAGGATGTGTTTTGGCTCCTTTTCTCTTCTTGCTGTATGTAAGTGGCCTGGAAAAGGCCTTGCTTGGCCCACCTTTGGACATACCCAAGATTGGCAAGAGATTTATTCCTGTACTGATGTATGCGGATGACACCGTTCTTATGTCTCATACCACCGAATGCACTGCAGTCTCTCCTAAATACCTTCACTTAATTTATGGGAAGCTTAGACCTTGTAACAAATATTCAGAAAACTTTTGTCATGATTACTGGGAAAAAATATTCAAAAAAGTCGACCTTTAGTATCAAGGTCAGGATCCCGGTTGTCCCCACTTTTAACTACCTGGGTGTTCTGTTTGATAATAAGGATAGCTGGACCCCGCAGGTCAAAATCAAATCACAGCACTTGCTTGGTAATTTTGGGGCGATATCTAGGTTTGCCGCCAGGCTCAGCTTCCACTCCTTGAAAGCAATAAGTATTTCGTCTAGTGCCAAAGCTGTGTCAACTGCTACTTTTGGGGGTATTCAAGGGAGGAAAAAGTGCAAACCACGGAGAACGGTATTCTGATGTGCCTGCTTTCGGTTCCTCAATCCACGCCTGCTTCCCTCTCCCGTAGCAAACTAGGCCTGCCTTTCATTCAGGATATTATAAAGGCAGCGCCTATTCTGCTGTGGCACTCGATCTGGAAGAAACCTGAAGCAGCACTGAATAGGGATGTCATATCTGATTGCCTCTCTCTCGATCAGTCGATTGAGATACCATGGCTGAGTTATATCAGGAAGGTGCATTCATTTTTTAATATTCCTTCTATCCTCATTGAGGGGTCTTTCAACTTTGATTGCTCAAAAGTAGAATTAAAGGCCAGATTACGTGGGGTGGCGTGGGCTGTGAGGGATCAATACGATCTCTTGAAGAGCTCAGTGGTCTCATATTTATCTATCCGCCCAGTGTGTGGCTTGCTGCCATATCTGAGCGACATTCTATCTACTGCTATACGGTCATTTTGAACAGGTTCTATCTGAATTTAGTCCACTAGTGGTGGTTTGCCCATTGAGAGGCCAATGGAACAGAGAAAGGGGGGGTCTGTGCTTGTGATGGACTGCCTGTCCAAAGCACGATGCACTTGGTTTTCTTTTGTACTTTTTACCGCCCTATTAAGACCACACATTTTACATTTTAGGCACTGTAGGCAGGCCTTGCTGTTTCTTCAATCTGTTCCTAATGAGCTAATAGCCCTATCAATTGTAAATTTTGTTATAGCTGCTGTGAACATTGGAAAGCATCTGCCTGATTTTTATGCCATGACTATATTTAGCTGATGGTGCCTATCATGTTTTGATATGTTATTCTAAGCCTAAGCGCTATGTTTTAGTTGTGAATGTCTGTTTGTACCATTTTTAATTTGTATGTCTACTCACTGTCCAGTCGACCTGCCCTAGATTTAGCTATATGTGAGAGTAGTGGTGGATCTTCATTACCACTAACATGGTGGACTATTCGCTAGGTTTTTGTTTTTAGGTTTAGATAGCCTGTACCCCTATCCTCATACTTTTATGTTTAGCTATTGGGTGTGGGTATCGAGACTTGTGATTTTGTCTTCAATTTTAATGTTAAAATATTCACTGTGCTGTTTGAATTGTGCACTCTATTTTAAATTTATAGTTAATATATTAACTATGCTGTTTCTACTGTGTACTTTTATGGTTTTCCTTGAGGAATCTGAATAAAGAAAGAACTAATAGTATTAATAGTCAACTGGTGGAATATTTGGAGGAATACCACTTACTCCATCTGTTTCAAACTGGATTTTGATTGGCACATAGTACAGAGACAGCTCTGCTTAGGGTCACAGAAGAGCTTTGTCAGATTTTAGGTAAAGGAGTTCCAGCTGCACTGATCCTGCTGGACTTGTGTGCAATATTCGATATGGTCTCCCATAAAGAACTGACATAAGATTGAGTGATTATGGGTTCTGTGACAAGGCATTAGCTTTGTTGAGGTCTTTTTTGAAAGGGCGCTCTTTTCAACTAGTATCTCCCCCATTCTCCTCCACGGACCATCAGTGTGAGTCTGGAGTTCCTCAAGGATCTGCCTTGAGCCCAACTCTTTTTAACATCTATGTCCTCAATTTAGGGGGCATCGTTGAGACCTATGGGCTGTCGTTTGTATCATAAGAAGGTGGCATGCAATTGATTTTGTCAACTGATGAGAAGTCCTTCCCAATTTAGGAATTGTATGCCCCCTGTGGCAAAATGGATTAACTTATACTGCCTCAAATTGAATGGCAATAAAACTGAGGTCTTAATAGAGAACAAACAATCATGGGGCCCTCATTGGTGGCTCGATGCACTGGGACATCCTCCAACTACTAAACAAGCAGTGAAGAGTCTGGGGATTTCGATAGATTGTAAGCTGTCATTTGAACCACGGATCAAGGTTGGGATTCTTGCTGCTTTGGAATGCTTAGCAGCTTGAAGGAAAATGTGTGGAATTTATCTCCATCTATTCAGAGGACGATTATTGAGGCTCTTATCTTGTGCCTATGTTACTGTAACAAGTGGGAAATTAGTAGGTGGGGGTATTCACCCTCAGCTAGTAATAATACCACAGTCACCAACAGGTCCTGTCAAGTCTCAGTGAATTAATCCTTGCTCAACCCTTAGTAGCTTGGCAAACGAGCAGTCAGGCTTAATTCAGGAGATAGGTATGTGTAGAGCATCTAATACCACTAAAACAATATATAAGTGAAAAACCCAACACAATAAAAATCCAACACCAAATGATTAAAATAGGAAATATTTTTATGTTACAATTACACCAAAATGACAAAAATCCAATGTAGGGAGCTGCTTTAGGTAACTTAAGGATAGTAAGTTATAAAACTACTTTCCTATAATAGTTATATTAAATCAGACATAGGAAAGTTGTAGGGTTTACTGTAACTATTAATTTAATACTCTAAATTAGAAGTCTAGCTAGCTCCAATTCAGAGTTAGACTTCATTAAAATTAATAATGTCCTCCCCATGTTAGGCTATGGTGCTAGAAGCATTACAGTAGGGAAAAACGACTTTGGCTGTTTTTCTGTATCAGGGCATATAAAACATATTTTAATTGTCCCTGCTTTATATAACTATGCACACTATCCTTGAGGCACATAGAGTAGACCTTAAGGGTGCTTTATAAACAATAAAAAAGGAGTGTTGGAATTTGGAAGTGTTTTGAATTCCGGAGTCGAATTCGGACATGGTTTTATTTTAAAACCAGCCTGCTGGCAGGCCTGGCTTTAAAATGACATCAAACCTCACAGCAGTGCACACTTAAGTGCATTAAAGCCACTGTGGTCTCTAAACCTACATGCCCTACCCTATACTAAGAACGTACAGGTAGGCTGTCCTTACCAGAGTCAGTAACCACCAGCATCAGTCCAAAAATAGGGAGTGATCAGGGCAAAAAGGATAACTTTCCTACACTTTGTATTACCAAGGCTGCCACAAATAGACTGTAAATTATCCAAAATGCCGCTACAAGACTTCTGGGACATCAGCTCAAATTTTACTTGGTATGTAACCAGTGCCAGAGCCTTCATTGGCTCCCTGTAGAGAAGTACATTCAATTTAAGGCAGTGTGTGTATCTCATCAAGTCTTGAATACTCCTCCTCAATTCTCTTCTACAGGTCTACCACTCCACTAGATGCCTTAGATCCTCTGATCTTAATCTGGCGATTTCTCCTCGCTTTAAATTAATTAGGCAGGAAGGCAGCTCTTTCCGCTGTCTAGACCCTAAACTCTGGAATAAGCTCCCGGTGAACTTATGAAGCAACACTAATTATCCAACTTTCAGAAAACAGCTCAAGACCTGGTTGTTTCAAGGTAGCTGTGGACTCTATCTTCAATCAATCAAACAGGATTTGTAAAGCTCAACACTGCCACCCCTAGGGGTATCTGGGCGCTAAATCTCAGTCGAAGAGCCAGATCTTGAGTCTTCTTTCTACTTCAGGTCAGGCACGCTGGAAAGCGCCATGCCCAATATAACTCTTTGTCACACAAAATTACAACTAAAAACATTTTATCATCAAAAACAAACAAGTCACATAAACTCCAATAATCGAAATAGGCCTTAACATAGTAACAAAAAGCCCTCTACCAAGGCCAATAATATGGCTACCTATAGCAGCCATTCCTAATTGCTTCCCAAGCACCTCTCTCTTCCAACTCCTTCAAGTCTTTTCATAGATCTTTGATATTCTTCACATACTTTTTGATCTCCTTACTCTTATCTGGCACATAAGTGCAGCACTGTTAGACCCGTTGAACTTTACAAATTTCACCTTCTTTTTTGAGCAAAATATCTAAAGCAAGTCTGTATTGAAGAACCATGGCCCTCATTGCAACTAATTTAGAATTATTGTCAATTAATGCTCCTGCGCAATCAGCTGCCATCCTGTCAACCAACATGGATAATTTTCACATTATTCAAAATCACACCTACAGAAGGAATCATAGCACCAAAAATATCACCCACCAATTTTAATCTACTGTGAACAGATCTCCCATGAGTGACTTTACCCTTGTCTTCTAGTTCATTTACATCATATAGCTTTTGAAACACTAATCCCATATAACAGCTTTCCACCAAGTTAGAATGCACCTGGATATAAGCATTAGTCCCACATATATAGTATACCTCAGGAACCGCAGAATCTCTTCCAGCCTGAATACGTTAATTTTGAACTTCTACTCTTTGGACATACTAACTCCATCCCACCTCTATTGGATTTTTAACCCGTCCGACTCCATCTTCGAAAGTAAATGTTGTATTTCTGCTTGCTGGCATAACTCTCTTTTTTCCATTTCAGGCATCAGAGTTGCTAAAAATGATCACAAGTAATTGGATTGATGAGCACGGGAGGCAGAGGGGGTAAATACTGCTTTTTGTGAAGACAGGGACAATGGAAAAAGTTGGCATTATTTTATTTGTGAGAAGGAGACCAACCCCAAGTACAGCACGAACACTGGTTTTTGATTGGTTCTTACTTGATGGGAACCTGCAGAATGTATCACTTGGATGAAATTGCATTTTTTAACTGTGGGAAGCTTTTTAGTTCATTTGAAGACTTGCCCTGTGCACATTTGTAGGCGGATGTCCCTTTCCCTCTGAGACCAAATTATCCTTATTTTTCTGCTCATAGAGTTACTCTTTAGAGCAAGCACATTCCTTCTCATTCTAATCGAAAACTTAATTTGATTCTTCTTTCAATACTATATTTGCTGACACCTGCTCATGGTGAAATTTTCCGACTTTTGCTTCATGGGAACGGAATTTCACCTTATTTTACATATGCTGTCTTTACAAATGTGTACTTGAATTTGCCTTGCCAGGATTATATTCATACCTGCTGTTTTCAGGTGACTATGGATTTATGCTAGACTGATTTGAGATGGTAACTTTACTAATTTGCTAATAAACCTTCCTGGGTTGCAAGTTTACTCCTCTCTATCAGTGTGGTGGGGCAAGATCTGCTTCACTGTCATCAAGATGCTATTGAATTTGTGATTTCACTCAATTCAAGATAAAGGTCCATCTCAGATGACATAGTGGAATTCAGAGTTTGCGTGGTGAAACTTAGAAAGTAAATTGTAGGCGCCTTGTTATTATTCTGGCTTACCTTGTTTTCACAGGGCATTTTTATGCAAGTCTTTATTGACAAATGACATCAGAATAATACATGCCAGGAGATAGTGAAAATAATACTTATTTCCCACAAGAATATTGTGTATATCTCTGCAAATCATAATCACGCATGTTTCCGTGAGCTTGCTAAATCACACAATACAAAAGAACTATGGCACCTTTGTGAGAAATGAGGCATTCACCATCAAACCCTACAATTTCATATTCTGACTAAACAATGTTAATGCATTGCCATAGCTTAGAGACCAAATGCCGCCCACGTTTTATTCACGTAATTAGGAATCATTTTGACTAATTATAAATACCTGCAGGGACATTTTCTTTTGGTCTGCGTAGGTTTTCTTATTGTAAGGCTATGCGGTTATTGTAACTTCAATTTACAGTTCAAAAGGGCTTATTTTATATGTTTTCGGTCTCATTGTCCAACTACATATGGAGAAAGACACAGAAGCCAACAGACAGACACACAGATAGATAGGACTTACATTTTCATGCCATGTATTTGCATAAACTACAAAATAAAATATGCTCAGTTATAGAGGTGTGTGCATTATGTAATTACTGGGGCTGCTCGATTGCTTGAAATTGGATGAGAATGTTCACGATGATGTGAAGTTTTGTGCATTGTATCATATGTAAGCTGCAGCACCCACTGTGTTTCTTAAGTACAATGAAATAAGGCAGTCCCGTTTGAGTAGAAGCCGATTCTATGTCAAGATGGGAGGGGAGGATTATGCATTCTTTCTATATCCGTTCCATTTTCCAACAGCAGCACAACTTGAACCAGAACCATTACAAACTACATTTCCTATGAGAACTTGGGGTAACAGTAGTACAACAACAACCTATCACAGAGTGTTATAGTCCACAGAGCTGTATGTCATATGTCCATCCCCTCACTTTATTCCCTGCTCCATCAGCAGATAAGTAGCCATCCTGTGTGGGGATCTTGTTTTCCTTTAGTCAAGATGGTACAATTTTGAGTGTTATTTCTGTTTTCAGCAAGTACTTCACTGCTCAATCTGTTCCTGGGAGCAGTGTCACATGCTAATCTGACTTTTCTTTTCAGCTTAAGCTGATCGGGCGCTGTTGGGACAGCATGGTGATAGATGTGTATTCCTTCCCTGAGTGCCCCAACTGTAATGATGTCTGGATCCCAAATGCTGATTTTTGCTGTCATGGGCGAACATGGATATGCATGTGCGATAAGACATAAGCCTGCCTCATGGATTGCGGTCTTTTTGGACTGGGAGTGGAGCCCAAAGCACTACCCTCATAGTGGTGATAGGCTACTACCTTTGCAGGAGTTAAGCAGTACAAGAGTGGTGGTGGCAGCATACCATGTAGTGATAAGTAGGAATTAACAGATCGTTTTTACCTGTGTCGCTGGAGTGAGACCCACAGACTTACTCATTTAAAGTTCTGCTGCTTTGTGCAACACTCACCCTTGGCCTACATCCGTTTTATGTGTAGTGCATGTGTGGTATACATGTGCTGGGTGGATGTGAATGGAACAATAGAGGGATAATGCGCTGCAGTACAGTGTGTATATTATATGCATGTGCTGGTTGTAAGTGTGCCTGTGAATGGTACAATACATGAAAGGATGTAGTGCTATGCAGTACATGGATGCTATATGTAGGCTATCCTATTTTAGGTTGAAACCTATAATAACTGATAAAACCCCACCGAAGGGGAAAATAGCCCTCACAGTGTAAACATATAAACACTGAAAAAACACCTGCACAACCACAAACTAAATGCCATTCAAAGAAGGGAAAAGGAGAGTGAAAAAGTCATTTTTATTTCTCCCTGAAGGGGGCAATACATTGTAACGTTGTTATACAAAGTAGCAGCAAGAAAGACTGGGCTAACATTATTCTCCTTGAGTTTTGTTGTTTAGGGATATGACTAAAATATTGTTTCTTCTTCCTTTTGCTTTTTTCAGTTTTGAGGTCTTTGGTCTAAAGATGCAGGGTTTAGAAGCATGTTTAAGGTCTTGTTTAATTATTTTATAAGCTATAGAGAATCTAGAAATATCAAAATCATATTTGATATTTTGGCTACATTTGATTCTTTCACTGATAGGTAAAATGGCTGGATTCATAGGAATCTTTCCCAATATGTACCATCACATTTACCCACAGAGAATGGGTAAAACTCCTTGATACATCAGCCCCCTTTTCTTGCAAGTCATTATTGACAGTAGGTGAATTGCCAAACACCCCAGGCTTTAAACATTCAATGCAAGATATAGTGACAGGTATATGTGAAAAGAGTGCGGTCACCAAGCATCTGGAATAGTGGTGAAAACATGACATCAGACTTTTGCAAAACCTGGAATGCAGTGTCACTTGGAATGCTGCTTCAAAATGTTCTTACCACGTTCAACAAAGTTTGGAGTGATATTGTTTGTATTTGCAATGATTCAGCTACGTATATGAAAAAGTTGTGTGATGACCAGTCAAAATTGATACCTGAGCTGAAGTGCTTCCCTATAAGACATCCTTGCCAGTTGCTAGAAGGTACGCTGAAAGCATATTTGCAATCTTCAGAGTTAATGAAGAATGCTATTGACTTTTTAGTTCATTCTGGTGCACTGTTTTGTTATGCGCAGGAACTAAAATGCAAATATTTCTAGCTTTGTGTGCCATCAAAGAAAGAGTCATCCCAACTGTGTCATTTAGCTGTTGATTCTCAGTCTAGAGGCCTTGAATGCTGTATTATTCATGTGGCAACCGATGATGCCAAAGGCAAGAAATGTGAGGATCTTCAGTCGCATATTGATGGTGATGTGAAAAAAGTGCACTCTACTGCATTTAGATTTTTACAGGAAAACACGACTGCTATAGTGGACGCACAAAAAAAATAGAGTCTGAAAACACCCTTGTCCACCAAGTGTTCAGCATAATTGGTGTAGATGTGAAAAATCTCCTTGAGAGTAGGCTGGGCAACACTTTTAGTGACTTTGGCACTGCAACATGTTCCATGTTAGAGTGCTTGCCACTTGGTCAGCAAAAAAATGTTGAGGAGCAATTCAGGAAGTTTATGAGAAATAGCTAGCGATGATGCATAGAAATGTCCCTTCACCAACCATGACATTTAAAGTCAATGAAGCCTCACTGTGGTACTCTGCACAAGTTCTAGATCCCTTCCGTAAATGGGAATTTTCTCCAGACTTTCACAAGTGCTGCTTCATTTTTTTGACCGCTTCAATAACTGAGGGCATATGCGCCAAGTTCAACGCATTTGTTGCACAACCTGTCCCAGAGAATCTCAATCTTCAGGTACACCAGTATTGGCATGGAAAGCTATGTCAGTGGCCAGAGTTAGCAAATTGTGTACTGGCTGTTTTAGTATTGCCCGTCTCAAGTGCCAATGTTGAGAGGGCCTTTTCACAGATAAACGTTTACATGGGAAGGAAAGAGCGAGCGTCCATGACCAAATACTCCCTGAAGAAGTATTGTATTGTATGATATACTACAATAAGTTTGATTTGTAAAAATGTATTTGGACCTTATATACACTTGAAGTACACTGTCTATATACCATGCACTATCACTGCAGAAAACAATAATAAAAGCAAAACGTTTCATAAACACTTGAAAACACTGGGGAAAAAAACACCAGAATTTACCAAAAATAAAAACTGAAAACAGGAAAGCCTATGCATGTGCTGTGTGTATGTGTACCTGTGAAGGGACAATACATAGAGAACTCTACTCTAGGGTCCATTTCGGGAGACCTAGGACTCACTGGATGAATGTGAATATGAGGAGAGGAGGCAGAGGAATCTCCCAGACAGATGTGTATTGCTGCATTCCTGTAAGTTGGGTGGGACACACTTGAGGGAGAGTCAGGCTCTCCGGCACAATACATGGACAATACATGGAGGACTCTACTCTAAGTTCCATTTCGGGAGACCGAGGACTTACTGGATGAATGTGAGGAGAGGAGGCAGAGGAATCTCCCAGACAGATGTATATTGCTGCATTCCTATAGGTTGGGTGGGACACACTTGAGGGCGAGTCAGGTTCTCCAGTACATTTCGAAGGGTGCTCTTTGATTCAAAGAGACATCACTGGGAAGGGGCTTCGGCACATCTCAGGTAGGAGATGGAGCTAATAAGAAAGACTAGGCCAGAGGCCCTGGAGTAACATTTTGATACACATCACTCTGGCTGACATCCGGGTGCGAACACATCTAGACACTCTCATGGCCTGTGTTGTTGGGCTATCAGATTTGGAGTCACTCCAGCTGTGACAGATTCTGGAGGAAGAGAAAACAGAGAAGAGGGCACTTCAAAAGGAACCACCCCTAAAAACATGAACTTCAAAGTCTCAGACTCTAAAATCACATTTGGTGTCTGAAAAAGGACTAGAAGAAGGGGAGCTTGAGACCCCCAAAAAATTTAAACTGCCAAGCAGCCAGTTGGGCTGTGCGAGGAGAAGCTCTGCAAGATTTCTGCATGTGACCAAGACTGGGGGCCAAGGCCTGTTAGAGTCCCAGCTGGGTGAGAGACCACCACCCAGGAAATCCAAAACCACTTGCCCTGGAGGACCAGCCTGCTTGCCAAGACCAGAGTGCTTTCTTGGGGAGAAGAGAGCGTTGGAGGGAACAAGGTCCAGTGGGGGAATCCTGGCAAGTGGCTCCCTGAAGCGAAGTGTGAGGAGATGGCTGTGGCACTGATCGGGTCGTTGCCCGCGTGCAGGGAAAAGTCGTCAGGCCCCATGTGCCAGAGGAGGACAGCCTTGAAGTGAGCCGTGACCGTGAGCTAAAGAACGATGATGGATTCAACCCAGATCTGTGACTGGGGGTGAGTCTCTGAAAAGTTTCAGCGTTCCGTCCATCATCTCCTTGTGCTTGCTTTGTTTGCCCTTAGTTGGCAGCGTATGCCCAGACGTGGGTCCCTTGCTCACTTTGCCACTGGATTCAAGCTAGCCTGGCTGATGAGGGGTGTTACCTCGAAACCCGTCCCAGGATGCTTGTTTCAGGTCCAGGGAAGATCTGGCTTGGCAGTTCGGGCTGGACTGTTCCCATGAGGCACAGTGTCAAGACTGATTTGCATATAGCTGGGTCTGAACTGGGGTGGCGAAGTAAGCTAAAGAACGATGATGGATTCAACCCAGACCTGTGACTGGGGGTGAGTCTCTGAAAAGTTTCAGCGCTCGGTCCGTCATCTCCTTGTGTTTGCTCTCTATATAAATACTCCTTTTTTCATAAAATCTAATATTTGACTAGACAATCTTTTATTGCTGCTGATGCACGTTTTTTGAGTTGTGAACCTGTGTTCACTCCCTGTGTCTATTCCCCCCCCAAACCACACCCCTGAAAAGACTGACTGCTCGACCTGCGCTTCCACTGATAGTCAAGTGCTGAAGGGGTACTTGGCCCAGTTGCTCAGGACCCATGGTAGGTCAGGCACGGGAACATGAGGTGTAAAAGGCTTCTACCCCCCCAAGGTTGGGCCAGGTAACCACTGCATGCTCAGTGGCCCACTGAATGGGGTACTGACAGGCACACTGTGCAGTTTAGTCCTTCAACTGCATGGTCGGGGTGAAGCACTCACACACTACTGGTGCTCCATTCTCCTTGGGCTACACATCACAGCGCACCATTTACTGGTGTGCCACACAGAGTACGTAGGAGTTTTGTAGCGGAGCAGAGGAATTCAGAGTCTATGACGCAAGAGAACCTAGCAACAGATGCCTCGGCGAGTGTCTGTGGTGTTCGAAGTCTTTCACCACCATGCTGGCTTAATTAGTAATGCCCGGTGGAACCGAGGGTGTGTCTCCAGAAACCGGTACCTTTCGCCATCACCACATCTGAAATGTAAAACCTAAGGGCAAATATTGACATAACATACACAGTTTCAAGACATCCAGTTGAACCTTGCAGCCAAACAGCCAGTAAGCGACATCATCTAGCTTCAACTTAAAAATCCCATTAGAGACCTCTGCCACAGAGGAGACACCATGCAGAAAACCACCCAGTCTTATGAGTAACCGGTAGAAAAAATCATTCACTGGGATATGAAACTTTCAGAGGTGTTGGACGCCTCAGTTAAAAAGGCGGTGTCCAGTGCCCTGGTGCCTTTTGTGAGGGAGCTCTTATTGCGGGCCATAAGGAACCTCTCACTTGAAGGGAAGACTCCAGCTGGAGGACATCCCAAAACCCAGATGCACGAGAGAAGAGCCCAGTCAAGGCTAATGCCAAATGTAAGAGGGAGCAGCCCATTGAGGCGGATGGCTTTGAATGGTCCAAAACCACTAATGAAGGGAAAGGGGGCGTAGACAATTCGATCCAAGAAGGCTTCGGCGATGGTGTTACCCCCAATGCTGGGCCTGACAGTACACAGTCTCTTTACACATTACCTACTAAGGCTCCAATGGGGAGGATTCCCATGAGGAATCAATTGACTGATATGATGTGGAAAGGCTATAGTGCCTAGCTCACGACTTGAAGCATTCTATGCCAATAAACACGGCCCAGCATGACAAGATCCATCTCGACATGCTAGATCCCAAAGATATTTTCTATCCCCATTCAACTCAGTGGGTGCAAGCAGAAAAGGTGGAGCAAATATGGCTGGTCGCCTCAGGAAGCCCCTAGGGAGCCCCCAGAAAAGGGGTGGGAAGTGGTCTGATGGCTGAGTGCCCTAGATCAACGATAGAGGGCAAGGTCGCTGTGACTCCAGAAATTGATGCATCTCTGTAAAAGAAGGGCAACCCAAATGTCCATGTTAACTTGGGTATAGACCTGTGAGTATATTTGTATTGGTACACTAATTGGTGGCACATTTAACTTGTGCGTTAAGGATTTCCTTACTTCTCCTTGATTTTTTCTGGTTTAAGCAGTTCTCTACAGTCATTCAACATACCTGATTAGGGGTTTAGTCCTAAGTGTTCCTCTCACTTATTGGTTCCGTCCAGGCCATCCCTAATTCTGACGAGAACTCCTATCCTTCAAAAGGTCGAAACACCATGGACAACAATCGCAATCAAACCGCTGCTCATCACAACACTGTGCTATCTGATAACCGTGGTCATTGTGATAAGAAAGACTATATGATAAGGTTGTTTGCATTATCAATATACCATGTATTGCTCATGCACTGGCTCACTTCTTTTGTCTGGTTATGGTTTTTACTCACTTGGGGGTCACTATGTACTTACATTGATCAGACTGTGACTTACAAGGTGAAATAAACTTGCTTGTTCACATGACTGAAACTCTGCAGGAATATATTTTGTTACATTTAGTGTTTATATTTATTGAGCTGTACTATTGAGAACTATTTCAAATGAGTTCCATGTGAGCCACTGTACATGTTTTGTCTAGAAACTGATGGACATGTGGCACTTTCTTCAGTTTCATTTTAAGGAACAAATATTTTGGGGCCCCCTGTTCCGATCAAGTTTAAATGCTTTCTTTCAGATCTTTATTTCAGCTGCAAAACATAGTATAAAACATAAAACCAAACAAGCGTACACCAAAAAAACCGATAAAACTTGCTTAGATCAAACATGCATCATAAAATATTTGATAAAATCGATGCAGCCAAAACATTTCATAAACTCCGTAAAAGACTTACAAAGGTAAACAAAAGCAGTCCTGGTCATAATTTCTCATGGTGCTGGCGCATAGGGGAAAACAACGTTTATAATGGCACCCTATGCTTTAATAATGTACGGATAAAGTCATGAACTACAATGTTCATGACTGTGAGGGGGAGCAGAGAAACTGAGCACCCTGTGCTATTGTGAAATCAGGACCCGCATTAAGCTTGGTAATCATGCGCCTAGTTCTCTCCATCGCCAGAAGGTAGCAGGAGACAGCAAAAACAATGCTTTGACTCGTGTCGCATCTTAAAAAATATAATGTATATAATGGGAGTATCCATTTTTTCCTCCCCTTAACATAGGTGGGGCAGAAGAACAGTGCATGCTCCATAGTTTCCTTGCTGGCACCACAGGAGTGGCAAGCCCACCTATCCCGTTCATGTGGCCGACCCCAACCTGAGGTGAAGGAGAGCAAGGGAAGGGTGCCATAGCGAAACTGGAGGTATAGTTTCCAAGCAGCCGCAGGTTCAATCTTGTCAAGGAACCGCTCCATCTTAAACTCATCCTTCACCAAGAGGAAAGAATCGGTTAGGGGGCAGAGGGAGGGTTGTGACTGCATTAGGTTCATTGTGTACTGGCCAGAATTGACTTTGATGGTATTCTTGCTAATAGACCCCACTGTCATCGGGTCTTCCCACAAAATCCCATTACCCCACTTTCTCTGTGTGTCTAAGATGTATCTGATCCATGGGATTTTGTCAGAACCTGGAAGACCCAAGATTTCTTCCAACCCCTGTGGGTATGATTATAAGTAGGGCTCCCGGTTTTATGGTATTTATTTTTTTGACATTTCCGTCTGTATTTATCCATATTTATTATGGGTTTTGTGAGAAAAATAAAGCTGAAACTGGTATATTTCCACATTTATTTAACCAATACGCAGTCATGCTTGAATGCCTGCCAGGTTTCAGTGATCTGAACACCTGCATAAGATAAATGCATGCACTTATATGAAAATATGCAAATTTCGGTATCTGCCTTGTACATATCTACTGCTGTTTAAGCCGCTTTACTAAAAATCCTCTCTTTATTAACCCGCTTACCTATCAATCCACACAGTTATTGGCCTGGCAGTCATGGCAAAGTGTATTTATAATCACTCAAAAAGCACCCAATTTCCGTTTTTATCCACATTTAAAAATAAATACAGGCAAGAAAAATGGTTTTCTGTCTGTATTTATCTGTAAAAATCAGTAAAAACAGGGAGCCTTAATTATAAGCTCAGAAGTGGCCCAGGGCCCCCTACAATAGAGGACTGGTCTCATCCTTACCCCTTCTGAGATCGAATGAATGCCCATATCTAACCTAAGTGGAAGCAACAGGGTGCTGACAGGGAGGCCTGTCAGCTGGCACTGTAGTCGATTTTTCACTAGAGTAAGGGCCGCTGCATCCTTGTGGCCCCAGAGCTCCACTCCGTAAAGGGCAGCCCCCATGGCCTGTTGTCTATACATTTAAAGCGCCGGGAAATTGGTCAGAATTTGGAGCTTCTCTGTACCAACCCCCCAGTATGTTGCTCAAGTTTAAGTCTGCACCTATCAATGTGGCAACACCAGTCCAGCTGCTCAGTAAGGATCAATCCAAGGTACTCAAAAGTGCTCCAGAGAGGCATCTTTAAGCTTTGGGTTGGGTCTAGTGGTGCGACAATGTATTTTGTTTTTGTGATGTTGATTTCCAGACCCCTCTTGGTGCAAAACTGTCTAAAGTCCTCTGAAACCTCATGGGTGATTTGGATATTAATAAAGTGGTGTCCGTGAACATGAGGGCTGGGACCCTGATGCCTGCGAGGCTTGGAGAATCTCCCCCACACCAAGTCCAGTGGTCAATTAGGTCATTAACAGATTGTAAAACGGGTAGGTGCTAAAACGCAACTTTGCCTGACCCCTCTTGTGACGGGGAAGCGCTCTGTCAGCTCACCTAATTGACCACACCTCACCTGTGCATAGTTGTGCTTGTGAAGTCTTGTGATGTTGGCCAGTAAGTATTTAGTAATACCCACATCTGCCAGCACCTTCCAGAGCATGGGCCTTGGAGCCAGGTCAAATGCAGAACGAAGACCTACAAACACTATATATAACCTCCAGCCTCCCATACCACTGTCTTCCAGAAAAGCATTTGGAGGAGGAAGGCCTGATCCAGCATGCTTGTGCTGTTCCTAAAACCAGCCTGTAGGGGGGTGAGCACTTCCTTGGCATCTAGCCATTCTTGTAACCTTCCTAGGAGGATTCTCCTGCATAACTTCTGGGAACAGTCAATAAGGCGTATAGGGCTATAATTGGATGGAAATGATGGGCAGCCTTTTTTGAATAAGGGAACTATTTCTGCCCATAGCCAAGTAGGCGGAATGAAAGACCCCTACAATATAACATTAAAAAGAACTGTAAAATAGGGACTCCAAATGTTCATCTCATTGTGAAAGAGGTCGCCCGGAATTTTATCAGGACCTGGCGCATTTTTAGGGATAATCCTAAGGATTGCGGATCTAACTTCTTGTGGTGTAATACTAGAAGGTGCCTCTCTATCAAACATATGTCTTAGGTCCACTAAAGTATCACAGCTAGGGGCCACCAAAAGGGGACTAGCCTCTTCGAATACAGAATATAGGCTAGAAAAGTGTGTGACCCAATCGGCAGCAGGGACATTGGTCTTCACATTTGAGAAACCCTCTGTAGAACCTGAGGGACACCAGGTTCCAAAATGACTGCTGGTCTCCCTTTCGCACAGCATCTAGAAGTCCTTCCCACTTCTCGGACTCCCACTCCCTTTTGGCGTGGCATATAGCCCTTTTATATGCAACCCTCCTCAATTTAATCTCACTCCTGTCGTGTTGCTTGATGTCTTGCATCAGAGCAAACCTGGCCTCCTGCAGGAAGAGTTAAACCATGTTGGAGGAGTCTGCTCCCATGCAGCTTTTTTTGGTTACCACAACGAAGATTCTACGAAGCTCTTTAAACATTTAAGTGTGTACTGCACTAAACTTCTTCTGTTCATTGCTAAAGTCTGGCAAACCTGGCAAGGATAGTAGCCCTTCCAGATGTTCAGCTATGATTTTGTAAACTGCCATCACCAGCTCCTCAGAGTGAACCATGACACCATTTCACTCTGCGCACGTTGGGATTTGGCCTCAGTCTACCATCGAAAGGATCAGGGGGGCAAACTGCCATGCCACAGAATGGAAGAGCTATGACACTAGAGAGTGTGTTGTGATCACTGTCCTGTCTTGGGAGGACTACCATGTCGATTAAATAGGACCACACCAGCATATCCACCAAAATGACGTCTATCAGGCTGGTACAAGAGGGACGATTAAAAGTAGGTTTGCCTTCCCTATCAGATGCGGTTCTGCCATTACAGGCTCGTAAGCCGTATTTCAATGTTAAGGCAGGTATTTGAAGGGCAAGAGAAGATTGGAGTGGTTACTAGCTTAGGGATGGATCATGCACGGTATTCCTCCTTAGTTAAAGCCACTAAGTTGCCCTCGAGATGCAGCCGGGGCAGATGCCAAGTGTGCACTTAACAACTCTAGGGTCGCAGAAACTCTGTTTTGTGCCCCGGGTCTAAGATACACATTATAAATGTACAGGGCAAATTGCGGGAAAGATGCCTGGGGAGGAAATTGTAATTTCCTCCATCTTGCAGGTAAGGGCTATGCACACCCACATGGTAAGTTCCCCCGATGGTCTCCCCCTGCCTATAGATAGAGCTGCCTCACTGAAGTAAACCTATCCCATGCGGTGCACCGCCTTGGTACACCAGGTCTCCTGGAATAGGTAAGTCATATGAATTGATGAACTGGGTCAAATAAGGGTAGTTCAACTTGCAGGCAAGCCCAGCAATGTTCCAGGATAGCAAGTTGAGAGGTGGGACTCAGCTAGGTATGGCTAGTACATCTGCAGTGCTAGGCGCTTCCTTCCCGCCTGTCTGTGCAAGGGCTATGGCAGGGGGATGCACTGATAGATGGGACCTGCTTGCAGCTAACGGATTTAGGCCTGGACTGGGTCAATGGCAAACTGACTGCGGAAGGGAAGTTAGTTAGACCCCTTGTGGGTATGGGTGGCATTCTCCCTGATGCTAAGATATTACTCAAAGGTAGCCTAGAAGGGCCCCTAAGTGTGTCCTCAACGCCCTTATTACTTGCATGCAGTGCTTCATATGGAACATGTCTATGGAAGCTCACTAGGGGAGTATGTCAATCAACATCAGCAAGGACATCAAAGCGATTAAAAGTGAAGAAACCAACCCCGGGCCCAAATGGACTCCCGGGGGAACACTTACTAAATATGTTCAAGACGTCAAAAGAACAAGGGATTCTCCCAAGAGATCTCCGAATGGCTACCGTAGTGGTAATTCATAAAATAGGGAAGCCCCCGGAAGAATGTGGGTCCTATCGACCCATATCACTGCTCAATATTGAAACAAAGATTCTGGCCACTATTCTTGCGATGCGTCTCTTGATGGTTATTGCCCCCCTGATACATAGAGACCAATCCGGTTTTATGCCGAAGCGAGCCACACGCTTTAACTTATGGCGACTGGCTAATTGGATGGACACGGTTCAGGGTCGAGATAGCCCCCATCTGCTCCTTTCACTTGATGCCGAGAAGGCGTTCGATACCATTCATTGGCCCTTTATGAGATGCACCCTGGAGAAGTTTGGATTTGGTCCAATATTTAGGGAATGGTTGGCACTTCTATACAATGCGCCCGAGGCTAAAGTCGGGGTCAATGGGGTGGTCTCGACGAGTTGGCCGATTCAGCGAGGCACTAGACAGGGTTGTCCCCTGTCCCCCCTACTGTTTGCCCTCATATTGGAGCATTTGGCCTGTGTAGTTCGAGCCTGCCAAGGGTTGGGTGGTTTCATAGACGAGTCCCGATTTTTAGAGGAAGAAGGCATATCGCTATATGCGGACGATATTTTATTATATGTCACGGACCCAGCCGAGACACTCCCCAAAATTCTGCAAATCTTTGAGGAATATGGCCGCCACGCGGGTTATAAGATTAATTGGAGTAAATCCACCTTGTACCCGGTGGGAGGGGCGGTGGAGGCCCAGACTTACCCTAGTTGCCTACGATTGTCCACGGAGGGGTTCACTTACCTTGGACTCTATATCACCACTGAGGTAGCAACCAACTTAGAACACAATATCAGGTGAATCCTTTTAAACTTTCAAGAAAATGTCAAGAGGTGGAGGAAACTCCCTCTGACGATCATGGGGAGGGCCGCTATGTACAAGATGATCACACTCCCTACAGTTGCTTTATATTTTGCAAAACACCTACTGCAAAATACCAGAGACCGTGTTTACAACCCTCAACAGCGAGCTATGCTTGCTTCTATGGGACGGGGCCCATCCACGAATAGCGCTGCAAACGCTGCAGCGCAACCCATACAATGGGGGTCTGGCCCTACCGGATATCAGGGCCTACTACAAAGCGGCCCATCTCATTATAATTAATGAATGGAACCACGCTCCGAGGGACCACCCCAACTATATGTTGGAAAGATTACAATTCCGAGAACGCACACAATTACACTATATATATGGAGGTAAAGGCAGTACCCGGCTCCTACCGGCTACCCAAAGAGTGCTGGAAGCGTGGAAAAGTGCTGAGAAGCAAATGAAATGGGACATGAAACCTACAAGGGAGACCCCATTATGGGAGGGAACTAGACTAGCTGAGATTGGAAAATTGAGAGGTTTTAAACAGTGGGATCTAATAGGGATCTCCAAAATTGGAGATGTAATAGAGAAAGGCACATTGGCCCCATTTGCCTCGCTTCAAGCCACATATCAGCTTCACGACACTCAATCCTATGCCTGGCAAGCAGAGGGACTGGACGCGGAGACGCTGCCGGAATATGCTCCATTAGAGGGCAGACTCTTGCAGGAAGAGATTCCGACTCAAGCCATCTCGTTGACATATAAAACACTAATTAACAATATACCGGACAAACTAGGCCCACTTACAGCTAAATGGGAACTCACTACTGGCCCATTAGAGGACATCGACTGGGAGGCCGCCCTCATGCACCCACGTGAAGTGGCGATCAAACTAAGATTGCGGCTCATTCAGTATAAAATCCTACACAGGACTTACTTTGACAGAGCAAGGCTACACGCTATGGGGAGAGCAGACAGCCCGGATTGCTTCAGATGCCACACAGAACGCTGTACATTTATACACACCCTCTGGGAGCGCAGCAGGATTCAAACATACTGGAGTAAGATAGTGAGGGAACTAAACAGTATACTTGAAGCCCAACTTGAGTTGGAAGCTAGGTTCCTCCTACTGGGAATCCCCTCAGATGTGGATCTGCCACGTCATAAACTCATGTTGGCTACCTTGGGGCTGGTGGTAGCCAAGAGGGACATAGCTCGATACTGGGGTGCCCACCAATTCCCTACACTCAAGGAATGGAGAACATGTTTAGATCTCTATATGGTTGCGGAGAAAGTGACATACAAAGCAAGGGGCTGTCCCCGGAAATTCCGAAAGATATGGGCTCCATGAATAAAATATTATGGCTTGGAGCTGGGTGCGGAGGAGGAGGGATTGGACTTGCTGCTGGGGAGATCGGGGAAAGAGCCTTCCAAAATGTGATACCTGACCCATTGTCGATAAGTGTAGATAATCCAGATGTGACCCTCGACACATGTATATATGCGGTACTGGAATCTAACCTCATGCTCTCTTTCAGAGGAACTGTTGCTATATCTTTTGCCCTACACCAAATGCTATTGCCCAGTAATCAATTTGTATCGTGTATTCATGATTTCTTTGCTTGTAAGTTCAAATTACAAAAAATAAATAAAAACATTTTTAAAAAATTAAAAAAAGTGAAGAAACCAAATACACCACGTGCATATGCCGAATCGTTGGGCACATGAACCAATACGGGAACATGCCGTGTGCATTGAGAGTGTTGAAGGGCTGATTAACTATAGAAGTAGTGGGGTTTGTACAAATAGTCCAAAGGAAGCATATCAATGCCTGAGGAACCCACCATTCTACTAAGATGACCCAATAGTAAACATTCCACCACATGGGGAGAACTAAAATTTATGACTACACAGTCTCCATGGCGATCATCTTGCCTTGACCCAATCAACCCATCCTGCGAGTTAGCAAGATGCTATTTGCTTGGGAGAGGGAGAAGTTTCTATATCTCACTAACCAGTCCAATACTTTGTAGGTGAGCTCACACAGGCCTCTCTCTGTCCCTCGCGTAGCTGTGGGACACCTACAAGGACAGCAACATAGGGGTAGGAAGTTGGCGGTAGATCAATCACTGGGTGATGATGAAGTGGGGTGTGAGCTTCCGCCAGGGGTAGTCGAGGCCTAGGTTCATTGGCGGCCCAAATTCCCACTTGAGAGACACGCGCTAACCTCCCCGTGGTGGTTTGCCCTGGCGCGGTAATTAGTGTGCTCTATATGTGCTTTTAACCTCCTTTAAAATACTGCTTTTATCTATTATTCACTGTCACCAAAGTCCTGTGTTGTGCGGATTTTAGTCCTCATAGCTGCGTGCCATAAATTGTGCTGATACCTGTTTTAAAATTGTGTGTTTTTTAATCACGCTGACATTTGCCTTTTAACTTTGTGGGTTTAAATTGCTCTGACCTCTCTGTTCTGAAGTGCCCGACCTGCGTAGGTCGGTCTCCTCGCATCCTCACTTCCTTCACGGCACTTCCGCTGCAGTAGGCGGTCTAGTGGGTAGGGGGACGATCAGCTGCTGCACAGCAGGGCTGATCGGTGGGGGGAGGAGTTAACCCCATATCAGGCAGGCTGGAGCAAGCGCGCAAGGTGAGAGACACGCGCTAACCTCCCCGTGGTGGTTTGCCCTGGCGCGGTAATTAGTGTGCTCTATATGTGCTTTTAACCTCCTTTAAAATACTGCTTTTATCTATTATTCACTGTCACCAAAGTCCTGTGTTGTGCGGATTTTAGTCCTCGTAGCTGCGTGCCATAAATTGTGCTGATACCTGTTTTAAAATTGCGTGTTTTTTAATCACGCTGACATTTGCCTTTTAACTTTGTGGGTTTAAATTGCTCTGACCTCTCTGTTCTGAAGTGCCCGACCTGCGTAGGTCGGTCTCCTCGCATCCTCACTTCCTTCACGGCACTTCCGCTGCAGTAGGCGGTCTAGTGGGTAGGGGGACGATCAGCTGCTGCACAGCAGGGCTGATCGGTGGGGGGAGGAGTTAACCCCATATCAGGCAGGCTGGAGCAAGTGCGCAGCCGAAGGCGCGCCTAAGGCAAGCCCGTCTGCGCCCGTCCGAGCCCGGCCGGGACCAGGGGCCAGAACCCCTGGCCCGCACATTATAGATACGGCAGAACAAATCTTGGCCTTAGCCCCCAGGTCCACCTTCCTAAATAACAATGTAGCAGACATCTTAAGAGCGGAAGGCTTATTGTCCAGTCCATATGTAGCGGGGAAAGCAGGTGTTACACACCATCCCCTTAGTCAGGGAAAGTCTGTTAGCCCACATGAACTACGGGTAGCAGTTTTAAATACCCGCTCTCTGCAAAAACACAACTTGGAGGTTTTTTCTCTCCTCCAGGACAACTCTATAGACATCCTGGGGATCACGGAAACATGGCTTAAAGATTCCTCAATACCAGACATGACAGCAGCCCTGCCTCCAGACTACACAGCCCTATGGCATAACAGAACGGGAGACACAAGAGGTGGGGGGTTGCTTTGTTATATAACAAACAACTAGCGTTAAACACAATAGTCACCGACAACATCGAGGGCGCAGACATCTTGGGAGCTAAGATTCTCTTCAAGACATCCTGCCTAGTCCTAGTGGTGGTCTATCGCCCCCTCACACCTCTACTAAATTCCTTGAGCGCTTTATAGAGTTAGTGAGCGACCTCCGTTCCCGGTACCAAAATGTTATGGTAATAGGAGACTTTAACCTACACTGGAACCTTGTACCTAGAGATACCCATGCCATACAATTGGAAGAGGCTCTGACTACCTTGGAACTTAGACAACTTATTAAGGCCCCCACCCATGAAAAAGGTCACACCCTTGACCTAGTCTGGACCACTGACCCCTCTACCAGTCTAGTAGATATCAGTCCCTGCGTTTGGTCCGACCACTTCCTGATCAGGTGCGTAATCCCCCTTGCAGGTAGGACTCCCTCTCCCCCCAGAATGGAAAGTCCTACGCGGGTGGAAGAAAATAAAAAAGATGTCCTAGTTACAATCCTGCGTAACTCAGCTCCAGAAAACTCAGTGCAGGGTACCCTCGACCAGGAAAGCGAGTCCCTCGCATTTAGGATGAGGAATGCTATTGACAAAGTTGCTCCCGCTCGTAGCGAGAGAGTGAGGCACAAGGGCAAAGGGGCGCCCTGGTTTAATGCGGCACTCAGAGAGGAAAAACAAATGCTACGTCGGTTTGAGAGAGCCTGGCGTAAAACATACGACCCAGGCGCTCTCGCCGAATACAAAGCTAAGTTTGCCACCTATAAAAAAGCCATCATAGCCAGGAAGGCGGAATTCTATGAATCCAGGATCTTGGCCGCCGAGAATAAACAGAAGGAGACCTTTCGGATCATAACAGAGCTAAGACAGTCACCTGAACAGAGTCCCCTAGGTTGCCCTACAGACTGCAATACATTTCAGACCTATTTTCTGCACAAAGTTAACGACCTCTTGGCAGTCATCCACCAAACCCCTGCTGTCCAGATCCCTTCTGTGGCGGCTCCTACGCTTCCTGCCTATGTTATACCTCTTTTAACCTTCCCTGAGTTAGATTACGACTCTCTGTGCCCCCTCATGTCACGGACCAAATCAGGTTCACCTGCGGACCCTTGTCCACCTATGGTGTTTCGCTTGGCACTTCCCGCAGTGGAAAATGAGGTCCTCAATTTATTAAATCGATCTCTTAAAACCGGCCTTGTTCCAACCAGTTTTAAAGAGGCTAGAGTTAGACCTCTATTGAAAAAACCTGGGGCTGATGCAGCAAATCTTAAAAACTTTAGGCCTATCTCTCAGCTCCCTTTCTTGGCAAAGGTGCTGGAGCAACATGTGCTGAAAACCCTCACCCACCACCTAGAGAGCAATCAGCTACTTCACACAAAACAGGCTGGTTTTAGGGCTCACCACAGTACAGAGCTAGTGATGTTGGCAGTCCTGGATGAACTTAGGCTGATGGCAGATACTAAAAAACCATGTGCCTTGGTTCTGCTAGACCTGTCCGCGGCATTTGATACGGTCAACCATGGCCTACTCTTGTCGCGGATGGGGGAACTAGGAGTTCAGGGGTAGCACTCCAATGGCTCACTTCCTATTTATCAGACCGATCGCAAAGGATCCAACTTGCTGACCAGGTTTCTGATTCTGGTGGGCTGACGTGCGGCGTCCCTCAGGGATCGGCACTGTCTCCCTCCTCTTTAACGCCTACCTCTACCCCCTAGTGGCGGCTCTATCTGGTATGGAGTGCCAAGTCTTTAACTACGCAGATGACACCCAAATCATCATCCAGATTGCTAACTCCCCCTCGGCCCATGTTCGAATACAGAACATTCTGAAGTTTACAATAAACTGGATGACAGCCAATTTCCTCAAAATAAACCCCGATAAAACTGAGGTTTTGGCTGTCACCACAGATACTAACCCCTGGAGTGACCAATTCTGGTCTCAAGAGCTGGGCCCTACTCCAAAGCCAGCCCCAGTTGTAAAGAGTCTGGGGATAAAATTGGATGCCAAACTCTCCATGTCCCACCAAGTTTCTGCTGTGGTGGGAACATGTGTGGGGCTGCTAAGACTGTTACGCAAACTTGCCCCCCTTCTGTCGTTTACCGCACTTCGCATGGCAGTGACTGCACTGATTATCTCTCGTTTAGATTACGGGAATTCACTGTATGTTGGCCTTCCAGAGAAGGAGCTAACAAAACTTCAGGTAGTCATGAACGACGCTGCCAGACTGATTTTCAGGCTTCCTAGGAGGGCCCACGCTACCGCGCTACTACAGCAGCTACACTGGCTTCCAGTGAAGCAGAGAACCAGATTCAAGGGGCTATGTATAGCCTATAAAGCATTCCATGGACAGGCCCCAGCATATATTAAAGAACGCTTGGTAACTTATGTACCAGGGCGCTCCCTTCGGTCTTCAGATGCTGGGTTATTATCCTGTGCTCGCTTCCTGAGCTCCTCCAAGGGGGGCAGAGCTTTCTCTACATTGATTCCCCAGCTCTGGAATAAGTTGCCGGAAGGCCTCCGCAAAGAACCAGCACTTCTCCCTTTTAGGAAAAAATTAAAAACCATCCTCTTCATAGAAGCCTGGGGCACAATCTTGGCCTAAGTTAGGGCGCACTACTCAGTAGAGCTGCTATGGTGCCTTCTCTCACAGCGCTTAGAGACCAGTTGGTGATATGCGCTTTAGAAGCTCCAATTAACATTAACATTAACATTGAGCTAGAGTGTAATGTAGTAGCTGCGCGCTGTTTACCGTGTGTAGAGGGAAGGGCAGGTAGGGTGCTATTCATTGTCGCACCATCTGAAGCAGAAAGAACCATGGGAGCTAGAGAAGTAGACTGACCAGTAGCAGCCCGCTGGCTATTACAGGGGGCAGTAGCTACGGCCTGTGAAGCATGTGGAGTAAGGGACTGCCTAAGCCCTTGTTCAATCACCTGCAGTCGGTCAAAAATGGGAGAAAGTTCAGCAACAAGTACATTTTTAAACTCTAATACAATCCTTCCATTAGTTGGGAGACCCAAAGGGTGGGCGGTAGCTGGCCCATCGGATGCAGGCAGTTTTTGGGGTGCTTTGAAGTGGCCTTGGAGTAGGATCCCACCTTGTTAGCAGATGTCAAGTGGTGACTCTGGGCCTGCCGCTTGGGCCGCTTTGCCGCCTCTGGGGATGTTTCTGTATCACAAGAGGCTTGAAGTAGAATAGTGCAGGAAACCCCTCTCCCAGTATAGTCTGGCGTTACAGCCAGGTGATCTGCTGTGGACAGGTTGCGAGTGGTCGAAGAAAGAGCTCACTTCTGCCGCCATAAATGCAGGGGACAAGAGCCCAAGGACAATCTCCTCTCGGTAATTTCTATTTCCGTGGAGATAACCCCCATTGCGCTCTGTAGCATCCTGTCGATAGATGTGGCCTTTGGGTAAAGAAGCGTTGGAGGAGCACACCCGTGGCTTTCCTTTTATCCATCGCGTGTATTTGTGTAATGTCCAAAGACAAAAGCAGGAAGAATAACAAAGACTCAAAAAAGCAAATGCAAAAACGGGGTTGTGAGAGCCTTTTGAACCCCAGCATGACCAAAACAGAAAAAGTTACTTGATTGTCCAACGCAGGAAAACCCAAGATGTTGCAGAATTGAGGGAATTCAACCACACAGCAAACGTGTGAGCTGTGAATATTCACCAGGGATAGGACAGGAACAGAAGAAAAGCCCAGCCTGCGGACCTGTTGCTGGACTGCCCGAGTTTAAATGCTATCACACATTTTCTGATAATTCAATCCAGCATAATGCCAAATTATATTGAATTTTAAATAACACTTTATAAAGTAGCGTTACACAAAAACAGCTGATACATGTCTTGCCCAAGGCTTCAAAAACTCCATAGGATGACAGTGGAGAGAGAGAGGAGGAGTGCGAGGGGGAGAGAGAGAGAGGGGGGGGGGGAGGAGGGAGGGAGAGAGAGAGAGAGAGAGAGAGAGAGAGAGAGAGAGAGAAAGGAGAGAGAGAGACACAGTGAGGAGAGAGAGAGAGAGAGACACAGTGAGGAGAGAGAGAGAGAGAGAGAGAGAGAGAGAGAGAGAGAGTGAGACATAGAGGCAGCCAAAGAGAGGGAGCAATAGAGGTGAGAGAGAGATCACTTTTTCAGGAGGCCCCTTGGGAAATGGGGGACCTGGGCAATTGCCCACTTAGCACATGCCTTAAAACATCTCCGACCTTCCTAGGCAAGTCTGTGAAGGACTCAAAGAAAGGCAGCGAAAGGCCCTGGCAGGAACGCCAGGACAAGCTGCTGGATGTTGCGGGTCCTCTCAAAAAGATCCTAGACAAGGTTGAGGAGGCCAAGGAATAGGGCTCTCTTACACTATCCGAAATGCTGTCTGGCTGGCCACAGAGGGTGATAATAGTTCTGGGAAACACCAACTGCGCAATCGCAACTGAGAGATGAAAGTCCTTACTAATTAAAATGGACCCCAAGCTATGGGACCTGGCAACCTCCGAAGCGAGCTCTGTAGCCCAGGGAAGCTCGTTCAGGGAGCCGTTCCTCAAAGAGCTGAGGAAATACTCACCCACATGCGCTCCTGGACAAAGCCCAAGCATCAATTGAAATAACTTCAGCTTGAAGGTTTTTTAGGGGCCCAGAGGGAAAGATGATGCTCCTACTACCGCTTTACCAACCAAGGTCCTCAGCATGAGCAGTCAGCAAGGAGAGGCCAGTGGCAGGATCACAATTACTTTGGCGGTTTCTTTTCCTCCTGTGGAGCCGGCAGGGTACTTGGAACCAGGGTTCGTTCGGAGAAGCCAATAACGCCACAGTTAGAGGGAGACTGGCCCTGTTCGTTCAAAAATTACAGGAACTGCCCAGCGATCCCTGGATTCTCCAGGAGATCAAAGGGTTCCAAATAGAATTTTAGGGATCATCCAGATAATGACAGAGACCAAGGCCTATCACCTTTTAAAAGGCTCCAAGCTGATGGATCAGAAGGTATTAGTACTGATAATGTAACCGGCAACAGTACAATCAATGCCTCATCCGCCAAATTCACGAGTAACCTCTTCTGGTGCAGAAGAGGGACAAAGGTAGGTTATTTCTCGGTTATAAATCTTAAGTACTTTAATGAGTGGTTAGTCTTCATGTTATTTCAAGATGGAGGGGATCCACTAACACAGAGACATTCACAGACCAAGGGACTGGATGATGCATCTGGACTTGAAGTATGTCTATTTAACTACCTAAATAGATTGTCTACCTCAACGATATTTTGATCATGAATCAGTTTGTCTAAAGGATTGAACAGCAACTACAGATGACAATGTTATTTCTGCAGAATCTGGACTTTGTGATCAACTGAGAAAAATCTGAGCTGTTACCAAACCAACAGCCTCTGTTCCTAGGGTCCATTATCGACTTAGTTCAGACAATCTTGAATCCCCCCCCTGACAGGAAGATGGCGAACATTACGGCATAACTTAAGAAGACATTGACACATCCGATGAAATCCCTTCGTTAGCTGGCTCTCCTCATCGGACATCTCTCGCCATCCATTCAAGATATTTTTCCAGGACCACTCCACTATCGGTCACTCCAACATCATAAGGCTTCCCACTGAAGGGTATGGCATACAGCAGGTACTCTCTAAAGATGCTGAGGAAGAGATTCCCTGGTATTACAACACACGGAGGAGTGGGATAGGAGAGAGATATTCAGGTCAACCTCAGACCTGGTAAAATAGTCTGATGCAGCAAATATTCTAAAGAAGGAAAGTGGTTGGGTACTGCATTTCAACCGCTGTCAAGTGCTGGACGAAGGTCATGGCATGATGTTGCATACTGCTGAAGATAGACAATATGTTGGCAGTACGCAACATCAGCCACCTCGGGGAACAAGATCGAAAACCCTTTCTGAATTGGCAAAGTTTTTTTGGGCACTTTAGCCTGGAGAAACAGATGCGGGTTAAAGCGAAAAAAACCTGCTAGGACTTCAACATGTAGCTGCAGATTGGCAGTCCAGGCATTTCCAGAATATAAGTGTTTGAGTGCTCCTTCAGGAGATTTTTCTGCCACTCATGGCTTGTTGGGCCCATGTCATACTGACTTGTTTGCTTAATGCATACATCACCAACTCACATGGTACTTCAGCTGAAGGAGGCAACCAAAGACAGCAGCGACAGATGCTTTTCTGCAGAACTGGAGCCCAAGAAACAATTATGCCTTTCCTCCTTTTGCCATGGTAGCTAGGATGGCGGCCAAGTTGAGGAGGCAGCTGGCTAACTTAGTTCTGATCACACCGGTATGTAGACCACAAGTGTGGTTCCCAGTTCTGAATGAACTTTCAAGGAATTCAACTGTCTTTCCCGAATATGACTCGTTATTTCGCATACCATTACTTCGCAGCATTTTACTACGAAGTTTTTACTTAGCAAATACCATTACTACGCAAGTTTTTAGTTCGCATACCTTTACATTGCAAGTGTTAATGTATGTGAACTAAAAACTTGCCTAGTAATAAAAACAGACATTTACCCCAACACTACACTAAATACAAATACACTACCCTACACATAACAAACTCTAAAACACTACCCAAACACCCAAACACTACACTACACTACACAACACCACAACACTACCCTAAACCCTAAAACACTACCCCCTGCACAACCCTCCCCCGACCCCCAGTCCTGTCCCTACACCCAAACACTACCCTGCACGACACCCCGACACTACCCTAAACCCAAATACACTACTCTACACTACACAAACACAAGTACACTACCCTAAAACCTAAAAAAACTACCCCCTGCACGACCCTCCCCCAGGACAACGCCCCCGGCTTACCTCTCCTGACGTCCTCCTCGTAGGTGATGAACCCTATGCGGGACTCCTTGGCGCCCATGGCCCCCTCACTCCATGACGATGGGGGCCACTCTCCCTATCCCTGAGCCGCCGCTCCCTGTCACCTCCCCCTGCCTGGGAAGCTGCTTGCTCCGCTTCCTGCCGACGCCTCCATAATGAGGCAGTTGTCATCGTGCACCTTCCTGGGTGCACTCATCCGGGTCAGCCTAGCAGCGTCGCTTCCTGGGAGGAGTTCTGCCTGAAGTCGCGTCCCGCTGAAATAGGGTGACCAGGCGTCCCGGATTTGCCCGGACGGTCCCAGTTTTTCACCAGCTGTCCTGGCAGATTTCAGGAAATTTAGCTCCTGTCCCGGTTTTTAGAGAGGGTCAAATGAAAACAGTGAGTGGTGCTTTTTTATGTTTTACATAGCAGGGATAGTTATCAGTTCTTTCAAGGAAGCAATTTAATTAACAGGCAAGCTACTGGGTTTAAAAAATTGCATTTCATGTATATTCTAACTGCCTGTTCTGTAATTTTATGCTGAGGAGCGCTGTCATTCTGTCCGCTCGCTTAAAGTAAAATTGTAGTCCTTCTTCTATTTTCGTTAAATGTCCCGGTTTTTGGCTTTAAAATTCTGGTTACCCTACGCTGAAAGAACCCTGCAACCAGCGGTGAGTGACTGCAGTACCTTGTTTGTTTAGCCATTACAACGCATGCGTTGTTACAAGGCATGCGATGTAACAACTTGCGTAGTAAAGGCTACGCGTTGTTACATCGCATGCGTTGTAACGCTTGCGAAGTAATGGTATGCGGAGTAAAGCCTCCGTAGTACTGGGTGATTACCGTCTTTCCCATCGTTGAAACATTCTGAAAGATCATCAAGGTGGATTTCATCACCTGGTGGATGAAGGAGCCTTCCAAGTCATAGCATGGCGGATTACAGGGAATGATGGTCTATTTCTGGCCTTTTGGGGCAGGCTGAGAACCAACTCAGGAAGGCCTGGGCAGATAGCAGTGTTAGACAGTACAAATTGGCTGGGCTAAAATGAGCCTCTACGTGTGTGGAAAGGGGGGTGGATCCCTCAGGATCTGATCATGTCCAGGTCCTGAACTTCCTCTCGGAGGTGGCATTGGAAAGCAGTTTACAAGCGAGTCATGTCAGCAGGTCACGTGCTGGTGGATGGAGCACTTGTGGGGGGAGCACCCCATGATGCATAGATTCCTAAGAGGAGTTGGCTCTTGGTGCAGCTTGAATCTAGGTATTCATGCCTCTGAAATGTTTATAGTGTGCTGAATTTGTATCTTTGTGCCAGCTAATATATTCTTATCCAAAAAGGAATTATCAGGCAAGCTAGCCATGTTACTGTGCCTGATGTCTTGCAAATGCGTCTCGGATATTTTGAGCTCTCGGAATCTCTGGTAGAATATTTACACCTCATGTTGTTACATTCAGTGTGCCTAGATGGGCAATACTGAAGTGATAGCCTATCCAGAATTTAGGGATTATCCAAATCAGAAAACTGTACAGCATATAAAAAGCATATGAGACTATAACTAAGGAATTTAGATCTCTTGGGGCCCAACAGCTTTTGATTCCCCTGAAGAAACACTTCATACCTATCCCGTCTCCCACAGCCACTAGATAGGTAAAGCAAGACATGCAGGAATCAATTTATCGACTTTTAGGGCAGACTCAGCTAGGGGCGATATGGCCCCTAAAGCGTTTACTTTGGGTACTCGGCAGAAGACATTATTAACCCTTTGGGTGCTCATGACGGAATGGTTCCGTCATGAGCACTAGTGCTCCTGTGCTCATGACGGTACCATTCAGTCATGAGTACAGGCACTGAAAATACCTCTGCTGCAGACAGCAGAGGGATTTCACTTTTTTTTTTTGCCTTGGGAGGTGGGGAAGAGCTTTCCTAACCTCCCGAGGCCTGTTAGGGGTTTTCATTGTAATGACGATCGCGCGCATGGCTGTTTTGTGAAAGGTAATTTTGATGTCTCCTCAATAAGTTTTGGGCCCTTGCCTGTCGCGGGTACTTGACTCACCCACGCGAGTGAGGTACCATTTTTATCGGGAGACCTGAGGGAACGCTGGGTAGTAGGAAATTTGTGGATCCATGCAGATTCGAGAACTTTCCCTCACAGAAATTTGAGAAAAATTTGATTTTTTCAGCTAAATTTGAGGTATGCAGTGGATTCTGGGTGGGAAAACGTTGGGGGCTCACGCAAGCAATACCTCGCTGGACTCCCCCGGGTGTCTAGTTTTCAGAAATGTGTGGGTTTAGTAGGATTCCCAAGATGGCCGCCGAGCCCGGGGCCAAAAACCCACGTGACCCCCCTTGCAAAACCAGGTTGTTTTGTGATAGGTAATTTTGATGTCTCCTCAATACGTTTTGGGCCCTTGCCTGTCACTGGTACTTCACCCACCCATGCGAGTGAGGTACCATTTTTATCGGGAGACCTGGGGGAACGCTGGGTGGTAAGAAATTTGTGGAGCCACGCAGATTCCAGAACTTTCCACCACAGAAATGTGAGGAAAATGTGTTTTGTTTTGACAAAGTTTGAGGTTTGCAAGGGATTCTGGGTAACAGAACCTGGTGAGAGCCAGACAAGTCACCCTGGGTATCTAGTTTTCAAAAATGGTTAGGTTTGCTAGGTTTCTCTAGGTGCCGGCAGAGCTAGGGTTCAAAATATACAGCTAGGCACTTTGCCAAAAAAGGCTCAGTTTTTACTGTGAAAATGTGGTTTGTCCACGTTGCGTTTTGGGCCATTTCCTGTTGCGGGCACTAGGCCTACCCACACAAGTGAGGTACCATTTTTCTCGGAAGACTTTGGGGAATGCGGGGTGGGTGGAATTTTGTGGATCCATGCAGATCCCAGAACTTTCCATCACAGAAATGTCAGGAAAATGTGTTTGTTTTTTTAAAACTAAGTTTGTGTCCACGTTGGGTTTTAAGCCGTTTCCTGTCGCGGGCACTAGGCCTACCCACACAAGTGAGGTACCATTTTTATTGGGAGACTTAGGGGAACACAGAATTGTAGAGCAACTGTTATTACCTATTGACTTTCAATGCATTTCTGCCTTCCAAATGAAAGACAATGTGTAAAAAAGAAGTCACTTTAAAAAATGTCTAATAATTCTCATGCTAGTATGGGTACTCACAATTTCGGAAATGTGCAAATAGCTACTGTTTCTAAACTCTATATTTTGTTCCAATTTCAGAAATACATAGGTGTCTTTCATCCCGATTTTTTACTGTATAGATTTTCCCAAATGAACTGCTATATACCCGGTACATAATAAAAAAACATTGCAAGACGCTGCTCAGTTATTGGCTCTGGGTTCGTCGGGTTCTTGGTGAACCTACAAGTCCTATATATCCCCACAACCAAAAAGGTCCAGCGGATGTAACGGTATATTGCTATCAAACATCTGTCATAATTAGAAGTTACAGGTGAAAACGTTGGTACAAATGGCTGTTTTTTTCAACTCATTTTCAATTTTTCCTATTTTCAACTGTCAGTTTCTATAAAGAAACCTTGAAGGATCTACACAAATGACCCCTTGCTGAATTCAGAATGTTGTCTACTTTTCTAAAATGTATAGCTTTACAGGATCCATTATTGCTTTCATACCCATTTCTACCATTAACTGGAAGAAGGTTGAAAGCACAAAAAATAGCAAAAATAGGCTATGTCCCAGTAAAATGCCAAAACTGTGTAAAAAATGTTGGTTTTCTGACAAAAGCCCGTCAGTTCCTGAAAGCTGGGAAAATGGTGATTTCAGCCCCACAAACCCTTTGTTGATACCATTTGCAGGGAAAAAACCCGACGCTTTCATTTGCAGCACTTTTTTCCCATTTTTCCCCCCAAAAAACAAAATGTACCTGTATGTTGGCTAATTTCTGGGTCCCCTCCATGGGAATCCACAAACCCTGGGTACCTTTAGAATCCCCGTGATATTGGAAGAAAAGGACGCAAATTTGGCGTGGATACCTTATGTGGTCCAAAAGTTACAGGGGCCTAAGCGCGAACTACCCCAAATAGCCAAAAAAAGGCTTAGTACAGGGGGTGGGGGGGGGGGGAGCCTAGCAGCGAAGGGGTTAGGGCAGCGGACTGGCTGTCCAAATCAACTTTAAAATATTTTTTCTTTGAGTTGTTTGGGGATGTAGCTCTGCTCGTATCAAGCAAGATCTGAACTATCACAATCCTCGCCTCCGGTCCTAACAAAGAATAAAAGAAATCCTTGCTAGATTCAGGGAAAGTTACAATTCTATTAAGAACACAGAGAAGAGGATTATTCCACTCAGCATAACAAGACAGAACACATTTTCTGATGGAGGTCCACTCTTGGATTTAGGAGTAGATGTTTTCCTTAGTAAATCAGATTGCAATAGAATGTACTGTACAGTGTTACATCTGACTCTGCAGCATGACTACATTGTTGACTACTGGGGAAAAGAATGTCCATAATAGAATTGACACTTTTCTTCTTGCTAGCTAGAATTTTTATTATTATGAACCTGTCATCAGTTTAGCCCATTCCATTTAGCCATAAAGCCAAAATATTAAAGTGAAAAGGATTATTTTAATGGGAATTAGAACATTGGAATGTTGGGAGCTCCATTGAAGACAATGGAGTAGCTCTGGGCTTATAATGGCTGGTATAAGCCCAGCACTCCAACATTCCAATGTATGTCTTTTTGTTTCTCCATTTTTAATTTAGAACATTCTACCCTTAGTGGGTGGAATGTTCTAATAGCCTTATAGCCCTTCTGCCTCAGGCTATACCAGTTGTTAAAGGCCTTCTCCCTCGTTATAGGCCCTCGCCTGCGGCTCGGGCCTATAACTCGGGATCAGGGCCTTTAACAACTGGTATAGCCCTCGGCAGCGGGCTATACGGCTATAATATGCCAATGCCTCAGGGTATTTCCTAACAGCATTTCTAGTATACAAAACAACAGAATTACAACAGGCTTCTACTTTTGCTTCCAGTTCTTCTAAAAAATCTTTGGGTAAGGTGTTTCCAATTTTTGATAGTAGGTGTTATCCTCCCGTTGGTGATTTGCTTCCAGTATGTAATCAGACTTATTTATAACTATGATGTTGCCACCTTTGTCTGCGCTTTTTATCTCAATTGTTTTGTAAGTTTGTAAAGGTATTAATGCTTGTCTTTCTTCCTCCATTAAGTTACATTCTGTACGATATTTTTTCAATTTGTCAGGTCTCTAATCTGGTAACCAGATCCGGCGGTAGGATTGGATAATAGTAATTTGTTTTTTTCCACTTATACCAGCTCACATGCTAGTAACTTCTAGTAAATACAGAGCTGGTGTTTCAGTTAGATCTTCATTAATGGAATTATTGTCTTCCAATGTATCAAGGTTGTAAGTAATGTTAGAAATTCTGTAAGTATATTTGTTTTATGCCTCATAGTTCCACTTGTGATGGTTTTTATTTAATCTTTTTCTGAAAATATTGACTGGGGCAGGCCAAACCCTATAATGCTCTTAGCAGCCTCTTGTTTACCAACACCAACTCTCCTCCCTCCATGCCCACAGCAAGGGAAGAATTCTTAACCTTGTCACAGCAGACTCCATGGTAAATATATGCGTCCCTCCAATTAAAGTGAACTGGTCAGATCACTCCCTCTGACCCTTTTCACATTTCAATTACTAGTTGTCTTTCACTGCCTAACAACGTTTATGTGAAAATCTGGAATGGTCTCATGAAAAACATTATGATAAATTGAGGATCTCCTCCTTTCATAACTTAACAAACTTGATCATTCTACTAACAGTTACATTGCTTTAATAGAACACAATTAAATCCTCCATTCAATAGTTGACATTATTGCACCACGAACGAAAATGCCAACGTACAACGCTGAGCTGACCAGGACTCTCTTACCATGTAAATATTTTTTTCTCAAAAAGCTAACGGATAGAAAAGCAGATTACGACCTCCCATCATCTAGCAAGTTCTTTATTCAAATATATCCATAGCAGTATCACTCCACTTTTTAAATCATTACATCATCCTTCTCTCTCCAAACCAAATGAATTCCTCTCCTTTACTAACAAAATACTTATCCTGATACTTGGCCTGAGAACTAAATCACAGCCAACTTGGCTCCCAAAGAACCACCTCCACCTGAAACAGAAAAACTATACCATTTTCTCTCCAGTTACTACAGACAACCTCTCCCAAACAAAACAAAAACAACTCAAACTCTAATTATTTTCACACATTTTCTTGCAAACATGAAAACTACTGTTTCATTGAACTAGCTTGGTATTGGCTGATCAATGCATCACTCACCCAAGGGTCATCTCACTCTCATTGTTCCAACAACCACCTTCAACCTTAAGCCAATGTACTATCCAACTTCAGACAAGTCATTATTTTGTCTAAGGACTTGAGGAATATGTTCCTGATCAACTGATCATAAGCATCTACTTGCAAAGGAGCAGTCTGGTTTTCGCTCTGGCTACAGCAGAGTCTACCACTCTATATAGACTACATAACGTGCCACTGGCTAACCATGTCACCCTACTGCTTGAACTATCAACAGTTTTCGACACAGTTGACCACCAACAATTCTAGATCCCCAAATGAGTTTTCACAACCAAGTCCTGGGATGGGTTTCTTTTTTCCTTTCAAACTGACATCACTAGTAAAGATTGGGAAGAATATTGCTAAAAGAGCAGCGGCACCCTTTTGGTGTCCTTCGTGGCTTCTTTCTAGCTTCCACACTGTTTAACTTGTAGCTCAAGACAATCGGTCTGGATTGGCTGGGTCAAAAAAAAGTCCATTAACCAGTATGCTGAGAAATTGCAATTACACTTAAAATGTCCATCAATTACTTCCTCACTTTTTGCTCATGCCTCAAGAAATTCTAACAGAGGTCAGATAATTTCATGAAACTGAATCCTCAGTAAACGGAGTTTCCCCTTATCACACTAATCACATAAAAATAAATCTGAAGCAGCACTTCCTGGCAATGCCATACTGTCAGATGCACTTCAATTTACTTTTGCCCAGTTTGCGGCTGTATGTCATTCAATGGTCATAATCATCACCTCTACAAGGAACTTTGATCACATGTACCCAATACTAAACAAATCTATCAATGTCCACCCATCTAAATAAGGATCAATTTTTAAATCTGTTGTATCATTTATGAAGCTACCCATCTCAAGAAACAATGGTGTCCCATCAAGCGGCACACCATCTCCAGTGGTTAAAGAGGTCCTAGTAGCAAACATTTCTTCCATTTGGAATCACTGAAATTCAAAACCTCCCACGAACTACATCAATTATTCACAAGTGCTATGTCAACCCTATGGAGCATTCCGCCTAAATCTTTTCCTCCTTCATCTGAGAAATTTGTGGACTCTTATTTTTCACTAAATAATTTAACTAGTCGTATCACTATTGCTATGTGTGTATTCCCAATTGTACATAATTCTACTCAATTGCAAGTGCACTAACACCAACTGGGTGCATTTCTGCTATAGATCACCATTAGATAAATAAATAAATGTATGTCCTGTGCTCTGACATCAGAGTCTCTTCCACATGAGATAAATGACAATAGCATTAAGAGTGTTTTACATGACAGTTTAAAATTCTCAGGCCATGCGCTTAACATTTCAGGAGCCTTCATCACATCCAACACCTGTGTGCACTTACCTCTGGTGTGCCTTGCCAGCTTGATGGCCCTGAAAAGTGAGTACATGAATAGATGTTCTCCCACCAGGAGCCCATACTCTGAAAGATAATCACAACAAATGTCTAACGTTTAGGAGTTACTAACCTTTAGGACTTATCATAACTACCAGCTACTAGACGAAATTCTACACTTGTGATACATCTGTTGTAATGTTTTGTGCCAAGCAGAATGAGTTGCACCATAATGTTTCCTGTTTGGGAAGCCTATTACTCCTGCATAAAGACGGAAGGTCTGAGTTAAAAAGCCTGGAACATGACATTTTTCCCTAGCATCTGCCAAACTACCAGATATATTAATCGTACCAAGATATCACGAGACTATCCCCTGGAGGGCTCTGTAAGATGAATTAATGATGGGAAAGGAGGATTAGGGAATCCCAGTGAAGTTTCAGAATCGCTGCAAACCATGTTTTAGCACCCTACACATGAAAGTGGCAAATGCTTAACTGGCTCCTTAAGGTAGTGAAATCACTGGTTTCCTGACAAAACCATGTTTAAAAGAAGAAGCAAGCATCCACCCCTAAAGGAAGTGCCAGCACTGCATTTCCTTTTGTGGCTGCGTCTACGTCTGGATAATTACGGGTAATAGCAATTCTCTCTTTTCATCCATATGAGCTCCATTCCAGCTATTGTTGTCCCCAATTTATTCTCATGTATAATTTTCAGATTGTGATTTTGGTGAATTACCCGCCTGGCGACCGAGTTCTTTATTTCAGATTGACCGAATTACGTTTGGATGAGTACGGGCCATCTCTTAAATACGTTACACATTGCTTTTACCGTTTCCACACCTCACGGGCCGGTTTGGCCCACTGTGAGCATTAGGCATGATTTGTTTCACAAGTTTATTTGATTTAGTTCTCGACTGAGAACAACAAATATTTAAAGAATAAAATTACATTTAAAATAGTAAAATGTTATTCTAGTACAAAGTTAAAAAAGATTTTAAAAATATAAACATATTGTAACAAAAATTCATTAGGCGGTGCCTTACAAAGAGAAATCAGGTTCTGAACCGAATTAATTTTACATTTTGTTCGAATTGGTTGTATAAACTTCTTTCTAGCTTCTACAACAGTCAGATTTGGACAAACGAATAACACATGTTCCAAGTCTTGCACCCCGCCATTACACAGATCACAGGAACTACTAGCTTTTTCCTTTGAGAACCACTTAAAGGTGAATGATTTTAGAGGAAGTATCCCGAGACGGAGTAATATAATGCTTCGCCTGACTCCATGCTTTAAATTAAAACAAATATACTGCTGCATTTTCTTATATACAATTGTTTCAGCATATTGTTTATACAATGGCAATTTGGAGCAGTGTTGGATGTCAAGATCGAAGCTTAACCTTGGTGTTAAATGTTTTAAAAAAAAGCTTCAAGTGAGCAGGAGTCCAAGATTGCAACAGGTCAATAGTAACATTTGATATTTTAAAAGCGATAGATAGATTTCTACAGAATACATAATTCGGCGATCCTTGTTCAAATGTCTCTATTTTTTGTAGGGATCGTAGGGTTCCTTTGTCCGCATGGATAAGGTTATATGCCCATCTTAAGATATTAGTAATGCCTCTGGCGTAAAAACTGATTAATGAAAGTTCAAGATGAAGAACTTGTACCGGCACAGCTTGTGACATTTTAGTCAGTTTCCGGAGGACTTTCCCTTCGTTCAGGTCCAGTTGTTTCCATTTGCTTAATGGAATATATTCAAGTGCATATGATAGTACTGGTGGAATCTTAGAACTATATACTTGAAGAAGAGAAGAAAAGTGCCTTATGCCAGTGGAGGAGTATAATCGTAGGAGTGCCCCCACGTGGACGTCAACTTTACTGCCCAAGTTCTGCAGGTGAGGCAAGCTTTGCAAAGATTGTGAAAAAATTCTCCCTAGGTATGTGTATTCCTTTACAACTGCCAGCGGTTTTCCCCCTAAAGTCCAGTTGTATTTAACATATCGTTTCCTTCCTGTAAATGGAACAATTTTTGTTTTAGTGATATTTGGTATTAAATAATTTTCGTCAGTGTATTTAGTAAGTGCTTGCAAATTCCTTTGAAGACCAAATGTTTTTTTCACGGGTGTGGGAGGCACTTTTTTGGGTGGTGGGAGCATGTCATCGCTAGGACTAGTAGTCCTAAAACCTCGATGTAGGGGTAGGGTGGGGGGTTGGGGGGGGGGGAAAGGTAGGGGTAGGGGTGGGAGGAAGGGGGACGGTGAAGGTAAAAAAAGGAAAATGATCCATAGCAGGAAAGAAAGGTGTAGAGGTTTGAGAACATTTATGTATGGCTCTGAACAAGCGATAATATTAACGCGGAATATATGGCTAAGATAGGCCTTCGAATATGTACACTGAATGTGTGTGGGTTAAATAACTATTATAAGAGGCAGAGGGTGGCTACAGAGCTACGGGTGATCCAGCCAGATGTAGTGTGTTTGCAGGAGACGCACATCCCGTGGGGGAAACGGAGGATTCTTTCAGAATTAGGGTATGTAGTATTGGCAGCCTCACGGCAGTCAAATATGATCAGAGGGGTGGCGATTTTAGTGAGACCCTCCATCCAAACAACAGGACGTATATTGGTTGATGTGCATGGACGGTGGGTCATTGTGGCATGTAGGGTAGGGGGAAGTAACATTTACTCTATGTACAGTATATGGCTCTAACTTTGATGAAGCCCCGATATTGGAATATTTAAATGGCGAGCTTGCTACATGGCCCACTCCGTTATTGCTCTGTGGCGACTTCAATATAAATATGACTTATGGGGATTTCCAATTTTGTGGACAGAACTACAAAGGTAGGAAGCCCAGGGTATGTAAGGCCCTATGTCAACTGTTAGCTGATCACGGGTTGATGGATGCCTGGAGTAATCTCGTACCCACACAATAGGCTTGTACGTCTTGATTATTTTTTTTTATCTTCGCTATTATTTACAGGGCTTAAAATTTGTGTGTATCCTAGGGTTACATCGGATCATGCTCCAGTGGTAGTAGAAATTCCGGCACTTGGGGGGTGTGTAGCACCGAGAGCTTTCACTTTTGATAGAAAGCATTTGCTGGATGATATTTTTATTGAGCATATGAAGGTTTGGATAAAGGAATTCTTTCAGATTAATCGGTACTCTGCGTCTTGGGGGGTTATTTGGGACACATTCAAAGCCGGGTTTAGAGGGGAAACTCAGAGCTATGGGTTTTATAAACAAAAACTAGCTAAGCAGGCACTGCAGGTATTGTATAATGAACTTAAGACTGCTGAAGAGGAATTGGCTAATGGGCTAGCTGCAGGACATAATACTGCAGCGTTACAGACTAACTTAGCTAGGTGTAAGGCTAAAATAAATCTGGAATGGAGTAAAGAAATTGCCATAAAATATCAAACCTATAAAAAAGAGTGCCATGAATATGGGGAGGCTACTGGACGGTGTTTAGCCCAGAAGTTGCGCATAAAGGAGGCTGAACAAAGAATAACTGGGATTAAAAATGCGGCTGGGGTTATGGTGTTTGACCCTCAGGAAATCCTCAAGGTCTTTTTTGGTTTTTATACAGAATTGTATACAGGGCAAGATAATGGGTGTTCTTTGATGGATCTAGGACTCCCAACCTCATTGTGGGGCCAATTGGAACAGGTGGACGCCGAGATGTTAGATGAGCCTATTACGTTAGATGAATTAGAACAAGCCATCAATACTCTTACAATAGGGAAAGCTGCAGGACCGGATAAACTTCCGCTGGAAATTTATAAGACCTTTTTCCAAGATGTTAAGTCCGATATGCTTAAGGTGTTTCAAATAGCACAAAAAGGGGAGATACCGCGATCCTGGGCTGAGGCCAATATCTGTATTTTTAAGAAAAAGGGGAAGCCGTCTGAGTTACCTGGATCCTACCGCCCAATTTCTCTTCTTAACTGTGACGGTAAAATTTATGCATACATTTTGGCTACATGGCTGGCAAAAGTTCTAATACCCTTAGTATCTTTAAAACAACATGGTTTTATACCAGGAAGGGGGACGGTAGACCATGTGAGCAGAGTAGTGACTCTTTTTGATATAGCACAGGTACAATCTAGAGAATTAGGGCTGGTTTTACTCGATGCTGAAAAAGCATTCGACCGTATTTCTTGGAACTTTTTATGGGGGGGCCTACAACAAATGGGGTTTGGGCAGGGATACATTCAAGCTTTGCAGGCCCTATATCACCTCCCCACGGCTAAAATTTGTTCCATGGGGCGTTTTTCTGAGACTATCGTGATTACTAGAGGCACACAACAAGGATGCCCGTGTTCACCCCTTTTGTTTGCGCTTTATATTAATCCCTTTATTATTATGTTAGAACGGAGTAAAAAGATTATACCTTTTACTGTACGACAAGATCATTTTTGTGTACTGGCGTACGCCGATGATATTGCGATCGTAACCTCCAATCTAGATCTTGCAGTGCCTGACATAGAACATCTAGCGCAGAAATTCGGGGTAGCATCAGGGTATAAATTGAATACATCTAAAACCCAAATTTTATGTACAAGTCAAATAATGGGCAATGATCCTAGAGTGGTTAGCGAAGCTACATATTTGGGCATTAAGATACGCACCTCGGTAAAAGAGATTGTAGAGGTAAATTGGGGCGATATTATGGCGGGAATAAAAAGGTCACTTGAGAGGTGGGAAAATCTGCACCTTTCATTAGTAGGCAGAGCCAATGTACTGAAGATGAATGTTCTGCCTAGGGTTATGTATTTCTTTAGGGCAGTGCCGTTGGAGGTATCAGGTAAACAAATGCAATACTTACAGTCATTATGTGCCAGGTATATGTGGGCTCCAGGGAAACCGCGAAGAGCTGCTCGATTTATGACCCTCTCTCGAGAAAGAGGAGGGTGGTCGGTCCCTGATTTTGCTTTTTATTATTATGCTTCTATTTTGGTTAATGCACGTATTTTGTTGACTGGGGAAGAGGTTAGCAATGCAGCTGAAGCTCCTTCAATCTACCAGATGATTTTGGGCCCTGAGGTGAAGCATTTTTTGTTTAAGAGGTTGGATGGCAGCTATTTTAAAATAACCCGTTTTAAAGTGTTAAATGCTGTGTTTAAAATTTGGAATGTTGTTCGGAGAAGTTTTAAGATTCCTGTACTCTCTGTCTATACACCTACGGATGACACTGGATTGCTACCATCGATCTTTTGGGATCATGTGGCTGCCATCTGGAGGGCGAAGGGCATTATTCGACTCAGCGATTTCTATTTGGCGGATGGGATATTATTTTCATTTTCAGAGTTGGTGGACAAATATCATTTATCTACAATCCAATTTTTTAAGTTTCTGCAAATAAGGGACTTTTTTGGAAAACATCCAATTAGTACTACAACTTATAAAATTGTAGAAGCTATTAGACGACAGGGCAATATTGGCTCAATATACAAAATATTGTTAGAGGGTAGAATAGACGATTTAGAGAAGTACAATATTAAATGGGGAACCTGGCTGGGAAATCCCGCAATCTCATTGGAGAAATCGATCGATTTGTCTGGGAGGATCCTAATGGCAGCTAATTTAAAAAGTCAACATTATAAGACGTTATTTAATCTGTACTATACTCCTGCCAAGATGATGAAGTGGGGGGGCCAGAATGATGGAAAATGTTTTCGGTGTGGAGCGGATAATGCAGATATTCTTCATGTTTTTTATGTATGCACTTTTCTAAATTCCTTGGTAGGATCTATAGAAAGATTTTTATCAGAGATTACAGGGGCCCCTATTAAAATGTCTAAATCTATGATGTTGTTAGGAATTGGGGAAGAACTGCATCAGGGGAAACCAATGTATAAATTTCGTTATTTAATCTTTATGGCCACGGCGGTGGCACGAATATCAATAGCTTCCTTCTGGCTGCGACAAGAGGTTCCTTCTTTTGAAATGTGGCGGGCCAAGCTGTTTAATATTTTTAATATGGAATATAGTTTATATTCTGTTAAAGGACCTAGAAAAAGAAAGTTGGGTCTACAGGTTTGGGGGCTTTGAGGGATTATATGGCGGGATAATGTGTTATAGATATATGAAATTTGTCATTTTTTTAGTTATTCTGAGGGAATGCTATATGTATGTAGGATCATGTCTTTTGTTAGCGCTTGTAATAATCAAAGATGGATATTTATATGTATCTCGCTGCTTTGGATTCAATAAAAAATTTTTTTTTAAATGAAGACCAAATGGAGTTAGATCTAAGATGACTAAATTGTCTGCATACATCATGGTGTGTATTTTATAAGATGCGATTTTAGGTGGAAAATTGCTAACCTGTTTGAAGCTTTCCGGCAGGTCACTAAGATATAGAGAGAACAGTATGGGAGCTAGGAGGCACCCTTGCCGAAGGCCGTTAGGTGTAGCTATTGGGCTAGTAAGACCCTTCTCCCTCCCCATTTGAACTTGACACCATGTCCCTGAATACAATGATGTTATTAAATAATGGAGGTTCTCCGGAATTCCCATTTTCCTAAGTTTTCTCCAGACCATTGCTCTGTCCACCCTGTCAAATGCAGTCATAAAATCGACGTAGACTGTGTACACAACCTGAGACTTTAAGGTGACATATTTATCAATTATTGTTTGCATGCAATGTTGTCAGTGACAGAGTGTTTTGGTCTAAACCCGGCTTGATTTAAGGGAATAGAACCTGTTGAAAATACCCACTCTTTGAGATGTTCTAAAACACTTGCCGCAAATATTTTCCCAGTTGTGTCCAGGAGAGCTATCTGCCGGTAGTTGCAGGGGAGCAGCCTGGAGCCCTTCTTTTTTGATAATCAAGTTTTATTGATTTTATGAGAAACCAACACGAGAAACCAACACCAGCATTATACACAGTAATCAGAGTAAGAGCAGAGCCACGGAGCACCCACATACATGAATTGATCATTGCATAGAACACATTGCATCGCCCACCCCCGTCCTTGGTTGTTTAGCAACAGTGTCAATCTTCTATCACCCCAACCCATTTGCCCCACATTCTGCGAAACTTTTTCGGGCATCCCCTGGCATCATACATGGCCGGCTCCTGTGCAGCGCACCAGTCCACCCCGCGGCGCCAGCGCGCCATTGCAGGCGCTTTCGGATCCAGCCAGCTGGCCGCAATATCTCACTTAGCCACTATCAATGCCGTGTTAAGAAAGAGTTTTTCGGCCCTGGAGCCATCCAGTCTGTCGGTGATGCCCAGAAGCCGATTCATTGGGTTAAGGGGAACCTCCCACCCCAGGACTTCAGTAAGCTCTCCTGTCACTGACTCCAAGTAGCGCGCAATTTCGGAGCAGAGCCATACCATGCGATAGAAGTCAGCTTGCGGGTGGTTGCAGCGGGGACAGGATGCATCAGGTCTGAGCCCAGCCCGGTGGAGGCGCAGCGGCGTGAGGTAGGCGGCGTGGAGGTAATATACCTGAACTAAGCGGGGTTGCGCCGAGGCTGTGACTGTTTTGGGCCCCATCAATGCGTCTCTCCAGTCGGCATCTTCTAAGGGCCCGAGCCAGCCCTCCCATCTGTCCCTGAGTTGGCATAGTGTGTTAGGGGTATTGTTGGTAAGGGACCGGTAAATACGGGAGATCCCCCCCTCCCCCAGATTACCGTTCATAATCTGAGCTTCAGGCGGGCTGTATTCTGGCAGGGAGGTGCCCTCTGGGATGTGAGAGTGGGTAGCGTGGCGCAGCTGCAAATACCGATAGAACTGGGAGGCGTGAAGAGAGGATCGAGTCTGCAAATCTTGGAAGGTGCGTATGTGATTCCCACCCCAGACATCCCCAGCTGTGAAATCCCAATGAGATCCCATGCCCGAAAACCAGAGAGGCTGGCGACCTCTCGGAGCCACGTGCCCCTCCACAGAGGGGTATGTTGGGTCAGTTTACCCGACCAGCGGGTATGGCGCAGAGAGGCCCTCCAGGCCAGGAGCACCCCACGTGTAACCCCAGGCATAGTTTGGGGGACGGCGTTCCCATACAGCATCCCCTGAATGTTATTTAGGCCCAGCATGTGCAGCTCAAGTTGATATGCTGGGTCTGACCAGCCCCCGTTAAACCAATCATGCAAGATGAGGAGCCGAGTAGCTAGGTAATAGAGGTATAGGTTAGTCATCCCCAGACCGCCATCAAAGGGTGGGATCCGGCACTGGGCCAGGGCCAGTCGAGGCCTCCGACCTCCCCATAAGAACTTGGCAGTCAGGCTATCCAGCTCACGGAACCATGCGCGCGAGAAGGAGAGGTTGGAGTTCTGGAGCATGTAAAGGAATCTGGGCAAAACCATCATTTTGAACAAAGCTATTCTGCCCATTGGATTCAGCGGAAGTGCCCGCCATTTGAGGAGGTCAGAGCGAACCTTTTTCACCAACGGGGTGACGTTAAGCGACCACGCAAGGTGAGGGAGGAGGGCAACCCAAATTCCCAGGTATTTAAAGGACTGTCGCCGAAGGGGTATCGACGTCTGCCAGTCAAAGCACTCTCTCCAGAGGTGTAGGGGGACCAGGACGGACTTGGTCGGGTTTAGCCGTAGACCAGAAGTTTGTTCAAAAAGGCTCAGGGCCCGGAGGCACCGGGGTCCCGACTGGGCTGGGTCTGCTGAAAATAGCAGAATGTCGTCTGCATAGAGGGCGATCTTGTCCTCCTCGAAACCCGGCTACCGTCGGACGTTGCTGGTCGAAGGCGATCTTCGGCTGTTTCGGGTCGGTTCTCCCCATGGCCGGCAGCAACAGGTGGGTAGCTCAGTTCAGCAGCAAAAAGGGGGAGGCAACGGCGATGAGAGAAGGCAACAGCGCCCAGGGGCAGCCCGGCCGCGCTGCAGCAGGAGTGCAAAGTTGGATACCAGTGTCCGCCGGCGATGTCACAAGCGGAGAGCAGGCGAAAGGCGGCCAGGCCAGACGCACAGAGAGTGAGGCACCACAGATTGCACCCCCCGGGGATGGTGGGCAGAGGCAGGTGATAGTTGGGCCCAGTAGACCAGTGGAGAGGTGGCAAGAGCAGGTGCGAGATGTATCCCCTGACCTGGCGACGTAGCAGGAGAGCATAGGCAGGCATCGCAGGCTCGGCGAAGAGTCTCAGAGGCCGCTCACAAAGCCGGGGTGAGCGCCCAACGAGCCGAGGGGCTCAAACTGAGGATCTCAAGGCGGGAGGTGCGATGAGGGAGGCAAGCCCACCAAGGTGATCTGGAGCTTCAGGAATCAAAGGCCGCCCAGCACGACCCAGCCACGGGAGGTGGTCGTACAGATAAAGGCGACCCGAGGGCGAGCACGACCGCGGGGGAGACAGCAGCAGGGAGACGCGGGGCCAGCGTAGCGGGCCGGCTGGCGAGGATAAAGCCAAGACGACCTCACCACAATGATGAGCGAAAAGGCCCCGCGGAACGGCCTGCAAACCCCCAGCCCCGCCGCGAGACCCCCGCAGGGTAGCAAGCGCCCCGGGCGCTAAAAACAGGTGGGCACAAAGGTTGCCGTAGTTGCGTGGAGAGCAGGGCGCCGTAGTGTCCAGCACCAGAGGGCCCTAGGCCAAAGGGCCCTCTCAGGAAGGCGTGAGGATCGTAAATGGGCTCAGCAGGAGGAGCGGGAAGCCCGCGTGGCACAACCACCACACAAACCAGAAGAGAGGCAGCCGCAGCAAGGGGGAGCCAGGAGTGCGCAGCGCAATGAAGTTACGGCTGCGAGGGCCCCGGAGTCACAGCAGGCCGCAAAGAGGAAGAGGCCGAGGAGCGGCCGAGGGCATCAGGCAGGCGTGGGCAGAGCGCTGGGGGGAGCCGGGAGTCTCGCCAGTGAGGGAACCATGCGCAGCGGGGAGTCACGGGGGACGCGCCGCCCCCATCGCCAGACCCGGAGACTCTGGGCTGTTACCGCGGGCGCCAAGGAGTAGGGAAATGGCGCCCGCGCCGCAAGAAGGCCCGGGCCGGACGGTGCGACACGCGCGCCCCCAGTCCCGCCACAAGGAGCCCCAGCGGCGGAGACACTCACCGGCTCAGGCAATCCAGGAGCAGGCGGAGTCCTCCAGCAAGTCTCCCAGGCACGGCAGGCCGCAGTATCGAAGGAGCAGGTAGGCCGGGTTACTTCAGCAGCGGGGCCCGGACCCGAGGGGAAGATCAGGCGGCAAAGCACGGCTCCTCCGAGGCCTAGAGGGCCGAGAGTGACAGCGACAGGTGCCCCAGGACGATGTGAATACAGACAGCGGGGTGCTGGGCCACTTCGTTGCGGGGTGTCTGCAGGATGATTGCGGATTGTAGGCTTGGCCGGCAGAGCCCACTTAAAGTGCGGCCATTTTGCAGCCGGCTAAGCCACGCCCCCCAGTGATTCTGGAGGTTGAGGGGGCCTTAACAGTGTCTAGGTCGGGATCCATGACCGCATTGAAATCTCCCCCAATGATGGTCATCCCATGGGGCAAAGCAGCAATCAGGGTGGTGAGATGTGGGAGCGTGGAGGGCAGCAGGGAGGGTGGGGAGTATACCATGAGCAGGTTCAGAGGCCGGTCCCCAAGGCTCCCTTCCAAGATGACGAAGCAGCCCTGAGGGTCATGGGTCACCCTACGCACCGCGTATGGAAGGGCACGGCGCACCAGGACCGCAACCCCTCTCGAGCCGCTCGTGAAACCAGAGTGCCAGACTCCGCCGTAGCGCGCCAGAAAAGGGCAGTGATTGCCTACCAGGTAGGTTTCTTGGAGCAATAGGACGTCTACTGTGTGGCGCTGAGCATATCGAAGGACCGCTGTGCGTTTGACCTTGTCTAGCAGGCCATTAACATTCCAGGACATTATGTGGAGCGACGCCGCTCCGGCAGATGTCAGGCATAGGGGAGACAGGCAAACGATCGGTCACCCAAGGTTAGTGGCGGGCGTGGGCGAAGTGGTGCGTGTGTATGAGGCCGTGGGTGCAGCTCTGCAGTACTGGGTTTTGATGCGTCTGTGTCGATGCTGGAAAGGAATGCCAGTGCAGTAAACAGATAAAAGAACCAAGAAACTGGGACAACGGTCCCATCCCCCCCAAACCCCGTCCCCCCCCTCCCTATACTTCAGGAACTGAAGAATCTGTCGCCCTAACGAAGAACACAAAGTAGACCAAACTACAACGCTTGGGAATGGGGAATCGTGGAGGACCCCTCCTCACAGCAGGATGTTCAGTGGCAATGTCCAATGGGAAGTAGAGTACAACAGATTGATGCGCAGCCTCACATTTGTAGAATTGGGCACATCAGGAAGGTCACTGCGGCTCAGGAAGGCCCCACAGAGAGAATTGGGCTACGGGAGAGGTCCACGTCCACCAGGTCCAATAATGATGGGCGGGATGAGGCGTTCCCCGGATCCAAACAGCCCGAAGAGCCAGCCCTCCGTCCGGCTCGGGGAGCCCCGGAGGATGCCCCAGGTGTCGGGTGATGAGAGGGACCCAGTGGTGAGTCTGAACGGGCCCTCCTCTGGCCCCGCCTCCTGCGAGAGTGGTGACGCTGTGGTTGAGGGACAGGGACGTCGCGGCGGGAACCTCCGACATTACCCGGGGGTGATGGACTCTGGGTGTTCAGCCGTGTGGGACGTTCCTCTGTGACCCATGCCCAGGCTTCCCCAGGAGAATCAAAGAAGAGGGTCTTGTTCTGAAACACCACTCGGAGGCGGGCCGGGAAGAGGAGCCTGTATTGGAGGTTGAGGGCACGTAGCTTCTGCTTAACCTCACCAAACGAGCGGCGTTGGCCCTGAACCTCCTTGAGTGTAGTCCGGGAAGATCATAATCGTTTGACCTTCATACTGGAGGCGTCGCTGCTTGCGGGCTTCGGCCAAGATGGAGCCCCTGTCTCTGAAATTAAGGATCCGCAGTATTATCGGCCTATGGGGCGCCCCTGGTGGGGGCCTGGGCGCAAGAGAACGATGCGCCCGCTCCACCGCAAACCACTGGGAGAGCGAACCTTCAGGCATCCATGAGCGTAGCCAGCGCTCGGTGAAGTCGGCCGCCCGGCCCTGCTCCGCACCCTCCGGAAACCCCACCAGGCAGAGGTTATTACGCCGGGATCTGTTTTCGGCATCTTCGGCCCGTCGATGGAGCTCTTGGGTATGCGTCTGGAGGCGGGCAACTTGGTCCTTGAGCTGGTGGACGTCGTCTTCTACGGTGGATAAGGGGGATTCCGCTTCCTTAATCCGGGACGTCGCATTGCGGAGATCTTGCCTGATAAGGGTCATATCAACCCGTACTTCAGCGATCTTGCCCTCCACTGAGGATTGCGAGGTATGTATGGCTTGAAGGATGGTGGTCAGGTCTGTAGGAGAGGGGCTGTCTTTGTCCGCAGTTCCTCCGGTCGCCCCAGGGTTCGTGGTCGTGAACCTGTCCATTTTGGTCTGAGTGGCAGGGGTTTTGGTGCCTCGGTCTCTACCCATGCCTGGACTGAGCAGAGCGATCTGCAGGCAGGCAGGCAGGAGGGAAGAGAGTAGGAGAAGAGGGGGAAAGGGGAGGGCGGCCACCGTCTCCCCGCCGCCCGGTCAACCGTCAAGACTCTCCCCAGTTAAGCTCGTCGGCGAGAGGCCAAGCGCAGAGGTCCCTGAAGCAGGCCGGCGCCGGGTGAGGAACAACGTTGGTGGTCAGGGGGAAGGCAGGACCCCGCTCCTCCCACCGCCTGCCGCAATGGCCAAGCTCCTCCAGGAGATAACTATTCAAGTCCGACCAGGCCGCTTCACAACAGCCACGAGGGAGAGGCCATTCCCAGATTCTCGTCGTCGCCCCACTCAACGATCCGCAGGGCAGGCCCACATCAGTCAGACAAGGGCAGCAAGTTAAGCCGATTCCGGGCTCCGGCGGCCCCTCGTCGCAGCAGCAGCCCAGGAGCCAGATCGTTGGGGGGGTGTGAGCAGGGCCCCAGATTGGAGGGCCGGCAGGCCGCCATTGAGAGCGCAGCAGTAAGGCAGAGGTGGGGGTTGTGGAGGGGGCCCTCTCCCAGGACCCCGGCGCCGCTCGAGGCCTGCGGCCGGTTCCACTCCTCCCACAGGTGGTCTCGCACGCCGGAGGCGCTCCCTGTAGTCCCCAGGCAGCGGCGTGGATGCAGGCTATGGGACGCGGCAGGAGCCCGTGCAGCACCGCTGGGCCAGGGCAATGTGAGCAGGAGAGGTGGAGGGGGCCTAGACCCCACGCTGCGCGACTGAGCAGCCGATTCCACCCTCCCAGTGACAAGCGGCCCGGAGCAGACAGGGGGGCACCGTTCCACACAGTCCTGGCCCCCCTCTCCTCGCCAATGCACTCACCAGAGCTCTGGGACTCTGCGCCACTGGTCGGGAACAGCCCCTCCCGGCAGGTGGGTGGGCCGTCGGAGATCAATTGCAGCCGGTGCCTGGCTGCTCGCAGGCACTCACCTCCTCCTGCCCGGGATGGCGGCCGGCTCCGCAGCTCACCACACGGGGGCCAACAGCCGGGCCCGATCGTCACAGGCCGCACCGGCCAGCACCCAGAGTCATGCACCAGGGAGGCCAAGCCCCACTCCAGGAGCGAGGCTGGGAGGCGGCGACAACAGCTCCGCGGTAGGGACAGGGCCAATCGGGACGGGAAGTTTCAGGCGCGCCTCCGGTAATAGTCGGACTCCAGTCGGATGAAGGGGGATCCGTGGTGCGCCCAGGACAGGCCCTGCGCCGTCGTGCGGTAGGTCAGCCGATAGCCCCAATCACAGCATAGGGATCTCTGGCGATTCAAGTGCCGCGAGTCAAGGCCCGGAGGCCGCCATCTTGCCGGGAGGGCACCCTGCTGGCGATTATCTCGGACTCGCAGAGTCCCGGGGCGCTGCGCGGCTGAAAATCGGTATCCGCCGATGCAGCGAGTAGATGGCAGCGTACTATGAGGCTGGATGAGAAGGACGGGCAGATGACGGAGGGGTCCGGGAGCACTCCTAGAGTGCGACCGCCATCTTGACGCGCCAAGCCACGCCCCCGAGCCCTTCTTATAGATTGGAATTACAATGCTCCCCTTCCAAGATTTTGGAATTTCCCCAGTTTCAAAGCTATGGAAAAAAAGGGGAGCTAAAAACTTGCTCCACTCTTTGGGGTTGCTTAGGAGGCCCTTAATTGGAATTTGGTCCGGTCCCATTGCTGCCGACGTTCTTGCCTTTTTTATATAGTGTTCAATTTGAAGCGGAGATGGAGCTCGGTTATCTGAAATTTTTCCTCCTAGCTTGCTTGACATTAGAGTCGAACTTTCTGTCCTCCTATTTAATTTATATAGGTTGGTTAAGTATATTTCCCATTCTGGTGGGGGGACTGGAATAGCTTGTAGTGATTTTTTTGTGCCGGTTTCTTTGGCAATTATATTCCAATAGGAACGTTTGTTATTTTGTTTTGCTGCTATCTGTATGTCCACCCATTTTTTATCACGTATTTTTTTAACAATTTTTTTCTTTATCCCTCCTGCAACGGTTTTTTAAATTGTTAATTTCGCGTTGTCTTATATCAGAGAATTGATGGAATTGTGCCCTTATTAGTTTATTTAATTCAATTGCACTTATATCTAGGTTCCGTCTTTTGTTTTTTTCTGATCTTGGCATTCGTGGTTTTAGATTATCCTGCAAGGATTGTATCAATTTATTGGTGAATGCTTCAAAATTTGTTATTGGATTTGTTGAGTGGATGATCTGTAATGGTTGTGCCATCTCAATTACGGAAATAATTTTGTTAAGTGTTCTCGAATTACATAGCAGCCGCCCTTGGACCTGGTTCACCAGTACTGTACTCTGTAAATACATGATGTGCCCTGGAGATGTAGGTTTCAGTCTTAACTCTGTTGTTAAGTGTAATATTGCGTGATTGCTTCCTAACATAAAATTAATATTTAGTTGTGAGGCTGATCCGAACAAATCTAGGCTACAGATCATATAATCGAGAATTGAAGTATTAAAATTGCCTTTTCTTGTGCAGGATGCCGGAATATCACCTTTATTACCATTTAATATTACTCCGTTCAGCATTGGAAGTGAGGATAATAGAATTTTCCCTCTTTTATCTGCTTTACTTCCTGTGGGAAATTGTGGAATTGGGATTGCCAAGGCTTCTTCTTTTTCGCCATTAACCCATTTTTCTAATAAGTCGTTAGATATTTTCCCATTAAAATCACCTGTTAGGAAAACTGACGGAAAACCTTGTCCTTCTACCACCTTTTCTATTCCCTCAAATATTTCTATCGCCAGTACATCCATTTTAGAGCCTGGGGAATATAAACGTTAAAAATGAGGAGGATATTCAAGGTTTCCATAGGGTTGATCCCGAATTTGACCTTGATACATTGAATGTTCTTTGAACACATTGGGATGATTTCTTGATCCCAATTGAAGTCTTCATTAAGGAGAATTGCTATCCCTCCTTTCGCGTGCCCCCGATCGACAAGTTCTGCTGGAATGTCATACACGAAATAATCAAGGTGGTCAAAAGTTGTTATTGACCACGTTTCTTGTAAGGCCACAATCCCTGGTCGGTCTTCCGTAATTAGTGCTAATTTCTCCTGGGTTTTTCCAGCTATATTCCAGGAAGAGATGGTCAAACCGTTGATAAAAAGGGCGTTTGTTTTCCTGACCCTGTTTGTTACTGTTTAGATTCTCCGCAATCCATGCCCATGTATTTTCATTGGTTGTAATTTCCTTCTTTAGTGTATTTTTGTTCCAGCTTCTCCTTTCTCCATTCGTAATCGAAACGGATATATTTTCTTTAAAGAAGTTTAGAGGGTTATTTGTGCCACTTTGCCTTTGGAACAAGTGCTGATTTTCAATTTTATTAATTTCCTCAGGTTTATCATATCTTTGGATTTCATTATTTGTTACAGGTGCCAAGTCAAATCCATATTTATGTAGAATCTCACTTTCTTTTAATATTATTCCTGGTATCACTGGAGACCAAAATTCTACGATGGCCGTCGTGGTTTTAGATCTTTCCGGGAAGACTACTAATTTTATTTCATTTCTTGATAGAGACTGTAGCGGCTGTATCTTTTGAAGTAGATTTATTATTCTCTCTTGGTTAAGCGGGACATCGCCCGAGGGGAATAGATCTGTAATTTCCAGGCGGCGTGGTAGAGTCTTCTGCAGCTGAATAGTCATGTTCCTTATAGATAGGTCCCTTGGTTGGACGTCCTTTTGTGCCGGCGACTCTGTTCCAGTCGCTATAGCTAAAAAACTTGGGGCCATAGGATTGAGTTGATTGGAATTTACCCTTTGTTTTTTAATTGAAAAGTTCTGCCCCTTTTCTGCCAGATTTTGTACTATTTCTTGTCTTTCCTCTTTTTCTGAGAACATGAGTGCAGAGGGTAAGGTATTCGAAAACCTTGTCTTCCGGGCCTTCTGCTTTGCAAACCTTCTTATCGCCCTTTTCTTTGCTCTTTTCCGACTGATCTTATTAAATCTCCTCTCTTTTTCGATATTACTGGTCCGGGGAGACTAAGGACAGAATTGCAGAGGTTTCTGTTGCTTTTTGTTTGGAGTAATATTCAGATTTGATAGGGCTTTTGTTTTTGTTGGGTGAAAATTGGATAATATGCGGTGACCAACTGATGAGTATCGACCTTGTTAGGTTCCTTGAAAAGTTTTCTAAGGGAATAAATTTGATTGAGCTCATGTTTTCCCTTATTTGCTTTTTGTGTACTCCGGCCCGTTTGAGTCGCTGTTTCTTTCTTTGGGGGAGAATGTTCTCCTGTTGATAGAAGGACTTTTGGTTTAAGGAGGTTTTCCGCAGTTGGTTCTTTTACTGCTGGTAGTTGTGTTTTTAATTGTCGCATCCTCTTTTTTTTCTACTAGATATTTTAGCATTCCTAATTGAGTATCCAGCATCTGATCGGAGTTTTCCAAAATGTTCCCAAGATGGGAGAGAACTGATTCAAAATTCTTTGGAGTGTAAATAGGGCTTTAGACACCGGAGTATATTCATTAGAGGATTCCATGGTCTTTAAAAGTGAAAAATCTGGTGAATGAGAAAGGGACCCTTCTAGGTCAAATGTTTTTTGTGGGGTATTATTCTGGATTATCGGTGGCTCCTTTGGAGCCTTTGAATCCTGGCAGAAAACCAAGTCCTTGATGTTTATATCTGGACAGGTGACATCAAATTCTAAAGTTTGCTGTGACTTCTGGTCTCCTAAATCTAAAGAGGTATTGGAGCCACCTTGTTGTACTTCTGAATTTGCTAGTTCTAAGTTTATGGAGTTACTGATTAATTCTTCCAAGATTCTGGAGTTACTGTTTAAATCTTCCTCGTATCCTTTTTGACTAAGTGAGGTTATTAGTGTCCGCTACTTTCTTTTCTTCGTCTTCTGTCAACAATTTGTTGATCGCTTTGTGTTTTCCCCTGTTCCTTTGTACTTTGTTTAGTAAAATATTTAGTTATTCCAGGATTCACTACAGAGTTTCCTAGTCGGGCCGTCTTTCCGGCACTCTTTCGTATTGCTTGTTCCATTCCCAATTTTTTCATATAAATTGTTCGTGATCTCAATTTTTTATACGCCATTTTGCTGCGCGGGTTCTCACTGTGGATCGTAGGCCGTGACAATGGTCTCTTGCGCAAAAAAAGCTTAGTTTGTAGCTTTCTATATTCTTATTCTTTCCTTCTTACTGGGTTCCTCTTATCTTCTGGTTTTGAGCAGAGTCATAGAGGTGTAAAAACCCAGGGCAAGAGCAAAACAGAGTGGGCACGCGGGCGTGCCGCAAACCACACCCGACCTTGCTGGGATTCTGCGGCCACCCCCGACTCCCTCGCCTTATACTCCAACCCTAGCCCCTAGCCTCTAGCCCCCTTCGTTAGATCCAAGTGGAAAATAATTTCTCCAGCGTTTTCCACCTTCCTCCTTCCCTCTGCTACTGGGAGCCTGCTTAATGTCTGCTTCGTTGCACACGGCACCAGTTCGTGTCAAAAGGAAGGGTTATGGCACGTGGCAAGCAGGGGCTGTTGTGGCAAGCGGGGCACTCGAGGCGGGATCGCAGGCTGCACCTGAACTATTCAGGCCGCCTCCGCGATGCCGCCAAGGGCACACACTCACTGCGGCCGCCTACTAATGGCGGCCGCGCTGCCTGCTGACTGCTGCTGACAGGAGCTGAGGCGAGGGAATGCTCCTACAATGCAACGATATCCGTGACCAGTGACCAGCGGTGGAGTCTGACACGGCTCTCCTGCACGGAGGGTGGGAGGGGGCTCCTCGGTACCGCGCACCACTCCCCCACCGCGGCTCACAAGCTCTCGGCCTGACCGCCCACTGGTCTCTACGCTCTCCGCAAAACCCGGACTGGCTCCGTCTCATAATCCGTCAACGTCAAAGTTGTAGCTTCTTAAAATCCTTGATGAAAAGGAATTTGGGCATCGCTTCTATTCTGTATCTTTCGGCCAGCACCGGGTTGTCATCAACATCCACCTTCAGAAATACTACACCACGGTACTCTGTGCTGAATTTCTGAAACACAGGTGCGATCGCTCTGCAAGGCCCACACCAAAACGCAGTGAAGTCTATGACGATCAGCTTCGAGTGCGACCTTGCCAGGATGTCGTCAAACTCCGCCACTTCCACACAGTCCCCTGCCGAGTTCTCTCCTGGACTTAAATCCTCGGTCCGGTCAGCAGGGCCTCCAGGCCACCGTACCGCCGCAGATGCCACCCGTTATTCACAACTCACGATTCACGTAACGGATGGGGTCAGTTAGGGCCAATTAAGGTCAATAGAGATTTAAAGTGCGAGGGCAAAGGCAGGCAAGCGGACAAGCGAGAGGTGGATGGCAATAGTAATGGACAAATGGCAGTGGGCAGGAGGGGAAAGCCAGAGAGCAGGGCACACTGGGGAGCCGCAAGCCGCACCCAACCTAGTTGGGCCGCTTCCGTGGACTCACCTGGGCACTCACTCAGCAGCAGCTGCTAACGGCGACCGCGCTCTCGCACTCCTGTGTTTACCTGCTGCCCCTGCCGTAGCCGTTTTCCTCAAAGTCCGGAAATGCCTGGAAATCCAGGAGTAGCGATGTGTTTCCTGCAGACTATAAACGGGGAGCTCACAAGCACTCCAAAGCTCCGTGCTTGCTGACCCCCGTAGCGGCTCCTCGACTCGGCTCATGCGGCTCCCCTGCTGGGCCGCGTTCCTCCGCTCCACTCCTCAGCTGCTTGCTACTCGCTGCTCGGCTCGACGCTGTTTGGCGTCTCACGTCACATTTTAGAGAATGAGCCCTAATTAGTTATTGGTTCCATGGCTCTGATTGCATGTAGGTCATACTCCTTGCACTCAAAGTTCATCGGGGCATGGACGCAGTCACATTAATTGCTCGTACGACTCCTCTTGCTAATTCTGGAATTGACAGTCACCCGCTCGATTTTCAATTGCCATTCCATCCCATAATAATCAGTGTGTTCTCATTTGCTTGATGCACTTGTACCAGTACATTTCGGATCATATATTTTCATCACCCTAGATGCAGCTAAAGTCCATATTTGCATGGTCTTCAAATATTACTACGATTGCCGCCTGGACAACTATCTACGCATAATAGCGGCACTCACGTGTAACCTCTCTGACAAGCTCTTGCCTATGAATAATTTCTGAAACTTGATAATTTCTTTCTCTCTCTCTCCCCCCCCCTTTTCTTTCTTTTTGTACTTACCTCCACAGGTGTTAACTATTTATGTTGTGTACATATTTCATGTAAATCGGGCATACATTTCTGTTGTTCGGATGATGATCCTGTATTGAAAATGGATCGAAACGTTAACCCTAAAACACTCTGACCCCATCAATATGTGTATATAAGTTTCAGGTGCAGAAGTGTTCTGTTCTAGAAATAGTGACCCTATTATATACAAATGATGGTCAGATACTGTTCTTTGCCTGTTTTTTAGTGTGGTTTTAACACTTGCTGAGGATTACCTTGGTGGAGTTCATCTTTTATATTTGACTAAAAAAAATTTTAATAAAGAAAATTGTTCATTGTCCATTTGGATAAATCCTGGATATTGTTTCTCCAAAGTATTGGTTCGTACTCAAATACTTAGGGACCTTGTGTTCCTTAAAAAACAGATTAACCTTCCTATTGATTCTTGGGTCTCCATTGTGTTCTCTTATACTGGCATGCATCTCCCAGCATCCACCTCGTCAAGAAGTGATATCACAACACTTCCCATCATCAGGTTCTTCAGGAAGTGGCTTACTGGCTTCCTGCAAAACCATCTTTAAACTAAGAAGCCAGATAAGTCGACACTTTCTAGCATCTACCACTACAGGAAGTTGCATCACTGCATTTACCAGCATCCACCTCTTCAGAAAATGACCTCAATGATTTGCCACCAACACAATCTCTAAAGGAGGAAGGCAGAGAAGTGGAACTACTTTCCCAGCAATTAAATTCATAAGAAGTGCCATCACTGCGTCTCTTCAGGAAGGAAACATCACTGCGCTACACTGTATTAACTGGGTCACACAGTGATATAAACATTTTCTTGCCAAAATCATCTGTTAAAGACTAAGCCATGAAAGTGGAACTTATCACCCAGCAACTACAGCTACAAACAGAAAGAGTTAGCACTAAATCTATTAGAAGCCATCTCTGCAGGATGTGACATCATTACACTTTCAACCTCTCACCTCTTCCCTACTTAATTCAACTGCTCTGGCTGTGCCACAGCAAAGAGTGGTCTCAGACAAGGGAATGAGATTACCTATAAGGGGCTCTGGGCATTAGCTGTTTGGGCCTGTTAAGACCAGGAAGGGCCTTGGGCCAGAACCCCTATTACACTGTTACCACAAAAAGGATTTACAAGGTACGGCCTCATAATTTGCCTACCTACACTACTCATCCCTAGGGCACACACACAAACACACATAGATGTAACCTCATACGTATCTCACTCTCCATCATATACCCTTAAATCGTCAAATGCACATTCCACCTCTTGCTCATTAATGTATGCTCTTCAGTATTCCATGCTCTAGGCATTGTTGACACCATCACCGGTCACAGGCATGAGACAGACCCTAGATCAAAGAAACATGGCTGAGACCCATGTCTTTGTACACCTGAAACTCTCTTGTTCCACTAAGCTACTTCATTCACTGTGCTGACAACACAGAAGAAGGGACACAGTGTCGCATTCCTCCAGGAGTCCTCCTGGCCCTGCACACGAGGCAAGTAATCGAGACTCAACTAGAAGGAGGTCCTCACGTACCACTTTCCACTCTCCGAAACTCAAGCCACCAGATTCAAACTCATCTCCAGACCTCCTGGACAGAACAAGAACTTCATTGATGAACTCGAAGACCTTCTAACCACTTCATGCATCTGACATGCTAACACCACCCTCCTGGCTGACTTCAAACACCCAGCTAACACAGGAACGAAAATATTATGTACACCATTCTTAACCTCATTTAAAAACTCAACGTGGTACACTATTTCACCCGTACAACTACACTCCAAAGGCCACATCCTTGAGCTCATCTTCTCAACATAACAAACCATCCAAAGCAAATCTCCCATACTACTGGACTGAAACGACCTACACTTCACCATCATCATACTCCACATCTAACCAACACAAGAGATCAGCCTAAAAGAGAACAAACCTTCAATTATTTCAAAGCCTTCTCAATTGACAACTCAAAGCTCAAACTCATCTCTCACCCTGCCAACTATATGTTCAACAACAATACTCCTCCAAATTACTTCAAAGCTTTTCTGAAAAACTTTGTGCACACTCATACTCAAACTAAAACATACAAATTGCAAGCGGACACCCTCAGCACGCTGGTACTTTAAAGACCTCACTAACAAAAGCTCTATCCGCACAGAGCAAAGAAAATGGACGAATAATAGAACCACTGAGGCCTCTACTCTATTGAAGTCCCTCCTTGTAACAGGAAGACAACTCGTCATATCAGCCTAAGCCAAGTATTATACAAATTCCATCAATGAAACTGCCCAAAGAAGTGAAACACTCAAGAAGACAATCTCCTGTTTGACCTTCCTTTCCTATACCACATTCTGCGGATAAGTGCAATGTTATCAGTTTCAGTGAAAAATACAGTATATCTGCTGGGGGTGGAGGCTCGGAGATCGCTCGAGGCTGAGATTACGGAAGACAAGATTTCCAAAACGGTAACCCAACTTAAAGGTCAGAGGGCCCTGGGCCCGAATGGGTTCCCACCAAAGTTTTTCAACGGTATGAAGTCTTAAATAGTGGGCCCCTTACGTGCTATGTTCGGGGACGCAATGAAGGACGGTATCTTTGCCAGGGACCTTAGGAAAACGGATATTATCTTCTATAAGGGTGAAGCTGCTGGAGGACTGGCCTCATAAAGGCCAATCTCCCTACTAAATATAGAAACCAAAATCTTGGTGAAGCTATTGGTAACCAAACACATGCTGGTGATGGACACTATTGTTGCCCCCAATAAATCGGGCTTTACACCATACAGAACAACTTGACACAACCTGTGACACCTGTTTGACCAGCTGAGACAGATAGGGGAACCGGCAATATTGTTAACACTGGATGCTGAAAAGGGATTTGATTCGGTGGAGTGGCCGTATTTCATGGCAGCCCTGCAGAAGAGCTTAGGACCACTGTTCTTGAGATGGATTCGGCTGCTGTACCGTGGGCCTTTAGCACATATCAGAGTTAATGGGGAAAGATCAAGGGATTTCAGGCTCGGCAGGGGTACCAGGCAGGGATGCCCGTTTTTATTTGCAATAGATCCACGGGGGACCTGGATCTGGGGATATGCAATGGTTAGGGGCCCGAAATGGGATCCGGACTGGGAAAGACGTAATTTTGTTATATGCAGACGAAGTTCTGCTGTACTTGGCCGAACTCGAGGTTTCAATTCCATGCACTCTTCATATCCTTAACACATGCTGGGTTCTGTGTTAATTGGAATAAAACCATTGCGTTTCCTCTGACCGAGTGGACCCCATGCAGCGGCTGGGAGAGCTCCATGAAGCAGGAATTGACTGTTTTTGGTACCTATGCATCTAGGTCACCACACAATGGGACGCGTTCCTGTGGGAAAACCTAGAGCATATACTAGAAGAGTATAGGGGGACGGTGAACCATTGGAGGAAATTCCCCATCCCCGAACCTGGTCACCCCACCCTACACAAGATGATATACCTGCCCAGATTTCTATACGTACTGCAGAATACCCCGTATACTGTCTCGGACAAGTTTTTCGGGACGTGAACGCAGTGACCGGATTGTGGATATGGGACGGGGGCCTTTCAATGATCGCCCTCTCTACCTTAGCACAGAAGCCCACAGATGGGTCAGAGTGGCCCTCCCGAACCAGAGACTGTATTATCTGGCAGCACAGCTACTGAAAATCAACCATTGTTTATTTGATGCAGCAAGAACCTTCGATGTACGGGTGTAGGAGAGCCATGGACCGCGAGGGATTTTCCCACTGGCTCTACGAGTCGGACAATGGGAATCTACTGTCAGGCCCGATCATGAGAGAGGTAAAGATATGGCGAAAAGCGACAAGGGTGTTAGGATGGAAGTGCCAGGTGATGCTTGAGTCCGCTTTGCTGGCATGCTTGAAGTACGAAGATGGCCACAGGAAGTGGGACTTGCTGGGCATCTCAAAAGAGGGAAACGTCTGGAGGGATCGAGAGATTATTTAATTTTCCAAACTCCAGGACAATTCAAATTGACGGGGAGCCGATTTCTCCGGTATAAGCAGGTAAAACATTCTACTAGGTAACGGGGACTTCCTCCACGCTTAAGAGACGGCATTGGAGTGTTGCGCATTGGGGGCCCATTTACATAAATAACCATGCAGTCTCACAAATCTATGCATCTTTGTTTACGAATATCACAAGGAATAATGACACTAACTTGTCATAGTGAACCCAAAATCACTAAATTAATCTGAGCTCAAACACCTGATAGTTATGGCAAAGAGCAGACAGGTTTAACATAGGGCAACGTGTAGAGTATTTATGGTGTACAAAAACAGTAATAAAGTCAAGTAAGACAAACGGGTTTATACCGGTCAAAGATTTTAACTTCTGACTCAGGAGGATGTTGACCTCATAAAAAAGACTGAGAGGCAAGCCTGAAGCTGTATCTGTGGAAAGAGAATCAAAGCCGGACACCTTTACAGTGAGGTCGCCTGATGACTCCAGAGGTCTTGGAACTGCAACAATTTTCTAAGTCACTACTTTTCAGGGTTTCAGGAGCAGCTCCTCTTCTAAGGGTCCCAGGGTATCAGGGACAGAACTTAGGGGCCAGGACTCATTCCAGCTGGGAGCACTAGTAAGGGCCAGTCCAGGATCAGTTAATACTGGTGAGCTGTGCACTTAGGAAAAAGGCTTTCTGCAACTTGCTGCGTCACTGTAGACACACGTGAGGTCAGCCAACTGGCCCTTGGAGTCCACTTCTTTCTCCTGGTTACAAGAGAGAGAGAGTTGGTCCAGTCCTCCTGTCAGTTCACAGACAGCAAGTCCAATCCTCTCCTGATCTTCTGTAGGTCCAGAAAATGTACTGAGGAGGATTCCTCGAGGTGCACATTAATGTTTGGCACTAGCCAGTGGATGGAGATAAATCCTGGGCACACCCGAAACAATGGGAAAAAAGTTCCAGAAAGGCAATCTTACCCAATTTTTTAGTAGTACTTTTGCAAACAATACCATAGTGTCCCTCACTCCTAAAATCTAAGATGGGAAACCCTTTCTTCCTTTTGCAAAGCTCGTGTCCATCATTCCACCCAGAGATGTAGGCAGGAAAATAAGCAGTCCCCTCCCTACCATGTGTCCACTCCAAACTAGTGTTCGGGTAACTTTCCTCCTACTGGATTTGGGGCCAACCTGGCTTGTATGGGCCTTGAGGACAAATGCTTCCCGTTCTTCAGGTCTCTTCTTAAACTAAGCTATGAATGGGTAGGTCTCACCTCTGTCCCTTACAAGTTAACACGTTTCCTGAACTGGCCTTCCTGCGCTCACAGGTATCAAATGCACGACGCTCAGGCCATCATGTCACCAAGATCAAGACATTGTTTGGCTCTAAAAGCAGTTTTCACACCTCATTAAGGCCAAGCACTTGCTGGGCTGCATCTGGCAGGCTGATGCAAATTAGCCTCCAAGAGCTTCGAGTAAAACATAACTTTCTAAAACTTACGTTTCCTAAATATGTTTTAAAAATCTAACTCCACAAATGCACTGAACATTTAATAAATATGGAAAATAGTCTTTGAATAGCTAGTTGAGCCATTTCTTGTAAAAAGTTACAGATTGAGATTTATAATCTGTACTTTGACATATTCTAGGATACAGGTACAGCCATGCCAGTGAAAATAGCGTTTGAGGTCTACTCACTGGAGGAACATGGCAAGTTTAATTTCGCAAAGCAGGGTGTCCTGTCTGTCAAAAGGGTTATTTTGACTGGTTTGATGGCCGATTGTTAGGCTGCTGCAGCCATGCTACACATGGTAAACCCGAAGCCATGTTTTCCAGGCCATACCTGTGGGTGGCACGATAGGTGTTGCAATCAACACACTGTATTTAGCTTCCAGGCCCTGGGTATATTTTCTATGCCATACACTCTGAACCTATAGGCAACTTAAATATGTCAATAAGGGGTAATCCAATGTAACCATGTTGAGAACAGACACTTTAGCTGTTTAGCGGGGTAAGATACACAGAGTCCTAAGTCCAGCAAAATAGATAAGACAACAATTGGGAGGAAATCATGCCAAAAACGTAATTTCCAACATGATTTCTTCCAAAAGGTGACTTCAGAACTACTGTTCAAACTGTTAGTAGATAGTGGCTTCCTAGACTCCACGCTAGCCCAGCTTTAAGGACATCAAATATCTACTGCACATCTCATCCAGGGCCTGAAGAAGTATGATCACATCACCCTCATCCTGATGGAACTTTATGGGCTTCCTTGGCTGGTTTGCACCATCTTTAAAACCAAGTGCAACATTTACAAAGCCATCACGACTAGCAGACCTGCTTAACTTGGAGGCAAGCTCATCAGCTGTGGTGGTTTTTGGCACACATGCAGCTAAGGCAGCATCAGACTGTAGATAAGCAGTGTAAAAAAATGAAAAACAAGGCAGAATACCTTTTCCATCTATTCACCCACGTTCTGGAACAACATCACTGTATTCATCAGGACAACCCTAAACACTGCTCCAATTTATGAAAGAGTTGAAGATGTAACTCTTTAAATAACACTGACCAGCTATCACTCATTGACGTTATGCTTATAGCATCAGACTGCCTTCAGCTAGGTTTGCACTATAGAAATATCGCGATAGTTTTCAGGCAGTTTTCTCTCCTACCTGGGAAATCAACGACGCTTCCACTAATACTGAGGAGGGATTAGCAAGGTTTAACTCAATTGCAACCAGGACCCTTGATCTATTGGCGCCGCTTAGATCCATGCCCAATGCCACTAATCGCTCCCAATCAGCCTGGTTCACCCCTGAGCTGCGCACAGAAAAACGAAAATGTAGAAATTTGGAGAAACGTTGGCGTAGGTCACATAATTTAAAAGATAAAGATATTTTTAAGGCTGCCATCTCCTCATATCACAGCAGTATAAAAAGAGCACGGAAAAAGTTCATCGCCCAGCAACTCGACTCTGCCGAAAATAGGCCTAAAGCCTTATTTCAGATACTAAAATCTTTCACAAATCCGAGGGCTTGTGAAACACCAGAGATTTCTTCGCAATCCCTATGTGACAACATTGCTCAACATTTCACCAATAAAATTGATCTAATTTATGATAAAATAGCTCCTGCCGAGAAACAATTCATAACTCCATCTTCCCTTTTCTCTGAGGTTCCCTCAGCATCACAAAGGTTAAGCAACTTCCCCACCATGACCAATGAGATGGCAGCTGACTTACTCCGATCGGTCAAATCGGGCTCCCCATTAGATGTTATACCTGCAAAAGTAGCTGCCCTCCTGGCGAATGTACTTTCTTCTTCTGTTAGTACCATCCTTAATCTCTCCTTGACAGAGGGTTATCTCCCACAAACTTGGAAGGCGGCGCAGGTCATTCCAATTCGAAAAAATCCCAAGGCCTCTATGACAGATCTGTCCAATCTGCAGCCCATCTCCCCCTTACCTCATCTTAGCAAAGTCTTGGAAAAATATATTAACCTACATCTTTCAACTTATGTCGAAACTAACAGCTGTCTAGACCCTTCACAATCTGGTTTTAGGCCCAATCATAGCACAGAATTGGCCCTTTTGGAAGTCACGGATAACATCAGAATGACTCTTGATAGTGGCCATTCCACCATACTTGTGCTATTGGATCTCTCTGCTGCATTCGACACGATATCTCACCAGATTATGCTTATGAGACTGAGGGAGATTGGACTTAACGGAGTGGCCCTACAGTGGATGACCAGTTTTTTGTCATCCGGTACTCAGACCGTCAACCTGGGCCCATTCCGTTCTAAGACCACGGAAGTGACCAAGGGTGTCCCGCAGGGCTCGTGTTTAAGCCCTACGCTTTTTAACATCTATATTGCTCCCTTGGCCCACTTACTTAGGTCTCATGGTTTCCTGCCCATTTCTTACGCTGATGACACTCAGCTTCTCTTCACCTTTGATAAAACTTCAACACATGCTCTGTCATCCTTCGCTGAAGGAATGACCGCTATATCAGATTGGATGAGGAGAAATTTTCTCCAATTAAACGCAGGGAAAACCGAGATAATGCTCTTCGGAGATGCCCCTCTACTCTGGTCTCCGAATTGGTGGCCGGCCGCTCTTGGCCCTCCCCCATTCCCAAAACCTTAGTTAAGAATCTGGGCATCCATCTTGATCAGGCACTTACACTGAAGGAGCATGTTGCCCGAACTGTAAGCAATTGCTACCATGTGTTGGGCATGCTACGTCGAGTCTTCCCTTTTTGCCAGACTGCACACGGAAAACCCTTATTCAGACTATGATTCTGGGCCGCCTCGATTACTGTAATGCTCTTCAGCTTTCTGCAAACGAGTCTTCCTTAAACAGGCTTCAGGTGGTCCAGAACACTGCTGCACGGCTCATTTCGAACTCCACACATGGAACTCCTTCTTTGCCGCTGTTATGCAGACTCCACTGGTTACCGGTCCGTAAGCGGATAAAGTTTAAGGTTGGCTGTATAGTCCACATAGCTATCCATAATAAGGGTCCCTCCTACATCTTGAGCAAACTCAAGCCTTATTCTCCGTATAGGACCCTGAGATCTAGCGGTAAACTTCTTCTGCAGGTACCAAGGGTCAGGAAGGCTAGACTTGGTGGGAAATCCTTCTCCCTCCTCGCCCCCTTTTCTGGAATGAGCTCCCCCATCAGCTCCGACAATGCCCGGACTATCTTTGTTTTAGGAAACTGCTTAAAGCTTCCCTGTTCTAATCTGTCCTCAGCCCGCTCGTAGGCCCGCTCCAGCGCAGAGATACCCCTTCGGGAGTGATTCAGGCGCTCTACAAAACCCTTAAATAAATAAATACATAAAACTGTTCAGGCTATCTTGCAGAAAGAGGCCTCATATCCACACAAAGATTGAGATTTAATTATTTAACATGCAGATCAATCTCTCATTTGAAGCCAGTTCTTTATATCTTTTGTCAAAGGAATATGTAGAGTCAATTTTTCATTTTCTAAAATGTATATCTTGTCAAATCATCTTCTCCAACAAGGAGTCATGCTCGGAATATCTAGGATATTGTGAAAGATAGACAATTTAGCAGGTATGCCGAAGTCAAATTCACATTCAATATAGGACCAAAGTTGGCCAGAGTATCAATTAGAGTTCCAGCAGGACCAAAGTATGTAGATGATGCGACAGTCCAGCATCTTCTGTCTCCAAGGGATTGATGGTGGACTTCAAGCAACTAAGCAGTTCCATGCTTGGAATTAGTGCCATGCTGAATTTTAAATGCGCCTCTCTCAAGTGGTCAGCATTAAAGAGATTTAGATTCAACCATTCTACGTCAGAGTATGTGATTGTCAAACAATCCTGCTAACTTTGAAGAAGGGATAGTTTAGAAGGTCTGTGGAAACAATCTTTCCACAAGCAGCTATACAGATCAAAGACCACTGTTCTGTAGTGCCCCCATGAGCAGAAGTCATCTGAAACTGGTGAAGAAGATAGAACCCAGGGGCTGGGTCCCAGACATTGTTTAATGTACTGCAAGCGTTGGAAATATCTCTGTAGTTGGACATTTGGCAGATGGAATGCAGTTTGTAGAGCCCTGAAAGATTTCAAATAACATACACAAGTCTTGCACAAAGCTGATGCCCATGTCTAAACAAGCAGCCAATCTGAACAGGTTTACCACCCATGAGGAGACCAGCACTGACAGTCAGAAAACTAGGAGGCCACCACTGGTTTGCTAGATTCTGTGTGAACTGATTTGGATTTATAGACCATCTTCTTGTCATTCTCACTCTTCATTATTTTCTCCTCAGTAATGCCTTAGTAGGCTTGTCAGTGTCCTCCTGGTACAAATAGGAATGGAATGAGAGCCGATATTTCTTATAGTTTGATTTCATGTGCGGGAGTCACAGGATACCTTAAGTTGATCATATATATATATAAGATCATATAATCGAGAATTGAAGTATTAAAATTGCCTTTTCTTGTGCAGGATGCCGGAATATCACCTTTATTACCATTTAATATTACTCCGTTCAGCATTGGAAGTGAGGATAATAGAATTTTCCCTCTTTTATCTGCTTTACTTCCTGTGGGAAATTGTGGAATTGGGATTGCCAAGGCTTCTTCTTTTTCGCCATTAACCCATTTTTCTAATAAGTCGTTAGATATTTTCCCATTAAAATCACCTGTTAGGAAAACTGACGGAAAACCTTGTCCTTCTACCACCTTTTCTATTCCCTCAAATATTTCTATCGCCAGTACATCCATTTTAGAGCCTGGGGGAATATAAACGTTAAAAATGAGGAGGATATTCAAGGTTTCCATAGGGTTGATCCCGAATTTGACCTTGATACATTGAATGTTCTTTGAACACATTGGGATGATTTCTTGATCCCAATTGAAGTCTTCATTAAGGAGAATTGCTATCCCTCCTTTCGCGTGCCCCCGATCGACAAGTTCTGCTGGAATGTCATACACGAAATAATCAAGGTGGTCAAAAGTTGTTATTGACCACGTTTCTTGTAAGGCCACAATCCCTGGTCGGTCTTCCGTAATTAGTGCTAATTTCTCCTGGGTTTTTCCAGCTATATTCCAGGAAGAGATGGTCAAACCGTTGATAAAAAGGGCGTTTGTTTTCCTGACCCTGTTTGTTACTGTTTAGATTCTCCGCAATCCATGCCCATGTATTTTCATTGGTTGTAATTTCCTTCTTTAGTGTATTTTTGTTCCAGCTTCTCCTTTCTCCATTCGTAATCGAAACGGATATATTTTCTTTAAAGAAGTTTAGAGGGTTATTTGTGCCACTTTGCCTTTGGAACAAGTGCTGATTTTCAATTTTATTAATTTCCTCAGGTTTATCATATCTTTGGATTTCATTATTTGTTACAGGTGCCAAGTCAAATCCATATTTATGTAGAATCTCACTTTCTTTTAATATTATTCCTGGTATCACTGGAGACCAAAATTCTACGATGGCCGTCGTGGTTTTAGATCTTTCCGGGAAGACTACTAATTTTATTTCATTTCTTGATAGAGACTGTAGCGGCTGTATCTTTTGAAGTAGATTTATTATTCTCTCTCGGTTAAGCGGGACATCGCCCGAGGGAATAGATCTGTAATTTCCAGGCGGCGTGGTAGAGTCTTCTGCAGCTGAATAGTCATGTTCCTTATAGATAGGTCCCTTGGTTGGACGTCCTTTTGTGCCGGCGACTCTGTTCCAGTCGCTATAGCTAAAAAACTTGGGGCCATAGGATTGAGTTGATTGGAATTTACCCTTTGTTTTTTAATTGAAAAGTTCTGCCCCTTTTCTGCCAGATTTTGTACTATTTCTTGTCTTTCCTCTTTTTCTGAGAACATGAGTGCAGAGGGTAAGGTATTCGAAAACCTTGTCTTCCGGGCCTTCTGCTTTGCAAACCTTCTTATCGCCCTTTTCTTTGCTCTTTTCCGACTGATCTTATTAAATCTCCTCTCTTTTTTCGATATTACTGGTCCGGGGGAGACTAAGGACAGAATTGCAGAGGTTTCTGTTGCTTTTTGTTTGGAGTAATATTCAGATTTGATAGGGCTTTTGTTTTTTGTTGGGTGAAAATTGGATAATATGCGGTGACCAACTGATGAGTATCGACCTTGTTAGGTTCCTTGAAAAGTTTTCTAAGGGAATAAATTTGATTGAGCTCATGTTTTCCCTTATTTGCTTTTTGTGTACTCCGGCCCGTTTGAGTCGCTGTTTCTTTCTTTGGGGGAGAATGTTCTCCTGTTGATAGAAGGACTTTTGGTTTAAGGAGGTTTTCCGCAGTTGGTTCTTTTACTGCTGGTAGTTGTGTTTTTAATTGTCGCATCCTCTTTTTTTTCTACTAGATATTTTAGCATTCCTAATTGAGTATCCAGCATCTGATCGGAGTTTTCCAAAATGTTCCCAAGATGGGAGAGAACTGATTCAAAATTCTTTGGAGTGTAAATAGGGCTTTAGACACCGGAGTATATTCATTAGAGGATTCCATGGTCTTTAAAAGTGAAAAATCTGGTGAATGAGAAAGGGACCCTTCTAGGTCAAATGTTTTTTGTGGGGTATTATTCTGGATTATCGGTGGCTCCTTTGGAGCCTTTGAATCCTGGCAGAAAACCAAGTCCTTGATGTTTATATCTGGACAGGTGACATCAAATTCTAAAGTTTGCTGTGACTTCTGGTCTCCTAAATCTAAAGAGGTATTGGAGCCACCTTGTTGTACTTCTGAATTTGCTAGTTCTAAGTTTATGGAGTTACTGATTAATTCTTCCAAGATTCTGGAGTTACTGTTTAAATCTTCCTCGTATCCTTTTTGACTAAGTGAGGTTATTAGTGTCCGCTACTTTCTTTTCTTCGTCTTCTGTCAACAATTTGTTGATCGCTTTGTGTTTTCCCCTGTTCCTTTGTACTTTGTTTAGTAAAATATTTAGTTATTCCAGGATTCACTACAGAGTTTCCTAGTCGGGCCGTCTTTCCGGCACTCTTTCGTATTGCTTGTTCCATTCCCAATTTTTTCATATAAATTGTTCGTGATCTCAATTTTTTATACGCCATTTTGCTGCGCGGGTTCTCACTGTGGATCGTAGGCCGTGACAATGGTCTCTTGCGCAAAAAAGCTTAGTTTGTAGCTTTCTATATTCTTATTCTTTCCTTCTTACTGGGTTCCTCTTATCTTCTGGTTTTGAGCAGAGTCATAGAGGTGTAAAAACCCAGGGCAAGAGCAAAACAGAGTGGGCACGCGGGCGTGCCGCAAACCACACCCGACCTTGCTGGGATTCTGCGGCCACCCCCGACTCCCTCGCCTTATACTCCAACCCTAGCCCCTAGCCTCTAGCCCCCTTCGTTAGATCCAAGTGGAAAATAATTTCTCCAGCGTTTTCCACCTTCCTCCTTCCCTCTGCTACTGGGAGCCTGCTTAATGTCTGCTTCGTTGCACACGGCACCAGTTCGTGTCAAAAGGAAGGGTTATGGCACGTGGCAAGCAGGGGCTGTTGTGGCAAGCGGGGCACTCGAGGCGGGATCGCAGGCTGCACCTGAACTATTCAGGCCGCCTCCGCGATGCCGCCAAGGGCACACACTCACTGCGGCCGCCTACTAATGGCGGCCGCGCTTGCCTGCTGACTGCTGCTGACAGGAGCTGAGGCGAGGGGAATGCTCCTACAATGCAACGATATCCGTGACCAGTGACCAGCGGTGGAGTCTGACACGGCTCTCCTGCACGGAGGGTGGGAGGGGGCTCCTCGGTACCGCGCACCACTCCCCCACCGCGGCTCACAAGCTCTCGGCCTGACCGCCCACTGGTCTCTACGCTCTCCGCAAAACCCGGACTGGCTCCGTCTCATAATCCGTCAACGTCAAAGTTGTAGCTTCTTAAAATCCTTGATGAAAAGGAATTTGGGCATCGCTTCTATTCTGTATCTTTCGGCCAGCACCGGGTTGTCATCAACATCCACCTTCAGAAATACTACACCACGGTACTCTGTGCTGAATTTCTGAAACACAGGTGCGATCGCTCTGCAAGGCCCACACCAAAACGCAGTGAAGTCTATGACGATCAGCTTCGAGTGCGACCTTGCCAGGATGTCGTCAAACTCCGCCACTTCCACACAGTCCCCTGCCGAGTTCTCTCCTGGACTTAAATCCTCGGTCCGGTCAGCAGGGCCTCCAGGCCACCGTACCGCCGCAGATGCCACCCGTTATTCACAACTCACGATTCACGTAACGGATGGGGTCAGTTAGGGCCAATTAAGGTCAATAGAGATTTAAAGTGCGAGGGCAAAGGCAGGCAAGCGGACAAGCGAGAGGTGGATGGCAATAGTAATGGACAAATGGCAGTGGGCAGGAGGGGAAAGCCAGAGAGCAGGGCACACTGGGGAGCCGCAAGCCGCACCCAACCTAGTTGGGCCGCTTCCGTGGACTCACCTGGGCACTCACTCAGCAGCAGCTGCTAACGGCGACCGCGCTCTCGCACTCCTGTGTTTACCTGCTGCCCCTGCCGTAGCCGTTTTCCTCAAAGTCCGGAAATGCCTGGAAATCCAGGAGTAGCGATGTGTTTCCTGCAGACTATAAACGGGGAGCTCACAAGCACTCCAAAGCTCCGTGCTTGCTGACCCCCGTAGCGGCTCCTCGACTCGGCTCATGCGGCTCCCCTGCTGGGCCGCGTTCCTCCGCTCCACTCCTCAGCTGCTTGCTACTCGCTGCTCGGCTCGACGCTGTTTGGCGTCTCACGTCACATTTTAGAGAATGAGCCCTAATTAGTTATTGGTTCCATGGCTCTGATTGCATGTAGGTCATACTCCTTGCACTCAAAGTTCATCGGGGCATGGACGCAGTCACATTAATTGCTCGTACGACTCCTCTTGCTAATTCTGGAATTGACAGTCACCCGCTCGATTTTCAATTGCCATTCCATCCCATAATAATCAGTGTGTTCTCATTTGCTTGATGCACTTGTACCAGTACATTTCGGATCATATATTTTCATCACCCTAGATGCAGCTAAAGTCCATATTTGCATGGTCTTCAAATATTACTACGATTGCCGCCTGGACAACTATCTACGCATAATAGCGGCACTCACGTGTAACCTCTCTGACAAGCTCTTGCCTATGAATAATTTCTGAAACTTGATAATTTCTTTCTCTCTCTCTCCCCCCCTTTTCTTTCTTTTTGTACTTACCTCCACAGGTGTTAACTATTTATGTTGTGTACATATTTCATGTAAATCGGGCATACATTTCTGTTGTTCGGATGATGATCCTGTATTGAAAATGGATCGAAACGTTAACCCTAAAACACTCTGACCCCATCAATATGTGTATATAAGTTTCAGGTGCAGAAGTGTTCTGTTCTAGAAATAGTGACCCTATTATATACAAATGATGGTCAGATACTGTTCTTTGCCTGTTTTTTAGTGTGGTTTTAACACTTGCTGAGGATTACCTTGGTGGAGTTCATCTTTTATATTTGACTAAAAAAAAATTTTAATAAAGAAAATTGTTCATTGTCCATTTGGATAAATCCTGGATATTGTTTCTCCAAAGTATTGGTTCGTACTCAAATACTTAGGGACCTTGTGTTCCTTAAAAAACAGATTAACCTTCCTATTGATTCTTGGGTCTCCATTGTGTTCTCTTATACTGGCATGCATCTCCCAGCATCCACCTCGTCAAGAAGTGATATCACAACACTTCCCATCATCAGGTTCTTCAGGAAGTGGCTTACTGGCTTCCTGCAAAACCATCTTTAAACTAAGAAGCCAGATAAGTCGACACTTTCTAGCATCTACCACTACAGGAAGTTGCATCACTGCATTTACCAGCATCCACCTCTTCAGAAAATGACCTCAATGATTTGCCACCAACACAATCTCTAAAGGAGGAAGGCAGAGAAGTGGAACTACTTTCCCAGCAATTAAATTCATAAGAAGTGCCATCACTGCGTCTCTTCAGGAAGGAAACATCACTGCGCTACACTGTATTAACTGGGTCACACAGTGATATAAACATTTTCTTGCCAAAATCATCTGTTAAAGACTAAGCCATGAAAGTGGAACTTATCACCCAGCAACTACAGCTACAAACAGAAAGAGTTAGCACTAAATCTATTAGAAGCCATCTCTGCAGGATGTGACATCATTACACTTTCAACCTCTCACCTCTTCCCTACTTAATTCAACTGCTCTGGCTGTGCCACAGCAAAGAGTGGTCTCAGACAAGGGAATGAGATTACCTATAAGGGGCTCTGGGCATTAGCTGTTTGGGCCTGTTAAGACCAGGAAGGGCCTTGGGCCAGAACCCCTATTACACTGTTACCACAAAAAGGATTTACAAGGTACGGCCTCATAATTTGCCTACCTACACTACTCATCCCTAGGGCACACACACAAACACACATAGATGTAACCTCATACGTATCTCACTCTCCATCATATACCCTTAAATCGTCAAATGCACATTCCACCTCTTGCTCATTAATGTATGCTCTTCAGTATTCCATGCTCTAGGCATTGTTGACACCATCACCGGTCACAGGCATGAGACAGACCCTAGATCAAAGAAACATGGCTGAGACCCATGTCTTTGTACACCTGAAACTCTCTTGTTCCACTAAGCTACTTCATTCACTGTGCTGACAACACAGAAGAAGGGACACAGTGTCGCATTCCTCCAGGAGTCCTCCTGGCCCTGCACACGAGGCAAGTAATCGAGACTCAACTAGAAGGAGGTCCTCACGTACCACTTTCCACTCTCCGAAACTCAAGCCACCAGATTCAAACTCATCTCCAGACCTCCTGGACAGAACAAGAACTTCATTGATGAACTCGAAGACCTTCTAACCACTTCATGCATCTGACATGCTAACACCACCCTCCTGGCTGACTTCAAACACCCAGCTAACACAGGAACGAAAATATTATGTACACCATTCTTAACCTCATTTAAAAACTCAACGTGGTACACTATTTCACCCGTACAACTACACTCCAAAGGCCACATCCTTGAGCTCATCTTCTCAACATAACAAACCATCCAAAGCAAATCTCCCATACTACTGGACTGAAACGACCTACACTTCACCATCATCATACTCCACATCTAACCAACACAAGAGATCAGCCTAAAAGAGAACAAACCTTCAATTATTTCAAAGCCTTCTCAATTGACAACTCAAAGCTCAAACTCATCTCTCACCCTGCCAACTATATGTTCAACAACAATACTCCTCCAAATTACTTCAAAGCTTTTCTGAAAAACTTTGTGCACACTCATACTCAAACTAAAACATACAAATTGCAAGCGGACACCCTCAGCACGCTGGTACTTTAAAGACCTCACTAACAAAAGCTCTATCCGCACAGAGCAAAGAAAATGGACGAATAATAGAACCACTGAGGCCTCTACTCTATTGAAGTCCCTCCTTGTAACAGGAAGACAACTCGTCATATCAGCCTAAGCCAAGTATTATACAAATTCCATCAATGAAACTGCCCAAAGAAGTGAAACACTCAAGAAGACAATCTCCTGTTTGACCTTCCTTTCCTATACCACATTCTGCGGATAAGTGCAATGTTATCAGTTTCAGTGAAAAATACAGTATATCTGCTGGGGGTGGAGGCTCGGAGATCGCTCGAGGCTGAGATTACGGAAGACAAGATTTCCAAAACGGTAACCCAACTTAAAGGTCAGAGGGCCCTGGGCCCGAATGGGTTCCCACCAAAGTTTTTCAACGGTATGAAGTCTTAAATAGTGGGCCCCTTACGTGCTATGTTCGGGGACGCAATGAAGGACGGTATCTTTGCCAGGGACCTTAGGAAAACGGATATTATCTTCTATAAGGGTGAAGCTGCTGGAGGACTGGCCTCATAAAGGCCAATCTCCCTACTAAATATAGAAACCAAAATCTTGGTGAAGCTATTGGTAACCAAACACATGCTGGTGATGGACACTATTGTTGCCCCCAATAAATCGGGCTTTACACCATACAGAACAACTTGACACAACCTGTGACACCTGTTTGACCAGCTGAGACAGATAGGGGAACCGGCAATATTGTTAACACTGGATGCTGAAAAGGGATTTGATTCGGTGGAGTGGCCGTATTTCATGGCAGCCCTGCAGAAGAGCTTAGGACCACTGTTCTTGAGATGGATTCGGCTGCTGTACCGTGGGCCTTTAGCACATATCAGAGTTAATGGGGAAAGATCAAGGGATTTCAGGCTCGGCAGGGGTACCAGGCAGGGATGCCCGTTTTTATTTGCAATAGATCCACGGGGGACCTGGATCTGGGGATATGCAATGGTTAGGGGCCCGAAATGGGATCCGGACTGGGAAAGACGTAATTTTGTTATATGCAGACGAAGTTCTGCTGTACTTGGCCGAACTCGAGGTTTCAATTCCATGCACTCTTCATATCCTTAACACATGCTGGGTTCTGTGTTAATTGGAATAAAACCATTGCGTTTCCTCTGACCGAGTGGACCCCATGCAGCGGCTGGGAGAGCTCCATGAAGCAGGAATTGACTGTTTTTGGTACCTATGCATCTAGGTCACCACACAATGGGACGCGTTCCTGTGGGAAAACCTAGAGCATATACTAGAAGAGTATAGGGGGACGGTGAACCATTGGAGGAAATTCCCCATCCCCGAACCTGGTCACCCCACCCTACACAAGATGATATACCTGCCCAGATTTCTATACGTACTGCAGAATACCCCGTATACTGTCTCGGACAAGTTTTTCGGGACGTGAACGCAGTGACCGGATTGTGGATATGGGACGGGGGCCTTTCAATGATCGCCCTCTCTACCTTAGCACAGAAGCCCACAGATGGGTCAGAGTGGCCCTCCCGAACCAGAGACTGTATTATCTGGCAGCACAGCTACTGAAAATCAACCATTGTTTATTTGATGCAGCAAGAACCTTCGATGTACGGGTGTAGGAGAGCCATGGACCGCGAGGGATTTTCCCACTGGCTCTACGAGTCGGACAATGGGAATCTACTGTCAGGCCCGATCATGAGAGAGGTAAAGATATGGCGAAAAGCGACAAGGGTGTTAGGATGGAAGTGCCAGGTGATGCTTGAGTCCGCTTTGCTGGCATGCTTGAAGTACGAAGATGGCCACAGGAAGTGGGACTTGCTGGGCATCTCAAAAGAGGGAAACGTCTGGAGGGATCGAGAGATTATTTAATTTTCCAAACTCCAGGACAATTCAAATTGACGGGGAGCCGATTTCTCCGGTATAAGCAGGTAAAACATTCTACTAGGTAACGGGGACTTCCTCCACGCTTAAGAGACGGCATTGGAGTGTTGCGCATTGGGGGCCCATTTACATAAATAACCATGCAGTCTCACAAATCTATGCATCTTTGTTTACGAATATCACAAGGAATAATGACACTAACTTGTCATAGTGAACCCAAAATCACTAAATTAATCTGAGCTCAAACACCTGATAGTTATGGCAAAGAGCAGACAGGTTTAACATAGGGCAACGTGTAGAGTATTTATGGTGTACAAAAACAGTAATAAAGTCAAGTAAGACAAACGGGTTTATACCGGTCAAAGATTTTAACTTCTGACTCAGGAGGATGTTGACCTCATAAAAAAGACTGAGAGGCAAGCCTGAAGCTGTATCTGTGGAAAGAGAATCAAAGCCGGACACCTTTACAGTGAGGTCGCCTGATGACTCCAGAGGTCTTGGAACTGCAACAATTTTCTAAGTCACTACTTTTCAGGGTTTCAGGAGCAGCTCCTCTTCTAAGGGTCCCAGGGTATCAGGGACAGAACTTAGGGGCCAGGACTCATTCCAGCTGGGAGCACTAGTAAGGGCCAGTCCAGGATCAGTTAATACTGGTGAGCTGTGCACTTAGGAAAAAGGCTTTCTGCAACTTGCTGCGTCACTGTAGACACACGTGAGGTCAGCCAACTGGCCCTTGGAGTCCACTTCTTTCTCCTGGTTACAAGAGAGAGAGAGTTGGTCCAGTCCTCCTGTCAGTTCACAGACAGCAAGTCCAATCCTCTCCTGATCTTCTGTAGGTCCAGAAAATGTACTGAGGAGGATTCCTCGAGGTGCACATTAATGTTTGGCACTAGCCAGTGGATGGAGATAAATCCTGGGCACACCCGAAACAATGGGAAAAAAGTTCCAGAAAGGCAATCTTACCCAATTTTTTAGTAGTACTTTTGCAAACAATACCATAGTGTCCCTCACTCCTAAAATCTAAGATGGGGAAACCCTTTCTTCCTTTTGCAAAGCTCGTGTCCATCATTCCACCCAGAGATGTAGGCAGGAAAATAAGCAGTCCCCTCCCTACCATGTGTCCACTCCAAACTAGTGTTCGGGGTAACTTTCCTCCTACTGGATTTGGGGCCAACCTGGCTTGTATGGGCCTTGAGGACAAATGCTTCCCGTTCTTCAGGTCTCTTCTTAAACTAAGCTATGAATGGGTAGGTCTCACCTCTGTCCCTTACAAGTTAACACGTTTCCTGAACTGGCCTTCCTGCGCTCACAGGTATCAAATGCACGACGCTCAGGCCATCATGTCACCAAGATCAAGACATTGTTTGGCTCTAAAAGCAGTTTTCACACCTCATTAAGGCCAAGCACTTGCTGGGCTGCATCTGGCAGGCTGATGCAAATTAGCCTCCAAGAGCTTCGAGTAAAACATAACTTTCTAAAACTTACGTTTCCTAAATATGTTTTAAAAATCTAACTCCACAAATGCACTGAACATTTAATAAATATGGAAAATAGTCTTTGAATAGCTAGTTGAGCCATTTCTTGTAAAAAGTTACAGATTGAGATTTATAATCTGTACTTTGACATATTCTAGGATACAGGTACAGCCATGCCAGTGAAAATAGCGTTTGAGGTCTACTCACTGGAGGAACATGGCAAGTTTAATTTCGCAAAGCAGGGTGTCCTGTCTGTCAAAAGGGTTATTTTGACTGGTTTGATGGCCGATTGTTAGGCTGCTGCAGCCATGCTACACATGGTAAACCCGAAGCCATGTTTTCCAGGCCATACCTGTGGGTGGCACGATAGGTGTTGCAATCAACACACTGTATTTAGCTTCCAGGCCCTGGGTATATTTTCTATGCCATACACTCTGAACCTATAGGCAACTTAAATATGTCAATAAGGGGTAATCCAATGTAACCATGTTGAGAACAGACACTTTAGCTGTTTAGCGGGGTAAGATACACAGAGTCCTAAGTCCAGCAAAATAGATAAGACAACAATTGGGAGGAAATCATGCCAAAAAACGTAATTTCCAACATGATTTCTTCCAAAAGGTGACTTCAGAACTACTGTTCAAACTGTTAGTAGATAGTGGCTTCCTAGACTCCACGCTAGCCCAGCTTTAAGGACATCAAATATCTACTGCACATCTCATCCAGGGCCTGAAGAAGTATGATCACATCACCCTCATCCTGATGGAACTTTATGGGCTTCCTTGGCTGGTTTGCACCATCTTTAAAACCAAGTGCAACATTTACAAAGCCATCACGACTAGCAGACCTGCTTAACTTGGAGGCAAGCTCATCAGCTGTGGTGGTTTTTGGCACACATGCAGCTAAGGCAGCATCAGACTGTAGATAAGCAGTGTAAAAAAATGAAAAACAAGGCAGAATACCTTTTCCATCTATTCACCCACGTTCTGGAACAACATCACTGTATTCATCAGGACAACCCTAAACACTGCTCCAATTTATGAAAGAGTTGAAGATGTAACTCTTTAAATAACACTGACCAGCTATCACTCATTGACGTTATGCTTATAGCATCAGACTGCCTTCAGCTAGGTTTGCACTATAGAAATATCGCGATAGTTTTCAGGCAGTTTTCTCTCCTACCTGGGAAATCAACGACGCTTCCACTAATACTGAGGAGGGATTAGCAAGGTTTAACTCAATTGCAACCAGGACCCTTGATCTATTGGCGCCGCTTAGATCCATGCCCAATGCCACTAATCGCTCCCAATCAGCCTGGTTCACCCCTGAGCTGCGCACAGAAAAACGAAAATGTAGAAATTTGGAGAAACGTTGGCGTAGGTCACATAATTTAAAAGATAAAGATATTTTTAAGGCTGCCATCTCCTCATATCACAGCAGTATAAAAAGAGCACGGAAAAAGTTCATCGCCCAGCAACTCGACTCTGCCGAAAATAGGCCTAAAGCCTTATTTCAGATACTAAAATCTTTCACAAATCCGAGGGCTTGTGAAACACCAGAGATTTCTTCGCAATCCCTATGTGACAACATTGCTCAACATTTCACCAATAAAATTGATCTAATTTATGATAAAATAGCTCCTGCCGAGAAACAATTCATAACTCCATCTTCCCTTTTCTCTGAGGTTCCCTCAGCATCACAAAGGTTAAGCAACTTCCCCACCATGACCAATGAGATGGCAGCTGACTTACTCCGATCGGTCAAATCGGGCTCCCCATTAGATGTTATACCTGCAAAAGTAGCTGCCCTCCTGGCGAATGTACTTTCTTCTTCTGTTAGTACCATCCTTAATCTCTCCTTGACAGAGGGTTATCTCCCACAAACTTGGAAGGCGGCGCAGGTCATTCCAATTCGAAAAAATCCCAAGGCCTCTATGACAGATCTGTCCAATCTGCAGCCCATCTCCCCCTTACCTCATCTTAGCAAAGTCTTGGAAAAATATATTAACCTACATCTTTCAACTTATGTCGAAACTAACAGCTGTCTAGACCCTTCACAATCTGGTTTTAGGCCCAATCATAGCACAGAATTGGCCCTTTTGGAAGTCACGGATAACATCAGAATGACTCTTGATAGTGGCCATTCCACCATACTTGTGCTATTGGATCTCTCTGCTGCATTCGACACGATATCTCACCAGATTATGCTTATGAGACTGAGGGAGATTGGACTTAACGGAGTGGCCCTACAGTGGATGACCAGTTTTTTGTCATCCGGTACTCAGACCGTCAACCTGGGCCCATTCCGTTCTAAGACCACGGAAGTGACCAAGGGTGTCCCGCAGGGCTCGTGTTTAAGCCCTACGCTTTTTAACATCTATATTGCTCCCTTGGCCCACTTACTTAGGTCTCATGGTTTCCTGCCCATTTCTTACGCTGATGACACTCAGCTTCTCTTCACCTTTGATAAAACTTCAACACATGCTCTGTCATCCTTCGCTGAAGGAATGACCGCTATATCAGATTGGATGAGGAGAAATTTTCTCCAATTAAACGCAGGGAAAACCGAGATAATGCTCTTCGGAGATGCCCCTCTACTCTGGTCTCCGAATTGGTGGCCGGCCGCTCTTGGCCCTCCCCCCATTCCCAAAACCTTAGTTAAGAATCTGGGCATCCATCTTGATCAGGCACTTACACTGAAGGAGCATGTTGCCCGAACTGTAAGCAATTGCTACCATGTGTTGGGCATGCTACGTCGAGTCTTCCCCTTTTTGCCAGACTGCACACGGAAAACCCTTATTCAGACTATGATTCTGGGCCGCCTCGATTACTGTAATGCTCTTCAGCTTTCTGCAAACGAGTCTTCCTTAAACAGGCTTCAGGTGGTCCAGAACACTGCTGCACGGCTCATTTCGAACTCCACACATGGAACTCCTTCTTTGCCGCTGTTATGCAGACTCCACTGGTTACCGGTCCGTAAGCGGATAAAGTTTAAGGTTGGCTGTATAGTCCACATAGCTATCCATAATAAGGGTCCCTCCTACATCTTGAGCAAACTCAAGCCTTATTCTCCGTATAGGACCCTGAGATCTAGCGGTAAACTTCTTCTGCAGGTACCAAGGGTCAGGAAGGCTAGACTTGGTGGGAAATCCTTCTCCCTCCTCGCCCCCTTTTCTGGAATGAGCTCCCCCATCAGCTCCGACAATGCCCGGACTATCTTTGTTTTAGGAAACTGCTTAAAGCTTCCCTGTTCTAATCTGTCCTCAGCCCGCTCGTAGGCCCGCTCCAGCGCAGAGATACCCCTTCGGGAGTGATTCAGGCGCTCTACAAAACCCTTAAATAAATAAATACATAAAACTGTTCAGGCTATCTTGCAGAAAGAGGCCTCATATCCACACAAAGATTGAGATTTAATTATTTAACATGCAGATCAATCTCTCATTTGAAGCCAGTTCTTTATATCTTTTGTCAAAGGAATATGTAGAGTCAATTTTTCATTTTCTAAAATGTATATCTTGTCAAATCATCTTCTCCAACAAGGAGTCATGCTCGGAATATCTAGGATATTGTGAAAGATAGACAATTTAGCAGGTATGCCGAAGTCAAATTCACATTCAATATAGGACCAAAGTTGGCCAGAGTATCAATTAGAGTTCCAGCAGGACCAAAGTATGTAGATGATGCGACAGTCCAGCATCTTCTGTCTCCAAGGGATTGATGGTGGACTTCAAGCAACTAAGCAGTTCCATGCTTGGAATTAGTGCCATGCTGAATTTTAAATGCGCCTCTCTCAAGTGGTCAGCATTAAAGAGATTTAGATTCAACCATTCTACGTCAGAGTATGTGATTGTCAAACAATCCTGCTAACTTTGAAGAAGGGATAGTTTAGAAGGTCTGTGGAAACAATCTTTCCACAAGCAGCTATACAGATCAAAGACCACTGTTCTGTAGTGCCCCCATGAGCAGAAGTCATCTGAAACTGGTGAAGAAGATAGAACCCAGGGGCTGGGTCCCAGACATTGTTTAATGTACTGCAAGCGTTGGAAATATCTCTGTAGTTGGACATTTGGCAGATGGAATGCAGTTTGTAGAGCCCTGAAAGATTTCAAATAACATACACAAGTCTTGCACAAAGCTGATGCCCATGTCTAAACAAGCAGCCAATCTGAACAGGTTTACCACCCATGAGGAGACCAGCACTGACAGTCAGAAAACTAGGAGGCCACCACTGGTTTGCTAGATTCTGTGTGAACTGATTTGGATTTATAGACCATCTTCTTGTCATTCTCACTCTTCATTATTTTCTCCTCAGTAATGCCTTAGTAGGCTTGTCAGTGTCCTCCTGGTACAAATAGGAATGGAATGAGAGCCGATATTTCTTATAGTTTGATTTCATGTGCGGGAGTCACAGGATACCTTAAGTTGTTAAAGCATGAAGTTTTGGCGCCTCGAGCCAGGATGGCACTATCCTGCACAATTGTTTTTATCCTACCATCAATTTTCAAGCGAACATGTCTACGAATCTTGTTAGACAGCATCTACTAGGAGCAGTTATTATTTTTACATTATGGATGCTATTCACAAACAGAGGTGGAGAGTTGATCTATAGAACTGCAGTGTTCAGGAAAGTCCCGATTTTGTTTTGGACCATGTTGTTCAGGCCCTGGTTGATCAGAATACAACATTCTTGGGGACACATAAGACAGGGAGGCTCCAACAGAATATCTTGAGGCAGACTTGGACTTGGGTAAGATATCACTCTTACTATTATCTTCTCTTCACCTGCTTAGGTAAACATTGATACATTTTGTGACTGATGAAAGACAGCAGCCAAGGGCTTGAGTAGCACAAAAAATATATACCAAAGCTTACAGCTCTTGGCTTTAAATGGCAAAGCTAATGGCTTTGCCAATGATATTTACCAGTGGCATTCATAGACATGTGTCAGGATGCATGCACACCCATGTCCAGCAATCTTGGAATTGTTTTTTATTGAGAGAAACACATTCTAAGATGGCCACCATGTATCTTGGCATATCCGCATGCACGTCACGTTGTGTGCATCTTAACACATCTGCTATCTTGTTTTATTTTTAGTTTAATGTTCTAAGATGGCAGACACCCATATTGAAGTGGTATATTTAAAAATAATTTAAAAAATCAGTGCCAAAATGCATTTTTTGAACGGAGGGGCTCACAGCAAACTATAACTGCTGAACTGTCACTCTCTCCAAAATAAATAAATAAAAAACATTTTTATAAAGGGTTTGTAATGCAAGGGCAGACAGCAAATGAAAAGGAGTCATGGAGTGGAAGACAAGGTAAACACTACCAACATGAGAAAGCAAGAGAGTATGACCGAGGAGCTGGGTGGGAGAGTTGTTATTTTATGACAAAAAAACAAAACAAACAAAAAGCTGAGTAGGACATGGAAAGCAATGTCTGAGCAGGGGAGTGTGTGCAGGGGAAGCGGCATAGAGGGTGTGAGAGAAGGCAGACCAATGCACTCCCACTCAGTGCTGAAAGTAAAAGAAACAAGAAAAAACAAGGTATTCACTCAACCAGGCAATCGAAGGATACAACTCATCCAATCAGAACAATGTGAGACTGAAATGATCCTGACCAGGACAAACACAAGACACAAGATTATGGAAAAAAAGACATCAAATCAGGAGCAGGGAAATTATATAAAGAGCAAAGCCATCCAATCAAGACCAAGAAGTTAGCTCAGTCTACGTATATTGGAAACAATAGTTCTGGTTAGCAGACATCTAAAGCGACGGGGTAGTCTGGCGAGTTCCCCTCTAGTTACAGAATGGATCAGGAATGAAGCCACCACAGTGCCCTGGCAAGTTTGCATACAGCCAGTTTACTTTGGGCCCAGGTGTATAATTTCTGAGATACTGAAGTGTTAGTCCCATCCCACTTGATCAAGCATTTTCTCAGCATCCAAGAGGGCCACCACTTTGCTGTCCAGATCATCCCTTACTAGCCAAAGAATATGCTGAGCAGCAACTAAATAATTTACAGAAGAACAGCATTGCCTGCGAGGGATGGATGAGAGAGGGCTATTAAGCAGCACATTTGGCAGGATTTTGACGTTTAGGTTGACTAAGTAGCTTGGTCAATAACTGAAGTTGGACTCTCTAAAGTTTGGGGATTAGTGCTAAGGTAATTCTGTTAAAGATAGCTTACGGAGAGCCATTATCCACAGGAGTTTAGGTACTCCCTATACAGAAAGCAAGATAGCCTCGGTCTATTGATTGTGCACAGTTCTCCTGGGAATCCATCCGTCCCAGATGTCATGTCAACTCTATAGATCGCCACAGACATAACGCTACTCTCTAGAGGGTCAGTTTTTTCACATTCAAATGGAACAATGATACACTGTTCAGGAAGCAGGTCTCTTCGTTGGGTGTGTCTGTGTGGTTGATATCGTAGAGATAGCTGAAAAAGTAGTACATTTACTACAAATGTCTAGAAGGACTGCGAGGAGATTATTCCCATATTCTCAAATAGAAGGGTTAACTACTGGCAGCACAACTCCATCAATAAGAGTCTCTCTCAATCTTCCTACCTTTTCACATATTCATTATGCCTCAGTTTGTTGCAAATGATTGCATCTTCAGCTTTTCAAGTCAATGAGCTGTGGTCATACTTCGTATTTTCCAAGGTGCACAGCTGAGCAATGGAGGGAAGATTCTAAAGACTGTTTTGCGTGTAATTTGTATCTTTAAATGGCATTCAGAGCATCAACAGTCTTTCATCTTTACAGCACCGAATACTGCAACATGGGCCCCGTTAGATACAGTCTAACAGGTCACAGTCTTCAGTGGTGGTGAGTTAGGAACCAAAGTTAGTCTGCAACGGATGTTTCTCTCCCAGGACTTTGTAACACAAGGTTTTCACAGGAAGAGTAACGAGGGTTGTATCAATTAAAAGTATGATGGGGAGTGATCAGAGATGCCTTCCTCTTGGACTACACATGATGAGATGTATGCAAATAATGAGCCTGATTTCAGAAAGGAGTCTGTTCCATTGCAGGTCTTGTGGAGGCAGAAGAGAAAGGTGTACTCACGTTCCATGAGTTGAGCTAGTCTCCGGAGGGTCTTATAAGAATCCACGTATCCCTTCCACCAGCCACCTCAGGCTTAACTGGCTTGTCAACCACAAGCCATATTCTGGTGCCACCAATCAACATTCTGGTTTAATGAAAGATGCCACATTTTGGCTCCTCTGGGGGCACAGTTGGATTTAACATCCACAGCTGAACTCTGGACATTAAACTGCTCAATCACATACTGCTCGCACAGTCAGCCCAGTTATTCAGCAGCTGAACAAAGATTTACAAAACAGGATAGCTGAGTGTCAAAGGTTTTGCTGGGAGAAGAGAGAACCAGCTGTAGTCAGGACAGGGATGAAGCAATAACTATCCAGTGACAGAGGGTCATGGACCAAGTAGTGAGGAGAGCCCTCACTAGAATGCAATAATGGTGTGGGCTCTCAATAGGGGTACAAAAGTGAGAATGGCAACATATTTAATACATGCAGCACTGAAGAATCAAATAGAGTGCTTAAACAGGCAAGGAGCCATCCGTTGTAAAGATCTGGAAACAGAGGTAAGTGGCATACATCATTCTTGTGCACTATCAAGAGTGCGACTGACTTTACTAGGGGGTTAATCACTGCGTTTGCAGCCCAAAATGCATCATAACTGCCTGAGTGTGCAAGGGGTGAATAGGTTGGAATGGGGTGGAGCAATGAAGATGGAAAGGTGACAAGGCAGCACAGAAGACAATAAAAAGGCTGTGTAAAAAAGAGGGTAGGTAGGAGCTGTAAGTGCTCATAGGATACAGTAGTGCCTTTGATAAAGAAAGAGGATAAAAAGGATATAAAGGCCAGGAAGGAGGTACCTCTGTTCTCCTTTTTAAACACCTCTAAAGGGGTCATAAGTATGGATCACAGTTATTGGATCAAACATGGGAGGGCCTGCATTCAGGGACTAAACCCAATGTGGATTCAAGTTGTAGCAAGATGGTTTCAAATGGGAGGAGCAGGCCTACATGAGGTACCATGGACAAGGCCCCGATCAAGTAGTGGTGAGAAAGAGTAGGCAAATACATTGATCAATATAAATTAAAAACGCATTGCTTTTTTGGTCTGGCCTATTGTTATCTGGATGCAATATTTACAGTTTCATGAGGCTCACAGATGGATTCTTTATGATGATTCTGGATGGTGGAAGCTTCACAGTAAAATACATTTCTTCTCAATGAAAAGTACTCCTCCTGTGAAGGATACACTATTGCAATGTGTGTAGGCAGAACAGCTCTCAAATACAAATTTTGTTTGTGTTAGAACCAACATCGGTTTGCTAGACTGATCTCAGGCATTCGATTATGAGAGATGCTGGTGGGTACCAGAAAGCCATGCAGAGGTTTATGTGAGCTATTTCCCTCTAGCAGCCAATCATCAAAACATGTATTGATGAAAATATATTTTTGTATGAAATGCACACCTCATCTACTACAATTCACTCAGAAAATGCACTTGGTGCCAATATCACCTGGGAGTGATCCATGTTCATGATGACTTTGAGGCATTTACTGTGTTCAATGCTATTCATATGTTGAATTATGCATCTTGTACACCAACCCATCAAACCTCCCTAGAGAACTTGTAGGAAAACCCCACATAGAGCTGGTAGTCAGGATTTTTACTTTTATGTTACACTAACAGTATTTGTATAACGTATTCTGCAATTAGTGGCGCCAAAACACTTCCTTCATCTGGATGCCTTTATCAGAACAGTTCTCTGGTTGCCATTAATTGGCCTGTGCATTGCTGTCTGTTTGTGGGTGTGTGTGGGTGGATAGTAGAAATGTGTTTAAAACCTAGTTTTGATGACAAAAATCTCATACGAGAGGTGGAAAATGAGATACTGACCTTTCCTGTACCTGTGGTCATTAAGTGAGTGACAATAATAGTAATAATATTAACAGGAGATACTCTAGAATGTTAAACCATTGGAGAAATTGGACAGTATGTTGCCAATGAAGATTCAGGCGTAACATCCTTGCAGAAAGTATGTCTTTACAATATACATGAAGATAAACTCCTACTGATGTATGACCTGGAGGAGTATAGATATTCTTGGAAAATGCTCATTGACAAGAGGCCATCTCTTAACGGAAATGTTTGGACAGATAGAAAAGTTGCTTTCCTGTAATCCTAGCTCTGTCATGGGATTCTCTCTGAATTCATAAACAATTTTAATATCCCTGCACACCTGCAGAATCCCCAGAACACCACTGTTAAACATTTTAAAGTGTAAAAAAAAACAAGTTTAATAAGAGGTAACATTTTCTACTACTCCTCTCCGTTTTGCTCAGTAATGGTTGTTGTCTCTTTGCTACTCTCCTATAAACCCTCCTCTGCGACAATGTGTCTTTTAGCTTGCAACTCTATTCAAATACGTTTGTGGATATCAGAGAGTATCCCATGACAGAAAAGGAAAAGTTGCTTATCTGTTAACCTATTTCTATGTCAAAGGTATTCTCTCTGAATCCATAACCAACTCTGCTGCCTCCACATTTTCGAAGGACATTTATTTCATTTCAAATGAACTTCCTCAAAGACCCTGCACTGCCTGATGGGAAGGCTCCCTAGTTCTGGAGTTCTTCAAGGTGCAGTCATTTCATTTGGCACTGTTTGCAGCAACATTTTTCCTAGATTGGGGTTTTAATAAAAGTGGTTGGTTCAGAAGCATTTTCAGTGAAATGTAAAACACTTTTATTTTGCTAACTGTAATTATTTTTAAAACCAAAAAAAGCCTGCACTCGGGGGAGCCAATATGTTGGTGTAGCTCCTCTCCCAGTAGGACTCAAAGTTCTTTTTTGGTGATCATATAAAGTTGCTCCAGCTGCACTGTCAAGCCAGATCTAAACATCCAAGCAGATTAGAGTAGACCTGGGCTCTTAAAGACAAAACTGCAATATGAAGTTTAAAGTCAATGACTTTTCTACTTTCATCTGTTCTGCTCTCAGAGAAAAATAAATTATCTAGTTATCTAAGACACTTTAACCTCTTCGCTGCTAGGCCTTCCCCCCTCCCCGTTGCTAAGCCTTTTTTTTGGCTATTTGGGGAAGTTCGCGCTTAGGCCCCTGTAACTTTTTGTCCACATAAGGTATCCACGCCAAATGTGATTCCTTTTCTTCCAACATCCTGAGGATTCTAAATGTACCCAGGGTTTGTGCATTCCCCTGGAGGGAATCGAGAATATAGCCAAAATACAGCTAATTTTGGGTTTTTGGGAAAAAATGGGGATAAAAGGCTGCAGAAGAAAGCGTCTGGATTTTTCCCTGCAAATGGTATCAACTAAGGGTTTGCGATGCTAAAATCACCATCTTCCCAGCTTTCAGGAACAGGCAGACTTTTGTCAGAAGACCAACATTTTCTACATAGTTTTGGCATTTTACTGGGCCACAGCCTATTTTTCTTATTTTTTGTGCTTTCAACCTCCTTCCAGTTAGTGGTACAAATGGGTGTGAAACCAATAATGGTCCCGGAAAGCTATACATTTCTGAAAAGTAGACAAAATTCTGAATTCAGCAAGGGGTCATTTGTGTAGATCCTACAACGTTTGTCTATAGAAACAGCTAAAATAAAAAAATATTGAAATTGAGTTGGAAAAAAACAGCCATTTGTGTCTAATTGTTCACCTGTAACAACTTGTATGTATGGCAGATTTTTTAAAGCAATATACCGTTACGTCCGTGGAACCTTTCTGGTTGCGGTGATATGCAGGACTTGTAGGTTCACCAAGAACCCGAGGTGCCCAGAGCCAACAACTGAGCTGCGCCTTGCAATGGTTTTCCATTGTGCACCGGGAATCCGGGAATACTGCAATTTGGGAAAATATAAAGAGTGAAAAATAGGTATCAAGGAAACCTATGTATTTCCGAAATGGGAACAAAATATGGAGTTTAGAAGCAGTGGTTATTTGCACATCTCTGAATATGTGGGTATCCATACTAGGATGCAAATTAGAGGTTATTTTTCAAAATGATTTTTTTTTTTTACATATGGTCTTACATTTGGAAGGCAGAAATGTATAGAAGGTCAATTGGTAATAACACTTGTGCTGCTATTCTGTGTTCCTCCAAGTTTCCTGATAAAAATGGTTCCTCACTTGTGGGGGTAGGCCTAGTGCCAGCGACAGGAAACGGCCCAAAATGCAAAGTGGACATCACATTTTTCCAGTGAAAACTGACCCTTTATCCGCAATGTACCTAGCTGTGGAATTTGGACCCTAACTGAGCCAGCACCTAGGAAAATCTAGCAAACCTGTACCTTTTTAAAAACTAGTCACCCAGGGGAATTCAGGATGGGGTGACTTGTGTGGCTCTCACCAGGTTCTGTTACCCTGAATCCTTTGCAAACCTCGCACTTTGTCAAAAAAAAAAAAAAACATTTTTCTCACATTTCTGTGATGGAAAGTTATGAAATCTGCAGGGAGCCACAAACTTCCACCCACCCAGCATTCCACCAAGTCTCCCGATAAAAATGGTACCACACTTGCATGGGGAGGCATAGTGCTTGTGACAGGAAATGGCCCAAAACGTACTGAGGAGACTTCAAAATTATCAATCACGACAAGACTTGATATTGCGAGGGAGAAAACTGCGTTTTTGGTCCTGGGCTCGGCGGGCATCTAGGGAAACCTACCAAACCCAGACAGTTCTGAACACTAGACATCCAGGGGAGTCCATGGAGGTGTGGCTGGCGTAGATCTCATTTTCCTACCCAGAATTCCCTGCAAACCTCAAATTTAGCTATAAAAAAAAATGTATTCGATTCAGTCATGTACATTTCACTCCAATATACCTCTTACCTATGTTTACTCCTTAACAGAAGTATGTGGCACCAGTGGAACATTTTAGAAGAGACTGGCAGTACAAGGAAAAGATCTTCCTCACTAGGAGGTTTTGATGGAATAGCCCACAATGTCAAAGTCTGTGGTGGTGTGTGCTATTATAGTATATGCTTTTTTGGTGGCAAATGACTAAGAAGCAATTATCAATGTAAACCTTCACTGTGAAGAGACATGAGGAGAAGCTCTAGAAGACTTCCCAAACCTCAAGGCTTTCATTATTCCCGAGAACCCACAGAAAACTCGGAGGATGTGTACCTTTAGTATTGTTCCAGTCTCCCATTCAGGAAGATTCAATCTCTCTCATTCAGAGTTATGCATAACATAATTTGACATTCCCTCTCTGTAGGAAATGACCATCTTCTCGCATGGTTTCCCAAATTTTTGCCAGCATTAGAACTCTCTGCACTTTTATACACTTTACCTCTAGGCAGGCCCGGTTCTAGAGGGTGGCCCAGGCCCACTCAAGGAATACTCTGGCCCACCCAAGGCCATTCAGACTGAAAAACGCATTTTTCACCTTAATGTTTCACAGGAGCGTGCAGCCCCGTGGACTCTCCTTTATCGTTTATTTTAGCGATTAACACCATTGACTTAGGATACTTTTAGGCCTGGGGAGAGGTGTGAAGTCAGCAGAGTTTATTAACTGCTATGATGCACAAATGACAAGCATAGATATCCTGAAAACTGAATTATGATTCTGGGCTTTTTGCATCGTATTTTTAAACTCCAATGCTTTGCAAAGTAAAAAGCTGCCAAAGTTTTTATAAAAAGATGAAAAGCTGTAAAGTGGCTCTGTATGGCAGCAGAAACATTCCTGCTGCTGCACATGACCAGGAGCATGTTGCAGTCTTAAAGTTCTGCATCTTAAAGATTTGACAAGTACAGCATCCCTCCCCTTCCCCACATCAAAGAAAGTGAAGTATGTAGCTCCTTGGGTGCTGATTATTGTGCTAAAATGTCAAACGCGGACAGATGCCAATGCCTAAAATATCAAATTGATTAAATACTGTTTCTTTTTTGGTCAGTACTCACTCGCCTTCATGGCCCACCCAAGCTTCTTTCCGGCCCTCCCAAAGAAAAAATTCTAGAGCCGAGCCTGCCTCTAGGTCATGGAGCTAGAACCAGAGCTGTCAACTTTGGAACTGGAGAACCAGGCCAAGTCATGGCGTCCTCTCAACATCCTCTGATTCTGGGCAAATCACTTATTCCTCCCTTGTATAAAAAAAGAATCTGACATTGTGTACTGTAAGTGGTGCTTATGTAAAGCGCTTAAATGTCCTTGGTTTGAGTTTATGCTATATAAAACTGCAAACAAAAGAAAAAAATCTGTTCAAATATTTATTTTTATATTTAATAAAAAGTCAGTCTAATTGTGAATCTGATTTTATAAAATATATTGGAAATGTAGAAAGTTGGCTTTACCTTGCCTGAAGCTGGTGGGGGCTAGTTTGCTCCCCATCAACTGCCCAGCCTGTACTTGTGCTGATGGAGGTGTGAAAACAGTTTCCTGATCAAGCACAACAGCCACTGAGCAGGGAAAAGTTTTTCTTCAGTTGGCCAGAAGACTAGTTGGGTATATGTCCTGGATCTTAATTAATGGGGCCTGTCCTGTCATAAGTAAATGTAAGGGGACACATGGAAAGGTTCCCCCCTAGTGAGAGTAATTTAAGCATCCCACTCATTATTTTATTTTGTTTACTTCAATGTGATGCCCTAATTGCACAGGGTATGTCTAGACGTGGGACCTGTGCTCACTTTGCCACTGGACCCAAGCTTCACCTGACTAATAAGCCCAAACTAGGGTGAAGCCAGACTTAGATTGCTTGTGTACCAATACAGAGAGGGCCTAGCTTGGCAGTTCAGGCTGGACTGTTCCTCTTGGAGCAGGATCAAGGCTGATATGCATATGACTAGGTCTAATCTGAGGTGGAATTGTGACTTGAGATTAACTCAAGCATCCCACCCATCACTTTTAGATATTTCTGGTAAGGCTGGCACTAACCCAGTGGGAGGTAAGCTAGCTCCGAAACCAGTTTTGAGTGACCACAGAGGAAGGGACTGCTCATTATCTTGGCTGCACCTCTAGGTCGGCAAACAGGCTCTGTCCAAGGAAGAAAGGGTTTCTCCATCTTGATGTTGACAGTGGGGGCACTGTGGGACTATTTGCCATAGGGCAAACAAGCTGCTGAAAAAGTGAGTAAGGTTGCCTCCAGGAACTTTTATCCCATTAATTAGGGAGAAGGCAGGAGTCACCCCCACAAACTAGCTTCAGCCAACCATAAAGGTGGCCCTCAAGCCGCCATCCTTAGAACACTGTCTGGACCTTCAGAAGAGGATTGGACCTCTCAGGTCTGTGACATCAGTGGAGCCATGAAGGACCGGGCTTTTTCCCAGTACCCAGGAAAAAGAACTGACTCCAAGGGTCAGTTGGCTGTGAGGCTACAGGAACACAACGAACTGCAACTGCAGTGCCCATATGAAAAGAGACAATTGGACCTGGACCGTTGGACTCTGCCTGAGTTTCTAAGTACCTTTCTCTGAGGTTCTTGGGGGCCTTAGAATTGTACTCCTATGGTCATTTGGGCACCAGAAGAATGTTAGGAAACCTTTGAAAATCTTTCCTCCAGAGCTCCAGCAGAACCCATAGAAAAAGTATTTCACCTGCAGTTCCACAGCGTTGGACTGGATTTCAGCTTTGTACGGCTCAAAGGTCCTGACAAATCTGAAAAAAAAACAACCATGTTCCATTCTAAGTTAGGACTTACAAACTTTTCAGTGAGAAATGTCAAAAGAATTATTTTAGAGAAAAATCTCCAAAGATCCACAGCACCAGAAGTACAAACTTGCTTCAGAGAGAGCAGCAGCTATAATTTTAGCAACGTCCCGCGCAGAGAGGATTTTTCTTCTTAAGAATTGACAAAGTCAAATTCTACATTGGGATTTAGAAACATTTCAAACCCTTTCTTCAAAAAATTCAAAAAGTCCCTTTCAGAAGTGGACTTTTTGACTTCCAGACTTTCACTGGAGATAAATCCACTTGACGTATCCGACTAGGGCTCCATCGCAGCTGGCCTCAAATTGCATCAAGGTCCCAGTCTACCATTTCCATAGCCAAGATTAGATTTTAATGCTTTTGGCACTACTTCTACTTAAAGCTTTAAAAATTCATATATCTGGAACCCTTTGCAGGATTGCTGTTTTGGCGTCATTTTGTTTATTAACTTTTACTCTATTTTTTTTTAATTGGTTGAGGATTTTTATTTTTAAGTGTTTTGACTTTATTACTTTTTTGGTAAAGCATAAATATTTTGCACACTTGCCCTAGGTCAAGCCTGTCTGCTCTGTGCCATAGCTGCCAGGGTGTTGAGCTCACGTTATTTTAATGACTTTGAGGGTTCACCCTGACAAGTATTGTTACTATTCAATGAGAGGAGCAGCAGATCAACGCCAAATAATAATCCACTTTCTTACACTGGTGATTAGCTGTGGGATTCAGAAGTTGGGTGTTTTACAGTACCACTGATTTAAGTTGAAATTAAAAATCCCTTTTTGATTCTTATAGAAATGTATTTCTCCAATAAATTCTTGCATCTCACATTTTTGTGAACGTGAAGGTGGATCTGAGCTAACATGGCAGAGGAGAGGTGCATGTGCAAGCAGCGAGGGCTGAAGTTGAACAGGGATTTCAAGGAGGAGGATTTCCACATATCCCTCAGAGCCTGGAGGTCTAGTAGCTACAGTCCACCTCAGAGGAGAAGGAGTATGAAGTTGAAGAAGAAAACGAGGATGAAAATGATGAGGCTATAGTGCCTGAGGGGTGTTCTTCTCAAGGAGCAGCAAAATCTGCCTTGTCCAAAGCAGGGTGAAGGGTGTTCTCTCACAGTTTGTCCCATTCAGAACTGAAAGACAGGCAGACTGAGAGGGCCTTAAAATTGAATGTGGCTACCCTTCCCCTGGAAGAGAAAAAGTTGGCCAGGGCTGCTGAGGACAAACAAGTGGGTCTTGACTCCTGAACAGACAAGGCAGCCGCAAGCCTTACACAGGAGAAGAAAAAGCGGACCTTGGCCTTAGAAGAGAAGGTCGGCCCTGCTGGCTCGTGAAAGTAGCCACTTTTAGGTGGTCTTAAGATCTTGAGGGCTTCTGAGTCCAGTGATGATGGTGGCAGAAATTCAGAGGCACCTAGGACAGGTAAACGAAACATCCATGTTAGACCAGCCCTTTCTGCAGGGACACTGCAGATTAGTGCCTTCCCTTACTGAATTGAATTCTGTTGGCTTTTAGGACTCTTGTACAATTTATTCCTGCTAAGGGCTGGTAGAGTGCTTGGGCTCTCCCTTCTAAACAAGACAAAATTGTCCAACACCTGATGGGTAAGTTTAATTTACTTATAAGTACCTAGTAAATGGCACTACATGTACCCAAGCCCTGTAAATTAAATGCTATTAGTGAGTTGCAGCACTCATGACACCCACTAAAGTAGCACTGTAAAACATGTCTCAAGTCTGCCACTGCAGGATATATATATATTTTTTTTAATACCTATAAGTCACCTCTAACGTAGGCCCCGACCACTCCTAGGGTAGGGTGAAATGCATTTTGAGAAAGTAGGACATGTGTATTCAAGTTTTACATGTCCTGACAGTGAACAACTCTTAAAAGTTGTTTTTCATTTTTTAAAGGCTATCTCTCCCATAGGCTAACAGTGGGTTACCTTATTACTTAATAAGTGATAACTTCTGTTTGGGACCAGATAGAGAAATGCTGTTTCCACTTATTTGAATTGTAATGTAAAATGCTCTTTAAAGGGAAAAGTCAAATTTAAGTTATTATTCTGAGACTGACACTTTTAGAAAATTGGCATTTTTCTGCCTAAACCAAGTGTGCTTTTCTGCCAATGTCCAGGGTCACATGACTGAATGGCTCTTCTGTGGTGTGTATTCCTTCGAGACATGGTGACAAAGGCACCTTTTATTCCTCTACTGAACAGGATGTCCTGGGGATTGTACTCTGCCTTCCTGAGTTTAATAGGGTAGAAATCAGGGCTTTGCCCAACCCCTTCCTGATTTCTAAGGGTTGCCTGCCTGCCACTAACAAATGCAGCTTATATTTAGGCCTGTTGCTCCTTTGTTACCTTATACAGTTGGGAGCCTAACCCAGAAAGGGGGGAAAGGTTACACATAGGGGGCCACTAGGGATAAAAGTGGCACCTTCAGAACCTCTAAAGAGAACACTCCTGGACCTGCTTGCTTCAACCCAGGCTCCCCATAAGAGACTACAAGGGTCAGTTGGCTGACCTGTTTTGAGTTTCAGGGACACAAAAAGCATCCAGAGGCTTCCCTGCAACTGCCTAGCTGAACAACACCAACTGTACCTGCCAAAGCCCTGCTGCTGGCCTCTGCTGGAGTGAGTCCTGATCCTCATGAGGAGTCCTCTAGGACCCTTTGCTGGTATCAGAGAGTACTGCTCCTGAATTAAAGGTGAAAAAAGTTTTGGGCTTCTCCTGACCACGAAGTGGACTCTTTGAGCTGAACAACGACCGTCCACGACTCCCACCGTGTGGATCCCAAGCAACAAATAGTCTTCACGTCAGCCACGACTGTCCGCGCCAGTAAAGACATTCTGCGTCAACCACCAACACGAAGCTCCAGCAACAATTGGCTCTTCGCACCACTACAGCGACTATCCACGACTCCTAGCCTGCTCTTTGCACCGACAACAGCCTTCTAGCAGCCTTGACCAATGCAAACCTCCACCTGCAGCGCCTCCTGTGAACTTAGACTGAAGAAGGTAAACTCTTCAGCGCGACAAACCTGGCCCCCTGTATCTGACCAATGCACCATCGTGGTTAGCATTTTGGTGCTATTTTCACCTAAAACTTTAAAAACTCCTAACTCCGGTTCTACTGTTTACATTTTTGTTGTTTTGGTGTCATTTTATTTATTAAAATGTACTCTATTTGTCTAAATTTTTGGGGGTTTTCTTGTGTTGTGTTTTTGCAATTAATTTGAGTGCTGCATAAATATTTTACACATTGCTTCTAAGTTAAGCCTGACTATTTTTGTGACAAGCTACCAGACGGTTGAGCACAGCTTTTATTTTGTGTAATTTTCTTGGTTCACCCTGACAAGACCTGTATTTATTGTTTGAGTGGGACTACTTTTCTCAACTAATAACCCATTTTCTTACAGTCCACATCCCAAAAGACATGGCACCTTGTTATGTGGTGAGGGATGACACTGATAAGTGGTTTGCAGCATATGAGGTTGCCTTGAATATGCATAAGGTTGCAGAGGAGAACTTGGAAGGTTAGCCTTTGGAAGCACATGACCACTGTTAAGAAGGATACACTATTGGCCCCAGATGCAGCTGACAAGGTTAAGCATGCCCCCATGAAGCAGGCGCTCACACGCAAATCTGGTTCGACCCCAGAAAAGACTCGTCTGAGGCTCAGGGATGCCAAGAAAAAGTCACACCAGCCTTGGGTGGATTTTATAGACTTGTCCAGTAAGGCACTGGATAGATGGGTGAAGGTCTATAAGGTAAAGGATTATAATGGGTTGTACGATTTGATTATGAAGGAGCATATCCTGAGTAATTGATTTACAGAGTAATGCCACGAGGTTGCTTAATTTGAGCCAGTGGTTGCTGGTGTTGGCCACTGGCATTTTTTCTTGAGACTGGTCGATTATTTTTCATCATGAGACTTTGATAGAGCGAGAAAAAACACACAAAGCGAAAAGACTGAGGAAGAGAAAGATGGAAAAACCATCACAAAGGGAGAATGTATGAACCTGCATGAGTGAGATAAAGGGGCAGGGAGTGTCTGATAGTGGATTAAAGAGGTATGAGGTGTTTTTAGGACAAACTTTAGGTGCAGAGGGAAATATTTTAGTTAAGATTTGAGATGTATAATAGAACAACCAACTCTTAAAAGAAGACCACACAATTGAAATTGGACCCCCTCCCATTGCCCAGTATATTAGTATATCTCAACCTAAAATAACTTTCCCACTCTAATTTGTTTAACTGTAAACTGGGTTGCCTTTCCCATTTGGATCTCATTCTACAAATCAAGAAGTCTACATTAGGACACAGCTTTATTTACCAAAGGCTTAATCTAAAATTCACTGGAAATAAATTATTTTTAACTAGCATGGAACTAAAGATCCTTTCGCCAGATATACCTAATAGTACATTATTTATTTGATCATATAAAAGATAACGATTAAGAATCTCAGCCAAATTTTGCGTAAACAGACCCAGAAAATTCTTGAGTCTGGTATCTTCATAAAAATTCCCAATTTTATTTACACCTTGTTGTGCCCATTTTGTGATTGTGCCATCGGTCAGGCTCAGTGACAAATAGCTGTAACCTGACAAAGGGGTCTCAGTATGGATCTGAGGGAAATCATATTTAGTGAAAATATTTTGTTTCATAGACCAAATGTAATTTAGGTACTTCTATCCAACCTTTTTAGGAGCCTTGGGATGTTTAGTAAAACAAGAAAGGCTATATATACCACATTTACAAAGCATTCTTATCAATAATGAATTATCAAAGTGGGAAGAGGTCATAAAAACAGCGTATCTGTAATACCAAGGATGCCAGGTAATATAAATTCAAGTTTGAAAGGCCCAGTTCACCTCCTTTTTTGCTTAATGGCAAGACTTTAACTTCACTCTGGGGCTAAAAGAAGTAAGCGCACATTCTCATTTTGTGACGAAAGCGGAGTTTAGTATGCAAGAGACAGTCAAAATAAAAATAAGGGTAAAATAGACATCTTGCTTAAAACTATCCGTCCTGTAATAGACAGAGGCAGGTTTTTCCATACAGGGTAGAGGTTTAATGTTTTTTTCATGGGGGGAGGAGGGGTGTAGCTATTAGCTGATATGTTCTCCAGTAGTTATGAATAAAAAACGCCACGGTATCTTTTAGGCTCTTTTTGTTCTATGTCAGGACCGGAGGCAAGGATTATGCTATCCTTTCTTCACTTTATTCAATAGCAGCCATTTTAGAACTTTATTATAACAAACTACCATTCCTATGAAGCTTTGGGAATGAAGCAAAAAACAGTAACATCCAATGGAGGAACAGCTCCATGTAACAACCAATCAGGCATTAACAGTTCAGAATATAGTCCATCATCTTTGTTCCCTCAGCCTCTTTCTTCACTGCTAGCAGCCGAGATAAGTGCGCCCTCCTGTTTTGCTTTTTATTTTGTGTCAGTAACATTTACATGAATTGTTGATTAATTTCTTGCCTGCATGTGTAATCGATGCATGTTTTGGAACTGGACGTGCGAACGCTTTGCGCTCCTCCAAGGTCGTTTTTTCCAACATTGTTGCGGCCCCCACACGATGTGTGGACCTCCCACCGCTAGGTGCTGCTAGAGTAGCAGTTCACTCTGGCTCCGGCGCGCAGCTTTGAATTTTCCTTCACAGCGGGAGCGGAGCTGCGCACCGATTGCCGTGGAGCCTTAGCCGCAAGGAGAGAGAAGCCCCTTACTTGAGGGGGCGGTGAGGGGGGGTATCTGTATAGCTTGATAGGGCTTAAATACATGCATGTGTCACCCTGCTATAGCGGTGTCAAGTAAAAGAGTGCCTGCAAACACAACGCCTCAGAAGGGGTTTGTACTTTCACATTGGGTAGTTTATGCTGACCCTTGGGTAACATGTTCCCAGGCAGGACCCCATATAAAAATCATTGCACCAGGGGTGTGGTGTTATCGGGTAGTGAGGCTTTGCCCACACAAGTCTTGGCTGTAACCCCAGTCCCATAACCGCAGCACTTTGCCTGCACAGTACTTGGGCCTAACTAGCTCCTTACAGCACTGGGTTTCATAACCCATACTCACTGCGCTTGCCACCGCCTACAAATTCCTGCAGAGGTCGGCCTGCTTCCAATTGTGTGGCCTACTGTTGTAAGTGCCAGATTGGTACTAGGCCTGGGTGGTAAATTCCGTTCCGCTCGCGGAATTTGCGGAATTTGGGTAATTTCGCGTTCCGCGGAGAACGCGAAATTGCCCAAAATTCCGCGATCCGCGGCTTTGCGGAATTTTTTGCTTGTTCGCGCTTTCAAAATGCGTGTTCGCGAGATATTTCTCCCCAAGCACGCAAACAGCGTTCGCGAACAGGAAAAAAGCATCGCGAACGGGCGGAACAAGCAATTCCGCGTGTTCGCGGAACTTTTGCGTGCTCGCGGAGATTTTCTTACCATTTCGCGGAGCTTTGCGTAGCGCGACTACGCAAATTCCGCCCACCCCTAATTGGTACACACTGTGCCTTTGATAATCAAATTGAGCTGAAGGACACAGATCAGAGGGCGGAAGACCCCCTAGTGTCCCTCCCATGGGAAAGGTTATTTTTATGATGCAGTAGATGAATCGTTTTTCAGGCTGTGTCAGAAGTCATGGGCCCCTTAGAGGATCGCCTCTTCCAAAGGTTTGCACATGAATGCACAAAGGTTGCAGGGTCCTTCCTGCCCCCAACGCAAACTCATGGCGTCACAGAGGATTCCCAGCCCCCTGTGCCATCTCCACCCACCTAGACAGATTTGATTCAGAGGTTATTTTGATAGGTGGCGACCTGAATCTATTGCCTAATCCTGCACAGGGGGCAACCTGCGCTCCCTTTGTGTACTTCATGCTATCACACGCATGCTTATTCTCAAAGACATCTGGCGCTTGCGTGACCCTCACACCCCAGGCTACACTTTTTACTCTGCCCCACATTCGGTACAGACACGTCTAGACTATTGGTTACTCTCGGCAACTCACTCTCCCTTATGGTTGCGGCCACGATGTTCCTTCCCCACCACTGCCCTGCTCAATGCGGTTTTTCATTCCGAACTCCGCAGCGCCATAATCGAATATTTTGAGATTAATGCCGGGCCTGTCAGCCAATACACTACCCTATGGGACACTTTCAAGGCATATGTCCACTGGGTTTGCGAGATATCCGCAACAGTTTAGCTCGGGTGGAAACTGAATTGGCAACTAACGACAGGGACAATGCCCCTCTATCCTCCCCAGTATTACTACACAAACGTTCAGCACTTATGGAAGAATTCAACGACCTGGCCAATAGAGAAGCTACTCTACTAGGTAAACATGCTGCAGCATGTAGGTACGTCGAGGTCGAACGCCCCGGCCGGACATTGGTTCGCCTCTTGTGCCCACCACGGGGAGCTAGACATATTACAAACATTAGCCTTGACGACAGCTCCTACGTAACGGCAAATGAAGATATCATTCATGAAATTGTTTCATATTATAAATCTTTGTATACTACTCGGTTATCGCGATTTGGGAAAAAGAGGACCCCTACAAAGAACAATGGAACTTGCTAGCCGTAGGGAAAATAACACTAGGGGGAAAGAAAAATGCTAAACACAAGTTATTCAATAATTATCAGTTGCAAGTTTCAGGCTACGAACCAAACATGAAACAAAGTGCATTAGATGTATACACATGACTATGTTGTTAAACAATATAGGTTTGTCAATAACTCTTTATTGAATTGAGTTTTTTTATATAAAGTGCTGAATTCTTTGTTAATCACTTTCAAAGTATATTTTTTGGTAAGTTTTCTGATAAATATTAGTACATAGAACATACTACAACATAATCACATATCCATGACAAACATTTATACAAACATATAGAATACATAGATACAGTTGATTAGCTTCATTATGTATTAAACATTAAAATAGAAAAAGGAGCAGATAAGCTGTGAACAATTGGAAGGCAGGTGGTAGATGGAAGCTACGCGTGTTTCGGCTGGGGTGCCTTCATCAGGGGAAGGTCTCAACTTTCTCTGCATTAAATACATAATAAACATGGACTCAGGATACATATGCACATAACAAATGATCGTAGCCTGAAATAGAAAACTCTCTTTTTATGAGCAAATGATGCTTCTTAAGGATATAAGCTACCTGTTCAGTGCAAGTAATAGAGGGGGAAATAACCTTATATACAGATTTAAAATATTAGTTAGATAAAATCATGTGCAAAGTAGCAAATAGAACCCATCACCTTGCTCTATTATTCGATGTGTGGCACCTTATATCCCCATGGGGTGAAATAGTTATGACCAGTGCACCTCGGTGCCAATTATGTGCCGTGTATGGACCACTATCAAAAGCTGGGCCCAAGCGGCATTGCAATATGGCATCTGGTGAATAATGATCAGAGAGCAAACTCATGTGCAATTCATGCAAAACGCAATAGTAGCAGACGAGGATTTTTTACCTATATTTTATTAATCTAGGTATTAGAATCAAGGTCTACGTTGTTTGTGGTTCCTCACCATCCGGGGGAGCCTGTGTCACTTAAACGATAAAAAGGAAAAAATGCAGTTTTAACTTAAACGGACCTATAGCGCTATCTGTTTTTAATTAAAACAAAAAGAGGTAAAGGGTCTGCTATACCTGTATTTTAGTTAAGGAGTGAATACTCCAAGAATAAATATGCTTTTTATATCCTCTGCTTCGTTATTGGAAGCCGCTCTGTGGAAAAAGATGTTCAAAATGCCTATATTTTAGGGCTGCAGCTTTTAGGTGTAATACAAAAGTATTTTAATGTAAATCGGTGCATTCGAAGTTGCAGAGCAACTCCCTAGTAGGTCGTACTTACATTAAAATTCTAAACGACAGTGACATCAATATGAAAAAACGTTGTTAAAAGGAGGATCCTTGGGGCGTGGCCTGGACTCCGATGGTGTAGGACGCACAAGGATTGAGCTCCGCTCTCCGGGGGCGGCCCTGGGCTTACCTTAAGCGACTCAAGGCACGGGGGCAAAATCTGTGCCCCCCCCACCGATAGCATATAGCCCGCTGCAGGTTCCTGGCGATTTAGGGGGGCCCTGACCCAATACAACAGCCGGGAGAGGTTGATCGCGGTGCTCCCGTCTGCCATCTTGCCCGCAACAGAGTGTCGGCCTTTGGCTGCGGGAGGAGCGGGACTCGCCGATCCTTGGGCGGAAGAGGTCCTGTGTGGGGTCGCTCGGCCTCGGAGACCCTGCCTGCGACGGTGGGCTGAGCTGGGGAGTCTGCCCCCCCCCCCTCTGGGAGCGGAAGCTGGCCTGGCTCCCGAGGCCCCACGAGACCGTTGGCTGAGACCGGGGAAGAGCTGAGGAAAGGACGGAGGTGAGGAGGGGGATCGCGGCTGGCCCGGGGGGTGGAGCGGCGGCCCTGGGGGGGCTTAAGACTCTCGTGTGGACCTGCGGCAGGTAGTGGACTCCCTCACCCCCCCCTGGGCCCCATCCCCCGGACGTGCCTGAGGCTTCGGGCCTCATGTGCCCCTCCCCCACACAGTGGCGGCCCGGCGGAGTCGGAGGAACGGCGCTTGCGGAGCTGGAGGCCTGGCGAGACCCGGCTCCCTCGGGCTCATCACACACGTCGATCTGGGAACCGGCGTGGCTACTGGCGCCTGTGGACACTGACGAGGCCGGGGACTGGAGGGCGGCCGAGGTCCCGTGGCCCTCTGCCTTGAAGTTCACGCAAGGGAGACCACGCCTGAGGGACCGGAGCCCTTGAGAGCGCCCTCTGCGGGCGGAGAGGGTCTAAAAGAGAGACAGGGGGAGTTGTGGAGGACCCCTGCGGTGGCACCGGATAGCTGGCCCTGAGGTGGAGGCTCTGACGCTGCTTGCTGCCCCCCTAAGACTGCCCTGGTGGATGGACAATACTCCTGGTCAGAGATCCTCGCTCCTGAACCTCTGACTTTGCGTGTACTCCCCAGCGAGTAGAGGACCCTGAGGAGCGGATTGAGGGGAGAGAACTCGGCCTGGACAGCGGTGAGGGGCGACGGGGCGGGCCCCGGTTGCTGGGCCGGATGGGCAGTGAGGGTGCCCTGTGCTACGCTCGGGGGGCTGGAGCGACTCGGGGGCCGGATCGGGCTCCTTCCGGTGCCCGGGCTGATCTGGCGTGGGGCTGCCCTGAGCTCCGCTGAAGCTGTCTAGGCCCCGCCAGGGGGGTGACGGAAGAGGGTGGCCCCTGTGACCTAAACTGGCTGCTACTGGAGCGTAGGGTTCGGACCCCCTGGGACAGTGCCTCCTGCCTAGATCAGCAACGAGGGGGCCCATGTTGGACTGGCGGGCGGATCCTGCGGTCGGGCCTGCGCCGTCCTGTCTCGCCGCCGGGCAGACCTGCGGAGCATCGACTGGGTGGAAGTGAGGAGGCCCCGGTCTGGAGCCGAACGAGGGCAGGTGAGATCTACACCCCCGGCGCTGAAGTCATGACCAAGCCCAAGACGGGAAAGGCCGCAGCCCAATTGGCGCCTAAAGATACCTCGGTGGCGGACCTGTGGGGCCAGCAAGCCCCGGTACCCTCACAGGACGACACAGCAATGACCTCCAAGCTGGATATGCCTGAATCTGGCGCCATTACGCAGGCATTCATGTTTAGTTTTCTCCAGGAAATCAAATCAGAGATCTCTTCTCTTAAGTTGGAGGTCAAGTCCTACCTCACGGACATTAGACGAGATGTCATCGAAATTGGCACTAGGGTGGACGACTTGGAGCGCACCCTCGACACGCGCACAGAAGAGCAGGAAGATCTCAGGCGCCGCGTCCTAACTCTAGAGGAGCAACATGTGGAACTCCAACTCAAGCAGGAGGATTTAGAGAACAGGAGTCGCCGGAACAACCTCCAAGTCCGGGGTGTGCCGCGGGGCGCAGAGGGCCAGGACATAATGACGTATGTCGCAGATCTACTGCATGCGGTCAGGGGAGACTAGGACTCTTCCCCACCCACACTGGACCGAGCGCATAGGGTAACACCCCCACGGGGAAACACCAACCTGATCCCCGACATCCTGACAAGGGTACACTTTTTTACAGAAAAGGAGGCAATCCTCCGAGCGGCCAGGGCGACCGAAAAGTTGGAATACGAGGGACACGCCATCCAAATCTTTCAGGACCCATCGCCCTTCACCCTGCGCCGCCGTAGGGACTTCCAGCCAGTAACTGCTAAGCTGAAAGAAGCCAACATCAAATATCAATGGGGCCACCCGTTTGCTCCGATCTTTCACTGGGAGGGGAGGCGCAGGTCTCTGAGATCTCTTCGTGAAGCCCTCCAACTGCTGAACATCTCGCCTGGATCGAGGCCTTCCTCTCCCGGGCCCGCGGAGTCGGCATCCCAGATCTCTCTCCGCCCTGAGTGGTCGAGGGTCAGGCGCCCCTGGGCTGGGGCCTCCGGAGCCGGTGGGACAGACCTTCAGGCCAAGCAAGACATTATCCAACACCTAAAGAAAATGGAGGCTTCACAGTCTTCAACGAGAGAGGGCCTGCAATCGAGCCCACCTTCCCCCTCTGGCTCCAGCGGTGGCATCTGTTAACCGGTTGAGAGGCCTCCACAGACACGTGGACTGGTAGAACTCACCTCTCCCGCTCAATTGATAGAGGCTTCAGATGGGAGAGGGCGTTGGATCACCTTGACTGCTTGGACGAAGCGCTGGAGCAACCAGGCGTCCATACACTTATTATGACTTGCCTTAGATGCGTGCCATAGGAGGCACTGTCTGGCTGTCCTTTGGGGTATGGGGTCATGCCTGCAAAGCACTACACTCCCTTGTAGGGGTGGGTCTGTCGTGTATGGGCTTTTGGGAGGGCTTACTTATATGTGTTACTTTAGGCCACCGTATCCACCCCGGCTTTACATTGCTGAAAGCGCGACTGGTGGCGTGTTGTCCCTCCCCCACACTTGTCAGCCACTCTAAGGGTGCCCGAGGTTCTAGATCGCCCAATTGCTTGGAAGGCTATGGCGCCCGGATGTGTTTCTAGGCTCCGGGTCCATTCCAGAAGGGGCCCCCCTGTGGCTCCATCTTGGGAGTGTCCCTCCCCGTCGTTACTGCGACGGGTCGCCCCTGGGGGGCGGACGACTCTTGCTCCCGGGGAAATCCGAGGCCCACCCCGCCATTTCCTTAGTCCCCAAGAGGAGTGAGTTCATCAGAGCCGCCCTGGTTCCTACCATTGGGCCGCTCCTGGACTGGAAAGGTCCTGTTGGGCCCAGTTTGCCCCTTAGTTATTTGGTACTTTCTCTATTCTGGGAATCTTCTCCTCTTCTATTCTTTCCCTTACTTCTTCTCTCTTTCTGGACTCGGGGGGGAGGACTCCGAATCGCAGCGAAGGGCCATGGCTCTGAGACCGGCAGCTTTGGGGATCCCGGGTACTACATCTCACACTCCTCCCCTGGGGGGGAATCCACGTTTGCTCCAACTCCCACTGCGGTTGATGCTTCAAGCTCTGACCAGAGAGAGATGTGACACCTTCAGTTCCGGCCATCGCACGCCTCTACGGGTACAGATCAATGGCTCAGCTTAAATGTCTCTCCCTTAATGTCAAAGGACTGAATGCCCCGAATAAGAGAAGACAGATCTGGCGCTACCTCCAACTTCAGGATCCAGACATTATCTTTCTCCAAGAAACCCATCTTTTACGGGCCAACACTATCCGTATGTCTCATCCTAAATTCTCCTTACAACTATGGGCGTCCGCACCATCTAAGACAGCAGGGGTGGGGATCCTTTTTAAAGTAGGTCTCTCGGTGAACATGGAGCGCACCATTCGTGACGCGGAAGGTAGGTCTCTTAAGCTCCAGCTATCATTGCAGGGCAGACAGCTAACCCTCCTTAATTTATACGCACCCAACCAGGCGCAGGATGCTTTCATCCGCCACCTCCTCCAAACTTCCCTCTCCAAGGAAACTAATCCTATCATCCTTGGGGGTGATTTTAACCTAGTTTGGGACCCCAACATGGATCGCACCTCCCCTTCTTGGCAGGGGCTATGTCCGCCGCTCTTAAACGCGATCTGGAAGCCCTGGGTCTAGTAGACGCTTGGCGCTATCGGGAACCGGACACACAGGACTACACCTTCTACTCCCATGTGCATCGTTCGCACTCCCGTATAGATTACTTTTTTCTATCCCACGCACTCATCCGCTCCCTAGAAACGGTAGGGATCTCAGATATATCTATCTCGGACCACGCTTACTTGGAGATAACCCTGTCCGCCTTGGGCCGTCACCCGAATTCCACCCCGCGCTGGCGACTACCCCCGCATGTTCTCTGCGATCAGGTGGATGTGGCCGAGCTCAGACAGGCTATACAATCATATTTTACGGCCAATGACCTCCCGGAGACCACAATACCCATGCTGTGGGACGCCTGCAAGGCCACGATCCGGGGCGTTATCACTTCCATCTCTATAGCCCGCAGGCGGGAGTCCCGCCTGGTGGAGGACAACCTCACCCGTGATCTTAAAACCGTGGAACAACAAAGTCGTAACGCGCCTTCTATCGTAACTCGTAAGAGACTTGCCTCTCTTCGGGGTCAGCTCAAGGCTCTCCGGGTGAACAAAGCAGAGCATTCCCTCTTGACTCTCAAGCAGAAGTTCTATGGGGGGGGGCAACAGGGTGGGCTCCATGCTGGCGCGTCGCCTCAGGAATCAGATTACTAGGGGCCATATCGCAAAAATAGTCCAGAGTGGGGGGGGCTGGGCTACCACCGAACACGCTAAGCAACAGGAGTTTCACGCTTTTTTCTCCGAACTATATGGACGGTGAGAGACTTGTGGAGACCAGACGGATCCCTTTTTAGCAGCTTGCTCCTGGACGCCACTGACCCCCTTCTTTAAGGAACAATTGGAGGAACCTATTACAGCGGCAGAACTCCAAAAGGCCCTAAAAAGTATGCCCGTGGGAAAGTCCCCAGGGCCTGATGGCCTAACGCTGGCTTTCTATCGCCTCTTCCTCCCCGAACTTCAGGCCCATCTATTGCGTCTTTTCAATTCTTTTGCGGAGGCAGGGTCAGTAACGCCGTCGATGGCGGAGGCGGAGATAATCCTTATCCCTAAACCGGGGAAAGACTCCACGGCATGCGCCTCTTTTCGGCCGATCTCCTTATTGAATGTAGATGCCAAACTATATACCAAAATACTCGCCCAAAGACTAGGCCCCCACCTCCCGGGCCTGATCGAACCGGATCAACTAGGTTTTGTGAGGGAAAGACAGGGAGCGGATAATATTCGCCGAGTAGCCCATCTGGTGCAAAAGGCACAGCATTATAATATACCGGCCTTCCTGCTCTCCCTGGACGCCGAAAAGGCATTTGACCGGGTTGACTGGTCCTTTTTGCGGGCGGTCTTCCATCGAGTGGGACTCGGACCGACCATGATCGCGCGCATCATGGCGCCGTATGTGGCGCCCTCTGCGCGGATCCGAGTAAATGGTCTTCTCACCTCGTCCTTCTCCATCTGCAGGGGTACGCGCCAGGGGTGCCCGCTCTCACCCCTGCTGTTTGCTCTAGTGGTGGAGCCCCTGGCGATTGCCGTCAGGCAGTCGGCAGAAATTCGGGGACTGCGCATAGGAGGCGTGGAACACAAAATTGGCCTTTTTGCAGATGACCTTCTCCTGACACTTACGGAACCAGCAAGCTCACTACCCGCATTACTGGACATTCTCTCTCAATTTGAGTTGATATCGGGCCTTAAAATTAATCTCTCCAAATCGCAGGCACTCAATCTCACTCTCCCCCAGCCACAGCTGGATAACCTGGGTTCAGTTAACCCTTTTCAATGGGCCCCACATTCCATACGCTATCTAGGGATTAACGTTACTGCTACCCTAGACACCTGGACTGGGGCTAATTGGCCGGCATGCAGGACGGCTGTCCGGGCTGAGCTTCGCCGCTGGAAATAACTCCCAATTTCGTGGCTGGGCCGCTTGAACGCAGTTAAAATGGCAATCTTGCCAAAAGTACTGTACCTTTTCCAGGCTCTTCCCACGCCGATCCCCCAGCGAGATATCCAGAACCTCCAACGGGATCTTACTGCGTTCATCTGGGGAGGAGGCAGGCCGCGTTTTTCCACACGGGTCCTGTTGCTACCTCGCGACAGGGGTGGTCTGGCTTGTCCCGACCTGCTCGTCTATTACTGGGCCTCGCACTTGCAATACATATCGGAATGGTCGGTTCGCGAAAGCGAAAAACACTGGTTCCATATGGACAGGGCAGTTGAGTGTCGTCCACTGTGGGACCTGGCCTGGATTAGGAGTGGGGCCAGGCATCGTAGTGCATACATTGCTACTCCAACCAAGACGGTCTTGGAGATCTGGGACAGGATTGCAGTATCCCGTGGTCTCACTACATTCCCCTCTCCCAACACATCGCTAGCGCTCAACCCAGATTTCCCGCCGGCTCTACCCCCAACGTCGTTTCCGGCTTGGTCGGCCGGGGAGTGCCGTGTCATAGAACAACTTTTTGAGAAGGGTCTTTTTAAATCGTTCGACCAGTGCAGACGGGACTTCAATCTCCCAAAAACCACGCGCATGGAGTACTTTCAGATCCGGCACTGGCTCCGTGCCCCCTCGCACAGGGAGCCACGAGGCGCCTAACGCCCTTTGAAACGCTGGTCCGTGCTTTCAATGGGTCCCGGGGGCTGATTTCACGGACCTACAAAGTGCTTCAGCATTCACACTCAGTGCCCCCACACACCTACCAGCGCCAGTGGCAGTTTGATATCGAAGGAGACAGATTCAGACCAATGGGAGCAGTTATGGCGCGATATCCCCCGCATTTTTAAAAATATAACACAACAGGAATCGGCCTATAAAGTCATGACTCGCTGGTATTATACTCCTCTCAGACTCCAGAAGATGTTCCCGGGCTTCGCCCCTCTTTGCTGGCGCTGCCAGGCGGCCCAGGGTTCTTTTCTTCATATATGGTGGACCTGTCCACTCATTCTTACCTTTTGGAGAGAGGTGCTGGGCCACGTTGGGGAGGTAGTGGGCTTCCCCTTGCCAAATGACCCAAGGGTGGTTATTCTGGGGCTCCGACCGACGTCTCTTAGAGCAATGAAGCACACAGACTGGCACCTGATTTTTCACATGCTCACTGCCGCTAAGCAGGTCATTGCCATACATTGGAAGAAAACTGGCTCCCCCTCGTCCTTGATTTGGCTTACACGTCTTTGGCATGTCATGGCGATGGAACTCCTCTCTCATAGGTTGGCATGTACGGATGCTAAATTCGAACGCATATGGCAACCACTGGTCTCGCATCTCTCTCGGTTGGAACATGCACGATCTGTGCCCCCCAGGTTGAGAGCCCTCCAACTCTTTGCGGACCCCATACTCCCACGCGGGGAACCTTACGAGGAAGACACACGATAAGGAGAGAAGGGATTCCGGCCCCTCAGATAAGCTCACAACCACGCCACGGGAGATCCATGAGCCCTGGGCCCACTCTATTCCGAAGGACTGCTGCACGGTGATCTCTCCCCATACTGCCCTCTCATCTCGTCTCCTCTTTTCTATCCTTTCTCACTTTCTAATCTCCTCTGGACTATTCTTTCCTCTTAGTTATCTCTCCCTGCATAGACAGAACTATGGCCTCCTCAGCTCACTGGCCGCAGACACCGCAGTTACCGCCTTAGAATGTAGAGCTCAGGTAAGGCCACTATGAGGGCCACCTTATCTAGATGGGGTGCTCTGCCAAACACAAACCGCTTCTAAATGCGCTAGCGTCTTTTGGACCCCCTGAGTGATACATTCTCATACTTTATTTGCGTATCTGGGGAAACACGACCTTATTAGTCATAACATGTACCGGGATTAAGGGCTTGAATTGGTAGATAACTGTATGAAGTAGACTGCCTGTTCCCTGCTATTGTTATAGCTCTAAAATTCCGGCTGTTGTTTTTTGATGCCTTAGCATGCTACTTGAAATTGTTCTCTTGCATTGCACCCGGACATTTGCTCTGGTAAACTGCCCACTATAACAGATATCGTGCGACTGGTCTTACTACAGACAATGTTTTGTTACTCTGTGCTGTCATATATTGTTCCATGCTTGTTATCTGTCATATTAATGGCTTTTGTTATATGAAAATTCAATAAAAGAGATTTAAACAAAAAAAAAAGGGGGATCCTTGAGCATGATGCTCCGACGTTAGTCCTGTGTGTGGTCGATTACTAGGACAAAAACACAGTAATAAGGAGATATGAGGGAGATACATCTGGTAGGAACTCTGGTTTTATGGGGGTGATAGTGTGCTGTACTTACAAGGATATTTATAGCTGCTAGGCTCTAAAGTCCATATTGGAAATTGTTGGAACTAAAGGCCTAACCCGTAAAAGTCAGCTCACATATGCCTGTTGAAGTGAAACAACACTAGTGAGGGCTTACGGTAGCAAAAAAGCATGTGTGTATACACGCAATACGTAAATTCAGGGTTAGAGCTATCGCATATTGAAATGCCCAAAATATAAAGGTGGATTAACCTGGGTCTAGTTGACTCGAACAGCACCATTAATGATTACGTGGTTAAGCCCTATTTGCGCCATGCGCTGATGTAAAGCTTACTATCGCTTTAGTGATGTGGGGGAAAACGTCTCTCAGTATTCGGTAGAAGGGAACTGTCCTACTCATCGGACGCTGTTTTATGGGCAATGGCAGACTATTGAAAATATGTCGTAAATCACGTGTGTTACGTGAACTATGACGTTTTTGCAGAGTAGAAACAGAAGATTAACTCTGCGAATGATCGTACCTTGCATAGAAATGAAAATGAGACTAGAGAATCGGCCGCCATGTTTAAGCAGAGGTAATTTATTGAACGGTTGAGAACTATCTTCCCTATGGCATTACACATTGTGTCTATAGGGATCTCACCAATATGATGAGAGCCCAGGTGAAAGGATATGAATAATTAGGTGAAGAACACGCCTTTTACATATTTAGGCGGTTTTTACCAATCCCGGGTATGGTTACACGCAAGATATAATAAAGTGCGAATAGCACTATTCTGCATAGTATATGTTATACATCGGTGAAAATCATTGCCTAGAGAGAAGGATACGTGCATATTGATTAGAGGACAAAGACACGGCCATAGTTGGAGAAGCCCGATCAAAACGCTAAACAGAGATTAATGCCTGGGCCCCTATCAGTTTCTGATTAAACAGAGGCTGTGGTGATCAAGTACTGATGGTTGAATCTTATTGCTTAAGGCAGAGTACATGCATTTTATTTAGGGGAGAAAAGCACGAGCAGTAGATGGAAAAAAAAAACATCAAAAGGCTAAACAGAAAATAATGCCTGGGCCCCTATCAGTTTCTAATTATATAGAGGCTGCAGTGATAGAGTGCTAATAGTTGAATCTTATTGCTTGTTCCCAGGGTATTTCCTGGTTCAAACCCTTTTTAAAGGTATCTAGTGTAAAGATCCAATAGACCTCCCGTCGCTTTCTAATTGCTTCATTATCTTGACCCTGTTTAGGTTGGATCTTCTCAATGATGAACCACTGAATATGTTCCTCTAAGGGGTTCAATGCAATATAGTGTTGGACCAAGGGGGCTGCCAGTTTCTTGGTGTGGATTGCTGAGCGATGCTGGGTTAAACGTGTGTTGAGGGTACGTGCTGTCTCGCCCACGTACCCTAATCCGCATGGGCAGATTAAAAGATATATTATGTCTTTAGATTTACAGTTTGTCATACAAATTCGACAAATAATAGTCCCCTTGCTACTTAAACCTGGTAAAGACCCCACACACTGCTCGTCTTATAGACCCCTTTCTTAACTCAATTTCGATAATAAAATCCTTGCCAAAGCAATGGCCAACAGGCTACCGCTGTTGCTTGACCAAATGTTCTCTCCTATTCAGACCGGGTTTGTACTGCACAGGTCCAACTCACTCAATCTCTGGAATGTCTCCTCTGTACTGAATAGGGTTTCCTCTAAAATGTCTCCGGTGGTCACCCTCCTGGACGCGGAGAAAGGTGTTCGATTCTCTTGAATGGCCTTTTCTTCACGCAGCATTGCGTAAACTCAGCATACTCAACAGACTGACTGCCCTTGTTGCCCTGTTGTACTCAAGCCCTACAGCTCGCATTCAGATTAACGACTATTTCCGAGCCCTTTCCCGTGTCCCGGGGAACCAGGCAGGGCTGCCCACTTTCCGCCCCGCTATTCATTATTGCGATGGTCCCCCTGATACGCCACCTGCATGAATATTAAATGCACCGGGGCCTACAATTCAAATCCAGCCCCCTCCTTTTGTCAATGTATGTCGACGATATATTATCTGTCAGGCACCCCTCAGATAACCTTGAGCCTTTGATACGGGAGATCATCCGATTTGGTGGCCTGTCGGGTCTGCGCATGAACTGGGCAAAATCCTAACTGTTCCCTCTTACCGAGGCCACCTCCCCTCTATCGTGCGAACACCCTTTTAAGTGGTCTCCCAACCCCACTAAATACTTGGGGATTATATTACACAGGGACAAGGAGCAGGTTGTTCGCTTGAACTACGGCCCTGCCATGGACAGACTCATCACAAGTAGATCGCAGGATACAATTGCCCCTTTCCATCGCTGGACGAATAGCCATTGTAAAAATGACTGTCCTCCCTTGCATTTTGTACCTATTCGTCAATATTGCTATACCATTAACTAACTCTTTTTTCACACAGCAACACAGCCTGCTCCTGAAATTAGTCTGGGCCGGTCACAAACCCTGAATCGCCTGGGAAACCATTACTCTCCCATATGAGCACGGCAGATTCGCTGTTCCGGATTACTGCCTTTATTATTTTGTCGCACAGGCCCATTTTGCTGATCATTGGTTCCACCAAGATGCGTGCCTACCCTACAACAAACCGAAATATGACCAGGCGGATTCTAACACCTCTTAATGCTCTTTTATGACAAGGCCTCAGGCTGGACCCAACAGATATCCAAACCCTGTCTACGGCATGTTGGGCTTGGCGAAAACTCAGTGGAGCATTGGGTTTTGATCTTTTATATTCCCCTGCGCTGCCCCGCGCCTCGAACCCCTGGCTACCACTCGCAGCAGAAAATCTGGTACAGCGCACATTGACTGGACTTAACCTCAACACCCTTGGGGATGTCTTTCCAGATGGGCATGTCAGGGCACACACTACTGATACACAGGACATCACAACTTCATATATGGACAAATTAACAGGCTACACAGCATTTTGCGATCCCGCATTTCGTCCTATCCCCTCGCCCCTGAAGACTTCCCCCCCACTTGCTCTTACCAGACTCAGAGGGCTCCCACCTGATCGGCAAACTCTATCGCGCATGCATGACCCTTAAACACGTACACGACAGCGGGGTCTGGCGACCCTGGTAGGAAGACCTTGGCCATCCTATCTCCTACAAAGACTGGGTTTTTTATTGTGCACAAATTAAGCTAGTGTGCACAAAGCACCGCCATAAACTCCTCCACTTCCGCTTTTTACACAGGTCGTATGCTACCTGGCTTGGGTTAGCCTAGATCGACCCTACCAGATCCTCTCACTGCCCCAAATGCCACTTTCTAGAGGCAGACTTCGCACATTTGACCTGGACCTGCCCAATCATCGCCACATACTGGATAGCGATGTTCAATATCCTTTCACGGATGATCCCCCTAACCGTAGCTCCTTCCCCTTCATTAGCACTATTAGGTAACGTCTCATCTATCCCGGTAAACCATCGTAGATTCACGGCCATCGCCCTGCTGCTGGCAAAGAGAGAGATCGCTTTTCGCTGGGGTAATGGTACACGACCCACTACACAGGCTTAACTGCGTAGCATGACCTTTTGCTATTTAACGAGTGCGGTCTTCTCCACACTGCAAGCTCCCACTGCACGACCTAAAAACATCTGGCAACCCCTTCATGCGTATTTACTATTTTTAGACCCAGACTCCCCTTTGCCTTCCCCTCATCCACTCAGTGCCGCGTCCTCCTTATGCCATATCAGCAAACACTCAGAGCTGTAACAACACAGATTCCCTGCTCTCTTTTTCCTCTAAGAATGCATTTCTGTCGCCCCCCCTGTTACAGGCACTGATGAAGGTCTCCCCTTTTATGCGGATGTATAATACTGTCCTTTATTGCAACCATGTCAAGCTGTATTCATATGTGACACATGTAAAATTCATGGGTCTCGCCTTCCTAATCCCTTCTCTCTCCTTCCTACTGTATCCTGCTGTTGAAAATGCTTAAATAGAAAAATAAAAAAGTCATCAAGGAAGTCCAGCAAATACAAAAAGTCAAAGAGGTCTAAATGCTCTTCGACTTCACAGCATCTGTCGAAGTCATCTGACGAGACAAGGGAGCGTCGCCACTAGAGGCCCCACGAGTTAACTGGGCCTGATCTAGGGTTCATTTCGCACTTCCCCAATTTTCTCGAAGGCAGAGCAATCCTCGCCCAACTAAAAGACATTTAGGAGGCCATGCACTTCATGAATGGGTGACCTAGCCCTTCTGGAGCACCTTTGGCCCCACATGTGTGAGAGGAGCTCTTACTGGAACCATGCCGGAGGGTTTGCCCTTGGCACCAATTGAACCCCGGGGATCCATCGCTGGTTGTGGAGCGGAGTCAGCAGCGAGACAGACCTTCTTAAGTGCCCGCTCCAGTGCTGACTCCCCCAGCACTGCCAACGCCCCTAGGCAGTCCCATCCCCATCATTCCCGACTCCGATACAGAGCCGGATGTACGTCATCAGACACCACGTCTGGCGCAGACCGTGGACATCCTTCCGGGAGCGGAGCAAGTGCCTTATTTGATGGGTGCTTGGTGAAGGAGACGTTGGGAGTGATCTATGGATCACCCTTATAGAGATAAACCACTTGAGGAGCATGACAACTGTAATGAAGAACTGGGGAGACCAGGAGGTTGGATACCTCACCTGACACTTGCCTAGTTTCCCCTCCTGTTGTGGCTACCGAGAAGGGAGCCTCATTTGCAATGGTAGTGCGCAGAGCAGCTGAGGTCCTGGACCTTAGCCTACACTCATTGGCAGTAAAGACTAATGTCTTGACGTAGGGGCTTCAGCTGGGAGTCACCCCCCTCAGAAGCCTTACTCCCATTCAATGAAGATCTTATGGACGTCCTTATGGAGGCCCGGTCCAAGCCTTGCAAAGGGGCTCTTGTGAATAGGACAATTGTCCGCCGATGTCGCCCCGCTCCTGGGCGTCCCAGTTTCCCTACCCAGCACCCCACCCTGGAGAGCTGGTTGGTCCAAGCCTCCTCATCCCCATCTACCCTGATGCCATCCCTACCACTCCACCGGATAGGGAATCCAAGAGGCTGGATACAATCGGAAGAGAATTTTCTCTTCCACCAGCCTGACACTGCGGTCAGTAAACACCACATGGCTATTGGGCCGTTATTCCCATACGCTATGGGATTAGGTTGCACAAGTGCTGCTTATGGTTCCGGAGAAGGCCTGGGCCATACTCTCTCAGGCTGTTGCCGATGGGAGGGATGCGGCGAAGTTCACCTTCAAATGTAGACTTGACACAACATATTTGCTGAGCAGAGAGGTTTTATCGTCCTGGCTGAGAACATCTGGCTTTTCAGGGGATGTCCGGGCATCCCTCATGGACATGTCCTTTGATGGCTCTCACCTTTTTGGAGACAAGTTGGATTCAGCCAGATCCTTGAGTTTTTCTATGGCCCCTTGTCAACGCCAATCCATTTTCCACCCCTTTCGTGGCCACAGAAGGGGTCTCCAACCGCCACCCATATCCTCCAGCCACTGGCTGGTAAGCAGGCTTACAAGTCTTTTCGTGGCCGAGGGTGTGGGTCCCATAGACCACGTGGGTCAGGCGTTCAGCGGTCGGGTCAGTCTACCACCCTACTGGCAGCCACTGCCTCCAAGCCTCTTTAGTCGGCCCTCATATCATCAAGTGGGAGGCAGGATATGCCATCACCGCCCCTACTTGCAGTCAGTAATATCAGACCGTTGGTTATTCCAGATACTCCAAAGGGGCTAATGCTTCTCCTTTATGTTTCCATGCCACCCACTTATGACTGGCTGACAGAGGACCATCTCTCCAGGCTTTGTCACGAAGTACAGGTTCTCTTGGCCGAAGGAGAAATATAGCAGGTACATGGATAGGTTGTGGTCGTTATTCCCGCACTATCTACTGTCAAAGAAGGATGAAGGACTTAGTCCTATCCTGGATCTGCTCAACCTCTTCTTGGAAAAAGGAAACGTTCAAAATGCTGGCGCTAGACCCAGGAGACTGGATGGCAGCGTTGGACTTGCAGGACGCATATTTCCACATCCCCATCCTGGCGGCCCATCGACGTTATCTACGATTCACTGTGGGCCAATAGCACTTTCAGTTTGCTGTGCTACCTTTCGACCTTACCAGCACCCCTCGGGCATCCACCAAGGTGATGACAGTGGTCGCAGCTCATCTGTGGAGGTTGGGGATTTCCGTCTTTGCCTACCTCAACGACTGACTGTTGAAGGAGGGCTCGCACCAGGCCGTTGTTACCTACCTTCAGACTACTGCATTTGCTGGGGTTCACTATCAACATGCCAAAGTTGCCCTGGACTCCCTCTAAGATGCTCCTTTTCATCTGAGCTATTCTGGACAAGGTGCAGTTTCTGGCCTATCTTCCCGAGCGGCGAGTCCAGGATCTTCAGGTTATGATTCCGATGTTTAAGCCCCTATCCTGGATTTTGGCGAAACCTACTCTGAGGCTGTTAGACCTTTTGGCCTCCTGCATCCTGTTGGTGGCACATGCCCACTGCCATATGCAGGCTCTGCTGGGGGCCTTGTGGCGCAGCACAGGGGTATCTCTCCGACATGGTCCATATCTCGGAGTGAACTGCAAAAGACCTGCAGTGGTGGCTAACGAACTACAATTGGGTAAGTGGCACACCCCTCTCCCTTCCCTAACCAGATTTAACGTTAGTGACAGATGCATCACTCCTCGGCTGGGGTGGCAATCTGGGAGAGGTGGAGATTAGAGGACTCCGGTCTCAGCAGAGTCTGAGCTCCACATAAACCTGCTGGAGCTGCGGGCAATTCACTTGGCATTAAAAGCTTTTCTTCCTTCGATCAAGAGAAGGCTGGTGCAACTGTTCACAGACAACACCACTGCCATATGGAACTGCAACAAACAGGGCGGGTTGGGGGTTGTGGACCCTGTGCCAAAAGGTCCTGGCCCTCTGGACATGGCTGGAACGTCAGGGCATTTCCCTAGTGGTTCAGCATCTGGCAGGATCCCTGAACCCCAGGGCAGCCGAAGATGTCAGGCGGATCGCGGATGATGTTTCATTCGGGAGGTGGTGGAATGTCTCTTTCAGCAGTGGGGAGAGCCTTGGTTAGATCTGCTGGCCACCACTGAGAACGCACAATGTCACCAGTTATGCGCACTGGAGTTTCCAAGGCAACTCTCGTCGGAGACTAACATCCATGGCACGTTGAGTTTAGTAAGATCACTCGAGGCAGAAGCAGGTTTTAGTTGCGTTTATTCCTTATGAAGAAGAACCCATCCATCTCCCAACAGCTCGGCTCAGAAATTGCTAGTACACTTTGAATCCAAACATTCCAATTCCACCAGTGACAAAGGTACCACTCCAGTGACTACATTCCATTGCCACAGCGGAGTGCCCGGAGTAACTAAGACCTAGATGCCACACACATCCCTCCTATAACACACAAAAAAAAACTTAACCTATGTACAATAAAAAATATACAAATAAGAATATGCTAAACAAAACTTTTAGAGAATATCACTGGTAACAGAGGACACAGAAAGTTGCCATACAGAAAATAGCCATACGCTCTAGGTACTAATGTACAAAATCCTTTAAGTATTTCTCAGGGAATTACACAAGTGACAAAGGAAACAGAATATCATCATGCTACCAAACTAAATATTGTACAAAATCTTTCAAGAATGACGGTCTCCTACTAACCCTAGAAGACAATCTGGGTCCAACCTTCGTACTAACATCACTTACTCTCTCGTTTAATGTCACACCTCCACTCGTCACCTCCTCTCAGGAGGGACACCCAGGACCCTTGTATATCACTTTTCTCCAAATACGGTGGTCGTGTCTTTACCGCATTATCAAACACTTTTTTTTCCCAAACATATTTTTATTGCCATTTAGTTCAATATCCATAAGGAGCATTAACAATTATCAATGCTCATCATATCCCAAAAGACAAAACCCATCCAAGGCATATTTAGACTTGCGTTTGCTACTGTTCATCCCTTTACAACATCCCCTGTTTCAAATCGCAGAGCTGTACAAACGTTTCTAGGATCTGTAGATGTGCTGGATTCTTGCTATCTTACGGCTCGCTTTTGCTTTACTTGGTATAGTGTTGGGGAGGAGCCAGTCATGTTCTATAAGTAAGTGCGTGAAGGGTGTCCTCTAATATGTATCTCGTAGTTTGTAAAAAAAGGGAAAAAGAAAGTAAAATGTGTAACTTGTGTAACTTACTGATTAACTAACTAGGTGGTAGGGTTGAGGCTATGTAGTCGTGTCAGTAATGCAAATTAAGTGTCCGGGGTACGTGAAGTATAGGGTGGGCAGAGGTGGGCAGGGGCCGATTATCTCACGTCAGATTCAAAGCCAGTGTTTCCCTCTAATCGTGCGCTATATGCACTGCGGTGGGTGTAGTGACATTATCAAACACTTTGATAACACCAATAGGTTTTGAAAATTTGGACCTACTACCACACCAACTAGGGTGTTTGATTTTCACCATGTCACTCACCATAACCACCGTTTTCTTCACGGTTTTCCTACAGTCAAAGTTTTTTTTCTCGCAACTACCTTTTTGGCCTCGCTCTCACGCCAAACCACCTGCACATTCATCCGCCTTTTCTGCCCTTACCAAGCTCCTTACCCATGACGATTCTACCATTGTAATCGGAGACCTCCCCCTAAATAGTTTAAACTGCGATTTTCCAGTTGTGCTGTGAGGCGTCAATCTGTACATTTCGACTTTCTTTTCTACTTACTCTTTCCAATTCAAGCAATTAGCTTTTGCTAGCACAATGATCTCTTGAGTACTTTATTAAATCTCTCTATCATTCCGTTGGTCTCTGGGTTTTAGAGAGCATACCTTTTATGTTTTATGCCAGGGGTACGCGCAGGGGTACTGCTTGAAAATCTTCCGGATACAATCTGATGCTTGGGGATATTCTAAGGTAAGGAATCTGCGGCTAGATAGAGTCTCTACCAGATAAGGCGCTACTGAAGGTAAGTAACGTGTTCAATAAGTTCTATTCCTCCTATTTGACTTTCCCTGCCTTTTCCTTCCTGCCTGCACCAGACCCAGGATGCTTCCTCCTCAGTCTTCAATCAAGTATTTCCATCTTGAGATTCTCTATCCTCCTATTCCCTTAAACTTCCCATCTCACCTCCTGAACTTTTCTTTCCAACAGCAGAAACCGCCTACAGAGGTTTTCTTTTCACCCCACCACTCTTTTTGTTTCCTCCCACACAATTCCTCCAACACTTCAAACACCTTTATTAGATAAATTCTATTCGCTAACAGTGACAGGTGTACCTTGTCCTATTGAAACCAACCGGGCTACTTGTATGCAATTGCCACATGTTTCACAACACGTGTTGTGCACCTCACAAAAACCTACCACCTCCCTGTTTACCTCTTCCTGCACCTTGTTAATGGCAGCTGGCCTTCTGACTCCCCTACATAACCTTCTGACAGTAACTGTGTCCATATGACCTCTAGACTATCCCATCTCTCCTAGACTGTTACGAGATGCTTCTTCATCATCTTCAATAGTTTGAGACAAGTATTCTGGACCAGGTTGTTCTTCTAAAAGAAGATTACTTACTCCCATACTCCTTTTCTTGCCATCGACCCCTCAGTAAACACTTCAGCAACACCTTAACTTGACTATCCATCACTATCTCTACCCTTTGTGTATGAACAACCTACCTGGGTCTCCTCACCTCAAGTCCAAGTATTTCTTGTTGACCTTTATCTGGTAAAACAGATATTGCCCAACCTGCTCAACGTCACTCAGTATCCTCTTCACTCTCTGGTCCATCTTACTTCTTTGCACCTTCACCTTGATCATCCTCAAACTGCAGAGCCTCATAATTCCTTGCCCCTCTCTACTTACAACACTCTGAATGCTCCGAAAAACATGGTGGAAAATTGGCCCCAAATATTCTAGTCTCTTAAGTGAGTGTGCACGTAGCTCTCACCCAATTAATAATCCTTAACAGAACTCACCATAACAGACCTTTTTCTGTCCTCAACCCGCTCTTTCACTCTAGCCCATCCTTCCACTAACCTCCTAGCAAATTCACCCCCATTCTGATCGTATCCAGAGAATCATGTCCCATACAAATCTGTTCCTGCCATCTTTCCTGCAAACATATCCGGTAATAACTCCTTCTCCAATAGTAGAAATGTATTACCTATTCCCTCCTTTGACTGTTTCCTTCCCAATTTCATCCTCCACTTTTTACCCCACTCCTTATGAATTCCACCCATATGCCTCTGTATGATGTATTTGTTGACACAGCCAGTGAATTTTAAGCTAAAGCCAGTTCCCTCATATCCATAGCTCCCACATTTATTCGGGTACTCTTGCTCGGTTTCAATCAGTCTCTGGTTCCAGTCGACAGAATATTGATGGCGCAAAATGAGATAAAGCATTCGCCAGCTCATTCTGAAGGTCCGGTACATGTCTAGCTCTGAACAGCACATTCAAATGCAAGCATTTCAGCACCAGTTCCCTCAACAGTTTCAGCCACCCATATGCCACTTGAAGATAGTGTCACTTTCATCACCGCCTCAGTTCACTCTTTTTGGTCAGCTCCTTGTGCCATAATTCCCTTGCCAATATTACGGGAAACATATCCAAGAAGGAAAGGCTGTGGCTGTATTTTTCTAGTCCTCTGCCAACCATCATCCCTTCCAGTAGAGGCAAAAGGCCCCAATTCCAGATACATGCAAAATAAAATTGCTGGCCCAAGTATATGGGTCTGTGTCCATCCACAGTAACTCTGTTATGAGAAAGTTAAACACTGAATACATTTCTGGATTTGGCCCTGGTGGTCACTTAGCGCAGACTGGCCATGAGTTGGAAGTCACGCTTTGCTCCCCCCATACAATTATGGCTCGAAGATATACGCAAAGCCCTTATAGCTGAACTAGAGATCTCTCAAGGGACTGTGCCAGGCCAACCGAGCATACCTCCTGATTGGAGGGCATATCTCACCACCATCGAGGCCAGGCTGGTGGACACTCCATCTGCAGCTCCTGATAATACGGTGGGTATAATTGGGTTGTGACCTCCATCCCTGGGGGCCGTGACTGGGAACAAGCCACCCTTCCCACTTGCTGTCCCCCTCATGACTATTCTGCATTCTCCCACTCAGACACTGTTGTAGTTTCTCTAGGTACCCATGATCCTGCCCCACACGAACTCCTAGCAACGGCTTGGTATTAGACTATGATAATCCACTTAACATATACTGCATATTATGTTGAAGGTAGAGATTCTCCACCAAGCTTCCAATTCTTTTTTCTTCATTCATAGTGTTGTTATTAATTGGGTATTTCATGGTGAATAGGACAGTGGATGACAGTGGATGTAACTCCTACTCCAGTCCGCGAGCGCCAACAAATGAGTGATGAGATACTGTACACTTTTTTATCACTGTACCTGTATTCAGTACTGATGAAACTTGGAACAGTATGTTGTGCTGATGTGTTATACTATTGCATATTATTGCTACGTACATCGTACCAAGTGTATCTTAAAAAAACTAAGAAAGAAATATCCCTCGCCCCCCCCCCCCCAAAAAAAACCTCTGTTTTAAGAAAGTCCAGCCATGTCAACATGTCCTGCCTGGTGTTCTCATTAATCCTCATCCTGCGGTGGGGACTTGTTGCCCCCTCACAGTCAGAGCCATGAGTCTGCAAAAGGTTCTTCCTGGTGCCAGTAGTTTGCAAGCAAAGTTCAAGTGTCCCAATGTTTGTTGAAACTTTAGTAATTCACATGCAGACTGCCTCTTGCAGCAACATTCTCAGCATTGTAAATTTGTCTGCCAGCAGTTAGGATACCATGGGTACATATTCTAGCTTGATGCCCAAGAAAATCGGTGATGTCAGCCCCTAGGACTTTCCCATGGCTAGTAGTACTATCTCTTACTTCACAGTCACCATTGCCCTCAATCAGGCACATGCACGCTCCCACCCTGGCCTCCCTACAAATAGGATATCATCTAAGTAGTGCAGCAATTGCTCTGGACCTTGACCCTCTCATAAGGACATAGGTAAAGATCTTGTAGCCCACTCATGTCACAAAGCAACCCCTGGGCATTTTCTTACCTACAAAGTACCTCCCCTCAAACTGAATACACAACAGAAGAAAATCTAAAGGGAGCAGCAGCAAAAGCAAGATGGTTTTTACCCATCTCTAACACCACTGCACAACTCTTCAAAAATGCTAAAGCTTCGTTGATGAACATGTAACATATGGAACATTCATTTTCTGCTATGTGGCCATTAACCGAACTCCCCTCCAGCCAAGATAGGTAGAGTATTAACCATAAACATCTGCTGCCTTCTTGGGCACCACTCCTAGAGGAGATATCATTAGGTTTGGAATGGTAATCTACTGAAAAGGGCCTGCCATACTGCCTGCATGCACTTCCTTTTCAAACTTAACTTGCACCACTTGCTTCAGTCCTTTTCATTTTGGTTTCAAGAGTCTCAGATGCAGTCCATCTTCAAAATCTACCCTCAATTTCTCCGCAGCTACTCTATCTGGCTACCAGGGCAGACAGTTCCAATGCCTCCAAACTAACTGGTGAATAAGCTATTTATGTTTCCCTATGTTCCTCTCCTACCCATGCCACCGTGATTATCTCACTGCCCTCCAATGCACTGCAACAATGCATGCTTATGGCCGCACTTGGAAAAAAGAACAATTGATGGACAGAATGCAGAACAATGTCATACATTCACCACAGTACAGAGATCTGGGCCTAAATCCATCGTTTTTTCGCTCCCCATGCCATTCCAGTTTGAATCCAGCCATATGCAAATCAGTCTTGACCCTGCTCCCTAACAGTCCAGCCTGCCAGGCCAGGTCCTCCCTGGACTGGAAACAAGCATCCTAGGACCGGTTTCGGGGTTTCACCCCTCATCAGCCAGGCTAGCTTGACTCCAGTGGCATGGAGAGCACAGGACCTACATCTGGGCATACCCGTCCCACTCAGGGTGACAAACGCAAAAAGAACAATTGTAGTATGGATTGTGGGTCCAATGTTGACATCTGCTAAGTTAGCATGAGCTTCGCTGCCATGAGGCTGCTTTTGCACACGACACTGCATGCATAGATTTCGCAAGACTCTGTTTGTGCCCTTTCACATGAGAACTGTCTGCTTTTCGCGTTCTCTGCCGTGCTCGGAGGTTTAGTCTGCACACGATGTACAAGGTCGATCAACAATGCCCCTTGTTATTCTGTTCTGGTCAGTCCCTCGCACCTAGACATAACATGACACATAGCTGCACTACTGAAAATCGTATGCTTTAATATTGCAAGCTAAACATGTGGTGCAGGCACTTGGAGAGAATCCTTTCCGGAGAGAAGAGCTGTGCTTGTCCTGAGATGTAAACCTTTCATCTAGGCCTTGAGGTATGGGGTCTGCTGACAAAGCCCAGAGGTCTTCTTTTTTATAATAAACTATTTCTTACCACGGGGAGGGTGGTTAGGTATTGTAGCCCTTTTCCACTGTCTTTACAAAATGATATCCCCGTTTATATTCTATGGAATTGTGACAATGCTGACTATATTGTGTTTATGCATTTTGCTGCTAGTAATGGCACATGTACTGTACCATAGAGCGCGTTAGTTAAAATAAACATTTTAAACTAAACCGTGACTCTGATTACTCGCATTGTGGACAAGTATGAGTGAGTGAGCGAAAGAGTTGTCTGGCTCCCGCGATTCCTGGGAGAGTCGGGAGTGTCGTGTTCTGGGTTGTCTAATCATTGGCAGCTTCGCTGTTAGTCGGAGAACAAATGAGACACTATAGCTAGTCGGTTTGGGATTTTGGGTACTAATGTGGTAGGTTGGTACACCCCTATTCACTGAGGTCCTGTTTTCCTGCGCATAGTTCTGTATATGTGCAGAATCCCTGCAACACAATTGTTGGGCAGAATGCATAACAATGTCATACTATGGGAACAGTCCAACCCGAACTGCCAGGCCAGGTCCTCCTGGCCGCACTTGGCACACGCTTTAGTAAACCTCCTGGTGCGGGAAGCCCTGAAAGGTGAAGCATGGATAGCAGTAGACCACGTATCATGTAAATAGCTGGCACTGGCCAAGTTGGTCTCATATTGTAGCCAAAATTCCTGGTCAAACTCTCCCCCTGACTTTGTGGGGGCTAATTCTTTCCTCACCCTAAACTCCTAATCGTATCTCATCCGTACTGCCCCACCGGAATTTATGTGTTATCCTGATGTCCACATATTTTATATTTTTCACAAAAAACGCTCAGGTAAGATGTAAGCGCTGCAGTCCAGGTGCCAATTTTAGATGGAATCTAAGGCTCTTAGCCAATTCTCTTTCCTCTGCTTTCACAACTCCTTTACCTACCAAACTCCCTGTGCAGCAGTTTTAAGATGGTGATGTATTTGCTAGCCCAAATTCTTTCTTTTGTGCTTTTTTTAAAATTTATTTTTTTAACTTTATCATTTTAAATATATTTTCCATTACAGTAGCCAGTATACTAATATAGGTATGTATCAATTGAGAAACAGCTTAAGTACATGTGGAGACGACAATCAACAAATCTTTTCCTAAGCTACCAAGCCAAATATTAATGTCACGCAACAGTAGGGCTGACATACATATCGCATATACAATGCAAATTAGATTAGACCATTTAGTTGTACATCATTTAACTTTAACATATTACATCCCCAATGTTTCACATTTTAAGTCTTTACTCCTACCTGCTGGGGGAGAGGAGCATGTGTAGCTACCGGTGCGCCCCTCACACTACACTCCTCTTCATTTACAACAGTCGCAGCCTTACGTCTGAGATAGGACTGGTGTGGTTCCCATATATCACGCGGTCTGCAGCTTATTGGTCTAAGGGCATTGTAATTTTCAGATTGAGTATTACAATAGGATAAGTCAGTAAGTCACTCTTTAAGTGTAAGGAGTGGGCCTTTCATCCAACGCATAGCTACCCTGCGTTTTGCAAGTAACATACCTCATGCAATCAGTCGGCGGGAGGCCCGAGGCACCCCCCATGTCATAACCTAACAGGGCCACAAAGGGCGTGATATTTAAGGGAGTCTCTGCTATATCCTGCAATGCTCCGACAACTAGCCCAAAACCTCCCAAAACCTGGACAGTCCCATGGCAAATGGATAAAGTTAGCTCCAGCCATCCCACACCTCAAACAATTATCATCTTCCCTGAGGCCGTATTTGCGCATTCACGCTGGGGAATAATACACTCTGTGGATGTATTTAAAATTTATTAAACGGTGTCTGCCGTTTTGCGAAACAGTCTTTGTGACCGCACAGCAGTATGACCATTGTTGTTCTGATATGTCCATACCTAGTTCTTCCCGCCATTCCCGGCACACCTTCATCTGACTCGGTTTACCATCGTTTCGTGCAAGTGTATATAATGTTGCAATACCTCTCTGTGGGGTCTAAGTTTTCAGGAGATATGTCACAGAAGCAAACTCACGGGGCTCTGTCATACTCTCACCCAGTTGGGCGCTCAGTGCTGGTCTAATTCTATAATAGTGGTATCTAAGTAGCTGAGATGGATTAGGAGCCGCTGTCTGGATCTGCTCCCAGGTGCGGACTTCACCATTTATGAACAAATCGCCCCACACTCTTTATGTTTAATGTATGAAGCGTCCCCACAGCTGCCTTATCTATCCTTAAGGGAAACCAGCCACACCACTCAATTGGCAATGTAGGAGTATAAAGAAAAGGAATTCCTTGCAATTCCGCTGTTTTATGTAGTTGACAACCAGTGAGTCCCACTGGATCAACGATATGGTATTTCCTCTGTGGCTTTAGGAGTAAAGCCTGTGGCAGATCGACTGGATGCACCGCTCCTCTTTCCAGATATAAGTGTGGCAGATTGGGAGGGCTGTGTATCCAAGCATACAAGTGAATTTGTTGTGCCACGCTGTAATATGTTTCAAGGTCTGGTGCATTAAGACCGCCCGCCGGGTAAGGTCTCGTCAGAGTAGCCCACTGCACCCTAGGCTGCTTACAGGCCCAAGCAAGCCCGATAAGCAAGGTACGAATGGTGCGAAACAACGATCTCAGGAGTAAAATTGGTATAGGAAGGGGTGGGAGCACACTGCTGACCTCCCAGCACAGTTCGCCCCTTAGCATTCTGGTAAATGCAGTTTGTAGTGCAGGCTTACTTGGTATTTTGCTGGAGTGTTCCACCAAAGTTGGTGCAGATTAGTGCTGTCATCTCTAGACACATGTGTTTCTGGATTTTATCCGTCATCAGTAGAGATCAAAAACGATTTTCTTCTGTGGTTGCTGAGCAGGCTGCTACAATTCTTACAGGTCTCAGTACCTCGCACAGGTGCATCTCCACTAGCTCGTCAGCTCAATGGCTCAAGGGAGCCTTTTTAAACAGGAAGGGGTGGGAGCACACTGCTGACCTCCCAGCACAGTTCGCCCCTTAGCATTCTGGTAAATGCAGTTTGTAGTGCAGGCTTACTTGGTATTTTGCTGGAGTATTCCACCAAAGTTGGTGCAGATTAGTGCTGTCATCTCTAGACACATGTGTTTCTGGATTTTATCCGTCATCAGTAGAGATCAAAAACGATTTTCTTCTGGGGTTGCTGAGCAGGCTGCTACAATTCTTACAGGTCTCAGTACCTCTCACAGGCGCACAGGTGCATCTCCACTAGCTCGTCAGCTCAATGGCTCAAGGGAGCCTTTTTAAACAGGAAGGGGTGGGAGCACACTGCTGACCTCCCAGCACAGTTCGCCCCTTAGCATTCTGGTAAATGCAGTTTGTAGTGCAGGCTTACTTGGTATTTTGCTGGAGTGTTCCACCAAAGTTGGTGCAGATTAGTGCTGTCATCTCTAGACACATGTGTTTCTGGATTTTATTCGTCATCAGTAGAGATCAAAAACGATTTTTTTCTGGGGTTGCTGAGCAGGCTGCTACAATTCTTACAGGTCCCAGTACCTCTCACAAGCGCACAGGTGCATCTCCACTAGCTCGTCAGCTCAATGGCTCAAGGGAGCCTTTTTAAACAGGAAGGGGTGGGAGCACACTGCTGACCTCCCAGCACAGTTCGCCCCTTAGCATTCTGGTAAATGCAGTTTGTAGTGCAGGCTTACTTGGTATTTTGCTGGAGTGTTCCACCAAAGTTGGTGCAGAATAGTGCTGTCATCTCTAGACACGTGTTTCTGGATTTTATCCGTCATCAGTAGAGATCAAAAACGATTTTCTTCTGGGGTTGCTGAGCAGGCTGCTACAATTCTTACAGGTCTCAGTACCTCTCACAGGCGCACAGGTGCATCTCCACTAGCTCGTCAGCTCAATGGCTCAAGGGAGCCTTTTTAAACAGGAAGGGGTGGGAGCACACTGCTGACCTCCCAGCACAGTTCGCCCCTTAGCATTCTGGTAAATGCAGTTTGTAGTGCAGGCTTACTTGGTATTTTGCTGGAGTGTTCCACCAAAGTTGGTGCAGATTAGTGCTGTCATCTCTAGACACATGTGTTTCTGGATTTTATCCGTCATCAGTAGAGATCAAAAACGATTTTCTTCTGGGGTTGCTGAGCAGGCTGCTACAATTCTTACAGGTCTCAGTACCTCTCACAGGCGCACAGGTGCATCGCCACTAGCTCGTCAGCTCAATGGCTCAAGGGAGCCTTTTTAAACAGGAAGGGGTGGGAGCACACTGCTGACCTCCCAGCACAGTTCGCCCCTTAGCATTCTGGTAAATGCAGTTTGTAGTGCAAGCAATAAGAGACTGCATTTACCAGAATGCCAGGGGCGAACCTTGCTGGGAGGTGAAGCGGTGTGCTCCCACCCCTGTTCCTGTTTAAAAGTACTCCCGTGAGTCATTGAGCTGACGAGCTCGTGGAAGAAGCACCCGCGCGCCAGTGAGAGGTACTTGACCTGATGCAATGTTTGGCAGCCTACTCAGCAAACCCCAAATTTGAAGCCTGTATTCTCTACTGATGACGGTTAAAGAACCAGAAACACGTGTCTAGAGATCAGCACTATCTGCGCCAACTCTGGGGAAACACTATGAATACTAGAGCAAAGCAAGCAATAAGAGACTGCATTTACCAGAATGCCAGGGGCGAACCTTGCTGGGAGGTGAAGCGCTGTGCTCCCACCCCTGTTCCAGTAAAATTGGTATATTAAGAAAAAAGAATAGGAATCGCGGTAGAACTATCCTTTTCATAATAGCTATGCGCCCCAACAGTGATAGCGGTAATTTAATCCACTTCTCCACAATATCTGTAAGGCGCTGCAGTGCCCTGCCATAATTTTCGCGAATTACTATCTCTGGGTCCGTGTGGACCTGAATTCCAAGATATCTCACTGGTTCTGATGTACAGGTTAAGGGATAATCCAGTTTTACCTGAGGAGTGGAGGCCGTTAAGGGAAATATGAGTCATTTAGTCCAGTTAATACGCAGTCCAGAGTGACTGCCCAATCGCTCGACTTCTTTCAGCATTGGAGTTAAGATAAGGTCAGGGTTTCTAACGAACAATAGCGTGTCGTCAGCATATGAGGATATAGTCAAATTATACTGCGAGGATCGTATGCCGCGATGGGAATGATATTCCCGAATTGCACATATTAAGGGTTCGGCCACGAGTGCATATAATAACAGGGAAAGGGGACAACCCTGTCTTGTGCCCCTTGTAATTTTGTTTGGATCGGAAAGCATGGCATTGACTCGTACTCGAGCAACCGGTTTCGCATACAGTACTTCCACTAATTTAATAAATACTTCCCCCACACCCAGTCGCCTTAGTACTGCCAACAAGAAGCTCCATTCTACCGAGTCGAATGCCTTCTCGGCATCTAAGAAGACAGCAGCCGCGTGAACGTCAGGGCGATTCGAGATATTCCACAGAATAAAGTGCATAAGTTACTCATCAATAATCGGCCAGGAATGAATCCTGATTGTTCTGGGCCCACCAGGCCAGGGAGCAGCGGGGAAATCCTATTCGCTAGTATTTTGGTGAAACGTTTTGTGTCTGTGTTGAGCAATGATAATGGCCTATATGATGAACACTGTGTGGGTGTGTTATCGGGCTTTAATAAGGTGATCAGTATAGCGTCCCGCATCGTGGGGAGCATTATCCTGTCTCTCGTCATTTCTGAGGAACCAGACAATCTTGGTATGCCTTGTAAAAAGCCACTGTCAGGCCGTCAGACCCTGGTGCTTTGTTATTTTGCATTGTATTTAATGCTTCAATGATTTCAGTGGGAAGCAGGGGAGCCATTAATCGCTGCCTGTGGGAGTCGGATAGCCATTTCAAAGCAATATATTCTAAGTATTCCTTGGCGGACTCATCTGTACTAATAGCACCTGAGGTGTAAAGTTCTGCGTAATAAGATCGGAAACATTCAGTAATCTGTGGGGCACTCCAGACCTGCGTGCCGTCCTTGTCTTGTAGTGTTAGCACCTCACTGTCACCTCTCGGGGGTCGCGTCAGTGCCGCAAGAGTGGCAATGGGCCTCTCCTCTTCCCCATACACTTTGGCAATAGCATATTTTCCTAAGTGGACTAGTTCAGTTTGTGCCAGTTCATTATATTCTTTGGTCTTTTCCCTAGTCTGTGCTAACCTCTCGGGCTCCAATGTTCGGCTTGTGTCACGCTCCAACACTGCTAGCTCCCTCTCAAGTTTATACATGCGGTCTCTTACAGACCGTAGCACCCCGGCATGTTTAGCAATTGTTACCCCGCGGATGTAGACCTTAAAAGCCTCCCAAATGGTGGCCATACTCGTTACACTCCCGATGTTATGAAGAACATATCTGTCTATTGCTTGAGAGAGCTCTGCACGAAATGCTGTGTCCAGCAATGAATACTGCGGAAACCGCCATGCAAGAACCCCAGGCTGTAATCCCTCAGGGGCAAGTATTAGCTTAATGGGCGAATGATCGGACAGTGTACGCGGTAAGTGAACACATTCTTGTTTGTAAGGGAGTAGGCTCTTCGAGACGAGCCAATAATCGATAGGTGTGTGGATATCGTGTGTTGATTTATAATGGGTGTATTCCCTACCTATTGGTGAGCGATAGCGCCAAACATCAAACAACCCGCTTTCTTCAGCTATTGCAGTTACTGTCTTGGCTGCAGCAGATGGTCTTCTGGTGGGTCCCCTGTACCGGTCATGTTCAGGTGATAGAACACAATTAAAATCTCCCCCCATAACTGGGGAATATTTGCATAAGCAGCTAGTTTACAATTTAATGACCGATAAAATTGAGGGTCATCATAATTCGGACCATAGACACCCACCAACAGCACATCAAGATTGTCTTTGAGGCAATGTGCAACCACATACCTGCCCCCTCCATCCACACACACACCTCTTGAAGTTGTACCCCAGATCCACGAGCGTCCAAATGAGAACCCCGTGCGTGGGATGTTGTGCTTAACTCGGTTATCTTCGCTCGGCTGCTTGAGTCAAATAACTTCAAACATGTGGTCCCCCTATCCGCTTCCCACGCCATGAATACCCCCAATTTACAAGGCAGCTTGATCCCACCCCCTACAATTCCCCCCTGTATGAACCCAAAACTGTGTGTAATACAAACGGGGGCGGTGAGTGCCCCTGCGCTGATCTTCAGCTCTTACTTGCAATTGACCGATTGGTACCATTAATACAACCCCACTATCATATCAACATAATATAACAAATATTACGATACAAGCGTCGACCCTTCAGTTCCACATTCCACAAGATGCAATATATATGCTGCTGATACGCAATTGAAGAGTGCATTAAGGAGGTAAGACAAAGTTGTGTCTACATGTCTCTACTACCCCAGCCGGCTATTGTCATTCTGACATACCTAAACAAAGGATACATCAGAACAAAGAGCAATGCATTAAACATTTTGGTCTAGGTCACTACTGATCTCGGTATTGTTCGGAGATGAGTCCTGCCCTTTTTTCATGGAGTTGTCTTTAGAACGTGACTTCAGTACCTGGGAAAAACTATTCGGATCAGTATAGATTTTGGATTTGCCATCCAATGTCACTCTAAGGCGCGCAGGGTAAAGCATAGCATATGGTATATAGAGCTCTCTCAGTTTGCGTTTAGCTTCCGCGCCTCTTGCACCTAGAATGTGAAATCCGGATAAATGGATAGTTCAGATCCCTCAGTGAAGCGATCTGAGCTCGCTCGCCCTTCTCAACGCTGTGTCCCTGTCCCTATAATTAAGGAGCCTGGCAATTATTGGGCGGGGGGGAGCTCCAGGAGCCGGCCTAGGAGCCAGCGAGCGGTGCGCTCGTTCAACTATGAATACAGAAGAGAAAGTGTCACGATTAAGCACGGTTATAAGTAATTGCTCAATGAATTGCTCCATATTCCCGGTGGTTGTGGACTCGGGCAGGCCCACTATTCGCAGATTATTGCGCCTCGACCGCGCTTCTAAATCCTCTGCCTTGTTCTGCAAAGCTACCATTGTCGCATCAATCTGTTTCTGCGTTTCTGAGGACTCCACATGTAGGTCTTCAGCGTCAGAGACTCGCTTTTCCGCCTCGCTGAGCATGTTTATCCAATCTTTCGGACATGCGGTTCATGCGATATGTCAGGGAGTCAATTTTACTGTCTATAGTGGTGAGGCTTTGCTGCATTGTGGGAAGTATAGCTCGCAAGTCGCCTCTTAATTCAGTGCTCATTGCTCCCTGTTCCATTGCTGGTCCTTCTGGTTCTTCCTCTCTGGACCTGGTGGACTTGCGGTGCTCGAACTGGAGTTTTGGCTGCAACTTGTCCGGTTTCCCCATTATGCGTAAAGCAATATGCACCACCCTCCTCAAAGGGAACCAGGCAGTTTCTATGCTGCTTACTCAGTAAGCTGGAGCTATATATGGTGTCTTATGGGAATACTAAAACTCTCCAGCGTGATCAGACATCAGGTGTGGTCCTCAGCCCCGCTCTCAGCCCCCACGCCATGTGTGTCTCAGCTCCGAGCAGATGTACAGGGCCTGCAGCAATCGTCGTCCTTCCAGCGGGGGAGGCACGCCACAGGATCCACAATGGCACCGGAGATCAAAGCCCAGCCCTCAACAGCTGCACGGGGCAGCAGGGACCACTGCGCCCCCACCACTACAACTGCCGCGAAGGCGCCCAAGGCCCCAGATGCACGAGGAGGCCCCAGGCAGCCCCGCAGCGCAGGCAGCGGCCGATCTCCAGCAGCGCGGATGGAGCAACCCCGCGTCACAACGATCGCTGGCTCTCCTCCGGCCTACGATGTCCCTCACAGCCGCGGGTCAGCCTCCGCAGACACCAGGGGCGTTCTCAGCGGCCACAGCCACGTCGACAGGACGCTGCTTCTACGTACGCAGCAGGCCGCGCCCTCTCCAATCCGGAACTTCGGTGTAACTCGATCAAATCTGGGGCGATTAATTCGGCGATGATGTGACACGGCACCGGATCGTTAGCTCTCTCGATGTCAGGTAAATAACGCCTTAATTTATGCAGGGTTACGCATATTCCTGCAGCATTGTTAACTCTGTCTCGGGAGCTTACTCTGGCTGCGGCCATTTTGAAGCCACGCAAACTCCGCCCCCCCCCCCTTTCTTTTGTGCTTGCCACCAAATGGACCTACGCTCATATATAGCCTTGTCCTGTTTCACCTTCTCAGAGGTTTTCTTCCTAGCTTCCCCTACTATCAACTCTTGCCTCCTTTCCTCACACCCACCTAGAACCCTGTCGCCCCTTGCCTGTATCGTGTTACCCTGTGCGGCGTTTGTACCTACTGTCCCGTCCTGTAATGTCCATCTCCTTGACCTGTGTCTCATCTTTTTTCCTGCCTCCTTATGCCCTTCCCTCAGTTTTTTCCAAAACTTTGGTCCATGAGTCTCACCATTTCCTTTGGAACCTCTGACATTCTTATTATTCACCCAACTCCGAGACCCCCCCACCCCATCTTGACCATTTCCTTCACTGCACTCCCATCCATACCTTTATTCCCTAACATATCCCACAATTCCCATGTATGATTTGGAGTCTGTGCCCATGATCTAGGTACACAGGGACCACATTCAGCTCAGCCTGTTGTCACTTGTGTCCTGCCTCTCATGACAGGCAACAGGCATGGAGGAGACGAGAGAAAGCGGTCATATGCAGGTTGTAGCTTACAGTGCTTCTACATGCTCTTTCTCCCCTAGTTACTCCAAGATGCTCCTATAGATTTCCCCCTGCTCTCTCTGGATCACCACCACCAATGCCATTCCAGTCTTTGACCCTTGTCTGCCACTCTTTTGGCCGGCTTCATTCTTTCTTCATCCTCTTCATTTACCCCTCCGATGAGCCTCCCTTGAGCAACTCCACTAATTCTTTACCTTTCACCATGCAGCCCTTCAGCTGTCCTGTGGTACAAGTGTCTCCTTCAGACCCTAAGCCCTATCCCAAGACGCACTGCTGGCCCATGTATGTACTATACCTTAAGCCCAAGTCTGTTCTTTCAATCGTCTGTGCCCAACACCATAAGGGCTACGGTTTCCCCCTCAAAGTCCTCTCAAGTCCTCTTCTCAATCTCTTCTGTAGACAGAGGGTTTGACATCCTTCTCGCCTCTGTTGACTTGCCAAGGATAGCACGCCATGCCACCCCCCCCTTTGCTTCTCATCACCTTGGTAAATGCCCTGATGATTCTGCGCTTCCAAATTCAACAGGGCTCCATTCGTGATGATTCTGCGCTTCCAAATTCAACAGGGCTCCATTCTCTTTGTTACCTGGATGCACAAGCTCTTGGGCATTCTACTCTCATATCCCTTCTAGCATCTGAAGGCCTGTCTGCAGCCTAGCTCCCCGATGCAATGCATAGATGCGGGGTCTTCCCCACTGAGCCCTTCTTGGGGACCTGGTCTCACTGGCTTCACCTGCTGCTTCTTCTTTTCCCCTGTGTTAATTGGGGATAAACTTCCTGGGAAATATGCAGTGATCCAGGTGACACACTGTTATGATTTGTGTAACTCCTTACAATATTTTGGCGACGACTGGAGGAAACTGAGCCAGGCATTGACACCCCGAGTGGGACGGGTATGCCCAGACGTGGGTCCCGTGCTCTCCATGCCACTGGAATCAAGCTATCCTGGCTGAAGAGGGGTGAAACCCCGAAACCGGTCCTAGGATGCTTGTTTCCAGTCCAGGGAGGACCTGGCTTGGCAGTTCGGGCTGGACTGTTCCCATGAGGCACAGGGTCAAGACTGATTTGCATATGGCTGGGTTCAAACTGGAATGGCATGGTGAGCAAAAAAACGATGGATTTAGGCCCAGATCTCTGTACTGGGGTGAATGTATGACATTGTTCTGCATTCTGTCCATCAACTGTTGTTTTTGCATTAGGCATTGACAGGAGGCAGCGAAGCAGACCACCCCGGTGAACCTACGCAGCACTACGATACGTATCGTGACTTTTCCCTGGGGCTGCGCCACATTACGAACACTTGGGAAGTGTTCTTTTTGCTTGAGCATAATACCACGTAAGATATCCTGCTGGCTGAGGCACGTTGACATCAATACTCTTTGTGGGCTGTACTACATTTTTAACAGGCCATGTTCTTGGCGCGCGTCCATTCAGCACATACATAAAAGTACCCAGCTCACCTGCATCTGGGACCGGCTGCCTGTTTGCACGCTTTCTTCGCCCCGATCTTACTGTCTGGAGAGGAGTGGGCGGGTGATCATCGTTTAGGCAGCGTGACGCACACACCCATTTGGAAGTTCTTAAAGGGGCGGTCTAACCCCGGCTTACTTCAGCGGTGACACGCACACCGAGCCTCCATACCTCCTAGTCTTCCCTCTTAAAGGGGCAACGGCGTGGCACCAATACTTGCTCGCATTAAGTTTAAACTTCAGTGGCAGCACCAGTCCAATCATCCCTTCAAGGTGTGTGCAGGCATTTCGTTTTGCGGTGACACGCACACCTGCTGTAATTGTAGAGATGGTCAGCCTGAATTTACGGTGACACGCACACCTCTTAAGTGTGTGTGCTTGCATTCATTTGCGGTGACACGCACACCGGATATTACCTAAGAGCTTAGTTGCGTGCATTAACGGTGATACGTACACCGGCTGTTATAAAAGAACTCTTCAGCCTGAAATCGCGGTGACACGCACACCTCTTCAAGAGCTTGTCTGCGTGCATTAACGGTGACACGCACACCTTCAATTTCTTAATTGTAAAGGGTCTATGCTGTCTGTTCATTTGCATTTCCTCTTATTTTACAGTGCTGATGTTTGTTAAGCTGTGCATATTTTAGCAACTTCCTTGTTATTTGGGTTATTCTGCTGTGGTACGGGTGGGATAGTGGAGTATATCTTGTCTGCTCATCATGAATATTGCCAATACTATCATGCTCAACCACCTTATCTCATGTCGGCTGGGGAACCATCCATGGAATGGGAGGATTGGTGTGACTGTTTCGAAAACTATTTGGTGGCAATAGATGGCACAAGATTTCCAGCAGTACGTAAAAAAGCTTTGTTGCTCGGTGCATTAGGAAAAGAGGGGCAACATATTTTCAAATATCTTCCAGCTACGGGGAATGAGGTGGATGATGTCTACAAACCACACAACCACAAAAGGTCAATGAATCTATTGACGAATTTGTGTCAAGGTTAAGGGAGTTGTCAACAAAGTGCCAATTTGGTCCAATGCAAGATGAGATGATTAGGGATCAATTAATTGTCCAGTGCTACAGTAAGAAGGCTCAAGAGAGGTTGTGGGCGGCCAGTAATCCCACTTTAAAGGAAGCTATTATTAGTGCAAAAGTTGTAGAGGAGTCAGAAAAATGCATGAGGGAAAGGAAGCCCATTCAACAAGAAAAAGGGTTGGAGGTAGTCACTTTACAAAGTGATTTGGAGGGGGTGAATGTGGTGCGCAGCAAGCCTAATAGGGGGAGCAGTGGCAAACCAAACACAAGTAAGGGCACAGTGTCTCCCTCGCAAAAAGGGCCCACTCGCTTTTGTCATAGGTGTGGTAGTACGTTTCACTTGGCGGACTCAAAAATTGTTTTGTGCAAGCCAAGGAGTGCCATAAGTGCGGAAAGAGGGGGCTCTATGCTCGTATGTGCAAGGCTTCTGGAAAAAAGATAGCGGTGGTGGAGGAGGAGGATAATGACGTCAGGTTGTTGATGGTCAAAGGGGAGGAATGTTCCTCTGACTTAAGTATGAACAGGATTCACCCCAAAGCTGATTTTAATATCAATGGGGCGATAGTATCCTTAATGGTGGAGGACACAGGATCGCTATATACCATTGATCCAAAATCCTTGTGTGATTCGGTGTGGAAGGATGCAAAGTTAATTCCCTCGGATGTGATTCTGAAGGAAATCAGAGAGCAAGTATTGGAGTTCTGGAGTACATGGAATCAGAAATTCAATTTTCTGAAAGACAGACCAAAGGAAAGGTTTACGTTGCTCCAGAAGGTCCTGCTATTTTAGGATGGGTTCACCAGTATGATCTCAACATTAGGGTGGACCCAAGAGCAGAGCAACAGGTTATGAGTGTAGATGACACTGGAGTACAAAGTATTTTTACAACTTTGACACCATATTGGGGAAGCTGTTTGGTTTCTACATAAAATAAGACTGAGGAAGGACTCTGTACCTTTCAAACATGTTGCTAGAAGAATTCCAATGGCAGTCAGAGCCCAAGTCAAAGATATAATCAGGCAGATGCTGGAGGATAAGGTCATTGAAACTGTGGAGGCGGCTGAATGGTTGTCTCCAGTTATCACCCAAAAACAAGATGGCTCTTTACGTTTTTGTCTGGACTTAAGGAGCTTAAACAAGAGTGTCATTATGGACAAAGTTCCTCTTCCCAACATTAATGAGAGCATCATGATGTTGGCTGGTGGTAGAGTTTTTCTAAATTGGATTTACGCAGTGCGTACCATCAAATTAAACTTCATCCGGATTCGAGAAAATATACGTCTTTCATTACAACTGAAGGCACTTACCAATTTAACAGACTTCCATTTGGTCTATGCACGGCATCCAGTGCATTTCAACATATTATAACTGAAGTTTTAAAGGGTATTGATCGAGTGGTGTTTTTTCAGGATGACATCCTGATATATGGGCAAAACGTTAAAGATCATAACTCTATCTTGGAACAAGTACTATCTCGCTTGGGTGGTGCAGGTTTAACATTGCGAAAGGATAAGTGTGTTTTTGCTGTTGAGGAAGTTGATTATTTGAGTTATCACATCACAAAAGAAGGGATTCAACCCAAGCACGATCTGGTCAGTGCCATTTTCAACATCAAAGTGCCTGATGACAGGGACAAATTGAGGCTAGCAAAACCAAAGGGGATGATGGACGGAGTGTTGAACATTGCAAGCACTCACCCCCAGTCAACTGATCTGGGTTTAATCCATCATCATTCTTTAGCTCACTCCGCCACCCCAGTTCAGACATGGCCATATGCAAATCAGTCTGACCCTGTGCCTCATGGGAACAGTCCAGCCCGAACTGCCAAGCCATGTCTTCCCTGGACCGGAAACAAGGATCCTGGGACCGGTTTCTGGCTTACAGCCGTCATCAGCCAGGCTATCTTGAATCCAGTGGCAAAGTGAGCAAGGGACCCACGTCTGGGCATACCCTGCCAACTTAGGGCGAACATAGCAAAACCAAAGGGGATGATGGACGGAGTGTTGAACATTGCAAGCACTCACCCCCAGTCAACTGATCTGGGTTTAATCCATCATCATTCTTTAGCTCACTCCGCCACCCCAGTTCAGACATGGCCATATGCAAATCAGTCTGACCCTGTGCCTCAAGGGACAAATTGAGATCATTCATGGGGATGGTTGAATACTATGCCAAATTTGTTCAAGATTTCGCACACAAGGTGGAACCTTTAAGAGAATTACTAAGGAAAGGCAAGAAATTTACATGGGGTGGAGAGCAACATAAGGCTTTTAATCTTATAAAAGAGAACATTGCACAGGCTGACATTTTAGCACCTTTCACTCCTGGGTTACCCACCATTTTGACGGTGGACGCCAGTGCTGTGGGCATTGGTGCAGTTTTAGAGCAGAAACATGCTGGGCATGAGAAAACCGTAGCCTTTGCTTCACGTTTGTTGACTGAGGCTGAGAGGAATTACTCAGTTATTGAAAGTGAAGCACTGGCGTCTGCTTGGGCCACTATACACTTTAGCTTTCACTTTGCAAACCGACCATAAACCCCTTATCAAAGTTTTGGGTCCTGATGGCACAAAAAACTGTTCTGGTAGGCTAGCACGCCTTGCTGTTAGGATACAAGATTTCATGTGTAAGGTGTAACATGTACCTGGATGGCGTAACAGTGTAGGGTAACAGTGTAGCTGATTGCCTGTCTAGGCTACCAGACACCAAAGCAGCATGTTTTTACTTGATTACTGAAGAGGTGGTAGCTAGCCTTGATGATGTCACTGAGGATTTGGGCAAGGCCATCACCAGAGAGGATTGGGTAGAAGGAATGCGCAAAGAAGATACACTTTCTCGTGTTATGAGAATGGTCAGGGAAAGGGTTTCAAGGGAAAGTACAGTGTCAGCAGGTCTTAGACCATTTGTTCAGTTGCAGGATGAGATATCCACACAAGGTGACTTTGTTTTGTTGAGGGGCGAGAGGTTTATACCGCCTGAATCCATTAGGAATAGAGTGATTGGTTTGGCACCATGAGGGGCACCTAGGACAAACTTTAACGGGAAGAAGAGTGAAAGAAAGATTTTGGTGGTCAGGTATGGATCGTCAGGTGAAGGATTGGGTGGAGAATTGCAGTAGCTGTAATGAGTATGAAAAAAGGTTGCGGGTTGGATTGGATAGACCGGTTTCATGTCAGCGAGTCATTGGTGCAGAAGGGGCTTGGCAGAAAGTTTGTAAGGACTTTATTGGTCCGTTCAGTGACTTGCAAGACAATGAAAAGTTTGCAGCAGTTTTGGTGGATGCTGGGTCGAGGTGGTGTTCATGAGAAACATTACCACGGAATCCACCATCAATGTTTTAAGTGAGGTTTTCAGGAGGGAAGGTATCCCAGCTACTCTTCTTACAGACAATGGCACACAACTCGCATCAAAAGAAATGGAAGACTATTTTGACAAAATTGGCTTGAGGCAAATGTGTACATCTCTTTACAACCCGCAGGGTAATGGTTTGTGTGAGAGAGTAAATAGATTGGTGAAAGGCACTATGCAGTTGGCATGAACCTCTAACATGCCGGTGCAGAGTGCTATCAGGGAGATGTTATGGTCATATCGCACTACAGTACATCAAGGTATGGACAAATCCCCGTTTGAATTGATGAGGGAAAGGCAGGCTGGCACCAAAATGGTTCCCACCTGGTTGCATAAAAATTTCACAAATCTTTCGTCTTTGGAACCCAACAAAACTGTTGTTGGTGGAATAGGAACATTCAGCCTGGTGACTTGGTAAAAGTCAAACCAGGGGGTGTTAAGGGCTTCAACAAATTCAGGGGTCCTTTTCAGGTGAGGTCTGTAGGAGGAAGCTGGGTCAAATTACAAAATGGACAAACCTGGAAACTTAGGAGCGTGGCTTTGTACCAAAAACAGGGAAAGTGTCTGCAGAATCTTAGGGAGATTGGAGCAGGGTTGTAGAGTTGGACACCTTTAATGCAGGAGACCGGTGAGAGCAACAAAGAAACTGACCGTTCCACTACTCCCGAGAAGTCTTTATATGAACCAAGGGAGGGCCGTCAGAAGGAAAGGGTGTCCAGGGAAAGTAGGATGCCGGAATATTTGAAGCATTGTCTGTGATTAGGCCATCAAGGGAAGGAGTGGGTATAATATGATCTGTGTTTTACATAACTTGGGTCCTCATGGTTGCCCTCACTTACATGGGTCGTCTTTGCTTTCTCTGGGTTGTTTTTTCTACTCTCTTTAACCTCTTTTGTATATATGCCTCTTGTTTTCTTCACTTTAAAACCTCTTATTTTCTTATACCCTATTTTATATGGGGTTATTTTGGTAATTTAATATATTATTGAATGTTATGTTTAAACGTTTCTGTGGAAGGAAAGGAGGTGTGTTGTGATTTGTGTAACTCCTTGGCAGCTCGCCTCGTGCTGCCAGGCTCGTGTTGCCATGACATGTCTTGTATTCAACGCTCTCGTGCTCAATATTCGAGTGGCAGTTGTTTCCTTGCGTGGCCGTGCTGGTTGGGTGTTTGTGCTGCCTCCTGAGAATAAAGCTTCCATTTGAAGTTGAAGAGCTGTCTTCGTTTTATTTACAATACACACTCTTATTCAAAATTGTAAAAAAAGAAAACATTATTTTAAAGCAGTACTTTTTCTTCCAAGTAAATTAGGCTGCTTTTAAAGAAAAAAGAAAAAAAAAAAGGTTTTCTTTGTTTAAACAATCAGATGCATGGTGGTCTACTGACCCATGCAGGCCACCACCCTGTGATTATGGCTAATCAGAGTGAGTAGCAAATAGCAACCTACCTAATGAATATTAATTTGGGAAGTTTTAGTGCAACAGACTCAGATTCCATATTTAACAAACCGACTCATTAGTGCATAGGTTAATTTGCAAAAAAAAGTTACTGGTCACAAAAGTGTGGTACGTAATTTGCGAACTCTTTTTGTGAGTAGGTTTTTACTATATCTGGTCCGTTCTTCTGTAATGAGGTAGAACACAGTGAAATGCTGAGATCAGAAGGTATATTGACGAAATAAACAGTATGTGGTTGCCAAAAACAGTACTTAGATGTATTAGAAGATTACTCAAAGTGGCTCAACGTGTAGCGTTATCAAACCTGAAAGAAATGTGGTTAGAAAGCCTTCATATATTTATCGCACTACACACCCTTTTTAACTGAAGAAAACAGGTGCACAAATAAAATGATTGCTTTTTACCCATTTACACAATAATAGTTCACAGATATGGTATAAAGGTCGTGCTTTGTTTTCGGGTGTGCGACATTTTGTCTTTTTTCTTTTTTGTAAAATGTGTCAATTAGGCAATTTAATATTTTCTGCTTTGGCACCCACTTATCAGGCAATGCCCGATTGAAAAAGGGGCCGGGCAAACAATTTATGGTAGTTGCATAGTTACAAATAAGTTGCGTTTTATAATAAAAGTTTAGCAGGCTTTTCAAGGTTCATCCATAATGCTACACATAGCACACATTTTGCAATGGAATATCATAAAATACAAATAAATAAATAACCTAATAAAAACCTATTTTCACTTAGGACACGACGGTAAATTAGGAATTTAAAGATATGCACTAGTTTATTTTATTGTCATCGGATTATTTGCGAGTAGGTTTTTTTAACGAAATGCATTTTCTTTTTCAGACCAATAATAAGCACGTGCAGATTCACAGTTCCACAAGCGTTACCTGAAGTTGTTCTTGGTGAAGTTTCATAGGGCCAAACTGCACCTCTGTTATTCCTGCCTACCAAAGGATTAGAAAAAAAAGCATATTTCAAGAACGATTTTTTTAAAATAAGTATATACTTATGTTGAGTTCTACAAAATAATTGGTTGTTTATAATTTAATGCATCAACTAGTTAATTTATTATTACATTTAACAAGACAAAATATAGTGAAAGCTTATTTCACTCAACCGGCGCATGGTCAGGGCTGTTATATATGTCAGTGTGTTAATAATAATAACCCCAATAATGATGTGATATCACCAGTGAAGTCATCAATGTCACTTGTAACGCCATCTGTTACATGCGGAAGCGGAAGTAGTGCATTGGGGACATTCTGTAGGATCCCATAACCAGTAAATTGTCAGTTTTCTTATATGTTGTGGTTCTTAACCAACATTAGGCTCTCTGGGAGAATTGCTACTGCTTTTTTTAAAGCACTGGCCTCAGAGCAGAAGAAATGGTATTTGATCACGACCTAGCCCAAGTGCTTCTAAAGCCTTCATGGTACTTGGAGCAAGGCTTTGTCTTTAGCTCTGTTCTGCACACAAACCCCCTGGTCTCAGGACACGCAATGCAGGGTCTTTGGACATGCTCCGAAGCCCAGGGATGGGGAGAATGTTTTTTGGCCATGTCCTGCACTCAGTCCTCTGACCCACAGAGATTGGAGTGAATGGCCTTTGGGTATGTCCAACATGTTCTACACATATAGATTTTTTACAGTAGTTACGTAAACACCGAATGTCAGCTGGAAGGGGCCCTACATGGTTATCATATGCGCTTCATTTCCCTTCAGAAGTGCTTTTTGCGGCAAATAATGTCTTACCACAATTTCTATGTTGATCCTAAAATCCAAGTTGTTCGGGCTCCCGCTAGTAACTTTGTCCGCCTTGATAAGACTGCAACAGATTTGGTGGGATCCATGATTGAATTGTGTATATTTCTAAAGTTTGAGGCAAACGAATCAAGGGCAGAAATGTACAAAATAGAATTTCCCTTTTTTGTGTAAACCTAAATGAAATTGCTACAAAGTTAAGGGTCATTACTCAGATGAGAAGAAAAGCAGGTTATGAAAAAAGTTATTAAAAAAAGCACATAAATTCCCTTAAAACGTTTTGAAGTGATGTTATGGTGGCGATGCAAAACCTAAAAAAAGATTGCAATTTGCCACATTCCCATTGCTTATGACCACAAACAGCATCGCTCATTACCCGATTAATAATATCACATATGACCTTACTAGCAAAAACATCGATCTCTATGGGGGAAGTGGTCTCAATACAGAGGACTTTGAAACATTGGCTGGTCACATGAGTAAGGAAGCAAAAGGGGGAAATGTTTTAACAGTATCTTGTTGTGATGTTCTCGAGATTGGACTCAATGCTATGTGCTGTAAGATATGCGGTCAGATACTTGATGGCACAGATAATTGCAATGTAAATGTACTGTGGATGTTAACCGATTGCCGCGCTGGTATGCTTCGGTTTGTTTATTTAATAAAAAGAATTTAAAAAAAAAAAAAGTGAAAAAAAAAAACATCGATCTCAAGTTGTACACTGCAAAAAAGTTTAGGATACATGGCTACATCAAGAACACACAATGGGGCGTTTAATGCCAAGAACCCTGTTTACACGCATCAGGAAAGACCAAATCCACTACATAAGACACATTTGATATAAAATAGTTCATTGCAGATATTCCAGAGCAGCAGTGACGTGTACTTTTTCTGACGTTTTACTATTCAATTGTTAATCAAAAAAGAAAAAAATACTTTTAAAGGATAGAATGATGCTTATAAAAGTGACAAAAATATACAAATGCTTTTAATTTTTCAATACAGTATTGAACTGATTGTGTAATTAATTTATGTTTTCATGGGCACTTAGTGATATACGTCCTACAAAGGGCTTTGCAAAGGAAAGATAATCTCAACACTTTTAAGGGCAATTAATTAACGGTTTTAGTAATTTTGCAATTGTTTTTAAGGTCACACTATTTGCATATTTCTGTATTTTTGTTTAGATTATCGACCTCCTGGCACATACTACTTAACGTTTTCAAGGTGCAGTATCTTTTTCAGTCAACCAAGCACCTCAAGTACATTATCAGCTGATAAAACTCAGGTACCCAAACGTTCACTCTGCCAAGTACTTAATTATGCACTTATTCGATTACTTACATAGTCCCTGGCTTGATACACATTTAATCATAGAGACGGATTCACCTTCTAGACACTCAGACACACTCTTCGTTTCACTTTCATTAGATATGCATCCATTCACTTAGGGAATCAGACACTATCCTACTTGCGCATCTCCTCGTTCCAAAAATCATCCACATTCTTGTAAAAATTAATACTAATACGGCAACTGAAAGTCTTTACGTGTAAAATGGCTGTGTATAACAAATTACTCATGTATGCTGATTGTGTTGTAGTAACAACTGGTGACCGACCAAACTCGGACCCACACCCAGAACCTAAGCCAGGAACCTCGGAATAATCAACAGCAAAATGGACACGACTGCACAGGTCAACGCCGTCACTGCATCCTGCCTCAACACTCTGACGATGCTGAGGAAGCTCCTCAAAGGGCTACCAATCAACACTAGAAAAACTGTCACTCACACACCCTAGTCACCAGCAAGTTAGACTATGGGAACCACCTCTATGCTGGGATCACCAAGCAACTCACTAAAAGGCTATAAACCATACATAACTCGCCAGCCAGACCCATCCCCAAACTTTCACACAGCACTCACATCACACACCACACCTCAGGGAACTACATTGGCTTACGATACACAAGTGTGCTCGATTCAAACTCCTCCCATACACATTCAAGCAACTAAACAACTCAGGCACCACCCACCTGACCATCTGCATATCCTTCCACCAACCACACAGACACCTCCACAGACACCTCCACTCCGCAGGATCCTACTCGCACAAATCCAACGCATATACAGAACCAGATCCGGAGGGCGGGCATTCCCTTACATCGTTCCTAACGTGTGAGACGATCTTTACCTCCACAACAGGGCCTCTTCCTCTCTTCCTGAATTCCGCAAGAAACTGAACATAAGGCTCCTCAATTAAATAAACTATCATAGGCAGGGCTAGGCACACACCTGCTCAGCGCCAGGATACCCTCACGGGTGACAGTGCACTTTACAAACACACAAAAAATAATATACTGTACACTTCCAAAACAATGATGTTTCTGGCAGAGTTAGAGAAAGCACTGTTCCAGAAAGCACAGAAGACCGAGTTAGAGAAAGAATGCTGAAGCTTATTTTGGAAATAAAAATTCTGTTCATTTATTGAACTGAGAGCGAGATCATTTATTGTCATTAGTGATATCATGTGTTAAATCATGGCAAACGTATGGTAGAGCGAGAGCTTAGCTTACCATGTCGTGAGAATTTCAGTGGTTTTTTTGGCTTTCGCTTCACAAAAATAACGTCCATTCAAATGAAGTTTAAAAACATTTCCAAGGTTTTGCAAGTCTTATTTTACTTATCTCTGCAAAACACTATGGGCCATATGTACCAACACATTTCCCCATAGACACAGAATGGGCAAAACCCTTTGATACATCTGGCCCATATTACTTTATAACTTTTATTTCACAAATATTTTTCTATGAACATTTTTGATTTTTTACTGTATACTTTTGCTTCTACCAAAGTAAGAACACAGTGCACATGGCCTTCTGCCATGCACACGGGTTTCTGTGCAAAGGAATGATATTTGGTGTATTACACTCATGCATCATAAATCTAACTAACCCCACTACACACATCCACTGGCCATGTACAGTGAATTATGGACCCATAAACCAATTTGCACAACTTTCACCTGTAAGCAATGGGCCTTTGGAGACTGGACATGGCCAAAGAATCCCCTACACATGACGTTCTGCCTTGAACACTAAGAGCAGGTTCAGCCAATAGACCACAGCTAAAAATTATCCTGTGGCCACAATGACCTCTAAACAAGCCCTTTGGCCACGTGCTGTAGGGCTGTGGGCTGTGTAGCAATCTAAGGACTTTGTTCATTAGGTCAGTAGTGGTCTTTGTATTAGAAAAAGGTCAAACTACTTTATTGTTAGCATAAAGATCATGTATTAAGAATGCATATTAAGCATATTTGTTTCATAATGTAAGATAAATTCACAAACGCTGTGCACACTGAGTCCAAGGTACCACTGGTACTTGTCCTCCTATTTGATATTCAGTAAAAATTCAAAAGCACCTAGGTGACCAGTTGCTTTATGAGGAAATAGGTTTTCAGAGTCAATGTTCAAATTAGGTTTCAAGCTATAAAACAGCACAAGACTGTTCCAAACACAGACTTCCTTTTTTTCTTTCTTTAAGAACCTGTTTTTCTCCAGCTAATGTTCAGTAAATATCTGGGTGTTCTTTTTCTTACTTTATGAGATTAAAAACCACCCAAAAATATTTTGAAACATATTTACTAATTAAAACAGACTTCGGAAGGCTAGACTGCTCTAATGGAGAAGGATCATACTGAATATGGTTGGTACTCTGGCCCACACAAGCTAAAATGTGCACTTTGAGTAATCCTCAGTGGTTTAGATTAATTCAATCATTTCCACCGTTCACTTTCTGCCTTCTGAGTTACCCTAAGCATTATATGTATGCCCAGGCGAGGGTCGCTGCCACACTGTGACATTGGGAATCAAGCTGTAACTCACTTATGAATCCCAATAAGGTCTGTGGCTCATTGTCTCCATGTTCAGAGAGGATGTCTCATAATTGTTTTCACTGACCTGCTCCTACTGGAGCCTGACCATGGTTGAGTTACATTTGGTTAGTGACTTTTAAGTGGTTTAGACAAGCAAAGGAAGGATGGTATGAAAGTTAAGTACTCAGACATTACTAGTAGTTCAGATTAATTCAAGCATTTCCATTCGTCATTTAAAAATACCAAAAAAGCTGAGCAGTGGTTGGAAGTGAAACAGCCTACCTATCTGACTGGACATATTCATCTCAGCATGAAAGCATCAGAAGACAAGAAGTTAAGCCATAACATTGAGCAGCAAGTGTAAACTCACTTATTTTTCTCTCTGGAAAGAAGCCTTTGACGTGTGGACGATTAAAATCAGAGGGTCTTAGAATTAAGATAACTCTGAAAGTAAGGATTACTTTCCAAAACAATAGCCAGACCCTCTATCTAAATGAGAATCCTTCCTCTGTACTAGAACATATTATTATTGCACCCAAAAATAATGCAATATTGCGTACTATTCAATTAAAAAATGTAACAATATAAATCCAGCAAATGAAGCTCATTAATTAAGATGTTAAAAAGCTGATCTCCATTCCCGAGTTTGTCTAATATAACTGGTTATTTGGATCTCAGATTTAAGGAAAAATTGCAAATGTAAATTTTTCCATCACTGACACAGCCTAATATGGAATGGGTCTAAGTAACATGGAGGTCTAGGGAAAATGCTAAACTCATGTATAATTCTTATGGCATTTTTGCTCAAATAATTTTTGAAAGCCACTTTTCACAACTTCCAATACATCTAAGGGATACCTCCCTATCTGCTTCTGCTCCCACACAATTCTCTTTCTCCTTTCATTTGTCCTACTGGGTTCCATGGCTCACACCTGCATGGCTGCTATGCCGTAGTTCTAATGGAGCGATTGGTCCTTCCTCCCAATTTGCCTTGCCCCTCTATTATGGCCAATTTAAATGTACATGTTCTGATGAGTGGATTGAATTATGCAGACTTAACATTATCTCGCTCACAAGCCCACTCTCCTTCAATATGGTCGTCTGCTATCCAAAGGGTTACTAAGTAATGGCTGCCACGCCGCAGTGCATTTTTATTTTTATTCTCGTGTCTTCATACACATGGACTTCTAGGTGCATTAGGCCATTGATTGCTGTCGGTCTCATCTTTTTCTGCCAGCATCTCCTCCCAACCACTGGATCCCACGGCCACTGTGAGTTTTCTTCGACTGTAGGCACTCCACCACTATTGCGGCCCGTGCCAGACACCGGACTTGTTGCACGAATCCAGCATCCCAACGGGTCCTGCATGCAGGTTGACTCGTAGCCTTCTCTCATTTTTCGCACCTCAAACCACTTGTTACTTAGCAAGGGGTGCTGAAAGGGGGAAAAGAACGGCTATCAGAAATATGCACTGTAGACTGTCTCCAGTCTCTTGGATGTAGCCTATCTGCACACCTGGTAAACGTTGGTCATCTTGACATTTCTTCTCCTTCCTATTATGATACTGGTCAGCGCAATAACTTACCTTTTCAGTATCTTCTTTTAGAAAGGATTGTCCCCTACTTATTTCCATTGACAATTTACTATACAACCATTGTAAGTAAAGGTTGAATTTTGTAATGTTTCTGAACTCATTTCATTGTGCCTATTGTGATGCCAACTCTAGTTTTTTTTTTTTTTTATTGTATATTCAAATTACGTTTCTTTTTTTGTAATTTTTATTTCAGTAATATCTTGGCCCATTATCAACTAGATTCCTAAAGATGATCCCTTATTAACATGGGATCGAAGCACCGTCAACAGATAATGCAAAACCTGTGCAGATTATACTAATTTTGACTATACAAGATGATACACTACATGATGTAATTTGTACACTTGTATCACAAGAGTTTAAGCACCCTCTTCACCTCACTGATCACTACTAGTCTCTTTTCTTTGTTTCTTATCATTTATGATTAAGACACTGATTAATACAAATGTTACCTTTTTAAGAAATAACTTTCTTCTGCTATTGTTACCATGAGGCCCATTGTTCCTTGCGCCCTCAATTTACAATACAGATTAGTTGTATGAAATCAGACTTATTCTGTAAGTGCACACATTACTCCCATAGTAGACAGACCATATTGGACTATAATTTTCCTTCCTTTTCTTGGTTTACATTTTGTTCTGAGTTTGCAACGATATATAGAAGTGAGAATGATCACTTCCCAACAGCAACTTTAATTGTATGGCTCTAGTTACAGATCCAATAAGGTTCAGCAGGTTTATGGAGGGAACACAACAACTGAAAGGATCAAAAGGTGCTGTCACTAAATAAATACATTGAAAGAATAGCCGGAAAGCACTGAGGGATATCTTTGTTAAGAATGTAGTACGCTCCCATCTCTTAGGACTTAGGTCTAAGATTACCAATTCAATAAATGGTTATCTAGCTCAAGATGAAAGAATGAACATCACAACTAAGGTATGTCAACAAGGATAGTCTACAAAAAAGCTAGTATTTGCCAAATCTAAAAAAAATAAAAACACGAGATCACGCCTTGAGAGTCCTACAGGGAAAATACAAAACACAGAGCAGTAATCCAGAGATCGAACTAAAACTAGTTAATTTGAGAAATTGCTATAGCGTAATGGTCTGGGAAGAGAACATACATTATTATGGGGTCCAAAAGCAGCTTGGTCATATGCTAACACAACTCAAGCATCAGAGAAGACATTGGCAATTCAATAATGCTCTGGATGATATTCAGGGCTTGTCTTTTGGGAACACTGAGGAGGTTTTAGACTGGGAGGCCTTTATTACGAACTTTATACTAAATAGGGTGTAAACACACAATGTCAGTTTTAGCCCAAATCAAGAACTAGATGCAAAATGATGTGGAGTGTGGTAAAGAGGTGGAAATCTACTTAATCACTTATGGGATGCTGAATAAATGTAGATCTAGTAGAGCACTAATACTCAAATGGATTTCCAGAATTGTTGTTTAAATCAGGCAAAAATTAGCACGCTTACTCCTTTATTCCGGGAGTCATTACAGAACTCACAAGTCTTAATTGTCTTAAGCCTATGCCAGGTTTTCTGTTGAACAAAAGTATGTCTTACAAGAACAACACTTTTTAGCATTTACTTTGTTGTTGTCCAGAAATGTAACATGAGAAAAGAAGGTTTAAAAAACATATTTCCTTACAACATGGTACTAGAAGCTGAAAAAAGTGTGCCATGCTACCGGAGTGGTAGCAACATATCGGAATTGTAGGAAATTACCATCTTTCGAGTAGTGTACCTCCAGATTTTTTGCCCTGTTTTTTGCTGTGTGTAGAACTCTGTGCATTTTAGACCTGCTAACCATTGGTAAAGTGCATGTGTGCCTCCCTTCAACATGATGAAATGGGTATGCCCCTATTGAACAAGTTACTTACCTTCAGTAACGATATATCTGTAAGAAACATAGGTTAGTTATAGATTCCTTACCTTAGAATTACCCCCAGGCGTCGGACTGGATCCGGAAAGTTTTTTCGTCAGCAGTACCTCTGCGTGTCGGAAGGTGGCGTCGGTCGGCTCTGCGTCCGTCGTTGGCGTCGTTGGCGTCGTGGTCGCCGGGATGACGTCGCGGTAGCTACTTAGACGCCGCCGCCCTCGCGCGCTGACGTCAGTTCTGTACACGACTTTCCGCGCCAGAAACGCAGAGCCATGCAAGACACTGACCACTGGTGCACAAAACTAGGGCCCTGAAAGGATGTCCTTAACCCTAGAAGTCAGTTCGCAGAACGGGGAGGATGGGTGGAGCGGTAAGGACTAACCTGTTTCTTACAGATATATAATTACCGAAAGTAAGTAACTTGTTCATCTGAAAGACACAGTTAGTTATAGATTCCTTACCTTACAATAGATACCCCAGCAATACCAACCCCGGAGGTGGGGCTGCAAACTAAGTTCACACCAGAAAGTCCTGGAGAACAGAACGGCCAAAGAAGCCGTCTCTCCGGACTTGGCTGTCCAGGCAGTAGTGTTTTGTAAACGTGTGCAGCGATGCCCACGTAGCTGCCTGACAGATGTCATTTAGAGGGACTCCTGGTCCCAAAGCAGTAGTGGCTGCCGTCACCCTGGTGGAATGGGCGCGTAGCCCCACTGGAGGCTCCTTTTTTGCTAGAGAATAGCAGGCTTTAATACACAAAACGACCCATCTAGAGATGGTCCGCTTGTGTACGGCCCGACCTTTCTTGGCGCCCACGTAACCAACAAAGAGCTGGTCATCCACCCGGAACTATTTTGTGCGATCCAGATAGAAGGAAAGCACACGTTTTGGGTCCAGACGGTGGAGCCTCTCTTACTCTTTAGAAGGATGCGGAGGCGGAAAGAAGGTGGGCAAAGTGATGGTTTGCCCGATATGAAAGGAGGTGACCACCTTGGGAAGAAAGGATGGATGAGTTCTTAGGACAACCTTGTCCGGATGTACAGCCAGAAAAGGAAGCTTGGATGAAAGAGCCTGGAGCTCACTCACTCTTCTGGCAGATGTGATGGCTACCAGGAATGCAGTCTTAAGAGTTCAGAATCGTAGAGGACAGTTGTGAAGCGGCTCAAAGGGAGCGCACATCAAATAGGTCAAGACCAAATTCAAGTCCCACTGAGGCATTACGAAGGGGATAGGAAGAAAGAGATGAGTAATGCCTTTTAAGAAACGATTTACAACCGGGGACTTGAAGAGAGAAGGCTGATCAGGAAGCCTTAGAAAGGCAGAAATGGCCGTGAGATAGCCCTTGATAGTGCCCAGAGCAGAGCCCTGCTGGGCCAAAGAAAGGAGGAACAAGAGAACCTCAGACAGAGGGGCAGAAAGGGGATCCACAGCCTTTGCTGCGCACCATGCCACAAATTTGTTCCATCGGCAGGCGTATACCGTCTGCCTGGCTGCCAAGATTACATCACAGACTTCGGGAGGCAAGTCGAATGACGTCAACTGCCGCCGCTCAATCTCCACGCAAGGAGGTGGAGGCTGGACAGGTTCGGGTGGAGGACCGTCCCCTGCTGCTGCGACATATATCCTCCCGAAGAGGCAGTCTGGTCGGAGGATCGATGGCCATGTTGAGCAGCTCGGGATACCAAACTCTTCGTGCCCAATCCGGAGCCACAAGAATGACTTGGGCCCGGTCGCGCTCTATCTTCTTCAGCACTCTGGGCAGACATGGTATAGGCGGAAAGGCGTACAACAGACCGCAACTCCACTCGCGACGAAAAGCGTTGCCTAGCGAGGCTGCCTTGGAAATTCCAACGCGCAGAACTGCTGACATTGCGCGTTCTCTTCGGTGGCGAATAGATCTAACTAAGGCTCTCCCCACTACTGAAAGAGACCTTGCACCACCTCCGAGTGAAGACGCCATTCGTGATCCATCATGCACCTGCGGCTGAGTTCGTCCGCCCTGGCGTTCAGTGAACCTGCCAGGTGTTGAACCACCAGGGATATGCCCTGATGTTCCAGCCATGTCCAGAGACGGAGAGCCTCTTGACATAGGGTCCACGACCCCACCCCGCCTTGTTTGTTGCAGTACCACATGGCGTGGTGTTGTCCGTGAACACCTGCACTACTCTTCCCCGGACAGAGGGAAGGAATGCTTTCAGTGCAAGACGGATCGCCCAAAGCTCCAGAAGGTTGATGTGGAGCTCGGACTCCGCCGGAGACCAGAGGCCTCTGATCTCCGCCTCCCCCATGTGGCCGCCCCATCCCAGAAGGGACTCGTCTGTCACCACTGTGTGTTCTGGTTGGGGAAGGGAGAGGGATCTGCCGTTGACCCAATACTGGTTCATGAGCCACCACTGCAATTGTCGTGCAGTGCCCTACGAGATCTGGACACAATCGGACAGATTCCCCTGATGCTGCGCCCACTGGAACTTCAGGTCCCACTGCAGAGCCCGCATATGCCACCTCGCCTGATCGACCAGCAGGATGCAGGAGGCCATGAGGCCCAGCAGCCTCAGGGTCATCCTGACCGAAACCCGGGATAGTGGCCGAAAGATCGGAATCATAGCTCGAATATCCCGGACTCGCTGTTCGGGAGGATAAACCCGAAACTGCATCGTGTCCAGAACCGCCCCGATGAAGAGGAGCTTCTGAGAGGGAGTCAGGTGTGACTTCGGCACATTGATTGAAAACCCCAGCAAATGCAGGAGGTCGGCTGTAGTCTGGAGGTGGGAAACTACTTCCTGGGGCGAGTCAGCCTTCAACAACCAGTCGTCGAGATAGGGGAAGACTGGAACCCCTGATCTGCGCAGATGAGCTGCAACCACCGCCATGAACTTTCGTGAACACCCGAGGGGCGCTTGTAAGGCCAAAAGGGAAGCACGGTAAACTGAAAGTGCTCATGGCCTACCGTGAACCGCAGGTAACGCCGGTGGGCCGGCAGGACGGGGATGTGGAAATAAGCGTCCTGCAAGTCCAAAGCTACCATCCAGTCTCCAGGGTCGAGGGCAGACAAGGCCTGAGCCAGGGTCAACATTTTTAACTTCTCTTTCCGGAGGAAGCGGTTGACGTCCCTGAGATCCAAGATAGGATGCAGGCCCTTGTCCTTCTTGGGCACCAGTGTCATGTGGTTTGTGGCCTCATGGTCTGCCTTGCTAAGTTGGCTTAGGCCTGGCTGCCATGATGCCTTTTTGTGCACGTTACTTTGTGACTTTGTTTTTCCAGCCTCTGCTTGTGCCCGGCTATATTAGAACTGTCTGCCTTTCTGACTTTCACCTTTTCTCCTGTTCCCTGTGGGTTTCGTCTGCACAATATGTACAAGGTCGAGAAACAACGTCCCTTGTTCTTGCTGATCTGGCCAGTCCCTCGCACTTAGACATAACACTAAGTACAGCTGCACTGGAGAAATTTGTGTGCTTTTAATATTGTGATCTCGCTGTTTGTGGCACTTGGAGAAAAACCTTTCCAGGGAGAAGAGCTGTGCTTGTCTGATGATGTAAACCTTGCATCTAGATATTGAGGTATGAGGGTTCGCCTGACAACGCCCAGAGGTCTTCTATTTTTATAATAAACTAGCTAATAGCACGGGGAGGGTGGTATGGTCATTTAGCCCTATATCCACTGCTTTATGAAATGCTTTCCCCGTTTGTATTCTATGGAATTGTAACTATGCTTATTATTTTATCCTTATGCATTATGCTGATAGTACTGGCACGTGTACTGTATCTTAGAGCACAATAGTTGAAATAAACATTTTAAACTATACTGTGTCTCTTATTACGCACGTTGTGGACAGGTATGAGTGTGTTATGAAAGGGTGTTCTTGCTCCCGCGAGTCCTGAGAGAGAGATACAGTGTTCTGGGTTGTCTAATCATTGGTAGCATCGCTGCTAATGAGACGCTAAAGCTAGTCGGATTGGGATTGTGGGTACTAAGGTGCATGGTTGGTTCACCACTATAATCCGAAGTCCTATTATCCTGTGCATAGCTCTGTGTATGTGCAGAATCCCTACAACATGGCGCCACCAACGTAGTGGGCTGCTTATCTGCGAGACGCTTGAGTAGTACTTGTGCTTGTCCACAACACCCTTCGCAGACGCTTCCGGAAGCGTGTGTGAGGGTGATACCTCCTATATTGACGTTTTTATAGGTTCTTTCAAGCTTGAAGTTGTTAAAAGGTGTTTAAATAAAACCCTATATTGTGCTGCCTCATATTAGGTTGTCGATCATTTTGGGTCTTAATGGCGGATATAAATATCCCGGCACATAGCCGCGCTGCGCTCCGGGCTCATTTACTGGCTTATGGAGTGCCCGACGCGGGTGTCTCACTTATCTTTGTGGTGCAAGCTGACCCGGATCACCACTTTGAGGTGTTTTACTCTTGGGTCACTTTTCCGGCGGTGGATGGAGCGGACGATTTGTTCCATGAGTACACTCTCACCGCCCTACCCAATGCTTATCGGCCTTATCGGCTCTTGAAGTACCACTTACGGCATGGCAACACCGTATTTGGTTTAATGGCGCCCTCCCACATCCGGTCACCCCGGTTCGTTTAGGCCCCCTATCTATAGACGGGGCCACTTGGCCAGTTTTGGCCGGGTATACCCCACATCCGCGTTATACAACGCTTGCGGTTGCTGAACTGCATACGTCTTTGATACGTGTGCACAGAGCTTTGGTGCAGTATGTTACAGGCAACGTCCAGGGAGCCCCTCCTGGAGTTGCGGTGCATCCAGCTGGACCGGGTGGTGTAACCATAAGTCCTGTCATGGTTAATTCGGTGATGGGCAAGCGCCCACAAAATAAGGACGATTTGCCTTATTGGCTTGCAGAAAAATTTGACCAGCTGGAGGCAGTTTTTCCCCATACTTCTCCTGTGGAAAAACACAGGATTTTAACGATTAGTTTGCCGAAAGACTTAATTCCCGAGTTGGCAGAATTCGCAGCAGTGTATGCGAAGTGTTTCGGCACTCCTTCCATGACAGTTCTCCCCTCTGTAATTAAACGCATGCAGGATGAGCATGGCCCTGAAGCGGCTGTGGAATTGGGGATGAGACTGGTGGGAGTGTTCGATGTAGTAGCTGATTTGATCCTTGCGAACGTCAAGAGCGATGCAGTTAACTTTCAAGTAGCTAATGCTTTGGCTTTGGTCCCAGAACCGAACAGGCCACGCGAATTACCGAAAATTATTGCACAAGCTTATAAAACCATTGGCCGCAATAGCCTGGGAGTTAAGCCTTTTGCTAAAACGCAAACTCAATCACAGCCACAACAAAAAACTCAGACTGAGAAAGATGAGACTGTTCTTTACTAAAAAGAACTGGAGGTTAAAGAAGCAGGGTAAGCAACAAAAGAAACCAGGGTCGCGTGGCGCATCCCCGGTTTCCGTATCTTCTGAACGCACTTATTTGCGCGACAGAGCGAGAATTAAATCTCCAGAGAGATTTCAAGTCCCTGATCCCCGTTCTCCTCGTTCTTCACAGGCACCATCGACCTCCCAGACTGGTGGAGGAGAACGCCAGGATAGAGGCAGGGGTCGTGAGGCTCCACAGGGACGAGACCAACCTCGACAACAAGTCCGAGGGAAACCAGAAGAATTTCAGCGTCCTCGCCCACAGTTTCAGAAGAAGAAAGTTGCAGCTGTAACAGCGAGATATGCCACAAAACGGTGAGAACGAGACTCCTGAATTGGACGTGGGCAGTGACGCTCCTTGACAGCGCCGCGGAAGTTACCATAGTGCGGGAGGCACTACGTCCTCATGTGGAGGCGACAGCAACTGAGACATTCATTACTGTCGAGACAGCTGACACCCGAGTGGCACCCCCTGACAGACTATTTAATATTGTCCTTCAAATTGAAGGTGACATACAGCGTGTTATTAAAGGGATTTTTTGGGAGAATCTGACCTCTTCTTACGACATTTTGTTGGCAGAGGCGGATTGCCGCCCCCATTCGTACTTGCTGGGCGTAGAGGGGAGGAGGTAATCCTTCCGAGCTTATCTCGTCATGTCCCCAAGGACGAAGCGGAGGCTCTCGCAGCTGAGTGGGCTGGGGCCTGGCTCCGGCGTTATACCGTAATCACGTGGGCTGGGATGAAGACTCTCCCCCCCATGATATTCCCTTGCGGTCGCTGCCACAGCCACAACCCCAATATCCCATCAAGCGGGAAGCTAAAAGGTCCCGTTTCCGACATTCTGACACAGTTAGAATATCAAGGAGTAATTGAAACATGCGTATCACCAATGAATAATCCCCTTTTCGCGGTTTCTAAACCCGATGGATCGTACCGCCTAGTTTTGGATTACCGACATTTGAACTCTCATTGTCAGACCTTTGCGGTACAAAATACCCACAGTTCTGCGCTTGTAGACAGTCTTGTTCCTAAAAAATATAAAACGACACTTGACCTATCCAATGGATTTTACCCGCACAACTTGTCCCCAGAGTGCAGCCAATGGAGCGCTTTCACTTCCGGTGGTAAACATTTCAAATTCCGGCGTTTACCCATGGGCTACAAGAACAGCCCGGGTGTATTCGCCGCCCGTGTTGTCTCTCTGTTGGACAGCATCGACCCAGATGCGTGTTCGTACGTCGACGATATCTATCTGACAGACGACGCATTATGGCCGCATCTTTCCCGAGTGGACCGCATTATTCTTGAATTTGCGGTTTTAGGTTACAAATTTAACTTTGCCAAATCTCACATTGCTGAATTTACCGTTTTGTTTTTGGGCCATGAGCTCAACAATGAAGGTAAGGGCTTAGCTCCCCATTTCTTGAAGAAATGCGCACTTTTGTGCCCTCCAACCACTCTGAAGAAGCTTCAGTCTTTACTGGGTTTTCTGAACTTCGGGCGTACTTACATTCCCGAATATGCCCAGCGTATCAAGCCTCTTTACGCCTTGATACAACCTAACTTTTCGAAGTCATGCTGGCTTCCCGAGCATTCCTCTATACTGCAATCTTTGCAGTCTGATCTACTTGAATCTAAATTCTTGTTGACTCGTGATAACCACACAAACCTGGTGATTAGAATCGTTCCAGGGGCAGTGGGTTTCACGTACTTAACCTTTAACGAAGGTGACACAGTACCGATTGCATACAAGTCACATCTTTACACTTCCGCGGAAATGCGCTTTTCCTCTGTGGAGAAAGTTTTGACTGCAGTGCAAATGGCGATTCTAAAGGAACGCGCACTGGCATAGGGAAAACGCATTTTGGTGGTAACACCAGATCCTGCCCTTGAGGCAGTGATGAAAGCAAGTGTCCCGAACTCTAAGGCTTTGCACCCCCGTTGGATACAATGGGCAACATCTCTGACGTCTCCGGATGTCACTTTTATCTTTGATTCCTCTCTTCAGACACAGGAGTTCTTACAGTAAATTTGTTCATCCTCCTCCTCTGTCCTTGCTACCGCTTGAGGAGTACGAATGTATTATCTATACCGATGGTTCGGCACAACCGGCCACGGGTTCCAAGAATGCTTATTCAGCAGCATGTGCTGTTGTAGAGGGTACCATGGTGAACGATGAGTTCAAATCAACTGTAGTGCACACACAGGCACTAGGAGACAGTACTGCACAATTGGCCGAGCTGCGCGCTTTGGTGCTCGCGCTTGAGTTCGCTAATCCAGACGTGACGACCCTAATTGTATGCGATTCTTACTACTGTGTTCAATCTTTCAATGACAATCTATTCTTTTGGTCACAAAACAACTATAGAGATGCAAAAGGCAGCACAATTAAGCATAAAATGCTTTGGGTTCGAGTGGCAGATCTTAAACAACGTCTGCCTCTCACACAGGTGATTCACACTCTTGGCCACCAGCGTGTGGGCGCACACGCTGTCGGTAACGGTTTGGCAGATGAAGCTGCCAAATCAGCCGTAGCCACGTGCACAGTAGCCGCAGTTACAAGATCCATGACTAAAATAGATAATGATATTTTGGCAGCTATTGCTGCAACAAAGGAAGGTGCCAATTACCCACGGGGTTTCCCTTCCAAATACTCTTATCAAGTAGGTCCCGATCGGGTTCCTTACGTAAAAATTCCGGACGTTGGTGATCGGCTGATTCCCAACGTGGACCGCAGACTTTCCTTGATAACGCCCGCACACGAAGGCTTGGCTTCGGCCCATGCTGGCGTGTCTGCGACGGTTTCCATCTTGCAGCAGCGTTACTGGTGGCGTGGTTTATATAAACAGACCCGTACTTATGTGCTTTCTTGTGACGTTTGTCAGCAGATTAAGCCTTCCATGGTTACACGACCACCACAAACCCCGCTCTGCATTTCTAACAGACCTTTTGGGTGTGTTTACCTGGATCACTGCGGTGCATTTTCTTCTGACACTGCATATAAATACATCTTAGTTGCAGTGGATTCGTGCACACGTTTCATCTGGGTTTGGCCACAACGGAGTACTGACGCTCGAAATGTCATAAGGGATTTGCGTGTCTTTGTGGGAATTTTTGCCTGTGGCACCTTCCATTCTGACCAAGGTCCGGCGTTCGCCTCTAAGGCGTACAAGGACGCAATGGGGGTCACTGGGGGTGCGGGTGAAATTTTCGTCTCCATATCGGCCTGAGGGCAATTCGATTGTTGAACGAATGAACCGTGACTTAAAGCAATCCTTGACAGCTAGAGTCTTACGTACTGGCAGGAACTGGCTGGCCCACTTGTATAGCGTACAACGTGCACTTAATAATCTCACTAGAAGACCTCTGGGTGGGCGGACCCCATACGAAATGCTCTTTGGCATCCAAATGTTTGTGCCTGACCTTGACGGTCTAGACATGGCGGCGCAATCCGCAATCTTTGACGTAGATAACCATTCTACTATGTTGCAGGACTTACAAGAAGCCTGTGACAAACTTGCAAACAAACATTTACCTTCAGCCACAGACGCTGCGCTGCAGATTCCGGTCGCCGGCTGGCTTCCGAAAGTTGGAGACCTGGTCCGAGAGAAGGTGGAGAACAAAAAAAAATTCGGCCCCTCTTATCGTGCACCGGTTCCAGTCCTTGGCTTGTAGGGTACTCGTATAGTCATCTTACCACCGCTTCCAGGTCGCAAGGACAACAGATACATCTCAGTGGACAATGTCAAGCTACAACATCTGGCCGATCCTTAATAGCGTAACACCAGCGGTCTCTTGTCCAGCCATTTCCAGGACAACTGTTTGTGGCCCTCCAGCCCACACGGTCACTGATGTTGCCATCGAGATGGTAGATTTGCCTGATCGCCTGCTCGACTACCCGGATTCCCCCTGCAACGAGGAGACCGAGTATACATACCCCGCCACTGAGTTGGTGGCTCACCTACCAACAACGCCACTGAGCCCCACCAGTTATTCCTTTGATTCGGATTCCACCTCATCACTTATCCCGTCCAGAGTCAGTATTTTTGTATCCTGGTTCAGAGACAATTTTTTGATTCCACCCTGGACATACATCTGGTTGGTACTATTCCTGGTTTTTCTGTTCATGTCCATTGGCTTTGTCACAGTTTTTTTCCTACTGATTAATGGTCACTATTTACCAGAACGCTCTGCAGTGAACTGTGTCGCTGGGACTTTGGCACCGCATTCTTCTTCTCACATCATGAAGCGTGACCACACATTTGTGAACATTTCAGCTTTCCCAGTCGCGGATGGCATCGTATGGGATGCGGTAAATTTCCAAATTCATGGACCAACCGAAATTATTAATGTACCAAATGTCCTCCGTGTTTCAATGGGTGATGTCGTAAAAAGTAATATTCATTCTGATGATTGGGATGTGCATGCCGTTGAATCGTTATTTACTGATTTGAAATATTATGCTGCCTTTAATGCTGAAGATTTGTACATGAATTCTGCAAGTTATGCCGATTTATATTGTTACCAGCATTGGGGCAACCACTTCCTCCATAAACCAAGTACCCTTCGTGGTCCTATTAATTACACCCAATGGGAACATTGTCCGACCCCTTTGCCAAGTAGCTCCCAGACTCTTAAAAATAAGTTTACTTATTTTTCAGACTTTGATAGATCGAACCCTAGGTCCTATTATTTTAAATTAAACACTTCATCCACACAGAAAATCATGTTGACCCACACCAAATTATATTCGGGTTCCTTTTTGAACGCCTTAGCTGTGGGTGGTTATGAGTAATGGCAGGACACCAGTGACTTGAAATCTATTTGGGGCACCAAATCATGGCAGGTGCAAGGCACGGAAGCCTTGCACCGTGCTTGCCTAATCCCGGCCCAAATTTTATTTTTAAATCATACTATCTATCAAACGACCTGTTGGGGTTTGGCTACTTCCAAACAATTAAATGCACCATCCATTCCCGTATTGTCTTCCACTCCCAGCGAGAGCTTGCATTTCAATATTTCCCTTGACACTTTGCAAGCTTTGTTTCAAAACAATTCGTTTAATGTCTCTACGTTTGTTCAGTCACCCTGGTTGGCTTGGCCCATAGCATCTAATGGCTGCCAACTGCGTTTTCATGACACGGCTCCTGGTTACAAACAGGATCGACCAGATCCAAGGTTTTCTGACTCTCGTATTGTGACAACATATTCTGTTGGTAAATTGTGTAAACAGTGGTTGCAGCACTCTTCCTTAGATTCTGTTAAACAACATTTATCCCTCTTGTCAGGCAACATTGATCTGTCCGATTTTGTTCTGGGGCCTCGTGGCCCTCGACCTAAGAGATTCATTTATGAAACTTACAATGAACTCTGGAAGCTTTCGCAAATTGAAGCTGCTTCCCGTCTTCGGGAAATCGATCAAGCAAATTTAGAAAAGGTGCTCGCTGTTGTTGACAATAGTATTAATACCCTGTCTTCCCGCATTTACACATTAGAGAATATTGTTTCCTCTGTTGTTGATATTGTACAAGATGATGTTTCTGTGTTATATCATGGTCAAAATCAATTGCGTTCAGTGATGCAGTTTACATGGACTTTGCAAACCCTTAAAATGGGTAAAGTTCCTTGGCATTTTTTGAACACCTCTGCCTTATTCTTGCCGTTTAATTTAACTGAAAAGCAGCAATTCATGTCCATGAAGGATGCAACGTACACTCTTTTACATATCGAAAAAATAGAGCCCTTACCATTCTCTGTGGCGGAATTGGATTCTGCAGTGTGGCTAGTTCACGGGGTTATCGCCTTGCCTTTTTCTTTATTTGAATTCAGTTCATGCATGAAACATTATCCTGTGGGCCGTTTTCAGCCCTTGGGCAGTGCCTTCCTGCATGAACTTTGGTCCCTGCCTTTCATGTATAAATGTCTTAGGGACGGAAAGGAAGTTTTTCTCACAGGGGAGTCATGCGATTCTACTGTGGGTCATTCCCTTATTTGCAAAAACATTAAATTGCACGGAGCTTGTAATGTTTCGGCTCCGAATCTTGCTTGTGTTTTAAAGGGCATTCCTGCTCCTGCTATATCTCCTACTTTCACTGTGCTTGCAAATGGTAGCTATCTCCTTCTGAATAATCAGGACTGCTGTGGAATGCTGGCTGGCATCCCCTATATTATGACTGTTTCCCACCGGGTAGAGTGCTGCAAAAATGTGCTTTTTCCTCCCCCGCACTACATAATAGATAGTTCCATTTGGCCTTCCATTCCGACTTTGAAGGCAGATTTCAATAAATTGAGTAGAATAAAGGCGCTATTATTGAACCAGGAGGTTATGCTCACATCCGCATGGGAGACGTTCATCCTCCAGGTGGCTAGTACCCACAGTGAAATACAGGCCCTTTTGAACACAAACCTCCCACAACATTTCGGTGAGCTGATTCACCGTGTTTTCAATGCATCACGCACAGAAGGTCTTGTGCACTTTTTTAAAGTTGTGGGGTCTGGCCTTGTTACCTCCTTTCAAACTATCTTTGGTGTAATACCGGCTTTTATTCATTCCATTTTTTCCAGCGTCTTTGGCGGCTTTCCGTTGATCCTCGCCTTAGCGGCTGGTATATTGCTTTTGGTCTGTTTGCTACGCAATGGCTGCACTTCCTGGGGGCCTCCTCGACCAAGGTCGTCTCCGGATGCTCTGTGACCGAGTCCTCGCCGGCTTCGGCATCCTGCCATTGGCGACACTCAGTGTGTCCTATAGACTTTCTTTTCGCTTTGCGTATTTCACTTGCGTGCAACCTGTGATGTCTTGCATCCGATGTCCTTTCTCATGGTCCTTGGATTATTGCCTCTCCAATACGTCTCCGTCTGACCCGGATTTTGTCCAGTTAGTGGGTCCCTTAGAGGCCCATGAACGGGACTGTTCCGGTGATGGCTACATGGCGCGTGCGGCTGCACTTGGAATTTTGGCACAATGGGATATCTGGGCGGCTGCTCAGAATCTCCTACGACAAAGTTATATTGAGTATCACGCAAGTTGTCCCGCAATGCTGATCACTGCTCCCTCTTGCGAGGACCATGAATGCAGTTTTGATTTGTTGAACTGGATGGCGTCTCTTTTTTCCGACGATTCCAACGATGTCCTCTTGGAAGGTGTGGCGTTTTTCTGCACTTACATCCTATTGGATTAGGGGGCCTCCGCTTTCAGCGTCCTGCCTCACTGGATTTTTTTTTTCATTCTGCAATTTTTTTTTCTCTCCCGTTCGTTGTCCTTCGTTGGGGACTATTCCAAAACAGACGTTTCCGTTCTGCTTTATCTATTTGAACTCTGTCTTCGTCCTATGTCTTCGCCAATGGACTGACCAGGGGAGGGTGTCATGTGGTTTGTGGCCTCATGGTCTGCCTTGCTAAGTTGGCTTAGGCCTGGCTGCCATGATGCCTTTTTGCGCACGTTACTTTGTGACTTTGTTTTTCCAGCCTCTGCTTGTGCCCGGCTATATTAGAACTGTCTGCCTTTCTGACTTTCAACCTTTTCTCCTGTTCCCTGTGGGTTTCGTCGGCACAACATGTACAAGGTCGAAAAACAACGTCCCTTGTTCTTGCTGATCTGGCCAGTCCCTCGCACTTAGACATAACACTAAGTACAGCTGCACTGGAGAAATTCGTGTGCTTTTAATATTGTGATCTCGCTGTTTGTGGCACTTGGAGAAAAACCTTTCCAGGGAGAAGAGCTGTGCTTGTCTGATGATGTAAACCTTGCATCTAGATATTGAGGTATGAGGGTTCGCCTGACAACGCCCAGTGGTCTTCTATTTTTATAATAAACTAGCTAATAGCACGGGGAGGGTGGTATGGTCATTTAGCCCTATATCCACTGCTTTATGAAATGCTTTCCCCGTTTGTATTCTATGGAATTGTAACTATGCTTATTATTTTATCCTTATGCATTATGCTGATAGTACTGGCACGTGTACTGTATCTTAGAGCACGATAGTTGAAATAAACATTTTAAACTATACTGTGTCTCTTATTACGCACGTTGTGGACAGGTATGAATGAGTTATGAAAGGGTGTTCTTGCTCCCGCGAGTCCTGAGAGAGAGATACCCTGTTCTGGGTTGTCTAATCATTGGTAGCATCGCTGCTAATGAGACGCTAAAGCTAGTCGGATTGGGATTGTGGGTACTAAGGTGCATGGTTGGTTCACCACTATACTCCGAGGTCCTATTATCCTGTGCATAGCTCTGTGTATGTGCAGAATCCCTACAACACCAGAATGTAGTGGGAATAACAACCACAACCTACTTCTGGGGCAGGAACGCGCTCAATGGCTCTCTTGGCCAAGAGAGCCGTAACTTCCTGTTGGAGAAGGGTCAGATGATCCTCCGACATGCGATGGTACTTGGGTGGCATGGGTGGAGGGGTAGTCTCGAAGGGGAGGGAGTAGCCCCTTCGGACTATTTGCAAAACCCACCTGTCCGACGTGATGGTGCGCCAGTGGGGGAGGTGATGGCGAATCCTGCCACCCACTGGCGTGTGATGGGCCTGAAAGGTCGGACTAGGAGTATTTGGAGGCTGCTGCAGAGGGGGCTGTGGTGGACTGGGCGGTCGCTGGCCCCCAGAACCACGTTGGTGGTTCCCACGTCCCCGGCCGCGCTGAGGTGGAACAGCTGGCGCTGGCCTGTGGCTCTGAAAGGAACGTGTTGGGGCACCCCTTCCGTGGCCACGAAAGGGGCGAAAAGCAGACCGTGCAGGGCGCATGGTGGAGAGGCCCAAGGACTTGGCCGTAGCACGAGAGTCCTTGAAGCGCTCTAGCGCACTGTCTGCCTTGTCACCGAACAGGCGACGGCCATCAAAAGGCATGTCCATCAAGGTGTTCTGGACATCCCCAGAAAAGCCAGTCGTCCTCAACCAGGCGTGACGGCGAAGCGCCACCGACATTGAAATGGTCCTAACCCAGTGAGTCGGCGGTGTCCAGTCCACAACGAATGGTGAACTTTTGCTCTCAAGGTAGATAGGCCTACTACACACTATCCAGATTTGATGCATAAGACGTCGAAGGGAATAAATAAGTCCTTCTGCTTGCAGCTAAATTGAGACCGAAGCAGGCCTGGGGCTATATTACTAGAAATCATAAATGAGAAGGTGGGATTTTCTTTGACAGAGGAAGATGAATCGCATAGCGTCCACCATTTCCTCACTGAATCATATATCTTGTGAGACACAGAGGATACTGCCCAAAAGAAATATTTGAAGGAGACACGCATTGGAGATAAACATTTACAAGGATAAAGCCCTGAAGGTAATTCAAAGCCTAAAGCTCTCTAAAACACCGGGACCTGACGGAGTATTGAGTGTTCAAACTCTTCTATTAGGAACCCTCATGGCCCCATGAACAGGCTAGTAACCAGGACGGCCCTACCCCAAACAATGAACAAAGCATGTATAATCCTTTATGCCTAAAGACACTATTCTGTCAATCATATAGACCCATTTTACTTTTAAACTTAGACAGTAAACTCTTTATACATAAATACTAGAGACAAGACTAGAACATTTGCTACCAGTTTTTATAACGATCTTATAAACCCAAATCAGTCAGTCAAGAGAAACTGGTGAATACTAAAAAGATCTTGCTCTTTATCAACATAATCAGGAGAGAAAATTAGGAAATGATTCTCCAGTTGGTTAATGCCAAAAAGGTGTTTGACAGGATGGAATGTACCTTAATGGCCAACATACTGCTTTGGGCCCGAACATATCAGGAAGCAAAATGCCATAATCCTGAGGCTAAGAGTAGGATTAATCGAAGTCTCACCAGAACAGTCTAAAATAGGAGAGATACAAGACAGGGGTGCTCAGTGTCTCCACTTTTATTTACCATGGACCACAAGCCCTTAATACAGAGAATTAGAAACAGCCCTCATATGTAGGGGTGAACCTCGATCAAGATAACTTAAATACCATGGCCTTTGTAGATGACATCATTGTCACCCTTACAAATCTGCTTATATCAGTGATAGCCCACATGAAGAGACTTCAATATTTCACCAAATTGATTTTGAAACGTGAAATCGTTAAAGCATTAAATATCAATGCCCAAGAGCGAAAGATGCAACTTCTTGCAAATTCCCATTTACGTGGCTCAGTAAGGACATAGAATATCTGGGAATAACCACAGCATGGACACGTCCTGAGACACTATGTGACTCTGGCCATGGAAATTGTGAAAGCATACTCCACTAGCTAGAGTTAATATAACATTTTGCAGGTGAGCTGGATTGAGCGGTAACGAGGATTGTACTACCAAATGCTCTTTATTTCTTCTACACTATCTCACTAGCAAACAATGGGCAGACAGGCAGAAACTACAACATATTTGCTCAAACTTTAGCTGGCAGGACAAGACAGCACCAATTGGATGGAGACAGAGGAGGAGCAGAAGAACACAGAGAGGAAGCACTAGGTATCCCCCCTACCCCTTACGTTATTACGAGGCGTCCCAATTAAGGCTCTTACGGGAATGATCACTGCAGACACATACAAATAATGGGGTTATATTGAACACGCCCTGCCAAGAATATGTTATGTTATGTTAATAGAATTTATACAGCGCACGAATACCCTCAGGTGTCTTGGCGCTTCCAGTGCTACATACTGTGCTTAATGCTACTACTACTGAAAGAGCCAGGTCTTCAGTTGTTTCCTGAATTCGAAAAGGGGGGAAATTTTTCTGAGGTATAAGGCAAGGGAGTTCCATTCCTTGATGGTGTTAAAAGTAAAACTCCTACTCCCCCAGTTCGTCTTTTTAATCCTGACCAGTGGCATCAGATGTGCATTAGCCGAACGAAGAGTTCTGTTTGGACTTTGGAAGTCGCATGGATTCTGAAAGCTCAAAGTGATCTGCACCTATATATGTCCTCTGTGTTCCAAGCGTGGCTACAGTTTTAGGACAATATAAGTATAAAGAGGGGGACTGTGCCCTACCTATTACCATTCACCCAACTTTGGAAAAACACCAACTCATCTCTGGGGATGGCTCGCCAACCGTCCAAGGGCTGGAGCCGAGGTAGGAATGTAAGCGTGGGAGACCGGTTTGATAAGTGTATTCATTAAAAAACATTCCCACAGGTAAAGAATTAATTTAGTCTTGAGAAGAAGGACATATATATTGATACCTACAGATTAGTCATTGGGTGATGTAGTCCCAGGTGAGTGAACGGCCAGATGGCTGACACCAATTGAAAAATTAGTAAAAACTCACACAGCCCGGTCCCATGATGTCCCACTGATCCTTAGTATCCTAACACATAAAGAGACCCTGACAGGATTAACATTTAGGAGACAATGCGAGAAAAAACTAGCTACAATGCTGAAGGATGATCAATGGAAACCTATTCCATGTAGGCAATACAACTTTACTCAGCACACGCAAGGCAGGACATTTTCCGTAATCATTCTGGGGATATCCTCAGAAGGCGTTTCCCCACTATATGGCTCTAAGGGAAATTAATTTCATTGCAACACTCTGTAGCAAAATAGCCTATTTGAAAAGGAAAAGTTACAGAAAACATGGGTTATGTGCTGCATTTTCTTGCAAAAGACAGTAATAGTGTACCATGGCTGAAGAGATTAAGGGTTCTTGCTCTAGTGGACTCTGAGAATACAGAAGAAAAGACAACAAAACTGATAATTTGAAACTGAAGACAGCGTTGGCACTGCAAAAGATGGTGTAGCAAATAGATGGATTAAGGAGGTTTGTTAAGATGAGGGTGGAAGAAGAGGTGATCAAGGTCATTGAGTAAGTTGTGATCTTATAGGATGATGAAAATGTTAATAACATTTTTTGAATCATCTTAGCATTACAAAAGAATTAACATGCATATCATCATCAGTGACGTCATGAATGTTTTTAAATACTGAAGTACTAAAATGGGCCTGTAACACTACTTTTGTGACTGCAGGGATATTCTGCTCCGGACCACCAAGACCGCCTCTGCACTCAAGAGTGAGTGCTTGTCGAACGTGGGGGTGGACCCACGAATCTATTCCGCTCCAAATCCTTCCAAAGAAAAGACAGCACTCGCGGAAGAGGGAAATAACTTTGTTTAATTTCACGAGTTACGCGTTTCGGCTTGCGCCTTTCTCAACATTCTGCAAGCTTGTGCACATCAATGTATTATAAACACAATTTACTCGTTCAAATTTCTGTGTCGTCATTAATTCATCAACATAAAAAAGGGACACTTTATAGAAGCTATTAATATATAACGTAATTGCGGACACTTTTTTATAACATGCTCTATGCATACTCCATATTACATTGTTGGGGGCGAGTCTATGAAGGAGGATGGAATTGTGGAGAGACTCCTTGACCTGGACTGAGACACTTATGAGAGTTCAGCTGATAACATGCTGGCCACTAGGCAGCAACATGTGTTAAACAGTGCACTGAAGTAATATGATGTCAGCCATGCTCCCAAAACGGGAGGGGTAGAAGATCCTAGGTCAACAGGGATCCATAAGGGCATAAGAAGTGGTTTAGCGTGGCCCAAGTGTATCATAGCGAGAGCATCCATCACAGAAAAGTGCTTTGAGGTAGGGGCTATATTTATATTGTTTGACAACAGGGTGCATCGTAGAGGTGAAGGTGAAACAAAATCAGTGTTTTCAGGTTCCTACTAACAAACAAGTAGTCTCTTTAGTGTTATTTATTAGTTATAACCTGTTTTTGCTGAAAGCCAGAAATCCAATGCATATTTTAAGGTGTTCTAATCAAAGCAAACTACAGCTTCATTGTAAACATTTTTTCAGTGGATTATGTTCATGCACTTCATCCAACAGTTGGGTGCAGACCATGAAACAAATCCGCTACAGGGGTTTAACCCCTGCTGTGCTCACCTTCCGTAACAGAGGTTGGCCTAAAAGGTAAGTCCTGTGGCCAACCCGCTGCAGCTGCCCAATGGTTGCTGTGCACGGACAATAGCCGCCTGCAGTGGAGGCTGTTGCAGGTATTGGCTTACAGACTGGCTCTGCGACAAAGCCATTGTGGATGCCCAACTGCCACTGCCGGTGGCTCTTGGATCTGTGACCAAGCTGCTACAAGCAGACATCCTCTGCTCTGAACGGCCTTTGCCCGTTCGTTGCTGGGCTTGTCCGCAGGTGGCTAACCCCATTATGCCAAGAATGCTTAGAAAGATAATGGACCTCTTACCTTTCTCCTCCCAGAAGTCGGTTGTTCAGAGTCTGGTCGCACCTCAACTATGGAAATTCTCTTTACCCCGGATGCACACTATACGTAGATAAAAGATTGTGCAACATGCTACTGCCAGTCTCCTTTTAAAGATTCCAAAGCACCACTCAGTCTGCAGTTTATTGGCTTCATTGCACTAGCCACCCATTAAACAAAGGATCCAATTTTAGGCCATTTGCATTGCCCATCAGGTGCACTATTAAAAAAAAGGCCCTCAACTGGTACAGCCTCTGTTGCAACCCTATATTCCTACAAGGATTTTGAGATCTGCAACTTAATTTTGTATGGGGAGTCAAAAGGTCCATAAGGCGAGAAGTGGAGGCCGATCTTTCCTTTATCAGACCCCTAAACTTTGGAACTCCTTGCCTTTTAGGACACGCAAGACTGAAAATAAATTACATTTCAGAAAAATGTTGAAAGCCTGGCTATTTGTCTAATTTTGGTGGAATAGCGTCTGTACTGTTGTCTTAGCGCTGGAAGGCCCTTTTGGAGAGCCATGCACTCTATAAATGCTTAGAATAGAATGGAGTAGAGTAGAGTAGAATTCTGCTTTTGGCTGCAGAGAGCAGAAATAGACACAGGACTTGGCCCTGCATTTAAAAAATATATGTATTTTAAGGGCTATTGCTGCTAATGGCCAACCGCTACTACAGGAGGCTTTGGCAGCAAACTTCGGGTTGCACATGGCCTCTGGATGTGCACAGGATGTTGCCTTCATCCAAGCTGGCAACCACTACACAGTGGGCAGCCATCCCCCACTGTGCACGACCTTTGGCCACCATTATATTAGCCATGGGCCAGGTATTGTGACCAACTTGCAGCGGGAGGCTAAATCCTACTGCACTTAGCCTTTGGCAACACATCCTGGCTATCCTGTTTTTAATAAAAAAATACATCTAAGCGCTTGTGCTGTGGACAGTCAACCATGTTGCGCATGCAGGGCCTGGCCTCAGTGGGCAGCTAAACCAGAGGTGCTCCTCCTTTCGCCGTGTGCAGCTGTGCTTGGCAACATAGCCTGGCCTACCTTGATAGTGTATATATTGTTTATTTTAATATTTTTAAGGGTTTGCAAACCGTGTTTTTGGTGTTCACCGACCCAACTTGGGTACCACAGATCAGAAAGAAAAAAGCTAATTTGTCCGATGTGGGTCTCTGGTTTTTAATTTTGATCCACAGACAGTCTGCAAACCCATGTTTGAGGACTGTCCAGATATTTGAAACATTTAACCAACAGGAGCCCACAGACACATTTTTGTAATGCCAATTTCTTGAAAACTAACGAACCACGCAAAGGCACTTCCCTGAGTAAACGTCTAATTGCATGGAAATGCAATTCAGGGTTTATTTATGTATAGGAGGGCAAAGATTCCTATGGGAGTGAAATGAAAAATGCAGCTTTTTCCCCATGTGATTAAATGCTCCCCCATGACAGATCTGCATGACACACTCAAAACATCAACAGTAAGTCAAGTGTTGTGCAGATCGATAAAAAACTGTGTCAAAGTTACTAGCAAATCAATGATTCGTTTACCTCCCTTAAACTTCATTCATCTTTGAGAACCTAACAGCCTGACAAATTTCATTCACATTCACTGAACTATCCTAAAGATATTGGCACAAGAAAATGGTTTTGCTCCCACCCTTAAACTTTGGCCCCCACCTTGATGAATCTGCATAAATCGTGACATACTGACCGAAGGCTGACCGTGTTAAGTATTACAAATTTCAAGTGAATTTGCCAAATGGCATCTGCTATTAGCAAATTACTACTTGTTGACCTCCCTTTTAAATGTGCCCCCAATGAATACGCACAAATGCAAATATACCAGGGGGTAAGGTATACCAGGGGGTAAGGTAAACATGCTAATCATTAGCCAATTCAAATTCGTCATATAGTGCTAAAGTTATAGCCAAATAAAAATGATACATTTCCAATTTTAAAGATATTATTTTTTTAACCCCTTCAAGCCCACCAAAAAACGTTTTAAACAGATTTACATCAAACGAAGCAAAGTTCTAATTTCATGGCAAATTTGGAGTAGTGCAGGTCAGGTGTTGATTTTGTATCCAAGAGCAAAGAATTGAATGGGAATTAAAATGGGCAATGTCACTTTTTTGGAAACTCTCGTTTGACCCCTGCTTGAAAGCACATCAAAACTTGCCAGCCAAATCCAGATCACATGAAGTTTTGCATTAGAACATTTTGTACAGATTCTGCGAACAGTACCATAGTTATTAAGAAATCAAAAGATGCCCTTTCAAAGGAAACTATGACCCAACCATAATTACAAACTGGCTACTGACTTTATATATTACCTACTGGCAATTGACAGTAGATAGTTTTTTTTTTTTATAACTTTATTTTTCATTTTTACAACCGCAGAAAAAACAGTTACATTCAGTTTTCCAATGTAGTCACTCTTGATAAATACATACAGTATATTTCCAGCGCATGATAATATCATTTCCCCTGTCGGCTTGTTCCCCCGAGCCGTCATTAAGAGAGACCAAACATTATTATTTGAACACCAGTGAAGGAATATTACATTAATGATATACGGAATACCGGAATACCCATAATAATAGTGTCTGCCGACCCCTGCTAAGTCTCAAACGGGCGGGTTCCTAGCAGGTCGGTAGGCCAACCAATTGGTACAACATTGGAATGTTCAATAACTAACCAGGTGAGTCTCAGCAAATCAGCCCACACCAGTTCTATCTAACTCAACAGGTGGGGTAGTGGTCACAGCTTTATTCAACAAATATTGTCTATATGGGCCCCATATATCCCTGGGGGCACAGCGCGCGGGTATGAGTGTGTTATAAGTATCGGACTGTGTAGAGCAATATGCCAAATCCTTCTCCCATTCGTCGAGCGTAGGCAGTGGGCCCCTCATCCATCGCATTGCAACTCTTTTCTTTGCTAATAATAAGCTGATTTCTGCGAGTTTTCGTACCCCCTTTGGGATCCCCCGCGCGTACCCCAGCAGCGCCACCAGAGGCTCCTCGGGTAGCTCAGTCGACAACATTTCCAAAAGGGCTTGATACACCCGGCGCCAGTAAGTTCTTATACCGGGACAATTCCATGCTAGATGCAGGAAAGTAGCACGACTAGCGGAACATCTAGGACAGGCGTCATCGTCACGGAGCCCGTATCTATACAGCCTGACTGGTGTGTAATATGTTCTGTGTATGTATTTAAATTGTATTAACCGGTGTCTACCGTTAAGAGAAACTGACCTCACCGAGGCAAAGCACCATGTCCACTGTTCGTCTGTGACTGTAACATTGAGCTCAGCGTCCCAATCAGCTTGAAATTTTAACTTGGGGAACTCACAGGCCGTGTGAAATGCTGTATACAGTCTGGTTATACCATGCTGTGTGTTAGGGGTTTGTAATAGGTACGTTAATGCGGGCATCTCTGCCGGTTCTACCATTCCTTCCGTCAACAACCCTCGCAGAGCGCTGCGGAATCTATAGTATTGGAACATATCCAAGGTTGTAACATTGGACACGCGACTTGACACCTGGTCCCAGGTTTTAACCCCTCCTTCATGAAACAGGTCACCCAAATACTGTATATTCAATTTCGCCAGTACACCCATTAGAGCCTTGTCCCCCCTATGTGGGAGCCAACTACACCAGGGTATGGGGAGCTTTGGGGAATATATGAGAGAGTGATGTAGTTGTTTCGCAATCTTAGAAAACTGTACGCCTGTGCAATTCACTGGATCGATCCTACCACATGTAGTGCGTGCTGCCCCTGTCACCCACCCCGGTATCGAGGAAGGGGACACAACATTTCGCTCAAGTAGAAATTGCGGCATATTCGGGGGGCCGTGGAACCATATGTGTGCATGCAGGGCTTGTGCCGCCCTGTAATACTTCTCCATGTCAGGTGCATTTAGCCCTCCCCCAGCGTAGGGACGTGGGAGTACTTCCCATCTGACCCGCGGCTGCTTCCCCGCCCAGACCAAGCGACTCAGTGAACTGCGGAGTGAGTTAAAAAATGATCGTGGTAGACCTATTGGTATATTGGCGAACAGGAACAGAAAACGCGGGAGAACCACCATTTTCACCAGCGCCACTCTGCCCATCAGCGATAGCGGCAGTTTAATCCACTTGTTTATTGATTCGGATAATTTCTGGAGGGCACGGCCATAATTTTCTGATAAGACTAGATCAGCATCAGTGTGTATTTTGATACCCAAGTATCTTACTGGGTCCGTGGTCCATTGTAATGGGTACGTGGTATTGACTTGTTCTGTATCTGAGGTAAGTGGGAATATAAGTGATTTCTGCCAATTGATATGGAGTCCTGAGTGTTGGCTGAATCTCTCCACTTCTTGTAGCATGGGTGGCAAATTTTGATCTGGGTTGCGGATATAGAGTAGAGTGTCATCGGCATAGGCCGAAATCACAGTATTGTAAGTTGGGGAACGTATGCCTCTGTAAGCGTGGTATTCACGCATTGCGCATAGTAAGGGTTCGGCCACTAGCGCGTATAACAGAGGGAGAGGGGACAACCCTGCCGCGTCCCTCTGGTGATTGTTATTGCCCGAGAAACTGCACCATTGAGTTTCACCTTTGCTATCGGATCTTTGTACAACACCTGGATTAGCTGCACGAAAACGTCCCCCACGCCCACCTTCCTGAGCACGGCATACAGAAAGCGCCACTCTACCGAGTCAAATGCTTTCTCGATGTCAATGAATAGTGCCGCTGCCTTGATCCTAGGCTGTATACACGCTATGGTTCCGAACAGTGTACGGAGATTATTTGTAAGAGAGCGGCCCGGGATGAAACCCGTTTGTTCCGGACACACCAATTTGGGCAGCAAGGGGGCCAGTCTATTGGCCAACACCTTTGCAAACAGCTTCGTATCAGTGTTTAACAATGAAAGAGGCCTGTATGATGAGCAGTGTTCCGGAGACTTCCCAGGTTTGAGTAATGTAACTATAGTCGCCTCCCTCATAGTCGGTGGCATAGTGCCTGTCTTGACCATTTCCTCAAACAAATTGACCAAATGAGCCAGCAGTTTGTCAAGGAAGGCTTTATAAAACGCCACTGTTAGGCCATCAGACCCAGGGGTCTTCTCGCTAGGCATGCTTTTCAATGCGGCTGATATTTCCGTTGGTCTGAGTGGTCCTATTAACCATTCTCTGTCACTATTAGTCAGCCAGGACATATTAAGATACTCCAAGTATTCCTCATCCGATTCAGAAGAACTGTTGGGCCGTGAGATATATAGCCCTGTATAGTAATCTGCGAAGGCTTCTAAAATGGCCGGTGTGTCATGCACCAGAGTCTGTCCCATATCATATATCTGCGAAATGTGATTGTCCCCCTAGGAGGCCGCACCTGAGCAGCCAGGGTGGCGCTTGGTCTATCCTTTTCCGCATATGTTCTGGCCACAGCGTATTTACCCAGATGTTTTACCTCGTCCTCCGCTAGAGTTTGAAACTCATGTATTTGTGCACGAATCTGAGCTAACACTTGCGGATCACCTGTCTCTAAGTGGACACCTTCCAACCTTCTCAACGTTTCTTCCGTGGAGGCCAACCGTGCTCAAATGGACCTCAAAACCCCAGCATGTTTAGAGATAACTATCCCCCTTATATACAATTTAAAAGCCTCCCACATCGCCCCCATGGAATCTACACTACCTAAATTTATTTAAAAAAATTTGTCAATGGCAGTACCCAGCTCTGCACTAAAGACCGAATCCAATAAAGAATATTGTGGGAATCGCCACGATCGGTATTGAGAACTCTGGACTGGCAGCTCCAATGTAAGGCAAAGTGGGGCATGGTCCGATAATGTCCTGGACATATGTGTGCAGGCTTTAACTGAAGTGAGCAATGTCAGCGAGGCAAACCAATAATCTATACGGGTATGAGTGTCATGCGCTGCCGAATAATGCGTGTATTCCCTCCCCAAGGGGTTCCGCTGGCGCCAAACATCACACAATGCCTCGGCCCGCACCATGGATGCTATAGCGCAGGCGGCACGTGAAAGTGGCCTAGTGGCCCCCCTTGACCGGTCCACTTCCAAATCTTGTATACAATTAAAGTCCCCTCCCCACAATATGGGCAGATGAGCGTAGTTTGAGATCTTAGCATGCAGTGTGTGATAGAACTGCGGATCATCATGGTTGGGACCATATACCCCCACTAGCAACCACTTGTAGTGTTCCCTGCGGCATTTCGTTATTATGTATCTACCGTTGGGATCAATATCGACAGCTTGTATTTGTATGCTAGAATTCTTGCGTGTCCACACGAGTACTACCCTAGCATGAGATGTGAACCCTGCGGCTATACATTGCCCCTTCATTCTCCGTTGTGTTAGTAAACTTGTAGTAGGGGGAAGGTGGGTCTCCTGTAGTACCGCTACATCAACCTGGTGCCTATGCATATACGCAACTACCTTTCGTATTTTGCGTTGATCATTTAGGCCTCGGACGTTCCAAGAGAGGAAACGTACCCTTACGGGATGAGTACTAGCGCCTGGGAAATCTGTGGCCATCCGATCCCGGACATACAGTGACTGCGCTTCTGAATGCAATTAACGAGTAGCGACTATACCAATAAAACGGTTGCATCTTTTTAACCTCCCCAACTCCCACCCCACCATCCCCCCCCCACAGCTTATCAAAATAAGTAGATACAGCTTACCCAGAACTTTCCCACCCCAGTTTCAATTATGCTTCGTACCTGCCAACTGGGCAGCAATCCCCAACTTTATACCCTAGTGAAATACACTCGGTGGCGATGGTCGCCAGTCCCCAACAAGCGGTAAAGCAGGTCAGCCCCGCCCGCTGTATACTCCAACCTCCGAGACATATTTACAATTGAACAATCTACCTGCAAAACGAAATCAAAGACATTTTGTTACACCTTGTGTCAAATTGCGAAACACCTCAACAAAGCCCCCACAACAACCAGCGGCCAATGCCAGGTACAATCAGGACGGCAAGGAAGATGAAGAGGCAGCCGCAGTGACCCCAGTATTATCTGCAAGTGCACTGTCATCCTCCGCTGCCACAGACAGGGTAGGACCCCCTTTCGCCTTTTCCACACCATATTTCTTAAGGTCTTTTTGTAGAACACTGGGGTCTGTATACAGTCTTGTTTTACCATCGATGGAGACCTTTAGGCGAGCAGGATAAAGCATCGCATAATCCACTTGCAGTTCTCTAAGCTTACGTTTGACCGGACCGAACTTCTTCCGAGCCTCTTGGACCGACGGGGTGAAATCAGGAAAAAGGGATAGTTCTGCACCTTCATATGGGAGTGTTTTCAGCTCTCTTGCGCGTCTTAAAGCAGCATCCCTGTCCCTATAATTCAACAGGCGAATGAGTATCGGTCGTGGAGGGGCTCCCGGTGGTGGACGCGGGCCAAGCGAGCGGTGCGCACGCTCCACAATGAATACATCGGAAAAGGTAGCTCGCCCCAACAACTGTACTAACAATGTCTCTATAAACTGCTCCATGGGACCCATAGCTGTCGATTCTGCCAGGCCCAACAGGCGTACATTGTTCCTGCGCGAACGCGCCTCCAAATCTTCAGCTTTATCCTTCAGGGTGGTGACCAATTTCTCCATTTGACGCTGAGTGGCCCCCATTTCGGTCTGTGCATCCTCAGTATCTGAGATCCGACGCTCCGCTTGATCAATTCTCTCGGCATGCTTGTCTACTCTTTCGGACATCCTGTCGAGTCTGTATGCCAAGGAGTCTATTTTAGCATCTATGGAGGTTAAGCTACGCTGCATTGCCCCAAGAATCTGCCGGATATCTCCTTCAGGTGCGGTGGCTTCATCCGACCCAGCAGCGTTATTCTGGTCCTGTTCATCCTCCCGGAGTCTAGTGGATTTGCGGTGTTCAAATGAAATTTTAGGCTGTGTTTTATCAGTGCGACCCATGACTGCTGCTATAAATCCGGTGTGCTGTAGTGACACTGTGTCGAGTATTGGCTCCCAGTGCTGAGGCGCGGTGCAGCCTCTTCCTCCGGTGGCACTAATCACGTGAGGGGGGAACTCCTCTGTGTGGGCCCCAAAATCGAGGTTGGCTGTGCCTTCACTATGAAGATGCGGGGTCATGCGGCACCCAGCCACCGCCACAACCCGTGCCCCGCCACTGAGTCCACAAACACTATCGCGGGCCCTGTGCAGTCCCAGGCGAAACACAGTCTGCATGCGGCATTTCCAGTGTACTCAGGCACCCCCAGCTGGTCGCGATGGTCCCTGGGGCCCCCTGATGGTAGTGCACACCCGCAGCGCCCACCGGGTCCTCTTACGCGGCCCACAACGCTGCCTCACAGCCACGCATTGGCAACGATCTTACCGGAGGGGATCAAGGCAGCCAGGCACACCCGCGCAGTCCTCGTTCTGCTCCGCCGGAGCACGGAGCGCCGTCATGCCCTAGGCCTCCGCTCCTCGACTCGCTCACCACAGTTGGATCTCGCAGGAGACCTCGCCGCCATCCGCAGCCTCCGTCCTCGGAGCGCACGCACTCCGGTCCTCGCGGCCGCCGCCCCAGCCTCCGCACTCGCCTGCGCAGTCCATATTTTCGGCAGGCCGCAGATCGGCAGGCACAGGCCCAGTCACGAGCGAAGGCTGCGCTCTGCACAGCGGACCCGGCACCGGCCCAAATCACAGCAGGTGAAGCCGCAGGCTTTGAGACGTCGTTTGCAGAGTCAATGTCCACCTATAGTGTCTCGGTGGCGTGAATAATGAGGATTATGCGGGCGGGTGCCGGAGCTCGCTCAAGCAGCGGCCATCTTCGAGCCTGGCAGACCACGCCCCCCCAATTGACAGTAGATAGTTATAGTTAAGACCAACCTTTCCCATAGATGACGTATTTTTTTGTTTTGCTAATAACTTTGGCGCATGCATGGAAAGTTTCGGGGTGATTCGTCAAGCGGGGGCTGAGAAAAAGGAGAGGGGGGGCAAAACGATTTTTTCTAATGCAATGTGGATAGGGTTTTTGCAATTTTTAGACATGGCTACAGGCCAAACCGCTGAATGGATTTACACCAAATTTGCCAGAAATCTAGCTCTTGTGTATATGTGTATATATTATATATACATACACACACATGCATAGATATACATGTACTATGTAGCTGCAAAGACAACTGACCAGTGGCGGCCGGCATGACTCGCGAGTGGGGAAGGGTAGGGCTGTATGAGGGGGGGCCTGGGGAGGGCGAGGTTGCAAAGTGTAAAACAAAAAACATAAAATAATAATAACCCAAAGTTATCATTTTATATTTCCTTTCCTTTACACTGCTCAAAAGCAGTGGGACGATGCTCCTCCGCCATAGCGGAGGAGCCACCACTGCATTTGACACTTCTGAAAATCAATGACTGGGAAAATATACATTGTTTTGTAAATGCTCCATAGACAATGTTGTTTATGAATAACCCCTATGACCGGTAAACTGCACCCTCACATACTCTATAAACAATACATTCTCAGGCAATGGGAGGAACATGTACAACAGAGCTAACTACAGTGGTTAAATGGCGAAAACTACGCTGTATGAAACAGTTACATAGACTTTCAGGTGCAGCAACGCTACATAGAAATAGTGAATAAAAATACCATTGTACAGTATGTAGCGGACCTTCCTGTAAGCATGAGTAAACCCCACAATTAGAGTACAACATAAGACAAATTATCATGTAAGGACATATAATTAAGGTAAAACAGAATGACATAAAACGAACAATGATGCTCCAGATGGAGATGTAGTGCAAGTGAAAAAGTTGTAAAGTGATGGGGTGCACATTTACAGCACGCAATGATCACAAATACAATTTTAAACTCCAAGACATCCACTGAAGTAAAGGGGATGTATATCCATTATTCGATGGAAGCCAAGCAAATTAACTGTTGAATTTTCGACCCTCAAAACTATTTATCATTGGTCCTCATCAGGACAAGCTAACAGGTAGCAACGTGTAAAGAAAAATTATACCATTCATAAGTCAATTGAACAAGCATAGGTTTTAAGAACAATGCTTATAATTTGTTTAAAAAACATAAGCAATATGCAGCAGCCAGCTTTTTTTTCCTCTCTCTTTAAGCCTTGTTGCACAGCAGCCCGGGAAACGCTATTAATTTTCGTGACTGGGCTGCTGGCCCCAGTTAGGTAACATTGAATAGTAGTCTTTTTTCTCCGACAATGGTATTGCGCATTGGTTGGTGAGTGATCTGCTGACATCACAAGTATGCTGGAACACGGCTCATCTGTACACATTTCTCACAGCCCAGGATCACTACTCAGAGGTTTTGTGAATCACTATCGGCTGCTGCCATGTAGTCATCCATTGGAAGCAATGGTGGGCGGGGGGATGAGAGGGATAAAGACAATGGTGAGCAGGAGGAGGATGGGTAGCAAAAACATCAAGCGGGGGGGTGGAACGGGGTGGGTAAAAAAGCAACGGAGAACAGGGTTGGGGGAAACACAACTGAAGGCGCGATTAAGGAGAGGGATTGCAGGGACATGTAATCAATAAGAGTGCATGTCGAAAAGTACCCAAAAAAATCATTGAAAAAAAGAGTGCCTGCAGCCAGTGGAAGGACACTGGCTGTAGACAGAAAGCTGTACCAGGTCCATGTTTCACAGTAGGGACACAAAGCAAAGCTCCAGGAGGAAGCCAAGGCGAAGAGGAGGCTCTGACCAATGAGAAGCAATGAAACGAGAGCAACGTGGGAGCCAACCAATGGTAAGTAATCCAAAGCAATGGCCGGGCTCTAATCCCCTTTTAAGATTTTCTTTGTTTACAAGAGATTTCGCAAACCCAGTTCAAGTGATGTGCAGGCAAAAAATAAAAAGGTAGTGGCTGCAATATTATGAATGGCGGAATAAATACTAATCATATTAATTAAAACACAATTTAATTCTGTGAAAATAAAGGCGGACATAATACATAAAAGGTCACATCTCATGCGATAATGGAGGGATAAAAAAACCTTTTCATACAAGTTCAATGTTCCCTCCATAAATATCCTGTCATGGTGAATGCTTCACACTTTGCTATTACATCAGATGATAGAATCAAGGGAAAGAAGAGGTGCCAAGTCTCTTAAAAATTAAATCAATCAATATATGAGAGATCAAAGAAATTGCGTAAGAACAAGATAAACAAAGGGAAAACCTCAACACAATTAACACATCATCTCATCCTAAAGTGGTTCTAATGGAAACCTAAAAATCCAAATAATTTTTCAGAAAGCAGCTGGCTCAAGGGATTAATCGAAGTTAAAAATTCTAACTGTTGGAAAAACTTACCCGCAGTTTGTCTCATTCAACTCCTCTGATAGGAGTGTGTGCCGCCATCTTTAAATATGGAAAGCAGTCGAGCAAGAAGCGGCTGAAATTGTCATTGTAAAAGCAAGCTAATTTTTTTTTAAATGGAGAAAAAAAACAAGACACTAATAGTACGAAAATCCCGGTTAACATGCACTTCAATTAAGAAATAAATAAAAGACTATGCTTGACTATTTACATAGACTAGAAAAAGAGATCACAGATCTCACTAAAGAGATCTTGGTTGATCAAACAAGCCAGGGAAGCCCTTTCGGCTCAAGAGAAAACTATATATAGTTATAAAATAGCCACACAAAAGAATAAACTAGATAAATTATCTAGAGATATCAGAAATTACGATACAAACAACATCTCCCCTTACTTGTTGGAGAACTACTACCAACAGGACGAGGATGTAGATTCATCAATCAAGGTCGACAATATCCCAGACACTTTGTAATGTTCTCTGGCACCTCAGAAACTGAGAGATCCGACAGGGACCAACAACCAAGTACAAGCAGCAGTCTGCTACCTTAAGGTCCCCTTTGAACCATCAGATACTCTCATCTTTTTTAGAGAAAGGCAGATACACACATGGTCCCACAAGGTCCACTGGCAGGGGTTCCAACATCCGAGACCAACCATAAAGGGGCGACCGAGGTTGGGCTATTACCAATAATACACACACAGGGACAGACAAACCAGCAGGCAGAAATACGAGCGGTACAGGAACAAAGCTACAGAATACCACACCATGAGATTGCTCCTATTTTCAATTTGTCTAAGCATACACTGTCCAGCTCCGAACTGTCAATACTTAGCTGTGGACTCAGTTTTGTACCCAACACTAGACCAAACTATTTTCTATTATGATGCAAATGCAGAGATTTCACAAAATTTTACTGAGACACCTTTTTCACAGAAACCTTATTCTGGGTTCCATCATGCAATAGGGTTCTGTCCACCATCTGTGTTTAACAGCCCCCCAAAAACATGACTCCAGCAGAGATTATTACGTTTGAAAAAATAGTCATTAAAGCTCTTGACTGCTTGAGTTTACAAACACACATGGTACAATATAACACAGAATGAAAACTGGGCCTTACAAACATTACGATCAAACCTTGACACAGGGATTAAACCAGCAGATTGTGGGCTTGTACTCTAAGCTACTAAAGAATATTGCTCAGAAGTTTTCAGACAACAGTACAATGAATAACACTATAGCAGACTAAGAGGTGAACCTATTGAAAGCATTCAGACATTCACTAAGAAGACTTTTACAAATGGGCTAAATGAGAGACTTCTGAGCAAGAACAATTTTCTAAATAAAAGCACCTAAGGACAACTTCCATCTACACTTCACCCAAGATGCATAAAGACTTGTAAAATCCTCTATGTTGACCAACAATGTCAGGTTGTGGTTTTATTCATCAATCTGTAAGACTTTTTATAAGAAATGTCTTCCTAAAACCCAGGATTACATTAGGAATAGCATCAATTGTTTTCACAACGTATTGAAGGTCTTCCTTTTGGCTGTAACTCACAACTACTAGTAACTATGGATGTCAAATCACTATTCACAAATATACCTCAACAGGAACCCCTCCAAGTTATTCTTTACAGTTTAGAAACCAGACAGCATTTGGTTCCAGAACCCTCCTCTGACTTTGTCACCGAACTGATGAGAATTGCTTTAACCTTGTAATTATTTCAGATTCCAAAATAACCTTTATTGTCAGAAAAAAAGGTGCATCCACTTGGTTCACACCGGAACTGGCTAACCTATTCATGAACAATTATGAGAAACAGGATCTTTTTGCAGACATTAATATTTTTCTCACTAACACTGTTTTGTGGGTTTGTTATATTGACTATGGATTTTTGCTATGGAAGGATAACATTGTATTCTTTTTAGGGTGGCTCAATGTCCAGTCCAATGATTGCCAGTTCAGCATGACATACAATACATGTGAAATTTCGTTCTTAGACCTTAATGTCAAAGTCAGGGATGACAAGCTCTATACAACACTGTTCCAGAAAATTGATGTAAAGGAACTCTTTCCTTATGTATACCAGCCATTACACGAGAAATCTAGGAAACAATGGGCCAGATGCATTAAGAAAGGATTTTGCGATTCTGAAATAGCAAATTTTACCGATTTGCTATTTTGGAATCGCAAAATGTAATGTATGTAGTAATCGCAAAATATTTTGCGATTCCTTAACATTACCTAATAGCGATTCGGTAAATAGTGAATCGCTATTAGGTAATATGACTCCATTCATTCCTATGGGCCTTTAGGCCCATAAGAATGGATGGTTTTGCATTTTGCGATTACCAAATTACCAATTAGTGAATGCAAAGCCAAGGGTGCATGGGGGCCTAAGGCCCCCCCTGAATCACCCCAAAAAATAGAAAGCATGCACATGTAAAGCACACACATACCCTAGGGGCATGTGTGCGCTACATGGCACTTTAAAAAATGCATTTTTGTGCATTTTTCAAAGTGTGCACATGGTTACCATCAACTTGAAGTTGATGGTAATAAGCTTTTCCTAAATGCACAGTTTGCATTTAGGAAAGGCTTCCTGCATGTGCATTAGGGATTCGCAAATTGTAATTCCCTATTTGCATTCGCAATTTAGGTAATCGCAAAAAATTGCGATGACCTACATTGCGAATGCCAAGCCTTTGATACATTAGAAAAGGCCTTTTTCCATTCGAACGGAAAATGGCTTGATACATCTGGCCCAATCTCCCTTATGGTCAATTTCTGAGATTACAAAGGAATTGTACTATGAAATCAGATTTCTTTCTTGAACCGGACTCTCTGATAGACTGCTTGAGAGGATACCGAGTAAGATTACTAAAGCAAGACAGAAAATTGGCAAGGTTTACTGACTGGAAACACCATTTGGTTCCTAAACAAGAAAGTTAACAACAGCTCATCTTTGTCAGCACATTTTGTTCAGCCAGCAATGAGAACAAATGTTATTGGCACCTACACAGAAGTTAGACCTGTCTGTCTTAGAGTGGTTTTCCCCCAAACATTTTGCCTTTTGCCTCCAATTGTGCTGGAATTAGTTTTTGTTGGCCTTGGTACTCTGTGCACTTTACCACTGCTAACCAGTGGTAAAATGCTTGAACTCACTCACCTAAACTTGGCTTTCACCTAACTGGCACATTTAATTTACTTATAAGTCCCTAGTAAAGTGGTATGACATACACCGAGGGCCTGTAAATTAAATTCTACTAGGGGGCCTGCAGCACTTATTGTGCCACCCACTTAAGTAGCCCCGTAAACATTTCCCAGCTCTGACATTACAGCCTGAATGCAGTTTTAAACTGCCAAATCGACTTGCCAATATAAACCCATTGCCAAGCCTTAAACTCCCCTTTTATTTCATTCAAGCCACCCCTAAGGTAGGCCGTGGGTAGCCCAGAGAGCCAGGTGCTTTGTAATTAATAAGTTGGGCATGTACTTTTAAATTTTACATGTCCTGGTAGTGAAAAACTCCTAAATTCGTTTGTCACTTCTGTGAGGCCTCTCCGTTCCATAGGACAACATTGGGTTGCCTTATACATTTAATAATTGCTAACCTTTGATTAGGAACAGAGAAGCATTTCATGTTTGCGATCTATGAAATTGCAATTAAAAATCCTCTTTAATTATAAAGTCGGATTTTAAATTATAATTTAGAGAATGCCCCTTTGAGAAAGTTGTCATTTTCCTGCCATTTGGTACCTGCAGCCTGTCATAGGTCACATGACTCGATGTAGTTGGCAGTTAGAGTTTGTAAATTCCTTTCAGGCACTCATACAATAGAGGGATGAAGTGTGTCTGAATGGGTTATATGCTGGCAGGATGAAGGGGGGAGCAGGAGCTGGGAACTGCCCTATTTGCAACTGAATAGGCTGTGTTCTGCCTTCGCGCAAAGGGCTTGTTACCATTGCATTGTCTCTGCAGCCAAATTCCAAGCACTTCAAAGAGAAACATCTAAAAACTTCACCTACTTCAAAGAAGGCACCAGATATAAAAATAGGACCCTCAGACCCACTCTTCAGTTCACTCTCTGGACCTGGGGAAGGAATCTCCGAGTACGGCCTGTTGCTGTGGCCTACTGTGTACTTCAGAAGACTGCTTTGCTGCATCTGGAAGGAATGTTATGCTGCCTGGAGCCTGCCTTGAACCCTCCAAGGCCTGCCCTGCTGCCTGAGCCATGCTTCATCATTCAAACCCAAGACTACCAGAGTGACTCTAAGGGCTAGTTAGCTGGCCTACTGTTCAGAGCCACAGGGACATAACAGACTCCCACTATCTTGAACCCACACCTGGACCCAGCTTGAGTCATAACCCATTCAAGCGGTGCCCCTCCAGTACTGGACCCTTGGTGGTGGTGCTATAGGTGGCCAGATCGTGAAAATCCAAAACTTGGGACTTGGAAGATTTTTGGTCAAAAACTGCTCTGAGAACCGAGGAAAGACCAGGACCAACCTGCTCGCTGACACACCTGAGGGACATTGCCAGTCGGCCTGACTTTACCAAAGGGTATCTAGCCGCCTCGAACTCTTGTGGGCTACAGTCTCCTGCCTCGTCCCACTGCAGATTTCAACTTCTATAAAAGTGACTAAGTCCAAATGTAGAAATCTTAACCGCGGCTTCATCCAGAGGCTCCCCGACAACGACACTGCCTCCCCAGACACCATCTGCAGCCTTGCGCCGCTCAACTTTACCTTCTCTGAAAATTTTCTTCAAAATTTGTTTTCAAGTCTGAAGGTAAGCCTGGACCGAACCCAATCCACTACTTGTACACGACCCACCCGCTAACGTGGGAAGCCATATTTTCAACTTTGACCTGGTCTCGCGCGACTAGGTGTCAGCGGTTGGCGCTTTGATCTTTTAGGCATTCGTTTTTACTAAAAACTTTAAAAATTCATAACTCTGGTGTCAAATATATATTTTTTAAATTTACTCTATTTTGCTAAATTGGTGTGGGATTTTTCTTGTGTTGTGTTCTCACTTTATTACTGCTTGTGTGCTGCATAAATACTTTACACATTGCTTCTATAGTAAGCCAGACTGCTTTTGTGCCAAGTTACCAGAGGGTTAAGCACAGGTTAATTTAGTGACTTTTTGTGATTCACCCTGACAAGGACTGTGGCTGTTGCTTGTGTAGGGTTTCACCCCCCCCCCCCCAACCAATAACTCAATTTCTCACACACACACCATCAACATGCATTCCAACTAGCATATTCAGTCACAGGTTCTGTATTTCATAGGGTTTGCTTGGCAGGGGTTCTATGGTTAGTGGTTTGAGAACATCTAAGTAGGCCTAGTGAGTATTAGGGAGCAATATCCAAGAAGCTAGACAGTTCTCTACGAGTCTGGAGCAGTCATCCATTTGTTAAGGCACATGTCAGCTCAGGGGACCTTGTTTCAGGCTTGAATGCAATCTCAATACGGTTCTACATGGATCCCAGCCTTCTAGATGAAAGGGAATTGTTCATAATGGATGATGAAGGATTGAGACTTAGTGGCTGTCTTGATTCATGGCTCACCTGTCAGTGCTTGGCAGGCGCACAGATGCAATACTACAAAGCCACTTGCTGTTAGCTCATTTCAAGAAAGGAAAGTCTGGTGGTGGTCACAAATTGTTGGCATTGCATGGTGAAAGGATTTGTTTTTAGAACTACATTTCACAACACTCTTTAAACTTCAAGTTGTTTGGAAGGCCTTTTTGAATCACTGGGTCTAGGATTCCTTGTGTTCCACAGTGTACTTGGTGGGACAGCTTTTTTTAGGTCGAGCTTCGATCGACCTCTTATTATCTCTTCTGTGGGGTTTGGCACACCCACCCATTGCTATTGGTTCTTTCTCGTGGCATTCAGAAATGCTGACTTTCTATTGGTCCACTGCGCTGAATTGTCCCTCCTTTGGGTGCTTGTTTCAGCGTTGGAGATTTCACTCAGTAATTGTTTCTTTTGGCCATCTCAGCTTCCTCCTCGCAGAGCGCGGGATGGCCCCTCCTCCCATCTGGCTGTTGCATATCAGTTGTTTTTTTTGCCGTTTTATCTAGCGCGAATTCGACCTGTAGGTATTGCAGTGCTTTACATGAGTACCAGTGACATTAAACTTGTTTCATTTTTCCACACATTTAATTTCCGCTCAAGTATACAAGCATTTCCTAAACGTATTTAATTTGAGCGTAGTTGCTTTTTTAAAATATAAATACTTGTCGCCTTATTTATTTTACTTTTTTCGTTTACAAATAAACAAATTCTCTTTAAGAAGGTCATTGCACAAGATGGCGGCCATGTGAAATAGCCTTGTTTTCGTCCTGCAACTCTGTCCTTTTAGTCCTTCGACTCTGTCCATGGCAGAAGCCGTCACCTCTAATCTCCCAGCATGCTCCGCTCTCGCAAACCAGTTGCGGTGAGTGCGAGCATTGGTGGTCATTAATTCTTTTGTTTATACAGGTAGAGGTTATACATTTTACAACATGTGATTTTGTGACATTCTGCAGCTGGTTTCGGGAGTTCAGGCTGGCGGAGATACTGGGTGGATGAGAAGTGGGGCCCTGCTTTGGATCTGCAAATTCTTCTGTATTCTCTTTACAGAGGCTTGAATAGCACTGAATTAACACGCATAGATCTTCCATCGTTGACTGGAGCGCAAGCTATAAATGCTGCGCATCTGCTATAGGGGAAGATAGGGTGGGTGTAAAGGGAGGATGCTGCTACTGACACTTTACATGAACCCCCTGACAGCTTGTGTGACCTTGGATGATATGTTAAACGTCCAGTGCAGTCAAATGCTTTATTTAAATACATTCTTTGTATGTAAAGTTCCCTCTCCCTTTGCTGAGGTAGTTTTAAAGGTGTATCTTCCTCGTTTCAATTTAAACATTCTTTGAATTACAGGGAGTGCTATTTTCGGCATGAAAATGTATATTTCACTTAGACTCGAATGGATGAAATCTGACTACAAGGTCTTTAACCAATAATAATAATCATAACCGTGATGTTAATAACCATGATAATAAATGTTATAAAGCCCTCACATACCCACAGAGATAAGCAATGACTTAGAAGGAGGCAAGATGTTGAATTTACTTCAGGAAAGTAAACTTTATTCTTGCCCTACCTGAATTGCTTTCTGCTAGTCAATATTATGTTAATATTAATATACCCTGTTTTTATATGTAAAGCTTTGTACCTACAGATTGTCATTTTATGGCACTGTGAATGACAGACGTTTGTTTTACTCAACCCATTGCTGCTCGTTCAATTGACCTCGGAAGAATGAAAGGCTGAGTCGGTCCTGCTGGGATTCAAACATGTGATGTGCAGGGGCCCCGAGTGCCCTTAGGTGATTATACACATCGGGTGCGACATGGCAAAGTTAAAACATTTGTAACGTAGTTTCAGGCTCCGGACACTGGACCAAAATGTCCTTGATGACACTGTATTGTCTGCTAACATTATGAAAGGGACGGAAACAAGCGAGGTTCGCTTCAAGCTACGTTTTACTCCCGGGCATGAAAGGTAAACCGATTTCACAGCATCACTGCTGTGTTTACTTAGCAAATAGGGCAAAATATAGGGTTAGATATGTAGCTGTTAAACGCTTTATTTACAACATTTTGATTTGCCACCATCCTTCTTAAAAGCGTTTGTCAGCACTGCTGCCTACCAGAAGCACCAGAGCAGAGTACGCTTAAGAGGTTGCCTTAATTGCAAGACCTGCACGTCACACACGCATGGACTTCTTTGTAGTCTTCACCTTTCCCGATCTTTCTCCATTTCTCTTTGTACCCGTCTGTAAAAGTCTCATTGTCTCTGCCCTTGTCTCTCCTTCCACTTCTTTTTATTCTGTGCGTATCTCAGTCCCTCCTTGCATTTCAGTCTCTCTTTAGCTCAGTGCCAGTTTCTCTTTCTCTCCCTCGCTTCCATTCTTTTTTCATCTCTGTTTATCTTTATTCCTCGTTTCTCCCTTTCTGTGCCATTGTCCTTTTCTTTCTTTGCCAGTCTTTTTGCTTTGTCTCTCATACGCTCTCTGGATGTTTCAGTCTTTGGAAATTTTTGCTTTCTTTACTTCTCTTTTTCATCATTCTATCTTTATTGTGCCGTTTCCATTTTCCCCTCTATTTTCTTTTCACCTCAGTTGTCCCCTTTCCAGCTCCGTTTCATTTTCCTCCTTTCTCTAGCATCCTTTCTGTTTCCATATTATTTCCTCTTTCATTCCTTTGGTAGGTAAAAGACATTGTTATTTACAACGCCAATACCTCTAACTCTCACAAATGCGAGACCAATTTGCATTGCAAATGCTTGGTTTGTTTTGGAGTCCGTTGAAGAACTGCCAGTGAATGCAATCTTCCCCCCCCCACCCCAACCCCCACTCCCCCAACATTTAAATATAAGCATAGCTCTGCTGTAAGATTGGCATAGTGTGATCTCATGTCCCTTCTAGGTACATACTAACCAGCGCCCTAGGCTTAACGCTTTAGCCCTTCCTGAAATAATAAATTGTGTGTATATATATGTATATATATATATATATATATACTTGTCAAATTTCGCTGTCCAATCACCTGTCTTGCAGTACAGTTCTTTAGTTTCTGCATTGTAACTAGCTTGTCTGGAGAACCACGATATATGTAGCAGTATTCAGTCTGAGAGTCAACAATTGCCTGAGCACTTGTGACGAGTGAGCAGAGCTGGAGTTTTCTGATCAAGAAAATATATTAAGTGCAGTGTTTGGATACTATGTTCAACTGCTTTCAAAGGAAAGGATGCAGTCAAATAAGAGCCACGACTTTGTCTCCCTTTGAAGAGACACTGGATATATCTTATGTTTTATTGACGGTTTCCAAGATAATACCTCTGAATTCATTCTAACGTGTGGAATGTTCCAAGCAGAAAAATATCAATATGATATTGCTTAGCAGTGTTTCTGAAGACGTTGATAGTGATCACAGACTTTTGACCTAGTAAATGCTTTCATATAAATCCATATTGTATTAGGTAGTGCCGAAAGAAAATACTGTTCGGTGTCAATCATCAAGTAAGTGTCATCAGGATAAAATTAATACCCAACTTAGTTCAAAGTGAAAGCCTTGTGTTAAGCCATAAAATCTAGCAATCTTCGACCACACTTATTGTCTGAAATCTTTATTTTTTACCATCACCCCATTAAAGAACTACTATTCTACAATAATCTCTAGCTGAGAACGATGTTGGAATGCTACTAAAATACAATTTATATCTAATCCACATTTTCAATCAGTCTATTGTATCCAATAGGTGCATATCTGAATAACCCATAGCTCAAAAGCAGTATATATCGTACATCACATTAACTGTGTGACAAGATGATAGTTATTATTTGTACAGGCACCAGAGTACCAAAATATTTAAACTTGCCAGCGTTTAGAGGCAGGGATCGCTTCTCTATTATTGACTACATTTTGGTTTCCAATACTTTATCTGATCAGTTGGTGTCGGGGGCAATAGTCCAAACAGAATTTGGGGATCACAACACCATTATAATTGGCTTGCTGAAGGCAATGTACTGGGATCAGGTGGAGTCTGAAATACTCCATCGGCCTGTCTTGGGGAAGTAGACCAACTCTTTCCTAGAATTCAAGCCATTCTCTTCTCTAGAAAATACATGGATGAAATAGACCACCCCATTCACGATACCATTGTACATCGGATTCAAGTTGGGCACCTTACCTTTAGCAACTACCACCAGCAAGTGGAAAGCCAATCACGGGTGTTCCAATTCCTGCTCTGCATGTGGAGAAGCAGAGGAAACGACAGATCATATTTTGTTCTTTTGTTTAAAATACTACAAGCAGAGAAGGCATTGGATAGTTCCTCAGGGATGCGGAATTCCTATAGCCTGACGCCTAGGACGTATTATTTGGGGTCAAGGTCAACAAGTTTCCATGTGCATTTTGACCTTTGGACAAGTAGGCCAAACCCCCTACAGCACAAACCCTTTGGCTGCCAGTTTGCCGTACCACATTATGGATCAGGGAAGGGCACTGTCTGCAGTTAACCCCTTGACCGCGATCGGAATTCCGCTCGTGTGCTGGACATTCCGATCGCGGGTGTGATCGTGACGAGCTCAGCTCGTCATGCGCACAGCGCTACCGCGCAGCATGACGAGCTGAGCTCGTCACGCGCATCGAAGGTAATATTTTTGTCCACATGTTAAGGCTGTTCAAACTTGTATTTATGGTTCATTAATGCAAAGCCTTTATTATTAGGGTGAGCGCTCCAAGTAAATGTTGTAAGCTCTGACTGCACTACTGACCATGGTTCCAGTATAAATATATGTACACACGTTTTCAAAGTTTAGCAATATGAGGCTATGCATAATGCTCCCAGAATGCTCTCTGTCTGATGCAAATATTTGCAGAAGCTTGAAAGCAAGATTGATGATTCTTTGCTTTCAAAATAAAATGTTTATAAAAAAAAAAAAAAAAAAGAAAGAAAAAAAAAAAGAAAAAAAAAGAAATCGCTAAACTACTGTAAAATTTCAGGTACCATTTGTTTGCAGCATCATTTAGTAACATGTGTTGATGCATGCTAGTATTTCCCCAAAATATTCATAATGGAAAATCAGTGTAAGCAGTTTCAATAAGATTATGGGAAACAAAAATAAACACGCATTGGCAAGGGCAGTAGGTCTGAAATTGGTGGCCAGCTTTTTAGTTTTGTCAATGTGTGAATTGGTTTGGCATGGGTTTTGTAAAACCTTATTGGTGTGGGAGCTGCTTGGCCCTCACCATTATGACAAACACTGGCAAAAGCAAAAATTGTTTTTAGTCTCAAAAAGCACACACTGCCACAGTAGTTACTGGCACTGAACAAAACTACTTTGTGTGCCGATATGCTCCTTGTGAAAGAGCAGAATGCCGTCACTCACAGTGAAGCCAGCCGATATAGAGAGAGAGACAGAATTTTTATAAACGCAAAAGGTCATTGTCAACACCAGACCAAATTAGGAGCCCAATTATTAAAGAAAGTCTCAAACGTGCGTGCACCCATGGTATATTTCCTTGCATTAAGTGCAGCTACACGGCTATTGTGGATTTCCAAGAATTTACGGAATTAGGACAAGAAATAGTACTCCTAGAAAATATTGGTGAACTGCATTTTAGCATGAGGAAATATGCATATGCAGATTTGCTCATGCGAAAATCTGAGTGTTTGCAAGTTCACTTTCCCGCCAACTCTGGAAGAAGGTTTACGTCTGCCATTGTCAGGAGTAAATGTCCAACATTTCTCAGTATGGGAAAAGATTTGAGAAGAGTTGCTGAAAACCCTTAAAACATGCAAGTTAGTAGGTTTGCACAGACTCCAAAGGGCATTCTAACCCTGGAACTATTGCTTACCACAACCTTCAGCCCCAGTATGTAGATCTGCGGAAACGTGGCAATATAAGGGGATTGCAAGTATTCAAACACTACTACGGTATGAGCCCTGGCATAATCAGAGGCGCTATATCAGGGCTCTTATATAATGAGATTGCTGCCGCGCTACATGGCACCAAAGGGACAAGTGGATTTTGTTACAGGACAAGTAGATGTATGAAGCGACCTGCCCCATGGACAAGTAGATATTTTATTAGACTCCACACCCCTGCTGGCTGCTGCATGCAAGTCAACTGCAAATAATTAGTCATCCAACTATCAATTAATTAATCTTTATTCTATCTCAGTCATGATCATGAAAGAAACAGTCCTCTGCCTAATCCCCCTTTGATATAAATTGTGGTAAAATGAGAAATCCACGGAGTCGTCACTGTAGTATACTGAAATATATATTTTTTTTTAAATGGTTAAAGATAACATCTTCTCAGAGAGGGATAAAATTTACAAAAAAGCATAAAATGCAAAGTGCTTTGCACTGAAGAACTGTCACAGGGACAGGCGGGTAGATTCTTGAAATTAGGGCCCTGAGCAGGGAAGGCCACAAGAAGGTGAAAAGTACTAAACCTAAGCCTGACCAAAAAAAAAATATTATGCAGATTTCTAACCCACATTAGGTATGAAGCCAGGGCGTGGCTAGTCGGAATATCTGCATGTGCTTGGACGCCTTGCTTCTTAGCCTCCCTTTGCAGTTTATGGTCCTCACAATAAGCTAAAAATGGAGTCTTCAGTGTGGCGGCAAAACTTGCTTCGAGACTACCTAGAGTTCTAAAAATAAATTGTCAAGCTCCAAACTCTGAGAGGTCTGGTAGAGGTACTTGAACCAAGGAATATCCAGACAATGATCCAATTGCAAATAGTCATCTATTCTGCTTCTCTTCTGTTTTCCACTAATTACTTCCTAGTTCGAAAAGCTTTAGGAGAGTCCAGTATTGCCTTTTTAATAAGCCACTGCTGCATGCAAGTCAACTGCAAATAATTAGTCATCCAACGAAATCATGGAATAATTTTACTATACAACTCATTAGTATTTGTTCATCTAATTTTTCACTCCAGCTGCCCTTTACTGTTTACCCAAAAACAGTACCTGGTATTTCAAGAATTCTATAAATCTTAGAAGCATCACATTACTTGGTGTTTTCTCTACCAGAGGTTCCTTTCAAGGCCAGGTTAGGTGCCCAATGTCAATACAAGCAAAAATGTCAAGCCTCACCATTAAAACTTGTTTCTGTAGCTGTCAAAGCTATCGGACATCAGGAAAGCAAAAAGCTTCACTAAATTCAGCAGACTTGAGTGTTCAACAAGGTCTCAGACTGAAATTCCAGGATCTTTTCTTGATTTTCTAAACGGTATTGGCGTGGTTAATAAAATTACAATCAAATTTACATGGCATTAGGATATAAAATAAAGCATACAAAGTGATGCTCGATCCTAAAGATTCACCGGGTCTTACGTCAGATCCTAATCTCACCATCGCCAATATTTTGCAATTCATGGAAGACATGTGGCCTCTTTAAGGATGCAGTGCGAATTGGAACAAATCATACATGCTTCTAACTTACAAAGAATGTATGAGACAATCTGATTTTAGTCAACAGCTTTTTAAGTGGTCCCCTCAATAATAATAATAATAATAATACTGGTGCTTATATAGCGCAAACAGCTACCTCAAACAGAGGTGTCCCGGCGCTCTAACAGTAGGCATTACGCACATAGAGGTCCAGGCATTGATCCCAAGCCTAATCAAGCCTAAAGAGCCATGTCTTCAGCGCTTTTCTGAAACAGGTCTCTGAATCAACTTGGCGGAGGTTCCCAGGCAGGGCGTTCCACATTTTGGCCGTCCTCACAGAGAACGCTCTTCCACCCAGACGGGCTTTCGCAAAGCAGGGGGTACAAAGCAAATTTTGTGAATTTGACCTCAGAGATCGATTTTGCTTATAGCAGCAAAGTCTTTGTTTAAGATATCCGGGGCATTTACCCTTTAGAGCCCGGTAGGCCAGAGTCATGGCCTTAAATTCAATTCTTTTGGCTACTGGAAGCCAATGACGCTCGTATAAGTGTGGAAAGACGTGATGCCAAAAAGGTATGCGTCTGATCAGTCTCGCAGCCGCATTCTGTACCATCTGGAGACGTCTAATCGAATATTTAGGAAGGCCGAGGTATAAGCCATTTGCGTAGTCTAGCCTAGATGTCACTGTGGCGTGGACTACGGATTTGCGGCAATCTTCTGGTAGGAAATGTAAAAATGTCCGGAGTTTTCTCAATTTGCTGAAACAGGTAGCAGAGACCTGTTGAATTTGAGCCGAAAAGGAAAGATCAGCCTCCCACCTCACGCCTACATTTTTAATATTAGTGGCGGGGGTAGGAGGTGGGCCCATTTCTGACGGCCACCACAGATCTGGAACAGGCGCTGGGCCCTTTCCGAAAAACAGCACCTCTGTTTTTCCCGTATTGAGTTTTTTTTTTTTTAATAACAAATTTTATTTGGTTATTTTGCAGTATATCGGGCGTTCGCCCTATCATAGCGTGCGTGAACAGAGGGATACGTTTCGCATCGATAACCATTTTCATGATGATAAACATTACCCGCCAAACATGCAGGCAAAACAAAACAGTATGCAGACAGTGGTCCATCTCCGTGATATCGTACATAATGCAGCAGAGTCTAGATATACTTTACAACAAAACAATAAGACAATCCTATGATATAGCAGGGGGTGATATTTGGCAGGGAGCAGAGGATCCCATCTACAGGTCCTCCTCCGGTAGAGGGGGTAGGTCAATACCGCGATATGTCGCCCATCGTGACCAAATCTTGCGATGTTTCCTGGGGCAACCCCGGGCCTCAAAGACTGCAATCTCGGCACCCATACATGTGTCCATGGCGCTTTTCCATTTGCCTATAGTCGGGGGAGATGACGCCTTCCACCCCTGCGCGATGTCGCGCTTGGCAATAGTGAGGGCGAGGAACAGCAGATGTTGTTTATAGCGGTTCCCCCCCGATGTCGTCAGAGGAGTGCAATAGGAATAGCCGTCGATCAAGTGGGAGCACCCACCCCAGCACCTCACTGAGACATGACCGAACCCTATTCCAAAAGGGCTGTAGGGCCGTGCAGGCCCATACCGTATGTAGGAAGGACCCATCCTCTCTGTCGCACCGCAAACACACCGGGGACTGGATGACCCCCATTCGCCACAGTCGTACCCTAGTGTAATACACTCTATGTAAGTATTTAAACTGGATGAGCCTGTAGCGTGCGGAAACCGCCGCGCCCCTCGGGCTGGTTATTGCTTCCGGCCAGTCATCGTCCGTTAAGTCAGGAATGTCTGCCTGCCAGGCTAGTCGGGTTTTGTCAAGAGTGGTGGGAGTGTGGGTCGTCAGTGTTTGGTATATTTGTCTGATTTTGTGTAGTCCAAGGTCCCCCATAAGCAGGCGGCCTTCCAATGGCTGGAATTCGGGGAGTACCTCTATATTACGGATCTGGGGGGAGAGCGCATGTCGGAGCTGTAGAAATTAAAAAAATTGTGACTTATGAAGGTCAAAGTCTGTCATTGTTGAAATGATTTTAGGACAGTGCCCCTCATTACGTCCCCTAGGGTCGAAATTCCCACCAGGTCCCACCCCCGAAACCCACTCAATGCGGTAGCAGTTCTGAGGTATGTACCGTGCCACAGGGGGTTTGATGGGTAAGTTTCCCTTTCCATCCCATTTGTCTGGTCTTAGCCCTCCATAACTGTATGGCTACCTTACCAGCCGGCGGTAAATGGTCGAGCCGTGTGGAGCTATAAAGCAAGTGGAGCAGCGGGGTTTGTTCCATTGCAGCGTGCTCAATAGCATATGCTGGATCGGTAGGAGAATTATACCACCATTCGTTAATTACAAGAATGTGAGACGCGACATAGTATGAGTAGATATCCGCTGCCGCTATCCCCCACAATATGTAGATTGTGTACATGTACGGAGTGCTTCGCGAACGGCCCCCCACCCCAGAGGAAATTGTTTTGCATTGCATTCATCTGTGCAAACCAAGCGCGTGGGATAAGATAAGGATAATTTTGGAGGCGGTATAGGATCCGAGGCAAAGAAACCATCTTAAAGATGGCTGAGCGCCCATAGAGGGATAGAGGGAGAGCGGACCATATCGTTGTTTCATTCTTGAGACTGATCAACAATGGGGTGATATTATGTGCCCATGAAATCTTGGGATTGGGGGAGATGTAAATCCCCAAATACTTGAGCCCATCTGTGGCTCGGGAGAGCTGCGCGGCCCATGTATCACGGCCTTGGAGTCCGCACACTGGAAAGAGGATGGATTTAGCAGGATTGGCGTGGAGGCCCGTGGTGCCCCCAAAAACCCTAAGAATTTGCAGTATACGGGGTCCTGAGTACCATGGGTCCGTCATGAAGAAGAGAACGTCGTCAGCATACAATGCTATACGATCTGACCGTGTCCGGGACCAGTCGAACCCCTGAGCACCGGGTCACTTCTGACCCAGGCCGCCAGCGGCTCGACTGCTAAGGCAAACAGCAATGGGGACAGTGGGCAGCCCTGACGGGTACCCCTCTGAATCGGAAAGGGGCGAGAACGGTGTCCCGCAATCCGAACAGATGCTGTCAAATCTGTATATAACAGGCGTATATATGTCAGGAAGTGGGGTCCAAAGTTTATTGCCTCCAGCAGTTGAAAAAGATAGACCCAGCTCAGCGAATCAAATGCTTTGTCTATATCAGCTAATAATAGAGCAGCAGGTCGGCCAAGGGTAGGGGCGGCAGCGATGGCGTTATGGACTCGTCTGATATTGTGTCTAGTGGCTCTCTGTGGCATAAAGCCCGACTGATCAGGGTGGACCAGGTCCGTGATACACCCCCTGAGGCGGTCGGCCAGGACCTTCCCTAGTAATTTGGGTTCAAAATTGATAAGGGAGATGGGGCGGTAAGAAGATGGGTCTTCCGGAGGTCGGCCAGGCTTGAGGAACAGCACAATCTCCGCGTGTCGACAGTCCCGCGGTAGAATTGCCGCGTCTGTAGCGTCTGTGATGGTCGCCAATAAATGAGGCCCTAGAAGCGACATATGGGATCGGAGGAATTCCATGGGGAACCCATTGGGACCTGGGGCACGACCCGGCTGCAACGCACTGAGGGCGCCGGTCAGTTCCTCAAGTGTAATTGGGGTCTCTAGCCGCTCCCGGACGGAGTCGGGGAGCCGGCGAGGCGGAATGTCCACTAGGAACTCCGCAATGAGTTTGGCAGAGATCTGCTCCTGCTGGGCGTATACGGATGTGAAATGCCTCGCAAATTCCCCCGCCACCTCCCCGGGTGCCGTGTATAGGGACCCGTCCAATCCCCGAATGGTAGGTGTAATAGCCGGGGCGCCATCTGCTTGACACAGTCTATGGAGCATTTTACTTGATTTATCGCCCCACAGATATATCCGATGCTGTGACGCCTCCCAAATCTCCTTGGCTTCATTTAATAAGTATTGACGCAGTTCTTGTTGTGCAAGGATCAGATTTCGGCGGATGATGGGACTGGGATTGGATCTAAGCTGGGAGGCCAGGGTCGCCTGGCGTGCCTCTAGGGTATCAAGCTGCTCGCGGTGGGTACGTTTCTCTTGTGTGCGATAGCTAATTTCGTGACCTCGGACGGTCGGTTTTAGGGCTTCCCAGAGAGTAGTACTCGAAGGGGCCGAGGGACCGTTGTCTGCCAAATAGGTAGTGATCGCAGTATTAAGCATACCTTGATAGGCTGGATTTCGGAGGTGCCAAGGGGACATTCTCCAGCGAAATGGAGGTCTACGTGAGCATGTATGAAATCGCATTGCTACCGGGGAATGATCTGATAGTCCGCGGGGCTGATGTCGTATCTGTGAAAATCTATGGAGATACACCCGGGGGACAAAAAAGTAGTCTAATCTAGATTGTGACCCATGGACTGTCGAAAGGTATGTATAGTCCCGCTCTGTAGGGTGGAATTCTCGCCATATGTCGGCCCAGTCCAGCGTTGATGCCAGTGTGTATAGTTTAGTCTGGCCCGGTGGTTGAGGGGAATTTAAGTTGCGCTGTCGTTCTAACGGCCCCATGGTGTCGTTCCAGTCACCCCCCATCAGGGTCAAACCCGTTGGAATGGCTCCCCATACCCCCAAAAGATTCTCAACAAAAGTAGCTCCTAGTGGCGGAGGGGCATAGATACTACCAATGGTGGTCTGTTCCCCATAGATCGTACCCGTGACAAAGAGGAATCGGCCCCCGGGATCTGCTCTATGTGATATATACTGAAATTGAACCCTGCGGTGGATAAGGACAGCCACTCCCCTGGACCCTCTCGTGAACCCTGCGTGGTAAATGTGATAAAAGCCGAAGCGGGCGAGGCATGGGACTTTAGTCCCCAATAAATGGGTCTCTTGTAAGAGCAGGATATCTGCCCCATACCTCTTCGCCTGTCGTAGGACTGCGCTTCGTTTCACTTTATTCAGTAATCCCCGGACATTCCATGAGACTACCATTAGGTCTCCGAGGGGATCTACTTCATCGGGCGCCATCTAGTCCCTGGGAGGGGTTGGATAAAGCAAGGAGATCTGCATAGAAGAAAATGTGGAAAATAGCCCATCGTCTGCATGTACCAAAAACGTAAGAAAGAAAAAAACACCATAAAACTGCAATCCCAAAGGGAAAACCCCCTCACCCCCCACCCGATACTACCAGGAACAAGGAGCATCTGTCGTGGTACGGATATTAGCGGACCCCCAACGGGGGGCCGCCCGAGTATCGCACCAATGGTTCCCACCCTATAACTCTAAGAAACCTGGGGGTGCAATAGGTCTTTGGCTTAGCGGCCCATAGTCAAGCTCCCCCGCCCGCCCAGAGAACTACATTACTAATGTGGATCCAAACATTGTCAGTGTCTTACAGATTGCCATGTGGGCTGTGGGATGATCTGGATCCGTCAAGGTGGCCGCCCAGGGCTCGCCGACGCCCTGTCCGATCCCGGCCCCTGCCGCTTCTGAGATTTGGTGCGTCGTGGCCGCTGACTCCGTGAGCCACGGGAGGAGTCTGAGTCTATTGCCGATGGAGAACGCGCTCGAAGTTGTGGGCGCTCATCCGTCCAAGTGAAGACCGCTTCAGGGGTGTCGAAGAAATACGACTTTGAGTTGTATATGACGCGCATCCGGGCTGGATACAGCAGCATGTATTGTATGTTCAGTTCTCTAAGTCTGCGCTTCGCAGCCATGAAGGATTGGCGTTGCTGTTGAACCAGGCGTGTATAGTCCGGGAATATCATGATAGAGCGGGAGTCGTGTACAAAACTGTCTTTCTGTGACCTGGCGAATCGCAGTATGGCGTCACGGTCGGCATAGTTCATGATCCTGGCGATGACGGGCCTTGGGGCCGCGCCCGGGGGGGGCCTCTGCGCCAGGGCCCTGTGCGCACGGGCCACCACAAAGGCCGAGGATAGCAGATCGTTAGGCATCACATCTATGAGCCACTTAGTGATAGAATTCGTCGTTGAGACCCCTTCGCAGCCCTCGGGCAGGCCCACGAAGCGTAGGTTGTTCCTTCGAGCTCGGCCTTCCGCATCTTCCGCTCTAGAGGCCAGGTCCTGCGTGATGACCGTGAGTTTGTTCACTTTCTTTTGGAGGGAGGTCACGGAATCTTCCACCGTCGAGACCCTCGTTTCGGCCTCGGTGATCCGGTCCACTGCTTGTCTGAGATCTGGGCGCAAAAAGGAGACTTCGGACCCCACCGCGCCGATCTTCGCATCTAGCGTATCACGGGCACTGTTAATCGCCACCAGGAGGGCCGCATTGTCCGGGGTCGAGCCACCGCCATCCCCACTCGCAGTGCCTCCCGCAGCCGTAGTGAACTGGTCAATGGTGCCTTGCTTGGGGCCAGCCCCGCCTGGGCCGCCTTTGCCCATCAGGAGGGAAGACCATGGGCCGTGCAGCCGGCGAAGGGACGAGGAGCTCATACCAACCGGGCCGACAACCGCCTCTCCAGGCAGGTCCAGGATGACAGGGGCCGTAGAGGCACTGTGGCCGGCAAGGCACTAGGCACAAACTGAGGGTCAGGCCGAGCGTTCAGCGTCCGTTGATATGTGAGCCCCACGTGGGGTGAGCAGCAAGGCCACGAACCCCGGCCAGATGCGGGTCCTCCGCTGCACAGATCTCAGCCCACTCGTGGCAGCACCCAGCGATCCCCGGGCAGCCAGGACCCGGCCGTGCAGTCAGTCATGCGGTCCCCGGGGGGTCCCAAGGATGACCGTCTGGGACTCGCCTCCGCGATATAGGCTCCCTGGCAATGAAAGGCTGTTCCCAGGGTGCTCATAGGCTCTAGTGCTCCCAAGGACCGATTCGCAAAACTCACAGGGACAGCAGGGGGGAGGGGGTAGCCGCCGGATCGCTCACCGTCCGTGGTCCGTGGTAGCTACCCGGCCTCGGGTCTCCAGGGCCTCACACGGCCAGCTCCTCCGGGGTCCGATCTCGCCGGCAGCGGGCGGGGCCTCACTCCCGCCGCGGATCACTGGGCAAGGGCCCGAGCAGCACCACAGGACAGGCACCGCCGCACCTCCAGCCCCGCGCCAGGAAGATGGCGGCCGCTGGGTAGAGGGGGCGGGGTAGCGGTCTCCTCTCGCCGACTCAGGTCACACCGGCAATGCAGCTCACAGGGGGGGGGCACAGGGCACCTTCACCCCAGACGCCGCTCGCCGCACAGCAAGCGGGGGCCGCGCTGCAGCTCCGGCTCCCAGTCTCCAAGATGGCCGCAATGGTCGGAGCAGCAAGCGGCGCCGGGACCGGCGCTGGAATCCCCGCTGCCCCCGGGCCAATCGTCCCGATGTAGGGATCTCCGGTCCCCTAAGTGAGAGGGGCAATCAGCACTGCGATCAGAGGCTTCTCCGGGCAGGATAATGCAGGATGTTTAGCAGGATTACGGCGTGGGTGGACGGAGCTCAGCTAAGCTGCATCCGCCATGATGGCCAGTTAAGCCACGCCCCCGCCCCGTATTGAGTTTTAACTTGTTTTTATTCATCCATAATGCTATGTCTCTCAGACAACCTTTAAAATTCTTGAAAGCATCTTCCGCCCGCTCTTGAAAAGGGAAAACCAACTGGGTATCGTCAGCGTAGGAGATCGCCTAAGTATCAAATCAAATCCACTTTATTCAACTGGCATACAGTCATAAAAGTACGAAATAAAAACAATGAAGCGATGTAAAAGCAGAGACCAATAATACAACTACTCATACATATTGTAGGAGGCTGGCTTAGTATATGGTGCACACTTATTTAAGTTAAGCACCTTGCACTAATCCAGACAACTCTTAAGGTGATTTTAGTGGTATCAGACAACCATAGAAAGCTCTCTAAGTGGTAGCTGTGGAGAGCAGCATTCAGGCTTAGTCCAGAAGGAGTGTTAAGCAGCTTGTTTTACCAGAACTAATCATGTAGTGTAGGTTAAACGAAAAAGAACCACACAGTGTAGTTATAAAAATAGGTATATGTATTATACACACTCACTAACACATCGGTATATCTCCTACCATGAGATATCAACACAATACACACAATATTTCAAAAATAAAACAGCTAAGTAGCACAAATACACAGTGGTCTCCAGGGGAGACCAAACCCTATAGTAAGAAAGTGTAATACGAACTGCGGCTGAAGTTGAGACTTGAACCAGAAGACTCAGAAGAGCTGGGTACCCAAGGAACCACCCAAGGTAAGTACCTAGGAACCCAACGGAGGCTGTGTGCAGACTCAATGCAAGTCAATAGGGAAGTCGCAGTTGCAGTTTTGAAGAATAAGGACACTTCCCAGGGGACTCTGAAGAAACCCTGTGGAGGAGAGAAGGTTGGAGAATCACCCCACCCGGGGATACCCCAGGAACCAGGATACCTACACCCGGGAAGCCGGGTGCATAGGTGTGAAGTGACGTCGGAAACTCCCGTAGACCACCATGGAGGATTTCAGTGAAGATGCCGCTGGCAAAGAAGGTGAAAGAGTCCGGTGGAATCCAATAATGGATTCTTGAAGAGAAGTACCTGCAAGCAGAGGGGACAGAGTCTATGCCACTTGAGAGTGACCAGGAGGCACGAAAGACCAATGACCACCGATGACGGAAAATGCAGGAGAGTTGACGGTGACCTTGTCGTTGCACAACGTTGCCTGGTCCTCACAGCTGCAAGACCAGGAGCCGTTCAAGAGCTGTCCCACATCGGAAGTTGAGAACCAGGGGGTCGGTGTCCAGCGGGAGCACCAGCAAGCCTTGGTAGCAGCAACAGACGTGGAAAACGAAGACGCTGCAGTGTCGGGACCAGCAAGGTTCAACAGACTCACCAAATGCAGGAGAGTCAGAGCAAGCGGGGGAGCTCACTGAAGCCTAAGAAGACCCTCAAGAGGACCCACAGGCCAAAGGCACATGAGTCGCAAGAGGACCTCGACCAGCTCGCCAAGGATGCAAGCCCACGGTGCAGAGGATGCGGTGAGGACGAAGATCTTGGTAGCAAGATATGCTGGAGGCTGGAGCTTCTTGTAGCCTGAAGATCTCTGGAGGACAGAGTCAACAAGCCTTGGCAACAGCAAGTTGATGAGGGTGCACAGGGTTGCTGTTCCAGCGGTTCTGACGAGGGATACTGGCCTCAAACTCGGTGAGAAGACAGTGCAGGCCTCGAGGGAGTTGCAGAATCACCACCTCTGTTGCTGAGCCTTTCTTAGTCCTTGGGACCTCAGGAGCAGCAGATCGGTCCGCTTCGTTGCGGTGCCTGCAGGTGAGGGACTCCTTCACTCCAAGGGAGATTACTTCGGGTGTCTTTGATGCCCACAGGCCTGGAGAAGAACCTGGATGAAGCACAGGCACAGACGACACAGAAGGCTGGCAGGATGACGAGACCAGGAGCAGCAGGAGTCTTCCTTGTTGCAGTCTCGGTTCCAGACGAAGTCCGACGAAGTCCACGGTTGAAGTAGATTCGGATCTGAATCTTGTCCCACGATGAATCTGAAGAGCCACCCACAGGTTGGTCCTTAAGTGCCCAAAGGAAAGGGTTGGGACGATTCAGGGGTCCCCTTTCAAAGGAGGGGCTGGACAGAGGGGAGGATACTCTCATGTCCTTTGTCCAGTTTTGTGCCAGAGCTGGAGCCAACGGCTCCCTGAACTGGTTTCAACTGGAGTATGCAAGAAGGGCACAACAATGTGCCATTCAAAGCAGTCTAGTGGCGCTGGCAAGCACCCCCACCCCAACCCAATACACTAAGTCCTGTCTGGGAGGTGGTTACACCTCCCTGTGACAGAAAACCTATTGTTCCACCTTCCCCTACTCGAGTTCAGCTCAGCAGCAGGAGGGCAGAATCGTGTCTGTGGTCGGCAGCAGCAGTAGTTTGCTGTTAGACCCTGAAAGGCTCATACCAGGAATACAGGGGGGCTCACTAGGGGAGCCCCCCAGGACATGGGATCCTATATCCAACACTGGAATAGGTATTGGGGTAGGATTCCAAGATGTTTGATACCAAACATGACCGGTTTCGGTGCAGCCAATATATAGTTAGACATCTCGTAATTGACTTGATGCACAAGTTACTAACTTGTGTAACGATATATCTGTAAGAGACAGTAGTTAGTGACAGATTCCTTACCTTAGAATATCCCCAGGCGTCAGGCTGGATCCGGAAAGTTTTTGCGTAGCAGTACCTTTGCGCGTCGGTAGGCGGCGTCGTGCGGCTCCGCGTCCGTCGTCGGCGTCGTGATCGCCGGGATGACGTCGCGGGCAGTACTTAGACGCCGCCCCTGCGCGCTGACGTCAGTTCTGTACACGACTTTCCGCGCCAGGAACGCAGAGCCATGCAAGAAGCTGACATAGGTGTCTGAAAAATACTAGGGCCCTGAAAGGGATGTCCTTAACCCTAGAAATCAGTTCGCAGAACGGGGAGGATGGGTGGGGCGGTAAGGAATCTGTCACTAACTACTGTCTCTTACAGATATATCGTTACACAAGTTAGTAACTTGTGCATCTGAAAGAGACACGTTAGTGACTGATTCCTTACCTTAGAATAGATACCCCAGCAATACCAATCCCGGTGGTGGGTCTGCGAACAAAGATCAGACAAGGAAGTCCCGGAGGACAGAACGGCCAAAGAAGCCGTCCCTCCGGACCGGACTGTCAAGGCAGTAATGCTTTGTAAACGTGTGCAGTGAGGCCCACGTAGCTGCCTGACAGATATCCTGCAGCGGAACACCGCGGCCCAAAGCCGTGGTAGCAGCCGTTGCCTTGGTGGAATGGGCACGCAGCCCAACAGGAGGCTCCTTCTTAGCCAAAGAATAGCAGGCTTTGATACACAAGGTTACCCAGCGGGAGATGGTTCTCTTGTGCACCGCCCGACCTTTTTGGGCACCCACGTAGCCAACAAAGAGCTGGTCATCCACCCGGAAGTGTTGTGTGCAGTTGATGTAAAAGGAAAGCGCACGTTTTGGGTCCAGACGGTGGAGCCTCTCTTCCTCTCTGGAAGGATGCGGAGGCGGAAAGAAGGTGGGCAAAGTGATGGTCTGCCCAATGTGGAAGGCAGTAACCACCTTTGGCAAGAAGGACGGACGCGTCCTAAGAACAACCTTGTCTGGATGGACAGACAGAAAGGGAGGTTTACATGATAGAGCCTGGAGCTCACTCACCCGCCGAGCGGAGGTGATGGCCACCAGAAAGGCTGTCTTCAGAGTCAGAAGACGAAGAGGACAGTTATGTAGAGGCTCAAAGGGAGCGCACATAAGAAAGGTAAGAACCAAGTTGAAGTCCCACTGAGGCATCACAAACGGAACAGGAGGGAAGAGGTGTGTAATGCCTTTTAGAAACCTGTTAACAGGGGACTTGAAAAGGGAGGGCTGATCAGGAAGCCTGAGGAAGGCCGAGATAGCACAAAGATAGCCCTTGATGGTACCCAGGGCAGAACCCTGTTGGGCCAGGGAAAGAAGGAACAGAAGAAGCTCAGAAAGAGGGGCAGAAAGGGGATTCACAGCCTTTGCTGTGCACCATGCCACAAACTTGTTCCACCTGCAGGCGTATACCACCTTAGTGGAGGGACGCCTGGCTGCCAGAATTACATCACAAACTTCGGGAGGCAAGTCGAAAGGAATCAACTGCCGCCGCTCAATCTCCACGCAAGCAGGTGGAGGCTGGACAGGTTCGGGTGGAGGACCGTCCCCTGCTGCTGCGACAGAAGATCCTCCCGAAGAGGCAGACGGATCGGGGGATCTACGCTCATACTGAGTAGCTCGGGATACCAAACTCTTCGAGCCCAGTCCGGAGCCACAAGAATGACTTGGGCCCGGTCGTGCCGAATCTTCTTCAACACTCTGGGTAGAAGTGGTATAGGCGGAAAGGCGTACAACAGACCGCAACTCCACTCGCGATGAAAAGCGTCGCCGAGCGAGTGCCGCCTTGGAAATTCCAACGCACAGAACTGATGACATTGCGCGTTCTCTTCGGTGGCGAATAGATCTAACCAAGGCTCTCCCCACTGAAGAAAGAGTCCTTGCGCCACTTCCGAGTGAAGACGCCATTCGTGATCCATCATGCACCTGCGGCTGAGTTCGTCCGCCCTGGCGTTCAGGGAACCTGCCAGGTGTTGAACCATCAGGAACATGCCCTGATGTTCCAGCCATGTCCAAAGGCGCAGAGCCTCCTGACAGAGGGTCCACGACCCCACCCCGCCCTGTTTGTTGCAGTACCACATGGCGGTGGTGTTGTCTGTGAACACCTGCACTACTTTCCCTTTGACAGAGGGAAGGAATGCCTTGAGTGCAAGTCGGATCGCCCGGAGCTCCAGAAGGTTGATATGGAGCCGGGACTCCGCCGGAGACCAGAGGCCTCTGATCTCCGCCTCTCCCATGTGACCGCCCCATCCCAGAAGGGACGCGTCCGTCACAACTGTGTGCTCTGGCTGGGGAAGGGAGAGGGATCTGCCCATGACCCATTGCCGGTTCGAGAGCCACCACTGCAACTGTTTTGCAGTCCCCTCCGAGATCTGGACGTGATCGGACAGGTTGCCCTGGTGCTGCGCCCACTGGAACTTCAGGTCCCACTGCAGAGCCCGCATATGCCATCTGGCATGATCGACTAGCAGGATGCAGGAGGCCATGAGGCCCAGCAGCCTCAGGGTCATCCGTACCGAAACCCAGGATGAAGGCTGAAAGATCGGAATCATAGCCTGAATATCCCGGACTCGCCGTTCGGGAGGATAGGCCCGAAACTGCGTCGTGTCCAGAACTGCTCCGATGAAAAGGAGCTGTGGAGAAGGAATCAGATGCGACTTCGGCACATTGATGGAGAACCCCAGCGAGTGCAGGAGTTCGGCCGTAGTCTGGAGGTGGGAGACGACTGCCTGGGACGAGCCCGCCTTCAGCAGCCAGTCGTCGAGGTAGGGGAAGACTGAAACCCCTGCCCGGCGCAGATGAGCTGCGACCACCGCCATCACTTTCGTGAACACCCGAGGGGCACTGGTAAGGCCAAAGGGGAGCACGGTGAACTGAAAATGCTCGAGGCCTACCGTGAAACGCAGGTAACGCCGGTGGGCCGGCAGGACGGGGATGTGGAAATAAGCGTCCTGCAAGTCCAACGCTACCAACCAGTCTCCAGGGTCGAGGGCAGTCAAGACCTGAGCTAGGGTGAGCATCTTGAACTTCTCCTTCCGGAGGAAGCGATTGACGTTCCGGAGGTCCAAGATAGGACGCATGTCCTCCTTGTCCTTTTTGGGCACCAGAAAGTAGTGGGAGTAGCAACCACGCCCTACTTCTGGGGTCGGAACACGCTCGATGGCCCTCTTGGCCAAGAGGGCCATGACTTCCTTCTGCAGAAGCATCAAGTGATCCCCTGACATGTGGTGGAATTGAGGTGGCATGGCTGGGGGGGCGGTCTCGAAGGGGAGGGAGTAGCCCCTTCGGACAATGTCCAAGACCCACCTGTCCGAGGTGATGGGACGCCAGTGGTGAAGGTGATGGCGGACCCTGCCCCCTACTTGCGTGCTGTGCACCTGAAAGGAGGGACTAGGAGGGCTTGGAGGCCGCGGACGGGTTGGAGGTGGTGGCCTGACCCGCACGCTGGTTGCCCGAACCGCCACGGCGGTATCCACGTCCTCGGCCACGCGAAGGCACTTGCTGCGCGGGCCGGTGGCTGGGCTGCTGACGTGACTGGGCGCCCCTTCTGTGGCCACGAAAGGGGGCGAAAAGCAGAGGTTAGCGGAGGGCGCCTAACAGAAAGGCCCAGGGACTTGGCAGTAGCCCATGAGTCCTTAAAACGCTCCAGCGCATGGTCTGCTTTGGAACCAAAAAGACCGACTCCATCAAAGGGCATGTCCATGAGTGTATTCTGGACCCGAGAAACCAGTTGTCCTCAGCCAGGCGTGGCGACGCAGTGCCACCGTCGTTGCAAGCGATCTGCCCAGCGAGTCGGCGGTATCAAGGCCACAACGTATAGTGTACTTTGCCGCATCCCTACCTTCCGCAATGGCGCGGGTAAGCAGTGTCTGGACCTCCTCAGAACACTGGGGCAAAACAGTCGCCACCGAATCCCACAGGGAGTGGGTATATCGGCCCAAAAGGCAAGCGGTGTTCACCGACCGCAAGCCAGCACTGGAGGAAGAAAAGGCCTTCTTCCCAAATTGGTCCAGGTGTTTAGATTCCCTATCCGGAGGGGCGGTAGGGAAGGCGGTTTGGGAGGCAGAGGCTTGGACAACCAAGCTCTCGGGGGTGGGATGTTGGGAGAGAAACACGGGGTCGCCCGGAGCAGGGCGATGGCGTCGGGCCACGTTCCTATCCACAGGAGCCCCTGTGGTGGGCTTGGACCAGGTGCCCAAAGAACGTCAATCAGTGCATCATTAAACGGCAGCACAGTCTCCGCAGAGGAGGCTGCCGGCTGAAGCACTTCCGTCAAGAGATTAGTCTTGACAGCCAGAGTAGGCAATTGGAGGTGCAAGGCTCCAGCTGCTCTACGCAACACCGTTGCGAAATTTGCTACCTCCTCCGTAGCCACGGGAGGAGACAGCATGCCAGTGTCAGGGGAAGTATCTAGACCACTGGCATCCCCAAGTTCCTCTGCCCAGTCCTGATCATACTCACACTGCTGTGTGAGAGGGTCTTCTGACCCCTCCCAGCTCTCCTGGTCCTCCTCTAGTGAAAAATATAGAGGAGGAGGGACATTTGGGACCCAAGGTCTCGTCGGCACCGGATCCGGCATCGGGCGACGCCGGTCCGGCTCCATGTCCGGACCCGGAAAGAGCTGGGGAACGACGCCGTCCGGAGCCCCGGACGGCGTCAGGAACGGCACCGGGGACATCGGCGGAGGCGTGGTTAGGTGAACCGGCGTCGATGGGGGTTGCGGCACCACCGGGGCCGGGATCGAGGCCGGGGCCGGAGCCGAGGCCGGGATCAAGGCTGGCGGGACAGGCGACGCCGGGACCGGAGTCGTCGGCGACGCCGGAGCAACCCCATCAGGGCCCGCGGGGCCCGAAGGCGCACCGGAGGGACCTTGAGGCCCGAAGAGGCGGGCCATGGCCGACAGGAATTCCTGTACTTGGGCCGGAGTCGCCCCCGAACCCGGAAAGGACGGGTAATGCGGGGGCAGCTCGACAGGCACGTCCGGGGCCGAGGGGACGGTGCCGACAGGGGCCTCAGCCAAGTCGTGAGACCGGCGAGGTGAAGTCTTAGAGCGATGATGCCTCTTAGACTTTTTGTGCTTCGACTTACCCGAGGAGCGTGAAGACTTGGACTCCAACGACCGGCGGGGACTCCGCGACCGGCCCCTCGACCTCTCCCGGGACGCGTGGCGCGGAGCCGACTGCCGGACCTCGAGTAGCTTTCGAGACCGCTCTCGCAAAGCCTTCGGGTGAAGTTTCCGGCAGTCAGGGCACGACTTCGTGTCGTGGTCTCGGCCGAGACAGAAGAGACACTTTAAGTGCGGGTCTGTGATTGACATCATTCGACCACAGACGTCGCATGGCTTGAAGCCGGGCATCCCTATCGACACCTAGGAGTCGATGACTCGAAAAGAAAACAGTGAAAAATCACCAAAAAATTTAGTCAAAAATTGACTAGGGCACTGCTCTTCCCGGATCTGCGCTTACTGGCGCGGAAAAAGAAGAACTGACGTCAGCGCGCAGGGGCGGCGTCTAAGTACTGCCCGCAACGTCATCCCGGTGATCACGACGCCGACGCCGGACGCGGAGCCGCACGACGCCGCCTACCGACGCGCAAGGGTACTGCTACGCAAAAACTTTCCGGATCCAGCCTGACGCCTGGGGATATTCTAAGGTAAGGAATCTGTCACTAACGTGTCTCTTTCAGATGTCCACTATGGGGCCGATTCCGATCTCGGTCGGAGGCGCACCCAATACCATTCGGTCGGGAAAAAAGCCATGCGAAAGCCTGATTCCCGACCGAACCGTACGCGGGTCCGGCCGAGCGAGTACGATGCGAATTCCCCGACCGACTCGTCCGGGCGTCCCGACAACTCCGACCGACTCGCTCGGACTCGAACCGCTCCGACCGACTCGGTCGGACCCGATTCGCACCGCGCAATGGAGACGTTTCCCGGCCGGGTAAGTACGATGCGCGCCGCGAGCAGTCCGACCGAGCCGCGCACTCCGGCTCGTAGGAGCTGTCGGAGCCGTACTTTGGGGGTCCGTGTCGGACCCCCTGTACGCGTACCCGTGCGAGGCGCACACAGGGGGGACCCAAGGGTCCCCCCTACCTGTGCGTGTACGCCGCGAGCGCTCGCGGCGTACTCGCTGTAGGGGGCGCCCTTGTCCGCCTCGCACCCATTGAGGCAATGGGAGCCCGCGTACGCGTTGTACGACCGGCTCCCATTGACTTCAATGGGAGTCCGACCGACTCGTGTCCGATAACATACGGCCGCATCGTACTCGTTCGGTCGGACTGCACGGGTCCGATTCGGTCGGAAATCTCTCCGGGTCCGGCTCGGTCGGAGAAATTTCCGGCCCGAATCGGAATCGACCCCTATATGTCTAAAATGGCTGACCGCACTGACAAAGCTTGGAGAATCGACTCCTGGGTTTGTAGGGGGTGTCCTGCTCATGCAGACACCCTCGCACTTATAACCTTGCACCCTGCCTTCAGGATTGAAAGGCCTACCTTAGGGGTGACTTATAGGTTTTAAGTGCAGTGACCTCCGATATAAGGAAACTTATATCTGTTGTGAGTGGTGCTAGCACCAGCTCACACAGGCTTCAATGGCAGGCCTGTTATCACAGGTTGAGTGGTCTCTCATGGGTGGCATATACATACTGCAGCCCATGGGAGACCCCTGGTGTACCTATGCCCGAGTACCTTAGTACCATATACTAGGGACTTAGAAGGGTACACCAGTATCCAATTAGGGAGGTACCAAAGTACTTACCATAGTCCAATTTAGGGAGAAAGCACAGTGACTGGGGTCCTGATTAGCAGGATCCCAGTCAGACTAGTCCAAAACACACTGACACCAAGCAAAAAGTGGGAGTAACCATACTAGAAGGATCCTACCTTCCTACACATATACCGTTATAATTATTCAAAACAGCCTGGGTATAATATCTATAAAAGGCCTACTGAAAGTGCTAATTGCTTTAGGACACTAAAGCAGTACATTAATCCCTTACGAATTAAAAACCCACCTTATAAGTTAAAATACAGCAGCTTAGTAAAGGTGCATTGAGTGTCTAGAGCGTACAGCAGCCCTTAAAAATAGGCTTACATAAAAACATGTTTCATCATCATGCAGTTGTTTCAGAAAGAGAAATGACTAAGTACAGTGCGTCAAATTTCTGGACTTAATAAAAGGCATTAAAACATTTTAGCATATTTCTGATAAAAACCGCAGATGAAAATAAAATGAAGCATTGACTGTTTAAAAGTATTATTACATGGGCAAAGAAACAATTCAAAATTGTGCCGAAAACCTAAAGGAAAGCAAAGTAGGTATTATATTGTGTCTTCCCAAAAACGGAACAGTAAAGCGCATTCTCACCTTCCTCTCCCAGTAGTCAAGTAATAGCTGAGGGTATTGTCATGGTTCACTGAGAGATAAGTTGAAATAGAGGTTTTTGATATTTCCACGCTTAACCTTTTCTCCCTGGCAAGAGTTTGCAATAAAGATCGAACTTGCTTCCTGCCCAGAGTAGCACAAGTTTCAACGGTAGTAAATACTTGAGGAAGATCAATGGCAACAAAAGGGTTTTGTACAAATGCTAGCCACGGAATATCAAAACCTTTATCACATGCTAAACAGTCTTTTATTTTGGCTCTCCTTAGAGACGCCTCATCATCTTTCTAAATTGAAAGCCATAGCAAGGAGGGGTTGGGGGGGCAAATGTGGACTAGGACGCATATATAGCTTTTTTCCAACTCGCAATGGCAAATGAAGTGAGATGAGAAAAGGGGAACAGATAAGAGCTTACGACAGAAGCGTTTTTTTCTGTTTGGATAGCTGCTGAGTCCCTGATACCCCAGACTCCCGCCCCGTAAGTGGCAACTGGTACGCATTGCATAAAGTAAATCTGTAACATGGGGGCGAGCGCTCGACCCCCTGGAGGGGACGGTAAGCTAAGAAGTGAACCATTTGCCTTAGAAAGCTTGCGTCTCTGCTCAATTATTTTAGGTATCCATGAGCCATTGGAGCTGAAAACCACCCCAAAATAAGAAAATGTATTAATGGTAACTTGGCCGTTTTTTCAAACTAAAATACTTGAGTGGTTTACACCTCGGACCACAAACCATCAGATAAGATTTAGAGAAGTTGGTCAATAAATCCAGAGTCCCCTTAAATTCCACAAATGATTTGACCAATAATCTCAGGGCTCTTGGACTGCGTGCCAGTAAGGCTGCATCATCTGCATACAACAAAATTGGGCATGGAGATCCAAGTACCACAGGAACATCTGGTGTGCATAATGTTAAGTGAGTGTCAAGTTTTTTGATATACAAGACGAACAGTAAAAGCGCAAGCATGCCCCCCTGTCGTACCCCGCATCCGATTTGGATCTCTCTGCTAAACTCTCCACTTTGACCAAACCTCACTCTGGCTTTTGTGTTCATGTGCAATGATGCCAACAGATGTACGAGTGGTTGCTCCATCCCCATTTCTAATAATATTTGCCAGAGTCTTGACCGATTTACGCAGTCAAATGCCATAGTTAGGTCCATAATCACTAAATACATAAGAGGGCTTTGCTACAGTGTATTTACCCAGTATTAAACAAAGGTTCAGGCACTGCTCCTGTGTTCCAATATGTTTATGAAAACCATACTGGCAAGGGTTCAAATTCTTATTATTATCCACCTACTCAATGATCTTGTAATATAAAACCCTTCTAAAGATTTTAGCTGGAATATCTATGAGAGAGTTTGGACGATAACAACTGGGCGAAGATCGGTTGCCATTTTTAAAAATCGGTACAATTATGGATGATGCCCATGATTCAAGTAAAGATGCACAGTTTACATTGTTGTAAATATTGGTCAACAGAGGCGCCCATAGACTATCACTGCATTTTATCAGGTCGATTAGTATGCCATCCGTGCCGGGTGCCTTTCCCCCTGCACTTTGCTCTATTGCAAAAGTCACTTCATGTAGGGACAAGGCCACAAGAGGGGATGACTATAGTCACTTACTTACACACATGGTCGCACTCACTACTGAATAAATTGTAGAGAAATGTTCCTCCCATGCCTCGCTGCTGATTGGGCAGCCAAATGGCACCCCCTGTCTGTTGGCTGACCTCAGGGCTGAAACAGATTCCCAAAAGGACTTGCTGTTCTTAGTCTTAGCTGAGTGCGCTAGGCTGTCCCACTGCTGGGTAATCACCTCCACCTTACTTTTTTTAGTTGCTGCTTTATATCTTTTGTGCTGACTTATTACCACCTTGGGGTGCCTGGGGTGAGCAGTTATGGCTTTCCTGAGTGCTCGGTTGGCAGCCGAGCACTCTGGATCAAACCATCTAGGGTTATGAGGATCGTCAGTTGGAGGTTTTACTGGCTTTGAAAGATGGATTTTAATATTTGAGCAAAGAGCCACAAATGAGCTTACTACCACTTACTACCATATCACATTCTCACTGCAGTCATCGGCGGATAGATAGCCCAACATTAAAGCTAAATTCCGCTGAATAATTTCAGACGTTTGTGTAGGGTTCGGAAGTTTCCAGCACACTTTTAGGTTGTCTATTGATTACAAGTTCTGGTTGACTTTTAGGGTCTTCTCTCTGTGCCATAATCAAGTCATTTCATTTTACTTTATTTCGGTCATTGATCAGAAAAGCAAAAACAAAATATACAGTACAAGTATGTTACTTCAAATCAAGTCTAAAAGCAATGCATTAAGAGAAGTAAAATCCCAGGCATAACAATGATATTAACACCAGTCATAAAATAACACAGCACATTTCTGGAGGTACAATTAAATATCCTCAACCGATACACTGGGCTGCAGTGTGAAGTTAAAAGACATTAAAATTGTACACCAAATAAGCCAGATGCTCTCTAAAAATTTGGCAATTCAGAAAACTATAACTGGGGACATAGCAACTCAACAAATTCTCACTGCTACCATGCAGTGGCGGGCACCAAGGAAATGGCATAGAGGAATCGGGGGTGTGGAATTTAATAAAATATCTACTTGTTCATGGGGCATGTTGCTTCAAAAATCTACTACAATGTTTGTCATAATGGTGAGGGCCCAGCAGCTCCCACATCAATAAGGTTTTACAAAAACCATGCCAAAACAATTCACGCATTGACAAAACTAAAAAGCGGACCACCCATTTCAGACCTATTGGCTTTGCCAATGCGTGTTTATTTTTGTTTCCCATAATCTTATTGAAACTGGTTACACTGATTTTCCATTATGAATATTTTGGGGAAATACTAGCATGCATCAACACGTTACTAAATGATGCTGCAAACAAATGGTACCTGAAATTTTACAGTAGTTTAGCGAATTTTTTTTTTTCCTGCATTCAATTTTTATGAACATTTTATTTTGAAAGCAAAGAATCATCAATCTTGCTTTCAAGCTTCTGCAAATATTTGCATCAAATCAGAGAGCATTCTGCATAGCCGCATATTGCTAAACTTTGAAAACGTGTGTACACATTTTTATACTGGAACCACTGTCAGTAGTGCAGTCAGAGCTTACAACATTTACTTAGAGCGCTCACCCTAATAACAAAGGCTTTGCATTAATGAACCATTAATACAATCTTGAACAGCATTAACATATGGACAAAAATATTACCTTAACTGCAGACAGTGCCCTTCCCTGAACCATAATGTGGTACTGCAAACTGGCAGCCAAAGGGTTTGTGCTGCAGGTGGTTGGGCCTACTTGTCCAAAGGACAAAATGCACATGAAAATTGTTGCCCTTGACCCCAAACAATAGGTCCTGGGCGTCGGGCTATAAGAATTCCACATCCATGAGTATTGACATTTTTACATGGAGCTGTAGTTCCACTTGTCGTTACTAGGTGTTTCTATTGAGTCAGAATGCAAAAGCATTGAAATTCTTACATCAAGTCGCAGTTTTTCTAGCTGTCACTAGGAGTCCCTCAAAAGTCGAATGCAAAAGCATTGAAATTTTTCATGGAGCTGCAGTTCCACTAGTAATTCCTAGGTCCCCTATCAAGTCCGATGCAAAAGCATTGAAATACTTATATGAATCTGCTGTTCCACTAGTCTTTACTAGATGTCCCTCTCAAGTCAAAAGCTACTTCTTAACAAGTCTGTCACAAAGCTGCAATAACTCACGTTATTACTAAAAGTCCCTCTTGAGTAAGATGCAACTGCTTCAAAAGCCCTTCACAGAATTGAGGGGGATCTGGCTTGAACATAAAAATGTACATATCCACTTATGCTACTGTAATAAATTGTGCTTAATTTCAATAGGCTAAGTAAATATGCTAAGACTGGTATACGCTGAATAGCAACTGTAATTAACTGTCTTGATTACTATAGAACACTTGTAGAGACCACTTAGTATATTTAGGTACTAACAATCAATGGTCAAGTCAAGTGCCTTCTACCATATTATTGGGAAACTGTGTTTTTTGAGTGACACTATATTTATGTCCCAGTAAAATGCCCACTGCCTTATGCTATGGGTTGTGGTAGGAAGAAGCAAAATGCAAGCCAATGGATGAAGATATTTGGTGAAGGGAGAATATATTTATTTCCTCTCTCTCTCTCATTCACTGGTTGGTACAATTACGTACCATATTTTGGCTGTTTATGTTTCAGTGGGTAATAGCTTTGTCTTTGATTTGAGAGGAGAATTTTCTGTATACAGACAGTGCTCGTACAACACTACAATAGGGGAGATGCAGTTCCGCAAGTAGTTACTAGAGGGCTCTCTCAAATCAGATATAAGAGGTTGAAATGTCAATTACAATCCTGTTTGGGAGCCAGAGGGGGATGGCTTCAACCTAAATATCTGCATATACACAAATTGCTAACAGGTTAACAACAAGATTCCAGGAAATCGCCATCTTGTTTTTCCCCCTGATAGCACAAAGAGGGTCTAGACAAAACTATATCAAAATACAAGGGGACACAACACCTGAGTTCAGTACACTTGTACAGCTATTTCCGTTTTAAGTCCAAGGTTCCTTAAATGATAAGGAGCAAACATTCTGTGTGGTGTAGTTTCGGAAGGCAGGTAGAATATATACTGATTTAGTTTAAGTTAAGACTCTTGATTCGATCCTAGACAGATGTCCTTTTACTTAGAATTATTGTTTTTCCTGTCTTATGCACTTTTGTACATGTGGTTTTATCAGTGTGTGTATTTGTAAAGATTTTAACTAACCATATACTATAAAATTATACATACATACACAATAGCTACTTGAATGACTTGTGCTTCTTTACAATAGGATAAACACATATACCAAAGCTGGTTTATAGTGCGGAATGAACATTGCAATTTACAATAAATATGTCTTGAGAGTTAATAAAATAATTTATTTAAGCCTACTATATACACAGGGACTATCAGGCAATGGGAAGTGCAAGTGTCTAACAATTATTTTTTTAAGGTATATGTGTACATGTGCACTGGCAAAATGCAGGCACGCAAACTGAAAGCATCCAATGGCTGGAGTAGTGGGTTGATCTGTTGACTTATATCTTCTGCTAGGGTGGGAGGGAATATAATGTGAGTGACATGACAACAAACCAATGGTGAACGAGTGTTGACCCTGTGTATGCACGGATTTTGGAACGTGTATGGCCTAAGCACGAAACTAGAAGAACCTGATTTCATGGAATTTATCATACAACATAACATACTTCTCTTCCAAGAAACATGGCAGAAAATTCCCTTCCCAATAGTAGGCTACAAAGAATTCTTGAACCCGGCCAAGAGAATCACAAAATACTGGAGAGCAAAAGGCGGCCTCTCTATTTTTATTTCAACAGATATCCCATGGCATGCCTCCGCCATAGATCTCGACTCTTCTTGGATGTTATGCATCAAACTCGATGCCTTGCCCTTCAACAGTTTGCTAATAATGAACATCTACATTCACCCCGCGTCCAAACAGAAGAGGTCAAGAATCGAGAAACTAATAGCAACATCAGTAACATTAAAACTCGCTTATCCAGATGCTAACACCATATTGTCGGGAGATTTCAACATTAATTGATTGCAGGACAGGAAAAAAGTACAATAGGCCACATACCAGCCCTCCACCGACGTGACACACATGGTAAGAGATGCGCAGCTCGCCTGAACGATCTCTCAATGTGTGTGCTCAATGGACAAGGCCAGACAGATTGCCCCGTAGCATTCACAAGGGTTACTCAAAAAACAGGTTCTATCATAGACTACACGTTCACGGACTATGATCTGCTTCCTCATATCTCGAATTTCCAAATAATTGATAGGGCGGAAAGTGACCACCAACTGCAAACCTTTATGCTGCTAAGAAACATCACAATACCAGCTAAAGACAACGCGATGTCTCTACCAACTCAATGCTACAACCTAAAACGTCTTATCTGGAGAAAGGAAAGCATTGGTGACATCATGGGCACATGCATTAGCCTTTCGGACAGATTCCAAGCCGAACCACTGTGCACAAAGGCCTGGGAGTCCTTTATATTTGAATTAAATAACAAATTCTCGAAACAGGCGAACGGCCATAAAGCAGGTAGACCAATAGGGGCAGCTTGGTTCACTAACAGCTTGAGGAAACAAAAGCAACAATTGAATAAATACCTAAGACAATTACGAACTCGGGGTCCCAGGAAATCCTGTTCTTAATATCAAGAACAAGAAAAGATCTAAAAAGGGACATTAAGGTGGCCAAGAAAAAGTTCAACGAACATTTCTGGGTGAAACTCCTCCATGCCAGTAAATTAAGAGATTCTAAACTCTTCTGGGAAATCATCAACCAGCTATCAAATGGCAGGAACCGACATTACAACTCGGATATAATGAAGGACACTTGGAGGGCTCACATTGAACTCCTATACAATGCTACCCCACCTTCAGGTACTCCAAATCATGGAACATCAACTATGAAGGGGGACCCTTGTGCAGGTCCAGTTCATGATACAGTTCATGATACCCTTAATTCAGACCTATGTGAATGCCCTCCGCGGATTTTACAAGAGCAAGTCTTTAAAATAATAAAAAAATTAAGATCTGAGGGAGCTCCAGGGCCCAACGGCTTGCCAAACGCGCTGTTTCGGCACGATCCTTAATTTTGGTCGGGTCTCCTCACCCCTATTTTCACCCACGCTTCGGCATCCAGCACGATCCCGGACTCCTGGCGAGGAAGCATCTTAAACCCAATATACAAGTCGGGCGTACGCTCTGATCCATCCAACTACTGGTTGATTGCACTAATTGATGTGGAGGCAAAAATGTACGCATCAAATCTGCTGGTAGACCTAGAGGATTGGGTTAACCGCACAAATCTTATACCTTACACACAAACCGGTTTCCGGGCAGGGATGGGTACCCTCACGAATATCTCCGCGGTCACCCTTTTAGCCAACCAAGCCTACGCAAAATCTAGTATCCTGTACGCGTGCTTTATCGATCTTAAAGCGGCTTTCGATAAAGTATCGAGAGCCAAGCTATGGGCCAAAATGGGCGGTACCTACCAAACGTTTGGATGCCATCATCAATCTTTACTCACACATGTGGGTTAAAATAAGGAAAGGAGATGGGCGCAGTATAACCAACAAGATTCCAAAACTCAATGGTTTAAAACACGGGTGTGTGTTGGCCCCCTGTCTATTTAACATCTACACTGCAGACCTCGACAAGCATCTTCGGCTAATACAAGCAGACCCCCCGAAATTGGGCAAAATACCAATACCCAGTCTTCAATATGCGGATGATATCGTTTTACTAGCACAAACCCCCATAGGCCTGCAGCGATTAATTACCAAATTAGGAGCTTATACCACCTCTGCTCAACTAACAATCAATCACCCAAAAACGAAGGTGATGTGCTTCTCCAAACATCATTTAACAACGAAAAAAATGCAAATTCACCTGGAAATTAGACGAGAAACCTTTAGCCCGGGTGGACTCGTATAAATATTTAGGTTTCCAACTGGATTTCAACCTCAACTTTAAGCAACACCTGGATTAAGGACGTATGAAAGCCAAACAATTGCTTTTCGGATTTAAAATCTTAAAGAAAAAGCTTATAGGCTGCTTAACAGGTCAATTGCTCAAAGTAATTTCAGCAAATTTTCTACCCTCCATATCCTACGGCTCAGAAATACTGAACACCAAAGATGCTACATTTTTAAACACAGCCCAATCCACTTTTTTCCAGAGCTTGTTTTTAATTCCTCGACACATTTCACAAGCACAAATCCGATTAGAATATGGATTAAGAAACCAGAGACCAGTCAGACAAGGCGCACTAGTTAAATATTACTGGAGGATGTGGGCAGCCGAAGACAACACTTTAGCCCACCATTGTTGGGAGGAGATTGAAAATCAAACCAGGCTACACAACTCTATTACTAAAGTCCTGAAAGAATCTCTCTCGGCACTGCAGCTAGAGGAGGTTTAGCTCACCATCACAACGTATTCCGGATTTAAAACTATGGTGAATAACGCAATTAAACGGATTTCTTTATTAATAGATAAAGCTGCCTTCTCAAAAAAACATCATGCCTGGGCAGTGATACAATCTTATCAGATGCTGAAACCTCAACGGTACCTGTCTGAACACTTCTCTTATCAAAAAAAGCATTATTTGATGTTGTTGCGACTCGGGTCATTCCCTACGAAGGATCTGACCCCGAAATGGAAACACACATGGCCAACTAAGGAATGCCGCCTATGCAGACAAGGGGACGAATCATTATTACACCTCTTATGTATCTGCCCTTCGCTAATAGAAATTCGAAAATTTTTCCTTCGGGAGGCATTAAGGAAGGAACAAATAAGAATATGTAGAGCGGCAGTCATAACATGCCATGGAGGCTCGTCGATTCAACTGTCCTTCAGAGCCATAAACTTTTGGAAAATTGCGGCAAAAGAACTGGATAAAAAAGTGAATTAATTCAAGTAGCTCAAAACAAGTTCACACATTTTTAAATTGCACTGATTGCATTTTTTTTTACGGCTTACTTAATCAGCTGCTTCTTGCTCGAGGATATGACTTTGTTGTGCTATTTTTGTAATTTTTTTTATTACTTGATTTTAAAACGTTGACCTACTGTATTATGTACCATGGTGGTATTTTCACCCTTTTATGATTTTTAACGAAATCAAATAAAAGTATATTTGACGACGTATTTTGTGTGTGATATTTTTTGGACAACATGAGGCTGGCAAGACAGTTAAAGCGGTCTTTAGGACTAAAAAGGACAGGCTGTGCACCAGCAGGTGAAATTACGTAAAATAAGTGTCTTTGTGTTTTGACCGCGATTTTAAAATGAAGCACCACGCCCTTCTTAAAAAGCAAGAACACCTTTAATTAGGTTTGTACTCTGCAAAAATATGAAATTACTTTTATTTTCTCCTACCTAGCAAATAACTCCTGGAGTCCCTGTGTGGAAGTGACCTCTAAAATTAATTCTATGTCAGGACCGGAGGCTCAGATTATGCTTTTCTCTCTCATATTTATTGCTCAGCAGCCTTAAAAAAAAACAACAGCCATAGACTACAAATCCCATGAGTCTTTGTAATGAACACAAACAACCATAGAGATAGTCCCATATAAACAATATCAAAGGACAGCACTTCCTCTTTCTTCGCTGCTCAGCAGCCAGATAAGTGCCTTCCTTTGATATTGCTTATTTCTGTCATAATTGTGCAGTGATCGATATTTGGTAGTGACTTTTTAATATTGGTATTGGTTTTACTTGCATTGCTTGTTTGTATGGCCTTGCTGGTTACTGCCCATTCTTCTGTGCAACTTCGCTCCGGGACCGCGTTATGGATCGCGGGCGGCTTGCGACGTTTTCTTTGATCTTTCCCCTCGTCTGCGGACGCTTCTTCCGGGCTGCCCTCGAGCGGGAGAGCGGTATTCGTCTGAAGACGCAGTGAGTCTACGATCAGTCCTTTTTTCAAGTCCTCCGGCTCCCTCCGTCTTCGCCGTGGTGCGGTGCGGTCCCAACCTCGCTAGAGGGCGTGGCACACGCACACCTTAGGCGGAGGGCGGGGGAGAATTCCAGACATTTCTGGCGTGCCTCGGCTCCCGTCCGAGTGCGCGTCTGACAGTTTCCGGCTGTAGCGAGCTGTCAATTGTTTGCACGCTCGGCGGGAGACGGAGGCTTTGCTTCTCAACGGATTAACTTGTTCTCTTCTGGCTCCAGTGTTGCGGTTCACCCGCGGAGCATTCCCTAGTATTAATTAGCAGTTTTTGGCCCAGTCCGTTAGTTCCTCCTTTGAGGTGGTTATTTCTAGCACTGACCCAGAAGTCGTGGTTCTGCATAAATTGAGGCCAAGTTTTGTATTTACTTACTTGCCTGTGGTAGCTATGGGGGCACAGCACCTTGCTTTTTTTCTGGGAACCAACGTTGATTTTCTCACCCTGACTGCTAATGGCGGGTGAAATGGACCCCTGGGAACCTGTTGAAGAGGAACAGCCCCTTCTCCCTATCCACATGGGCTTGGTGGATGCCATTGACGCATCCCTGGAAAGGGCAGTGTCCTCCGCCCTTGAACCCCTGAGCCGCCGTATCATTGAACTCGCGGTTCGGCGCAGGGTGGTCACCTCTACCGATGGGGATTGGGGGGAACCCAGGGTGCTTCCGAAGGGCGCCTCCAAGGGCAAAGCTGAAGCCAAGCCCCCGGCTACCACTACGGGGGCCGCTACTTCCCAAGATGCCTTTGATAGGCTGCGCCAGGCATTCCTTAAGAGACGCCTGGAACCTAGCGAGGTGCTTGAGGATTCCCAGCCGGTCGGTACCCCCGATGACAAGTCCTGTCCTCCAGATGGGGCAGATGATGCTACCAGGGAAGACACAGGCCCAGATGGGGAGTCTGACAACGAGCCTAGTCCGAGCAGACCCTGGCGACCGGAAGGCGGCGCCAAAAAAGCCCGGCTGGATGTACCTCATTCCCAGGACTCGGCTGACCTCTCGGGTATGTTGAACCCGGAGGACATATACCATCCCCGCTCTGCGGATTGGATTCCTGCGCCCCTCGTGGCGTCCTATGTGGCTAGCCGTATTCGGAAGCCGATGGCCTTAGGGCGGAGTGTCCCCGGCCATCCCTGCTAAACAAAGTGGCTTGCACCCCAGAAATCGATGCCAGAATGGCCACGTTCATTGGCAAGTTTATCAAGGATCCGAAAAAGGGTCTGGATCACTCTTGGCGGGCCTGCCAAGATAAGGTCTTGGATTTGCTGGGGCCACTTACCAAAATATTGGACATGGCAGAGGATGCCAAGGAGACGGGCCATCTCATAGACCCCACGATCCTCTCAGGTTGGGCGCAAAGGGCCCTTTGTTTTCTCGGTAATGCGAATTGCGCATTATCTACCAAGCGTAGACGCTCGCTATTGATTAAGATTGAACCTCGACTTGGAGAATTGGCCTCTACTGAGGCTGGGTCAGTAGCGAATGGAGGTCTCTTCAGAGATCCGTTTATTAAGGAGTTATCTCGCTTTGTGAACACCTTCTCCTCATTGGATAAGGCCCAGCAATCGATTAGAAAGGTATTCAGTCAGCAAATTTTTGGGGGGCCGGAAGAGGTAGGGGGCACACCTCCGGCTCTCCTTCCAACACCAACCCCCACAGGGTTCAGGCCAGAAGATCCATGCAGTGGCAGGACCAACGGAAATTCGGAGGGTTCTACCCGTCGAGAGGCTGCGGCAAAGGTCGCGGGGGGAAAGGCAACCCCCGTGGAGCCAACAATGCACCTGGTGGACCCACCGGTAAGGATTACCCCTTTTTTCCGACCAGAGGTGGGGGTGGGAAGGCTGCAGTGGTTCAGGCACAATTGGGCAGCAATTACAGGGGATTCCTGGGTGTTACAGACAGTGATGGGTTTTCACATAGAGCTCCATGGAACCCCAAACCAGACTTCTTGCCCCACACCCCTTGTTTTTTCCAGAGAAAAGGCACAGGTGGTAGACAGAGAGATACAAGACCTCCTGCAGAAAAGGGCTATCGTGCACGCAACCCTTCACTCAGAGGGTTTCTTGGGCAATATATTCCTTGTCGAGAAGAAGGACAAGGGTATCAGACCGGTAATCAACCTCCGGGACTTCAACCAGTGGGTGGTGTATCGCCACTTCAAGATGGAAGGTATTCACCTTCTCAGAGACGTGCTCTTACCGGGCGACTGGTTGGTTCGACTTGACCTGAAGGACGCGTACCTTACGGTCCCCATTTTCCCACCCCACAGACGTTTCCTACAATTTCAATGGGACGGACTCGTTTACGAGTTCACCTGTCTACCGTCTGGTCTGTCATCGGCCCCTTGGTGCTTCACCAAGCTGTTGAGACCAGCCACGGAGTGGCTCCGGGCTCGAGGCGTGCGCCTCATAGTCTACCTGGACGATATTCTTTTGATGCACCAGGAGGAGAGCGTTTTGATTGCCCAACTGAGAATGACTCGGGATCTTCTTCAGAATGTGGGTTTCATTCTGAATGACCAGAAATCAGTTTACGTGCCGGCGCAAAAGCTGACCTTCTTGGGGTTCGAGGTCGATACGGTACGGCAATGCCTCGGATTGCCCCAACAGAAAATGCGTTTGATTCGCAGGGAACTGAGGCGGACCCTGCAGAGAGAGAAATTCTCGTTGCGTCACCTAGCCCGAATCGTCGGGCTCCTATCTTCGTCAATCCAGGCGATCTTTCCGGGGCCATTGCATTACCGGGCCCTTCAACGTCTGAAGACGCAGCATTTGCACCGCGGACTCTCTTACGCACAAGAGATCACCTTATCACAGGAAGCCCGGGAGGAGCTCCAGTGGTGGCTCGAACATATGCAGGCCTGGAACGGTTGGGCCATCTTCGGTTCAGCCCCCGACCTGGTCATCGAGTCAGATGCCAGTCGTCAGGGTTGGGGTGCCCGCTGTGGAGATGTTACTACAGGCGGGCATTGGTCCGTGCACGAGCAGTCTATGCACATCAACTGCTTAGAGCTTCTGGCCGGATCTTTCGCAATTCGAAGTCTGGCGGCCAACAAGGTCTCTTGCGTCATCCTCTTGAAATTGGACAATATCTCGGCGGTGAGATATATCAACAGATTTGGGGGCACACGGTCCAAACGCCTGGCGGATTTGTCCAAGGACTTCTGGAACTATTGTTTGACTCGCGGTCTGACGGTCACGGCGGAGTACCTACCAGGGTCTCTCAATCAGACGGCAGACTGGCACGCCAGACACCTGCAGGATTACAGTGCTCGGAACCTGGATCCGGCGATCTTTCATAGCCTGATGATTCGCTGGGGTTCCCGTCAGGTGGACCTCTTCGCATCACGCCTCAATTACCAACTTCGCCGTTTTTTCAGTTGGCGCCCGGATCCTCTGGCGGAGGCGACAGATGCCTTTCTGCAGGATTGGAGCCTGTTTCGGGGGTATGCGTTTCCCCCGTTTGCCATGATACCCAGGCTCACGGCACTGGTCTGGAGGCAGAAGGCGGAGGTCATTTTGGTGACACCGCGCTGGAAGTCTCAAGTTTGGTATCCAGTTCTTCTGGAACTTTCTATGGATTTTCCAATCCAACTTCCTCAGACACCTCTTCTACTGACGGACGCTGGAGGCAACTTGCACCCTCTGGTTCGAGAGGGCAACCTCCATCTGATGGGTTGGAGAATTACAGGGGACATTGGGAAGTCCCGGGCCTTTCGGAGACAGCTTCGTCCCTTATCAAGAAAGCATGGGCAGAGTCTACCGTCAAGCGATATAGATCTTCCTGGAGGAAGTGGACACGCTGGTGCTTGTGACGGGGTTTTGATCCCGTGGGGACCGCTGTGATCAATGTAGTCAACTACCTGTCGGAATTAGTTGACCGAGGTTTGGCCTATCGCTCGATCAATGCGAGTCGTTCGGCGATATCAGCAGGTCACATGCCCATTCAGGGAGTCCCGGTAGCTTTCCCACCGTTGCCGAAGTATTCCTCCTTATGGGATGTGAATTCAGTATTGCGTTTGCTGCAGTCTTGGTAGGATAATTCTTATCTTTCTCGTAAGGTGTTAACAGGTAAGCTGACGATGCTCCTTTGTCTCATCTTTGTGCAAACGGGTTTCGGATGTCCGAGCCTTGGAAATTACGGCACGCGTGTTCACACCGGAAGGGGTGTCGTTCACTGTTGGTCGTCGCACAAAGTCTAATACTAGGGTGGTTCACTACCCGGCTTTTCCGGGTCACCCCAAGTTGTGTGTGGTCTGCTGTCTTAGAGCGTACGAAATGATGACGGATGAATACAGACCTCCAGGGGTCTCTCAACTTCTTATTTCACTCAAGAAACCTTTCAAAGCGGTGACGGCAGCCACACTTGCCCGCTGGGTTAGATGGGTGCTCCAGGAAGCTGGCATTGATACAATGGCCTTCGGAGCCCATTCAACGAGGGGACCTATGGCTTCCAAGGCCTTTGCCCTTGGTGGGCGATTAGATGACATTCTTAGAGCAGCAGATTGGTCCTCAGATTCTACCTTTAAGGCCCTTTATTTTAAGCCCATCTTGGGCATGGCTTCTCTGGTGGTCGATCAGCTTTGAACTAGCATAATCTGACATAGAATATAAAATTTCCTAGCTATCGTGAAGGAAAGTTTCAATTCTATTAAGGACACGGAGGCGAGGATCATCCCACCAATTGGACTCAAGTCCCGTCTCTCCAGGACAGTTGCAGTCTGCGTATTGGATAAGTATCCTATTTTGGGAGGTTTTCGGATAATGTTTGTAGTCTGCTTTAATGCTTAGAGTGTCAATGTTTCGCTGATTGATTGACCTGATTCTTTATTGTTCATACAGGGATACTAGATGTTTTTTCCCCTTTTCTGATGCTACCTTCATGTCTTTGCAGGATCTGAGCAGAAACAAGACTATTAATGGAAATGCGGGATCTGTTGTTTTGCCCGAAGAAAGAGGAAGTGCTGTCCTTTGATATTGTTTATATGGGACTATCTCTCTGGTTGTTTGTGTTCATTACAAAGACTCATGGGATTTGTAGTCTTTGGCTGTTGTTTGTTTTTTAAGGCTGCTGAGCAATAAATATGAGAGAGAAAAGCATAATCCTTGCCTCCGCGTCCTTAATAGAATTGAAACTTTCCTTCACGATAGCTAGGAAATTTTATATTCCTCACATCACCTAAAAATTCTGAGGTGAAATAAGTTAAAGAAAATAAAAGAGATGTAGGCGCATCAGCCAGCTAGCCTGGCTGATGAGGGGTGTTACCCTGAAACCGGTCCCAGGATGCTTGTTTCTGGTCCAGGGGAGACTTGGCTTGGCAGTTCGGGCTGGACTGTTCCCATGAGGCACAAGGTCAAGACTGATTTGCATATGGCTGGGTCTGAACTGGGGTGGCAAAGTGAGCTAAAGAATGATGATGGATTCAACCCAGATCTGTGACTGGGAGTGAGTGTCTGAAAAGGTTCTGCACTCCGTCCATCATCTGCTTGTGTTTACCCAGCAACCACTGCAGTGGTATCTATTGCGGGAGCAGGATCAACTTGCAAGTAGATAAGATATCTAGCTATCTACTAACTCACTGGAACAGCAACATCAGCATCTTCAGGTCAGGGCTAGAGATCTAGTAGTCCTGTGCTCAGAGAGCACCAGGGCCTGTCTGTGAAAATGCAAGCTTTCACTGGGTTTCTAAGAGGCGATGTCGCCAGTCCCCCGATCAGCCTAAACTCTTAGGGAAATAAGGACTACAACTTTTCCAAAGCTCTCTCCTTTCAAATCAAATCTGGGCTTTACAGATAAATATGTTGATTAATGAGAGGAAGCGGGAGGTGCCGAATTTGCCTGCAGTTTTGCAAGCAGAGTTCCGAGAACACACCAGCACTGGGGCAGGAAAAAGATAGTCACACGATGAAAGAAAGGTGCAATAAGCCACAAGTGAACTGGCCTGGGAAATACCAGACACAATAAGGGCATGTTGCCTCCGAGAACAACAAAGAGGGAAATCTAAGGACAGACATCTTACAGCAACAATGGGACAGGGAAACACGAAGCTAGACTGGCACAAGAAGCGAGAGTGGCACAAGAAAAACTCCGACAGGCACGCCTATGTCATTTGGAAAGGCACAACAACACAGTTCACAAAGGTCAGACTAATTGTATGATTTCATGCCAGTCAGATGAGTCATCCTTCAGAACTGCTTGCATGAGTGGATATTTTGCCAGCTAGTGGGTGTGCCATCTCTTTATTCCCTTGTTACAAAGAATTTAGTGACGTTTTAATTCCACATATAAGTTATGATTATAAGATGGATTTGAAACCAGGTGCACAGGGGTAGAGGCAGAATATCTCAAACAGTATCTGGACTAAAATTTTGCTTTTCAGTATAATAGACACTCAGTCTCCTGCTTCGTCAGCACTTCACACACTTTACGTTCACATAAGTCCGGGAGACCTTGGATAATGGTCACTGTGCAATGATCGTGCTGTTGGATCTGTGGGCAGCGTTCGATACGGTGTCACACATGATCCTTCTTGATAGACTAAGACAACTGGGAGTGACAGGGACCACTCTATCGTGGTTTGGCTCCTTTCTGGAAGACCTGTTGCATCCTCACATCTCATCCTCGCGCCCCATAGTGTGTGGAGTTCCCCAAAGCTCGGCCTTGAGCCCGACCCTTTTTAATGTTTACCTCACCCCGCTAGCCCCGCTTATTGAACAGCATGGGGTAAGTGTCATCTCATATGCTGATGATACACAGCTTGTGTTCTCCTTCAGGGATATATCCGCGGCAGCATTCTCAAACTTTAGACATTGTCTGATCGATATTTCAGCTTGGATGACTGACAACTGTCTGAGGTTGAATACCGACAAAACGGAGGTTCTATTCTTTAATCAGCCATCTCTGCCTCACTCGGACTTATGGTGGCCACCCGAGCTCAATCCCCCCCCTCAACCTGTGTCCTCGGCCAGGAACCTGGGGTTCAAGTTTGACTCTGCCCTCTCATGCAAGACTCAGATTAGCCATGTTTCCTCTTCTTGTTTTTGGAAAATGAAGTCACTGCGGAGATTCCTCCATCTCTTACCCATGGATTGTAGAAAAACAGTGGTTCACGCACTCATCACGTCCGAGTTAGATTACGCCAATAGTTTGTACTTGGGTCTGCCAGACTACCTGATCAGGAAGCTACAGAATATACAAAATGCGGCCGCCAGGCTCATTAGAAATATCCCGACACGACACCACATATCCCCTCATCTACGGAGCCTGCATTGGCTGCCAGTAAAAAGGAGGGTAGAATTCAAGGCTCTAACTCTCGCTTACAGGGCAATTAGAGAAACGGGCCCTCACTACCTGAGGAAAAGACTCCGTAAATACCATCAGACGAGGAGTCTGAGATCTAATCACCAAGAACTCGTTGTTACTCCCCGTTTCACTAAGCCAGATTAGGTGGCCGGTCTTTTACGATAAGAACTGCCCATCTATGGAACTCCTTACCCGAGTTCATCAGGAAGGCCAATTCTGAATCTGCTGTCCGCAAACTCCTAAAAACCTGTTTTTTTGGCCTTCCCTAGTACCTGTAACTCTTGGTAGTCTGCTTCCTCCTCCTGTTTTCCGCAATTAGCGCCGGGACACCTCCGCCGGAGGTAGCTGTGCGCTCTACAAGCTTCAAAATAAATAAAATAAATAAATAAGTTAGGCGAGAATGTCGCAAAACTCACCCTCTTACAGAACTCCTTTATTAGAACAACCTATATATGCTATAATCCTACCCACACTAATGTGGTTTGGAAATGAAGTCTCCCCGTGGAGAACCACTACTGCAGGCGAATACCTGCTCGAAGCCCAAGAGACAACGGAATTGGTGACATAGAAAGGAGAAGAAGCAGCTGGGTCATAGATGACTGCACTACCAGGGCCAGTCACTAGTTGTAGATGATATTGCCCACCTCAAATGATCTGCTGCTTGTAGACCATAGATATGAATATGTGAATTAATTGGATGAGAGGCAATATATAAACACAAGCAGTTTAGTACACAAGAGCACATCAATAAAAAGCATTTGCAAGTAGTCGTTTCTGGTCTTTTTATTCTCAGATGTGCTTCATATGATAGAACCAGCCAACGCGTTTCGCCCAAGCATGGGCTTCTTCAGGGCTGTAATTGCATACAATATGAGTGTAATTAAGAATTTTTGTGTGAGACCACGAAAAGCATTCTCAACATGTGATAAAAAGTAAAGTGTAGAACAAGGAGATGATAGAGAGGAAAGGAGATAAGGGCAGAGAGAGAAATAGAGAGAATTTATAAAAACGAAGATAACGTGGGGGGGGGTCCTGTGTGTCCAAAGAAAAAAATGGTGCCGGCACCAGTGTGCGAAAGAGTGTGCAGTACTTAAACCCGAAGAGATATTGACAAGTGGTGAGTGTAATCGTTCAAAAAGTGACATCATATGTGAGGCTAATTCTAGACCAGTACCAGTGCTCAAGGAAAGCTATTATGGCCAAATAGAGGCAAGCTTACCAAATAGGTAGAGGAATGAACTATATCCTCAAAAGTTGGGTCAAGGAAGATAAAAACGAGTCCTAGAAAAACGCCAAGTAAGTAAATTAAGCATGTTTATAACCAGACCAGTAAAAAAGGCGATAGCTAGTGCAAAAATGAAAGCACAACATACCTAGGGCGCATAGGTGAGGTTCATGGTGGAGCGATGTCCTATAAGTATAAGTAATGCGGTGTACCTGCAAGAAAAATGATTACTAGATTACGTACGTGGAGAAAGTCCAGCGCTACAAGAACCACGCAAAGTAAGACCAAAAAGGGGCACTGGCCAAAAGTAGATGGCACAGACACACGGGCCTCAATTAAATTAATGAAAGAGCAGCTTAAAGAGCAAGCGGCACGGACCAAAAAGTGCGGAAGGCGTGCAGTGCAAATGGCACAAAGCTCAATAAATCTAGTTATGGGGTAAAGTACGAGCTAATCCAAGGAGGGTGTGCGTGTAGTGTGCACAACATGTGAAGTGTGTTATGTGATACTGGCATGTGAAACTCTAACCAAAAAACAAAGCGGACCCAAAGCAGGCTACTGACGCTTACAGTTAAAAATAACGGTGCGCTGGGACCAAATTGCAGCGTGACAACGGATTGAGCTATTGACGCCTATTACTTTTAAAAATAGCGGCGCGCTGGGAAGAAGCATAACGGAAGGGGATAATTACTTACTTCAAACGGTATTAACCGTGTCTTCTCGTTGAGCCGTGTCCGGGAGGGCGTCCTGTGACCAGCACGATAGTTGAAAACTGAAATACGCCCGCAGATGCTCTTAAAAAGCATCTGTCTATTACCGGTGACCTGAAAACTAGACCGCGCCAAAGGAAGTAAAGTCTGTACTCACTTCCGGTTTCTGAATTGGCGCGATGCGACGTATCCCTTGAGCACTAGACCGCGCAACAGGAAGTGAGAAAAAACTCACTTCCGGTATCTAACTTAGCCAAATGCGCCGAAATGCGGCGAATTTTCAAAATGCAGAGAGGTAAATTTCCTCTACGCAAGTGGCTAAAAAACGGTAGTAGGCACAGAGAAAATAAAGAGTTATGATTGGAAGAGTAAAAAACAAAAATTACTTATAGTGTCTAGAAGTTTAGAGTGGAGCCAGTAGGCTTCGCAATATGGTGCCAACCATATCAATCTACTATAAGTGGGCAAAAGCAGACAGCTATGAGAGCCCTTATAGCTAACTTGTGATAGAAGACGCAATCCGTAGATATCCGATTAGAGGTGACATCATAATAAGAGCAGTGAGAAATACTTGGTATAAGTGCATCATCGTGTGGCTACTGCGCAGTGCTCATTAGTGTTTTTAAAGTCAGAGAGGGGACAGAAAAATACATTTTTTTTTAGAATATTCCATACGTCTGATATATTAATAACCATAGTACAAACAGCTACATCAAGCTTTGGAGTGTGTGTGGCAGTATGGTTACAATGCCACCGCAAGATAACAACGAAGGTATCCAGACTTCACAGTATAACGTCCATGTGTGGAGCCATGCTCCAACAAATACATGAATCAAGGCTAAACGAACAAAGGGTCCCACTACCTGTGACCCGAACATTGTAAGTATGTGGTTAAGTACCAGGACAAGGTCAGTCCAGCATGATAGGAAAACAAGAGAGCACATACAGTAATCCCTAAAACGCGGTGAAAGATACATTTTAAAATTTGGTGCCCAACAAATTGGGAGGCACAGCTTTCGTACTCACATTGTTACAGTGATACCATAAAACCGTACAATACTTGTTACTGCACAAATTATTAAAGAAGGAAAAACGAAGGGAGGGGGGGGGGGTTGGGGGGGAATATGGGGAGACAGAGGGGTCAATCATGCATTTATTACAACACGGAGACACATGTAATACTAACAGTCTGACAGGCTAGGTAGGTCCTGAGAAACAGTTGGCCATACCGATTAAAGAAAGTAGTGTAACTCCCCGTCTGTGTTGAGGCCTAGGATTGAGGAACGTAATGTGCAAATCCATCTGGCTTCTAGTTGTCTCAGCATGAGAGCCCTGTCCCCGCCCCGTGTATTACTAGTGACGGTGTCTATGCCATGGAATCGGAAACTGGCCCGGTCAACTCCCACTCTACACTCGTGTCTACATCTTATTATGATGTCACCTCTAATCGGATATCTACGGATTGCGTCTTCTATCACAACTTAGCTATAAGGGCTCTCATAGCTGTCTGCTTTCGCCCACTTATAGTAGATTGATATGGTTGGCACCATATTGCGAAGCCTACTGGCTACACTCTAAACTTCTAGACACTAAGTCATTTTTGTTTTTTACTCTTCCAGTCATAACTCTCTTTATTTTCTCTGTGCCTACTACCGTTTTTTAGCCACTTGCGTAGAGGAAATTTACCTCTCTGCATTTTGAAAATTCGCCGCATTTCGGCACATCGCGCTAAGTTAGATACCGGAAGTGAGTTTTTTCTCATTTCCTGTAGCGCGGTCTAGTGCTCAAGGGATACGTCGCATCGCGCCAATTCAGAAACCGGAAGGGAGTACAGACTTCACTTCCTTTGGCGCGGTCTAGTTTTCAGTCACCGGTAATAGACGGATGCTTTTTAAGAGCATCTGCGGGCATATTTCAGTTTCCAACTATCGTGCTGGTCACAGTACGCCCTCCCGGACACGGCTCCACGAGAAGACACGGTTAATACCGTTTAAAGTAAGTAATTATCCCCTTCCGTTATGCTTCTTCCTAGCGCTCCCCTATTTTTAAAAGTAATAGGCGTCAATAGCTCAATCCGTTGTCACGCTGCAATTTGGTCCCAGCGCACCGTTATTTTCAACTGTAAGCGTCAGTAGCCTGCTTTGGGTCCGCTTTGTTTTTTGGTTAGAGTTTCACATGCCAGTATCACATAACACACTTCACGTGTTGTGCACACTACACGCACACCCTCCTTGGATTAGCTCGTACTTTACCCCATAACTAGATTTATTGAGCTTTGTGCCATTTACACTGCACGCCTTCCGCACTTTTTGGTCCATGCCGCTTGCTCTTTAAGCTGCTCTTTCATTAATTTAATTGTGGCCCGTGTGTCTGTGCCATCTACTTTTGGCCAGTGCCCCTTTTTGGTCATACTTTGCGTGGTTCTTGTAGCGCTGGACTTTCTCCACGTATGTAATCTAGTAATCATTTTTCTTGCAGGTACACTGCATTACTTATACTTATAGGACATCGCTCCACCAAAAAATTCTTAATTACACTCATATTGTATGCAATTACAGCCCTGAAGAAGCCCATGTTTGGGCGAAACGCTTTGGCTGGTTCTATCATATGAAGCACATCTGAGAATAAAAAGACCAGAAACGACTACTTGCAAATGCTTTTTATTGATGTGCTCTTGTGTACTAAACTGCTTGTGTTTATATATTGCCTCTCATCCAATTAATTCACGAATTGGTGACAGACTGCAGAAGGGGCAAGGATTCCAATAAGTGACTAGCAAAAGGAAAACCTGTCTGACTATCAATAATTCTGTTCACATGAACGAGGGTATGTTTTTAAAGCTATGTGTTGCGATCTATAGCAAGGTGCTATCTCATGCAACGAATGTCCCTGAAAACGAAGCTACAGCTTCAGCTACTTCCCTAAACTGGCCGCAATTCCTCAGTACTTCAAATTTAGAGTTTGCATACAAAACGATTCAACTACTTCACGTTATGCAATTGGAAGCGTGGAGCAGGAACTCATTTTGCAATGCTAGGAGATAAGTGACAAATCCACAGACGTGATAAAAAATGTTCACCTTTGAGGTCCTGCCTATAAATAGTGTCAGATGCACTTTTTAGGTCTCGCAGACCTGCGTTGCAGCGCGCATGCGCTGCTCGCTCTGCGAGGCTTATTGTGATCAAGGAGATTTCAGAAGGGGACTTGAAGCCCCGCCCATCAATCCCATTGGCTGGCGTCATCCTTTATGCAAAACGCTGGCCTCCGATTGAAAGTGAGGCTTTTTTGTTACCGCCCTGTCTCCTTTTTGGACGGCCCATCACGACTGGATGTTTTGCTTGCGGCGTTACACTCTCTCCTACAATTAGTCGGTAAGCACAATTTTTTTCACAATGGCGACAGCTTGTACTTCATCGCTGCTCATTTACCACGATGGTTTAATGCGACTCTTTCCGTTTGAGTTCTGCAATCTTGTTTCAAATGCTTCTTTCTTTTCTCCCAGAAATGACTAATCTTCCTGTTATTCCACTTTCTCGCTCTGGGCCGCATTTTTTTTTCTTTAAGCTGTATTTATCTGGCAACAGTTTCCTTTGCAGTTTTCCAGCAAGAGGCCTCACTTTCCAACCCTCGCTACTGTTTTTGTTCCTGTAGAAATGGGTTATGATCCGGCAGCTTTGCAGTTACTTTATAATTAGACCCCGGAGTATTCCATAAACAAAGTAGTCCAGTTCCTAAACAGAGTGTGCGAGTGTCCCCAAAACTCTCGCATGGCGGTGTAGGTTTCAGCCCTGCAGCCGGACTTCGGCTCTGTGCGCGCTGCAAGTGGGAGAGACGGTGCAGCGCACTGCAGAACGGAGCGAGGGCATGTGAGGTCACTGGCAGCGTGGAAAACAGAGTGCGGTAAATAACAAAGAGCTGTCTCCTAGACTGGTAATATGTCACCCCAAAAGGAGACACCGCGTAACAATGCTGGTTTTCTCCCCGACACAAAACACTCGCTTGTAGTAATTGCAAACAATAACTATTTGAAAGCACTCGGCTGTGAACAGCCTGTGTGAGCTCAAGCAGAGCGTTTTTTTTTTTTTGTGGAACGTGGCAGGCGAAAGAGAGCTGAAGGGAAAACCGGGGAAAGGCAACTGTTCGGAGCTCATATTACAGTCAAACACAAGCATTGGCAAAGCCAATCGTCCTAGCCGCGGTAAAGTGTTGCATTAGTTCGTTCTCATATAAAAAAATATATAATAAGTAAAATAATGGGCAAGCAAAGTCTTGTTGTGATATCTATTTGAAAAAAAAATTAAATGCAAAAATTTGCCAGAAAAATAAAAATAGAAAACATGCCGCCGCCTAAATGTGGTAACCATATTCTTACCATGACAATTAAAAAAATAAAAAATAAAAAAAAATCACTGCATTTTATTAGTGATGGTTTCTGTTGTTCAATAAATGTTATTATTAATATTAGGAGACGAGAAGAAACGATCATCTTACGAAACACTGAATTCAGAAGCAGCTACAATGTTACTGTGGTGTCACATAAAATACTTTATAAAAGCAACTTTAAAGAAGGACAAAATGTACGCTATTGTGGGTGGAAACAAAATATGAACAAGTTTAACAAACCGATGGTAGAAGACCACTGATTAAAAGCCCTTGCATGGAAGTATGAATACCATGTGTGAATGTCCCGAAAAGCCAGTAGTCTTGTAAGAGAGAGACTACACCCAAAATAGACATACCACTACCTCTGCCTTGCAGCCACGAGTGGAAAAAATAAATAATCTAAAAAAAAAAAAAACCCTGCATATAATCTTTTATAGAGCAGTATGGTGCATGTTAGCAGCCAGTTATATTTAGAACAGGTCTTGCACATCAATGGAAATATTAATATTACTGGCACAAAGAAAAGTTTCTATTGGCTTTGACTTACTGTAACCTCAAAACCCATTGTAAGCACAAAAGGATAACTAAATAAGACAAAAGGATAAAGAATAGAGAAAAAAAGCATTAGCAAAGTAAAGTGTGGACTCGCAAGCCCTAGCATTGTAGTGTAAACCTTTTGAGGCAGATGCGCACTTGTGATCAGGAAAAATGTCACACTGCAAGACACCCATTGGTAGTGCTTAATTTGAACAGATGCTTGTAGTTGGGGCTCACCATCCATGCAGTTTTAAGGACTGGGACTTATTTTACCATCAGGCTTTGGGCCAGACCTAGAGAGAACAAGCATTTGGAATGCAATAGGTCTCACATTTACGCGAGTTTAAGCTATTGGCATTGTAAATGACAATGCCTTTTATTTATGTTTTAAAAACGAAAACAAAAATAAAATCATTGTTATTTGCAATGTCAATAGCTCAAATTTGCGTAAATGCGAGACCTATTGCATTGCAAATGCTTGTTTGAGATTGCTATGAAATATTGTTTTTACGTTCCTAATTAAAGAATAGAGTTAATGTGCCTTCAATAAATTATTAAAATCGGAATTTTTAGCCAGTTCCAAAATAAAACAGGGAGATTTAGGTTGTGGTTGTTGCAAGCGACAAGGTAGTGGGCTGCTAAAGTCTTATTATTAGATCTAAAATTTCCAAATATTTTTAAAGTTCTGGATCTGAACTTGTTGGCACAGGGTAAGGGGTTGTTGCCTAGACCTATTCCGGTAGTCATCCTTCAGTGTTATTGTGTTCCATTTTGAGATGCCATCTTAGGAGTTGTACGCTGTAGGGGCTGGAACCTGGGCGGGGTCATTAGATCTCCCTCTCCATTTAATGCTTGGCTCAGAGTGGGTGCGCAGCTGATTGATAGCCTATGCTGCTAAAGTCTTACTAGCTTTTAAAATTTCCAAATATTTTTAAAGCTTTGAATCTGAACTTGTTGGCAGAGGGATTTGGGGAGGGGAGAGTTGTTGGCAAGACCTATTCTGATAGTCATCTTTCAGTGTGTTATTGTGTTCAATTTTGGGACGCCATCTTAGGAGCTGTATGCTCTAGAGGCTGGAACATGGGGCAGGGACATTAGATCTCCCTCGTCCATTTAATGCTTGACTCAGTGCGGTTGCACCACTGGCGCGCCAAACCCATACTGGCCCTTTTTCTTCAGCCAAGTCTCCAAAGTTAATTTATGGTAAGAAGACTCTGCATGCCCTCCGCCCTCCTGGCTCTGACTATATATTTCTTAACACCTGTGAGGTAGGCGTGAGGTAGTAATGTATTAAGTGTAACTTCGAACTACAAAAGAGGGTAGGCCCTCCTAGGTCAATTTACAGGGAATATAACAGGTTGTGCCCCAAGTCTTATGATATGGATTTTAAGAAGGGTTGCTCAGAGTTAAAAGCCTGTCTAATTAACTCCAGATCCCTATCTAAACACAAAAAGGAGCTCTGGGACATGCTTAACATTAAAGATTAACACAAAATTATTAGGATGCTGTATTTTTGACAGAAACGCTGTTAAATGATAGCTCCGGCCCTGATATTGCATTGGTAATAGCAGAGGGTTATGCTATCTCCCACCTGGACTGCGTGGGAGGAAATGGTGGCGGGACTGCCATAATTTATCAGTTCATATTCATGTGGTCCTCTACAAGGTTAGAAAGACTTGAATTAGCTGACGGGCTTGTTTTTTTCCCCTTACATTATCTGACAATTTCTCCTTTACAGGTGCTTTATCCTACCTTCCTCCTAAATCAGAACCAAAGTTCACTGAAGTATTAGCTAACGTTCTTGCCCCCTTCTACCTACAATACTCTAACTTCACTGTACTGGGGGATTTTAATGTATACATGAAGGACTCGAATTGCAGATTGGTCGAGCAGCTAAAGGGTGCTATGGCTGATCTTAATCTAGAGCAAACTGTCAAAGGCCAGACTTACAAAGGAGGTCACATGCTGGACCTTATTTTTTCTAATTACAGTTCTCTGGTCACAGGACAGCCTCTCCCGTTAGTTTGGACGATCATTTGTTAGTACCTTTTTACCTGTGCTATAATGCAGTTCAGTCTGTAAAGCTCGGACAGAAGGAGTTTTTAGATCTCGACTTTCTATTCCTGAATTCAGTCTTCTAGACGTGTTCGTAAATTGATGGCAACACCTTTATGGGAATTTACAAAGCTGTCAATCTCTTTAATTCCTCCTTGCTACAGGGTATGGGTAATCTGGCACCACTCAAAAAAAACAGAAGGAAGAGAGGTTCCCCCCGCGGCATGGTTTCCCCCAGCCTGCAAGAGAAAAGGTACAGTTGTAAACAGTTTGAAAGAAAATGGTGGCGGAATTATGATCAAGAGCAGGGTTCTCCAAAGTTGGTCCTGGAGGGCCGGATCCATGCCAGATAATTAGCATATCCCCATTTAGATAAATGAAGTGCAACTGACTTTGGAGAAAGTGGATCTAGAGGATAAGAGGGTCTGTAAAGCGGCTCTAAAGCTTTTTCATAAAAAAACAAAAAAATAAGTAAATTCGCCAAACAATAAATAGTCCCTGAGAATGCTCCGAGAACTTTTTTTAAGATCGTAAAATTGTTTCTGAAGCCTGTGGCGAACAAACAGAGTCCTGTCTCTCAATCATCTGCCGACAACTCATAATCCGCTTTTTACGATAGAGTTGATAAATGTGTTCTAATTTCCAGATGGCTCTGGTTGCTTCCTACTCAAGGGCGATCCTTGGTTCGAGAAGGAGGGTCCTTTGCTGGCATCCTTTGAGAGGATTAATTTAGATGACTCCAATTATTGAAAAAGTGAGATCCGATTCCCCCTTTTGATATCTGTCCTGCACATATTTGGTCTTGGGCAGGTCCGCCCATAAACCCCCAGATTAATTCTTTTTAAAAAAAATTTTTTTTATTTTGCCACCAATCAACAATAGTACAGCACACACAAATAGTGTCAACACTCAATTATCTGCAGTATCTTATGTTCCATTATTATGTTTCAGTACAGACATCAGTTATTACACATTAGACTTTCACAATAGTTCAATAAAAGAGATATGTGCTATTTATAATCACGTGTGCATCTTTAACCTGGTAGTGATTGCTAGTTAGAAACGTCTCTTTTGTCTAGTTACAGTATCTCACAGCCCCTTGTTTCTCCTGTAGATGCTGTCTATGCAGTCAGGGTTCTACGTGCATTGTTTGTAAATATTGCACTAGAGGTTGCCAGAAGTCTCGCGGCCTGGACGCCTGTGGTATTTCCTCTGCGTAGGCCTCCAGAGTCTCTCTGCAGTAGGTCATATCCGTGAGCCAGTCTTTGAATCTGGGAGGTCTCTTACTACCCCATCTCATAGCTATGCGTCTCTTAGCAAGTAAGAGTGCGACAGCCAAGAATTTACGTCGTCTGACTAATTTGAATTTGCGAATCCCTAGAAGGCAAACTAGTGGTATGTTTGGGATTTGTTCAGCTAGCATAGTCGATAGTGCGTCGGTAATGTCCTGCCAGTACTCCTGAAGCTGTGGGCAAGCCCACGCCATATGCAAGAAGTCTGCCATGGGTGCACCACATCTCACGCATTTGTCGTCCTCTCTAAGGCCGTATCTGTGCAGTTTGACCTGAGTATAATATGTTTGGTGTAGGAACTTAAAATGTATGATTCTCAGATTACAGTTTGATGTGAGCAATTGCAATTGTGCGCAGCTGTAATCCCAGTCTCCCTCACTTATTGTCTCACCAATTGTGTTCTCCCATCTTTGAAGGGATGTATTTGGACCCCGGCTCTGTTCATTTTGCGATGCAGTATATAGACGTGTTACTAAGTTTTGCCGTGTGGGTGCCGTTAGAAGAATCTGTAATGCATTTAATTGTGGGGGTTCTTCCGGAAACGATGTGTATAGTTCCTTTACTGCCGTTCTCAGCCTCAGGTAGGCAAACATCTTTAATGGCGTTTGATGTGCACATAATGTTGGATCCTCTCTCGGGATGAACCTACCATGTGGGAACACTGTGCCCATGTCCGTCAGTCCCATCTCTCCCAGTAGTGTGAGCATTTTCTTTTCCTGTATGACAGAGAGCTTGGGGTGATTAGCTAGTGGCATGGCTGAGGCATATAATGGGAGCTTTTGAGCATGACTTGCTAACTTATGCCATGCTCTTGAGGTGCAGTGAACTGTTTGTATCGTTTCTCTTGGTGCGGTTCTTTTTGGGTCAGTAATAGAAGTTATCAGTGATTGCGGGCGCACACTCTCCTGTTCCACTGCTATGTGTGGAATGTGTGCATGCGGGTGTAGCCAGTAATGTGCATGTTGTGCTTGTGCACAGTAGAAATATAATTGGAGATCCGGGGCCCCGAAACCTCCCTGATGGTAAGGCTTTGTTAATATTTTCCAGCTTATTCTGGCTTGTTTCCCTGCCCATGTCAAGCGTTGTAGAATGGTCCTCAGTGTGGAGAAAAAGCTCTGTGTTAGCCAGATCGGGATGTTCCAGAGTAAGTACAAGAATCTGGGCAGCACTATCATTTTCTGCAAAGCGATCCTATCCGCTAGTGAGAGAGGCATCTTAATCCATTTATCCACCTGTTCTTCCAATTTTGTGAGCGCTTTCCCATAATTTTCCCTGATCACTGTTTCTAGGTCGCGATGAATCCATATACCTAGGTATTTTATCGGATCTGTGCGCCATTGCAATGAATACTCCAGATTTGGTTGCGGCGTGTCTATTGTAAGGGGTATTACTACCGATTTGTCCCAATTTATTCTGAGACCGGAGTAGTTTTCATAGCGGATATATTCTCTAATAAGTGGGTTTAGGTTTATGTCTGGGTGCCGAGCATACAGTACCATATCGTCTACATATAGTGAAATGCCTATGGGCCTAAGACTAAATTGTAGCGCTGAATTAAAATGTTTTTGACGAATTTTGCAAGCTAGAGGCTCCAGCGTGATCGCAAATAGAATAGGTGAAAGTGGACAACCTTGTCTCGTTCCTCGGCTTATGTCAATCTGGTTTGAGGTGACTCCATTTATTCTAAGTCTGGCCTTGGGTTCATTGTATAGCAGAGAGATCCAGCGCATAAACGGCACCGGAAATCCCATCTTGTTCAAAATTGTGAACATAAATATCCATTCCACCGAATCAAACGCTTTTGCCGCGTCCAATAGGGCCGCTGCTGCTGGTGTCTCGGGGTCTAGGTTGTGGTACATTGCAAAGATGGTGCGTATATTTTGCGCGGTTGATCTGGTCGGTATAAAACCTGCTTGATCCGGCAAAACCAGTGAACTCAGCAATGGTTGTATTCTTTTTGCTATTATCTTGGCCAATATCTTAACGTCTATGTTTATTAGTGATAAGGGCCTGTATGAATCACATTTTGTTAAATCTTTATCAGGTTTTGGGAGTGCTATCAATAAGGCCTCTCTTAATGTCATAGGGAGCATACCTTCTTCGTAAGCTTCTTCATACATTGCTGCCAGGTGAGGTACCAATATGTCCCTAAATTCTTTATAGAATTCACCCGGTAGGCCATCGAGGCCAGGCGCTTTGTTATTAGGGAGTGAATTAATGGCCTCTTTAAATTCGTCTTCTGTGATGTGATGACTAAAATACTCGCGGTGGTCATCAGATAGCCATGCTAATCCGACATCATCTAGATAGCTATAAATTTCGGGTATAGAGACTGTAGACTGTGTGGTATATAATTGTTTGTAATATTTTGCAAAGCATTCTAGTATGGAGGGGGTGTAATATACTGATTGATTTTGGTCATTTCTGATTTGTGTTATATACTTTGTAGTATGTGTGGGTTTGATTTTATATGACAGTGCACGTCCTGGTCTCCCACCCTCCCCGTAGTTCCGTGCTGTATATCTACGTGACATATACTTTATCTCGTCGTCTGCGAAGTTGTGGTATATGTCTGTTTTTTGCCTAATGTCTGCTAGCAATGCGGGATTTAGTGTAGTTGCGTATTCGGTTTCTAGACGTTCTAGGTCCCTTTCCGTCATTTTTAGTTGTTGTTGGATGTCTCTAAGTATTCCTGCGTGTTTGCTGATGCAGTGCCCTCTTATAGTGACCGTAAACGCCTCCCACAGTGTCCGTGCGCTACTCACTGATCCAGTGTTGTGGTCAAAATAGTCTACAATTGCTTGTTTGAGCTCGCTACGAAATACCTGGTCCAGGAGTGCGGATTGTTGTAGTCGCCATGTAAATTGTCGTGGTGTATGTGTTGGGATGGTCAGCTCAAGGCGCACTGGGGCATGGTCGGACAGTGTTTTGGGTAAATGGTCTATTTCCGTTATCCATGTACTAACTTCCTGCGTAGTCAGCCAATAATCTATTCTAGACCATGTGTTATGGGCTACTGACGTGCAAGTACCCTCTTTGTGTCCCGGGTGTCTCAATCTCCAGACGTCTACCATTGACCACTCTTCCATACCCTCCCTAAGATTTTTGGCCGACTGTCTGCCATATCTATCATTACCAGTCGATCTATCAAGAGTCGGGTCTAGGCATGTGTTAAAATCTCCCCATATGATGGCCGTGGGTCGTAGTTCTCTTTGCTTAGCCCAGATTTTCACGTAGAATGTCGGATCATCGCTGTTTGGGCCATATACCGTTACTATCGTGAGGACAGTGCCCCCAAAATTCCCCTGTACTATAATATATCGCCCTTGGTCATCTTTAATGGCATTTATGAGTGTAAATGGGGTATTTAGTTTAATCAATAGCATTACTCCTCTTGCATAACTGGAGTAGGAGGATGCCATACGGTATGTCGCCCACCTAGTTCCCACTTTGTATTCCCTATGATCTGTTAGGTGTGTTTCTTGGACGCATGCGACGTCTATCTTGTGTCTATCTAGGTAGGCTAATACTTTACGTATTTTCCGTGGGTTTTGAAGTCCCCTAATGTTCCAGGTCAGGAAAGTCAATGTTCGTACATGTTTCAAATCACTAGCCCTATCTTACATGGAAATTTCTGTCTGTCTGTTGCTGTCTGTACTTTCTCGTCAGCACGCGTGGGCATCTAAGTGCTTTCCTATCGCCGCATGGTGTTTTTCCATTTTTCCCCCCCTTGCCTCCCCCCTCCCACTCCGCTGTTCCCGTTACAACGGAGACATTCCCATTCAAATCTAACATATCCCTTTACCCCCGCCCCCCCTTATAACGACCAAAAACAAATTAACTAGTGTGGTGCACACAAGTGGGCGGGAGCTGCCAAGCCTGTGTCCCTCTGTGATATTTACGAGGATGGATGCCTTATCTCACCAATTTGTGCACATTCGAGCGTTCATTATCCTATCTCCTTAGTCCGTTACATTTGCTTCAGTGGTACTATCTGGTATGCAAATTTAAGACATACCCCCCCAATCACGTAGTCTAGTATTAAAATGTTCCACTGTTAGCTCCTCAGTTTTACTTATCTGTATAGTACTCTTCCTTTTCTCAGCATCCAATATTTTAGTTGCTGCTCTATGTCTTTTATAGTACCGAGCTCTGGATAAGTAGTCTTGCTACCTTTGTTGAGCGATGCGACTTATATCTGGTGAGTTCAACAGTGTTCGACTTTTATCTTAATTAGAGTTTACTGTAACTGAGCATAGTTATGGTCTACTCTCTGGGTCCTGGCATATAATTTCTGCTGGGGTATCGGACTTCATTCCACATCTGACGTGGTATCCTGTTCTGTAAGTCTGTCTCTTGGTGATCTTCTTCTTGTACTCTGTTTTTTTTTCAGATGTAGGTATTTCATGACATCTTTAGGTTCATTATATATTTTAGTGGACCCTTCATCCATTACTTTTAGTCGGGCGTAATTTATGGCGTAATTAATTTTTAATTCACGGAGTTTCTGCTTTGCTGGTCCAAATTTCTTCCTTGCTTCTTGGACTGTTTGTGTGAAGTCTGGATACAGAGCTATTTCCATGCCCTCGTGTTTCAGAGTGCCCAATTCTCGCGCTTTGCGGAGGGCCGCATCTCGATCCCTGTAGTTTAGTACTTTAGCAATTATGGGTCTCGGCCTCGTGCCTACTGGCGGTTTAGGAGCTAGTGACCTGTGCGCTCTCTCAATGATGAAGACTTCTGAAAACGTGTCTCTGCCTAGTAGGGTGATTAATAGTTGTTCCACGTATTTTTCCATTGGGCCTGTGTTTGTTGTTTCGGCTATTCCCATCAAGCGTAAGTTGCTTCTTCTAGATCTTGCTTCCAAATCTTCGGCCTTGGCTGTTATTGCCGCTAATTGCTTGTCCATTTTATTCTGTTGAGTGTTCATTTGGTTATTTGCATCCTCCACTTCAGATATTCGTCGTTCAGCCATGTCTAGTCGCTCCGTGTGGCGATCCATTCGCTCTGTCATGCGATCAACTCTGTTCGTTAGTGAGTCAATTTTACCGTCTATGCTGGACAATGCTGCCTGTATTGTAGCAAACATAGCTGGGACGTCCTCATTTGTTGTGCCGCCAGTGCTTGTGGCCTGGAGTGGTGCCATCTGTTCTTCAGTTATGGGATCCGTCGTTTTTTTAGGTTGCTCAAAATTTATTTTGGGCTGATTTTTGTCTGGTTTGCCCATATTGTACGTGGTGGCACTGCCTGTGACTTGCTTCCAGTTACTGAAGGTATATGAGGGTTGGGGTTGCAGTTCCTGGTATTACTGATCGTATGTTACTTGTTCGGTATTCCCTGTCCCAATATCGCCGGAGGACTAGCGGGCCAAGAGTCACAGTAGTGTCTGGTGTTGGGTGCTCTGGTCGGTATCACCGGCCCTCGTGGGTCGTGTGCTTATGGATCTTGGACATCTCTTCCGTTCAGGTCGTCTCGTCCTGCATTGCAGCAGCTGACTTATGTGCTTGCTAGTGGGCTTCCCCTACTTACATATGCCTGATTTCAGTGTTCACCGCTGCTGTGTGTGAGAAACTGCTGTCGCCGTGGTCAGGTAGGTATCTGTTTAGCAGCCTCACCAGCCTGTGTACTGTTCCGTGGGAGTGACTATATTTGATATCACCAGTCACCTTCCTTGTCGCAATTGCAGTAGTATGCTCGTCTGTGCTTACTGGTTTCTTGGGAGTCCGCTGTGGTGTTGTACTTTGTTTTATCGCACCGCGTATGTTGGCTCCGGGGGCCTGTTGTGTACAGTAGGGCCTGCTTTGTGTTAGATGCGCACGAGGGATATAATTTCCGCCTCCTGTGCTCCCGGCGATGTTGCAGCGTGCTCCGGTTTGTGTGCGGCCCACTGACTCTCCGCCCACCGGTCCGCTGTCGACTCGGTAATTTGTGGTGCTGCACTCACCTCAGGCGCTTGACGTGTCGGATGTGTCCAGGCCTCACCTCCGTCTGCCTCTCAGCGCTCGGTCCGCTCTCTCGGCAGCAATCTTATGATTTTTGAGCGTTCAAACATCAGCGGGGCATTTTCAGAGGTCTCCGGCCACCAACCACTTTTCTTTTGATGTCTCATTGGCTCCGATCCCTTGTCGCGTTTATTTGCCAGCTCCGGCTCCGCTTTAGTTTCACGCCGATTTGCGTGCCTTACGTCGCGGCTCGTCTTCATGCGCCAGTCCGGCGTCTGGGTTTCGGGTGCACTCGTTGGGCCTCATCTGTGTTCGCTTCCGACGTGGCCACGATACAGCTCAATTTCAATGTCGCTGTTGCCGATTGTCAACCATCGATGTCAGGTACCTCAGTTTCGCCCCATATAGCAAGTTCAGTCGCTCAATTGTGCAGGATAGTTATGTTTTAATTGGCATCCTCGAGTAGCTCGCTCAACGCGCGGCCATCTCGTAGCTCGGCTAGCTCCGCCTTCGCCCCCCCAGATTAATTTTTTATTCAATTTATTTTTAAAATTTGGTGTTATGCCTGCAGTCTGGAAAAAGGCAGTGGTGCCACTTCTAAAGAAAGGCAAGGGAGACCCTTCCATTCTAATCAACCACAGGCCTATTTCAGTACTCTCTGCTCTAGGGAAAATGCTGGTAAAAGCTCAGACTACCAGGCATATCGAAAGGAATCCATCTATCTCAATCAGGCTTTTACTCTGGTTTTAGTACAGTCAGCTCGTTTGGAGGTCACCGAGTTCATCAGCTGTAATCTCAACCTTGGTGGTGGGGGGAGAAAAATCAGTGGATATTCTTGTAGATCTGTTTGTCGCATATGATACAGTGTCCCATGAAATACTCTAAAGTGAAACTCTGAAAAATCGGAAATTCTAGTCTTTGGTACATCCTCCCATTAGACACTACAAGACTATGGCCTATAGAGCAGGGTTTGCCCCCTCCCCGACCCCTATCGTCAAAAATCTTGGGACTCAACTGGATATGTCACTTTTATTTAAATCAAATATTTAGGCTACTGCCACCACCTGTTTTTTCACCAACAATAATAATTCAATGGATAAAAATGAGAATGTAATGCTTTGTGTCTATGGACTAGCTGGTGGTAAAAACACCAAGAAAGTATGGAAAGAGAGAAAGGAATTAAGCATAATAGATTAAAGCCCAGATGTACCAAAGAAATAATGCAACAAACCCGAAAAAAGGAAAAAATAAGTATATATACACACACATCATGCCGATTCACTGTGCAACCAACCTGTCGACCATTTATTCGATAATACATGCAATATACTGTGATCCTCAAAGTGACATAAAAAGGTTTTTAAGCACTCGATACACCGAGACCTACAAAGTGACATAAAAAAAGTTGTAATTTGTACCAGGGTATAGGCTCCAAAAAGGATCTATGGATGCATTATTTCTTTGGTAAATCATCCAAATAAGGTTCAAAGTAAGGGATGGGCTTAATGAGTAAACATTGTGCAGACAACTTGCCCAACCTAGAATTTTGATGTAGAACATCAGACACCTACTCCCAATAGATCAACTTTAGGTTCCTTTTGGAGTGTACCGTCAAGGATTGAGGGTCACTCCAAAAAACCTTAGCCTAATTTAACAAGCCAGGACTGGACATGCTGAAACCAAAGGAAACTAAGACCTCTCAAGCTCCAATAGGTTCCCTTAGTCCCTTCCTGTAGTGGTCAAGTTCCTGGGTAGTCCATGTTCTCACCCAAAAAAGCAACGGTCTCAGAACCACTAGGTGCTTTATTCTCTTGATATCGATGTCTTGATACAATGGAATAAGAGGAGTTCAACTGGGAAGGCATACTAGCGATCTTATAAACTTATTCCCTCCCAAAGTGAATTTATCAACATTATTGACTCACCAAATTTTTCTCTATACAGTGCAGCTGCTTGGGCCTTATACTTATAGATTTCGATAGCCGGAGAGATTGCTCTAGATGTGGTACCTTGCTGTTTTTCCAAGTATTATTAGCAAAACTCCCTTGCAACCTAATTCCTCTATATAAGCTCCATAGACACATCCACTCGTGCATATACGGCCCAACAGATTATGTTTGATCATCTATCATTTTATTGTTATATTTAATCAATTTTTGTTTAAATCTGTTTTATTGTTTTTCAAAGTGAGTGTAGCATAAACATTCCTTTTACAGCTTTAGCAATATCAGTATGTATGTATATATGTATTACTGATGGTAGTTCGAATCACACAATAACATATTTTGTAAGCTTTTTACATATCATACTTGAATGCAAGAATACAAAGCTGGTTCGGATGTAGTAGTTATCATTGGTGAACATTACTAGATGTTATGTCTGCTAATAAGGTTCATAACAGAGCTAACAGTTTTCCCAACAAGGCAACAGCCTACAACGTGTGCTATGTGTACAGCTACCGTTAAAAGAAGATACTTTAATCACTGACATTGTCTAAGCAGCTAGTTTCATTACTCCACCGTTATGTGAAGCATACATGTGCATGTGAGTGAGGATAGGCACTCCTGATGATATCCCCCATTCATGCGACTACCAACTAATATTTGCCCAACTAAGAAGAGTAATAGTTGCAATCGTCCCCAGTCGTGAGAGGCGTTGGGCAGACACCCCCCTCCCTTCCCCGCCGCATCTTAGTCCTCAGTGCAAGAGTCAAAGCGGCCTGAGTTAGATGGTGTGTCAGTGGTTAAGTCCGACATGAGCGCATCCCAATGTGAGGCAACAGGATATTTTCTGAGATCCAGACTGTCTTCCCTGTGCAGGGCTGTGCTCTCTGCCTGTGCCCAGTTGGTGAATGAGCGCAGCCAGGCCATAATATGAGGAGAATCTGGGGATTTCTAACTGCGGGTGATCAGGCGCTTGGCCAAGATCAGCCCTAAATATATAAAGCTGGATGTAGCCTTGTGTTTCTTGCCTCTTCTGTACCTCCCCAGTATGCAAACCTCCCAGGTGTGTGCGAGATTTCTTTCTGTACAGTGTAACAGCCTGTCAGGTCAGTATCTAACACTTTGCAAATATTCCAAGTCAGACCTAGGCATGTACCATGTATCGTGACTTTAAATGCGTCCCATTCCAGTGAACGTGTGTCCGTCGTGTCGGTGTTATCCTCAAAGTAGCCTGCAATGGCTGTGTTTATCGAATCACAGAATGGGGCATCTTCCAGCACAGCAAGTTGGAATCGGAGGGCATGGTGATGTCCATGCCAGTTGCACATACTGTGGCTTATAAGCTGACTGGGTACGACCCATATAGTCAGTAAGTGTAATGTGTTGTGCAACCTCCTGTGTGCCTACTTGTCTATCTATCCTGACATGTAAGGCGTGTGATGTGGAGTAGAAGGAATGTATCTTAGTCAAAGCATTTCATCTGTGCCAAACGTCTACTAGGCCCCAGTTATCTAACCAGCTTGTAAGTGCTCTAGCATTAGATGAGGCAGTGGTACGGGTCAGGGGAGGAAACGAGCGATCTAAGAGGACATCTAGCATACTATTGAAGTCGCCCCCTAGTAACCATGGTATCCCACTCCATTGTGAAAGAACCCCAGAGAGGGCATCCAGATACGCTGACTGGTTTATGTTAGGGGCATAGAGGCTGCCAAGGAGTACCTGCCTAACATCCAATCTGCCCAGCACAAAAGGCGTATCTACCATCAGGATCCACCACCACAGTTTCCGTAGCAACATATATGCGCACTTGTGTAAATATGACTGAGACTGAGCTTCTGCAAGGAGAAAACTGAGTCCTTGTATGTGCACAAACTGAGTACAGAAAAACAGTACCACAAAACATAGCATCTAATGTACAAAAGGAGCAGAACACCCACTGGGTGCCCGCCCAAACCAGGGCTGAATGGACATGTGCCGACCAACTGATGTGCGAATGCAAGGGGGGAGAAAGCCTACAGGTGTTACCCACTATGGACTCCCTTCACTTATATTGAATATGGTCATTGCTGGCAGTAATGTATAAGCTGCTGTTAACATGCTACATCAGGGGGCGATGGGGAGCGACCCCAGGGGTAACTCACAAGTGGTCGGAACATGCAGTAGTGGGAATTTCTTGCTTGGGGCTAATAGATGGAGAGTTAAGGGAAGGAGGGAAGCTTGCATAGATTGAGAGAGTCAGCCATGGGTATAGTCATAGTTGATCAAATGAGATCATCTGATGTCTGTGGTGTCACCTCTGGTGGAGGGAGCGAATCCAGTTGGGAGGGCCATGTTGCAATGGAGCGATCATCACTAGAAGAATGCCTCGAATCTGTGTCCGAGCTTCGGTTCTGGGACAGCTTTGTCATTGCAGCAGCTTGTTTAAATACTTGGGGGCGCTCCGCAATCATTTGCTTTGGGTCCGGTGTGGCACCAGAAAACGGGGTCTGTTGTGTCGCAGCACGGCGACTGTGGCGTTGGGTCCACGCACCCACCACTGTCTCCTCTGCATTCGATCTCGTCCTTCCAGCTACAGGTAGCTGTACGTCTCCAACCATTCCAGCGTGTCCTCCGATGAATCGAAGAAATGCGTAACTCCATCAGCGATTACCCGAAGCGTGGCTGGGTAGAGCAACGCATATTTCAAGTTTAGCTCACAGAGCCTACATTTCACTGTGGTGAAAGTACTTTGTTGTTTTTGGACCGCAGGAGGGCAGCCTGGGGAAAAAGGAAAACGTGAATTTCCCACCATCTCCTCTGGGAGCTTCCTTGCCGCGCACAATATGGCGTCCCTGTCACAGAAGTGCAGCACCTTAAACACCACTGGTCAGGTTTGTGAGCCCGGCGACGGGCAGTGGTGAGCACACTCAATAGTGAAATACGAAGAAAAAACCTGTAGGGGTAGAATGTCGCGCAGCCCGGCCCTCAACATAAGCGACGTCGTCGCGTCCTTCTGATCCTTCTGGCATCCCTATTTTATGCATATATTATTCCTCCTCGATCTCCCTTCTGCATCTTCCACTCTCTGTTCCAGCGTGTGCACCCATTCCATCAACATCTTCAACGAAGTGCTCATGTTTCGCAATGCAGACTGGAGTTCCGCCATGGTTAACTCCGTAGACTTGACCTTGTCTGCAAGTTTTCGATGGTCTGCCTGCAGCAGAGTCAGGTCAGTGACCACACTATCTATCCTGGACTCCAAGGAAGTTCTGGAATTTTCTAAAGCAATCAGTAGGGCATCAAATTTGCCACCATGGCCGCCGATAGGCCTGGGGCACCAGCACCAGCCCCTAAAGCATTTCCCTCTGATGCGGCATGTGACCCACCATTGCGCGCAGAGGCGCCCAGGGTTGTCGACCGTAACCGACCCATTTCCAATGGTGTGACATATGCAGGTTAGCAAGAGGAATGTGACAGATATAATAAGGACTAGCATTATGAGCTACAGCAGAATAGGGTAATCAAGCTGTATGCCCGTGGTGACTATGGCTGCGTGCCAAAGGGAATCGGAGCTACACCTGAACCAAACAGATTGCCAAAGTAAACAGGCCACTCTACCCAGTGGTGTCCAGTCACCGGTCACATCAAGGACAGCCCTCTAGTCCAATCATCTGCCCACAGTGCATACCCCATCAACTGCCTCATACAAAAGTCTATCTCAGTCGTCCGAACAGGAAACACAGGATACAGCATACAAGTGTCCTTAAGACAATGTGAGTGGCAATATCAGTAATGCAGGGAGGCCTGGGCCCGAAGCGACCCCCGGACTCCTCAGCAGCACCGCGACTTGTCACAGCAGTGCACAATCCTTTTGTGAGGGTCAATGAGCACAATAACTGCACTCAGCCATCAGCAGACCACATGTATACAATAAGGCTGCTGCAGAGGGTCCCACTACGAGGGGTAAGAACAGCACTGCAACTATGCAGGCAGTCCAACGTTCCCAACCAGGCCAACAAATACCCCGCAGGGTCTGGGCCCGACATGACCCCTGGGCCCTGCAGCAGTTACACCACCCAAAGGGAAACAGGGCACCTGCGACTCTGCTCCCGGGTCTACATGAAGGGCCATTGTTACATGCAAGTCTCAGTATGTCTCCCCTCACAGGAACAGGTACAGCCAGCAGCTACGCCTGAAACCCCAACAATTATAGTGCCACCAGTTCCCTGTGCAGCACAAATTGCACGGGCCTGCAGGGTGTGCCTCTCACATATATGGTGGCCATGGGTCAAATCTAAAAATGGACCCTAATGGTCTCCGCAGTGGGACCTGGGCCCGACACGACCCCCAGGTCCAGCAGCAATCACATCAATGTAAGTAGCATAGGTTGAGTGAGATTGCGTATCTGGGCCTCACACAGTAGATCTCAACAGCACTCCAGCACTTCGGTATGCCCACGGTACTGCAAGCCCCTTCCATTTGCCGCAACTCTGCCTTTACAATCAGGGCAATTAGTAGTAGGCTAAGGGGACACATCACAGGCCTTGTGACGACAGGCGTGGCTACAGTTAGGCCCTAGACGATTCTGCCGCGAGGCCTGGGCCAGACCACACATGGGTGGGACTCACTCGATCCACAGCAGAGTGCTTGCAGGGGAGGCCGAGCTCCGTCCCAGCCCACGTCAGGCCTCCGGTGTCCCGCAGTCACCACTGCCACTGGTCTCCAGTCCAGGGCACCCTTCGCCATCAGCGCCCGTCATATCATGCTAGGTGGCTGCCGAGAGGGGCAGCCGACACAGCAGCGTCCCTCACCGCCACACACCGGGGCCCACAAGTCAGGGAAGCAGTCACCGGTCCAGCATCACGAGGTTGTGGGCCACAATTCCTCTGGTTCCGCGTGTCTGCCAGCTGCAACTCCCTCTCAGCGTGTGGAGTAGGGCTCGGCATTCTTAAATGTCCAGCAGTGCCAATGATACTTTCCGGATAATAAGGTTGAAACGCAAAGCCTCTACAGAGTACGTCTGACATCTTGGCCCTGTTGGCCACGCCCCCTTGTTATATTTCATCAATATTGTACACATGCATCAAATAGTACTCAATTAAGTCTAAATACACATCTTCAATATTCTCCATGCAGGTCAACATGAGAAACTACAATGATGAATTTAAAAGACTCCAATCAATCCTCACTCATACCAAATATTTCATACATCCATATTAATATTCATGCACCCCAACATACAATAAAACAATATTTAGGCACTTTAGTATCATAGGTCTTGAGCATACACAGAATTTCTCCACATTTTAATTACACCATTTTTCTTCATCTCGCTTTTTCACATAATAACTTTTGGTGTCACAGCATCCACTCAATTTCTGCACCCTAATCATCACTTCCAAGTAGTCACAAGTGAAATGTCGGCAACTTGATTTGTTCGCACTATTGTGGCTTAAATGAATTCTCTTCAACGCGCGTTTCTTCAGCAATGCCACAATTCAAGCCCCCATACTGCTTTCCATGACCATAAATACTGTTGCTACTTCGGATGTTGTCTCAACACAAAACTTACCACTTGCTTCAAGATGGACCAGAAACCATGGATCAGACAACTTATTTAACTGGGGAATCTGTCCAAGTAGGGCTTATTTTATGCAACGTTTCTTTATTTGGTTTGACAACGCCTATCTTCAAACAAACCATAGGAATCCCAATCCCACTGTAGTAGCACCTGGATCAACTTCACAGGATCTGGTCAGCGTTTTTGCAATCGCGATGTTGAGATTACCTGAAAATGATCATTAGGGTGCAGAAATTGAGTGGATAATGTGGCACCAAAAGTTAATATGCGAAATGGAGCTATGAAGAAAAATTGTGTATTTAAAATGTATAGAAATGTTGTATATGCTCAAGACCTATGGTACTAAAGTGCCTAAACATTGTTTTACTGTGTGTAAGGGTGCATGAATATTAATATGGATGTATGAAATATTGGGGGAGCGACCCTTGACCTTGCCAGGTAGGTCGCTCCCCCACCACACAGCTCCGCCTGTGCTGTCTGCCCGCTGCTCCTGTAGGTAAGATCGCCCTCCGCTTGTGGCCCCGGTGCCAGTTTTGTCTGCTTGTCTCCCCTTTCCTTTCTGTGCCCCTCGCTGCCCCACTGTTGTTGTGCCCGTGATTTGCCTGCTTTCCCCCCGTTTTTCCTTCTGTGCCCCTCGCTGCCCCACTGTTGTTGTGCCCGTGATTTGCCTGCTTTCCCCCCGTTTTTCCTTCTGTGCCCCCGCTGCCCCACTGTTGTTGTGCCCGTGATTTGCCTGCTTTCCCCCCGTTTTCCTTCTGTGCCCCTCGCTGCCCCACTGTTGTTGTGCCCGTGATCTGCCTGCTTTCCCCCCGTTTTTCCTTCTGTGCCCCTCGCTGCCCCACTGTTGTTGTGCCCGTGATTTACCTGCTCTCCCCCCGTTTTTCCTTCTGTGCCCCTCGCTGCCCCACTGTTGTTGTGCCCGTGATTTGCCTGCTTTCCCCCCGTTTTTCCTTCTGTGCCCCTCGCTGCCCCACTGTTGTTGTGCCCGTGATTTACCTGCTCTCCCCCCGTTTTTCCTTCTGTGCCCCTCGCTGCCCCACTGTTGTTGTGCCCGTGATTTACCTGCTCTCCCCCCCGTTTTTCCTTCTGTGCCCCTCGCTGCCCCACTGTTGTTGTGCCCGTGATTTGCCTGCTTTCCCCCCGTTTTTCCTTCTGTGCCCCTCGCTGCCCCACTGTTGTTGTGCCCGTGATTTGCCTGCTTTCCCCCCGTTTTTCCTTCTGTGCCCCTCGCTGCCCCACTGTTGTTGTGCCCGTGATTTACCTGCTCTCCCCCCGTTTTTCCTTCTGTGCCCCTCGCTGCCCCACTGTTGTTGTGCCCGTGATTTACCTGCTCTCCCCCCGTTTTTCCTTCTGTGCCCCTCGCTGCCTATCGCCATTCCCGCCGCTGCGTCCCCTGCGGCCCCGCCCCCCTGACTGCCCATTCGCTGCCCCTGCCTCCCGCCTCCCAGCTGCTCCTCCCTCCCACCTCCCCATAAATGGCGGCCGCTGCACGGCCGCGCCAAAGGCACGCCAAAGGGGCACCTAAGGCAAGCCCGTCTGCGCCCGTCCGCGACTGGACCGCGCCCAGCGCCAGAACCCCTGGATCCCACCGATGCAACACCACTCGACGGACCTACGACGCCGCCACACTCACCGCACTCAATGCCGGCCGGAACCCTGCCTGCTACCGAGCCTCACCGAGACGCACCCACGGACCCTTCACCTGCCAAACCTGCCGATTCACCTGCCCCCTGACGTGCACCACCTCCGCCAAGTCGAGCAACAGCAGCAACCACCTGAAATGCATCCTGCTGAACACCCGCTCCGTCCACAGGCACGCCGTGGAACTCTGGGACCTGCTCGACGCAACAGCACCGGACATCGCCTTCCTCACCGAAACCTGGATGAACGCCTCCTCAGCGCCTGACATCGCCATAGCCATCCCGGACGGATACAAGATCACCCGGAGGGACCGCGTCAACCAGACGGGAGGAGGCATCGCCATCGTACACAAGAACACCATCCGCATCTCGACTAACTCCGACGAGACCTTCACCGCCGCCGAACACCTACACTTCCAGATACACACGGACCCCAAGACCACCCTCCGAGGCACCCTCATCTACAGACCCCCGGGACCACGCACACTATTCAGCGAAGACATCGCAGACTTCATCAGCCCGCACGCCATGCCCTTCGCCGACTACATCCTCCTAGGGGACCTCAACTTCCACCTGGAGAACAACAACGACAGAAACACCACCGCCCTGCTGGACAACCTCGCCAACCTCGGACTCAAGCAACTGGTGAACACGCCCACCCACTACGCCGGCCACACGCTTGACCCCGTCTTCTCGTCCAGCAAGCACATCTCCTTCAGCCACGCCACCGGACTCCACTGGACCGACCACAGCTGCGTCCACTTCAGCTTCAGAAAGACTGCGACCCACCACCACCCGCAACAGGCTCCCCGCCGGAGCTGGAGCAAGATCACCGCCGAGCAGCTCACCGCCTCCCTCAGCCAGAACACACCCACCGACACAACGGACCCAAACGAAGCAGCCAGCAACCTCGCCAAGTGGCTGACCGCCTGCGCCGACGACCTCGCACCACTAAAAACCCTCCCAGCAGACCCGGAAGCAAGAAAACCCCTTGGTTCACCAACGAACTCAAGGAATCCAAGAAGAACTGCCGCACTCTCGAGAAAACCTGGCGACTCGACCAGACCACAGACAACAGGACCGCCCTCAAGCACGCCACCCGCAAACACCACCAGCTGATCCGTGCCACCAAGAAGTCGGCACTCAAAGAACGACTGGACAACAACGCCCATGACAGCAAGGAACTTTTCAGCATCGTCAAAGAGTTCTCCAACCCCAGCGCCGGAAACAACGACATCACCCCCTCGCAAGACCTCTGCAACTCACTCTCCGCGTTCTTCCACCGCAAGATCACCGACATACACAACAGCTTCAACGCACAAACAACGCACCCTACCGCCGAACCAATGCCCGCCACCACCACCCTCTGCAACTGGACCCCGATCAACACCGAAGACACCACCCGCACGATGAACTCCATCCACTCCGGATCACCAACCGACCCCTGCCCACACCACGTCTTCAACAAAGCCGACGCCACCATCGCACCCCATCTCCGGGACATCATCAACTCCTCCTTCCGCACCGCCACCTTCCCGGAGAGCTGGAAGCACGCCGAGCTTACCGCCCTCCTGAAGAAACCAACGGCGGACCCCACCGACCTCAAGAACTACCGCCCCATCTCGCTCCTTCCGTTTCCGGCCAAAGTCATCGAGAAGACCGTCAACAGACAGCTTGCCGCCTTCCTCGAGACGAATGGATCCCTCGACCCCTCGCAGTCCGGGTTTCGGGCCAACCACAGCACCGAGACCGCCCTTATCGCAGCCACCGACGACATCAGAACCCTAACCGACAACGGGGAAACAGCTGCCCTCATCCTCCTGGACCTCTCCGCGGCGTTCGACACCGTCTGCCACCGCACCCTAGTGAAGCGCCTCAGCAACATCGGAATCCGAGAGAAAGCACTGGAATGGATCATCTCGTTCCTCGCCGGAAGAACCCAGAGAGTCCGCCTCTCCCCGTTCAGATCCGAAGCCACCGAAGTCATCTGCGGCGTTCCACAAGGATCCTCACTCAGCCCGACCCTCTTCAACGTCTACATGAGCCCCCTCGCAGCCATCGCACGCCGACACAACCTCAACATCATCTCCTACGCCGACGACACCCAGCTGATCCTCTCCCTCACCAACGACCCCACTACCGCCAGAGCCAACCTGCACGACGGGATGAGAGACGTCGCCGACTGGATGAGGAACAGCCGCCTTAAACTGAACTCAGACAAGACGGAAGTCCTCATCCTGGGCTCATCACCCTCCGCCTGGGACGACTCCTGGTGGCCCCCGGCCCTGGGCACCGCACCCAAGCCAACGGACCACGCACGCAACCTGGGCTTCATCCTGGACTCCTCCCTATCAATGACCAAACAAGTCAACGCCGTCTCATCTTCATGCTTCAACACCCTGCGCATGCTCCGCAAGATCTTCAGATGGATCCCCACTGAAACCAGGAAGACCGTCACCCAGGCACTCGTCACCAGCCGACTGGACTATGGGAACACCCTCTACGCCGGAACCACAGCCAAACTTCAAAAGAGACTCCAGCGCATCCAGAACGCCTCCGCACGACTCATCCTGGACATCCCCCGACACAGCCACATCACCGTACACCTGAAAGACCTGCACTGGCTCCCCGTCAGCAAGAGAATCACGTTCAGACTCCTCACCCACGCACACAAGGCCCTCCACGACCTGGGCCCAAAGTACCTCAACGACCGCATGTCCTTCTACACGCCCACACGCCAGCTACGATCAACCAGCCACGCCCTCGCCACCGTACCACGCATCCGCAGAACCACCGCCGGAGGAAGATCCTTCTCCTACCTGGCGGCCAAGACCTGGAACTCCCTCCCCACTCACCTTCGGCGAACCCAGGACCATCTCGCCTTCAGGAAGCAGCTCAAGACCTGGCTGTTCGAGCAGTAACTTACCCCCTCCCCCAGCGCCTTGAGACCCTCCCGGGTGAGTAGCGCGCTCTATAAATGCCGTGATTGATTGATTGATTGATTGATTGATTGATTGGTATGCGCGAGGATTGAATGGAGTGTGTTCTAAATTCATCATTGTTGTTTCTCAAGTTGACCTGCATGGAGAATAATGAAGATGTACATTTAGACTGAAATAAGCTATATATTGAGTACTATTTGATACACTTTTACAATAGTGATGAAAGATAACAATAAAATGATAAAGAAATTATAAAACAAGCTATTGGGCCATACATGCATGTGTGGATGTGTGACTTTGGAGCTTATATAGATAAACTAGGTTACCAGGGAATTTTTCCAATGATAGATTTTCCCCTGTCCTTGGTATCAGAAATTAAGCAGGGAGTCCGGTTCTAAACATTGTTTTTGAAGTATTGCCCTGGAGCTATGAGCAAGAGCAGAATTGCTTTTGTTTATGTGGGGAGGAGGGAGGTGGGCAAGGCTTGGAATCAAGCGTTATACACAAATAATCAAATTTAGATGCACGCTCTAGTTTTTGCTGCTGTAGACCTATGTTCCCTCTAAAGGTCTTCAGTGGTTTGATTACCATGTATTTTGTTTTGCTGGCATTAATTTTTAGGCCCTTAGTATCGCAATAATTACTGAAGTTATCATGTAGCTTCTGCAGCCATTCGGGGTCTGGGACAACAAAAGTGTTGTTTGCAAAAAGTAATACAGGTACTGGGCTCCATTATGTTTCGGGGACTCATGGTTACACTCCTGGAGATGTTTTATAACATTGTTAACATAGAGTGAGAAGAGGGTGGGTGCGAGCACGCAACCCTGTCTCACTCCCCTGTTTATTGGGATGGGATCGGTTAGCTCGCCCGAGGGCCCGAGCGAACTTTAGCGTAATTATCCTGGTGTAGTCTAATTATCTGGGTTAAGAGTTCTTCAGGGGCTCCTCGCTTCCTAAGCGACGCCCACAAGGGGCCCCCTGGGACAAGATCAAAGGCCGCCCTTAGATTAACAAATGCAACATATAGGTAAACCTCCTTTCAACTTTGTGTGCTTCCATATAATGCTTAAAAACCTGAAAACCTGCTCTATTGTACTAACCCAGGCTTTGAATCCCGCTTGGTATGGTGATAGATTCTTATTTTCTTCGATCCAGCCACCAAGTTTATTTAAAACCTATCTAGCATATACCTTTTACAAAGTATCTAGCAGACTTATTGGCCATTTTTAAAGATGGGCACTATTTCAGCTCCTTTCCATGCATCGGGGACCAGGACACCTGAAGCAACTAAGTTGCATAATAGGTTGACATATGTACCCAAATGGGTTTATCATGCCTCAATAGATACTCTGGGATCTTGTCTGGGCCCGGAGCTCTGCCTAGTCGTATGGAATCAATAGCCATCGTTGTCTCTTCCAGGGTAAAATGGGGTTGGTATATTAAACCACTATTTGACTGGCAATTAGATGGGTTTTGCAACGTCAAAGCAGATAGATATTCGTCCTTTGTGCCCTGTGAATAAAGGTTGGTAGAGTGTTGTACCCACGTTCCAGGGTCTAAGAAATAATCAATTGGGGATTGTGAGTCCTTGCTATCCATGGGCAATTATTTTCCAAAAGATTGTGGTGTCTCTACTTTTGGCTGCATTCATCACGCCATTCCAGTTGGCATCATCCCATCTCATTTTTGCTAGAGATAATGTTTTCTTATATTCAGCCCTTGCCGCTTGCGCAAAGTTCTTTACTACTTAGCCAATGTACCTATTTGGGTGCCAAAGATATGGTTGAAAGCTCTCAACGGATTGCTCCATGAACTGGTCTGGGATGGGCAGTGTACCGGGGTGTCCATACGCATAAGCCAGAGGCCGACTGCTAGGGCAGGACTTGAGGTCCCAGACATTGAGATGTATTATCTAGCGGTGCAGCTGCAGTGGGTTGCCTGCTGACGAGCACAGATTCATGTGGTTGAGCTGGGGAACCTTGGGCAGCACGCAAAGAAGGGGCATTGCAAGACATGCTGTTGGGGGCCAAAATGGCCCTAATACCGGACCCCCGCTTTTATGAGCAGCACTTAGGTGCTGGAGAGGGGCCTGTAGCTATGTGGGGTTGGTTCCACTCTATGCCCAAGCGATACTGGTGGCACAGTTCCCGGAAGTCGGGAGTGGTTATTTTACTGCCCGGCGATTGGATGTGTGGAAGGAGGCGAAGTGGGTCTCTTGGGGACAGTTCCTTTAGAACAGTGGAGGCAGACAATGGCTTACTGGGTACCTAATTTTTGACCTACAGAGCGTTGGTCATAGCGGTGCGATCTATGTATGGGACGCTGTCTCGGAAGCGCCTGTTCATGAACTACTGCAGAAGCTGCTGAACATTGGCAGAGTGCGCAAACTTACCTCCTGGCTTCATAAAATGACACTTTCCATGAGAATTGACAACCTGCCCACTTTGTTGGGCAAATGAGAGAATATGAATGGTAGGGCACTTACAGGGAAAGAGTTTGACCCGATTCTAGTGAACTCATACAAACTCACGTAACACCACATCTCTCACTCCCACATACTCACATATGGTGTGGAGCTGCCCGGTCATAGATCATTTCTGGGTGCAGGTGGTTGCGTATCTGGAGCGCACCTTAATTCGGCGCCAACTCTGTACAGTGGAGCTATGCCTCCTTGTTCTATACAAGAGGCGGTCAGAGAAAAAAGTGGGTAACAGGTTCCTGGACCTGGCCCTAGGGATAGCCCACAGGGAGATAGTGTGTCATTGGATATCACCTCATGGCCCACCACACAGCAGATAGCGGCCTGAGGTAGATACATGGGCTTTAGCCAAAGGTGCTGCGATGCGGTCTGAAGAATCTAGATGAGTGCGCAGGAAACAGATCCCCGACCTATAAGTGGTCACTAGTTTTTTGGACTGTGACCCCTAGGAGCGAGGTAGATGAGGGCACTAATGGGATGTAGATATATAAACATCGAAAGCGGTGGGCCGTCTAATTCCTCGAAGCCCCCCACCCTCCTCTCACATTTCTCGCACTCTATAGCTCTGATGAAGTGAGGTATGACACTCTGGCATTCATTAAAATGGCTGGTACTCATGGTGACCTTCACTGAGCAACCTTTTTTCTTTTAGTTTATCTCCCTTCCTTTAATTGGCACACACGAAGGACAGGGGAAGAAAACTAATGTCAAAGGGGTAGAGTATATAATAACGCTTATGGGACTGACATATAGGTTGTATTGTATTGCTGTTGGACAAGTTACCCACCTTTGGTAATGCCTTATCTGGTAGAGAAAGGAGCTGCAGATTCCATATCTTAAAATCCTCCCCAGGTGCCAGACTGGATCTGGAAATGTTTTCAGCAGTACCTCTGCGAGTCGGTAGAGGGCGTTGAGCGACTCCGTAGCGATGTCGTCTCCCAAATGTGATGTCAACGAAGTCCATATAAGTCATCCCCTGAACCGCTGACGTCTTTTGCGACTATTTTAGTGCCAACAACACAGAGCCGCTTAGATAAACAGTCTCTAGAAACAGTGTGCCAAAAAGGGAATAATCTTGTAACAACAAGTACAGTTTGAAAGAACTATAGTAGTATGCAAAGAGGGGATCTTGGAAACAACAGGGCCCTCAGTTCGCAGAGCGGGGAGGATGGGTGGGTCGATAAAGAATCTGCGGCTAGATCCTGTCTCTACTAGATAAGGCGTTACCGAAAATAAGTAACTTGTCCTTCTGATAGAGACATCTAGAAGCAAATTCCTAATCTTATAATCAGATACCAAAGCAATATCGTTAGAGGAGGGGCTGCAAACTGACATCACCAAAGATCCCCAAATAGGATAAGCGGGTCCAAAAGATAGAACGGGACCAGACTATCCAAAAATGATAGGTGAAGCAAAGATGCTCACCATAAGGACTGATCTCCAAGAAGGACTATGGGAAGCCTGTAGGGAGTAGAGAGCTATAAGACCATGAGAAGCACTGTAAAGAACCTTTAAAAAAGGCAGCCCCAAAAGGGGATGCAACCTAAGATTGGGGAATGCAAAGGGACCAAGGACAATGGTCCATAGTGTCCAGGCTCAAAACCAAATAGAAGGAGCATACATAGCGTGCTCAGCTGCAGCAAACACATACAACGAAGAAAGAGCATCCACCGATCATCAAGGAAACAATCCTGATAAAAAGATTTCGAAAAAATAAACCTCCAATGATAGAATGATGGAGAAATGAGAAAGAGAACAATGAATGCTGAAGAGCATCCCTAGGAAACCAACAAGAATGGTAAAAAGAAACCGCTCTTATACTAAGAAGCTTGAAGATATATAAGGCATCCTACGGAATAACGGAGACACTCACTGAAGAAACGGAATGAAACAGACAAGTACAACCAAGAAGGTTGAACAAGGTCACCAAGAAGGGTTTAGGTAAAATGCAGTAACGTACACCGTATAGAAGGTCAGACGACCATATGAGTAAAACACATATACATATATATCTATATATATATACACATATATATATATATATATATAGATATATATATACACACACACATACATACATACATATAGACATACATACATACATACCTATATAGTAAAAAAAATCTGCAAGAGACCCATTCAAGAGATCGGTATATACTTGCAGAGACAAACATTCAAAGATAAATGTACATAAGGATAAATATGTATATAAAAAAACAGAAATTCTCGTAGACACTCAAGTCATACAGGGTACACCAAAAGTATACCCACTCCACCGTAGTAAACCCACGTCCTCCGCCAGTGAGTGGGAGGAAGAGAAGTTGAGGAATGAAGGATACTCCAAGAACTGAGGAAACCATGGAAGGACAGAGATAACCTGTAAGAAGAAGTGACAACAGTAACTGACATGGAGACAGAAAGACGAGGCTGGAAAACAGCAACACAATGCCACATAAAAGTAGGCAGTGGAAGGCATTGCACACTAAAGGAAAACAAGGGCAACTGTCCAAGAACCAATGCCACCGACTAAGGAAGGGTGTCAGCAGGCGGTAACAGGTGAAACGAAGAATAAACAGCATGTGGAAACGTCCGCCATGAAGAAGAAGAAAGCCAATGTGAAACAAAAGGGCTGGCAGAAACTAAGGGTAACCCATAGTCAATGTTGACAATCACACATTGTCCAACCCATGGAAGCTTGAGAAACAGTTAAGAAACCTGACCAGCGCTCTAGACTAAAATTGGGAGTATAGAGTATAAGGGGAAAAAACCCCAGGAAGGGAAAAAGCCCCCAACATTGGATGACAGTGCAGAAGCAGCAGACAGAAGATAGGATATGCTCAAAGAAAAAGTAATGAAATACCTTCACCAAAAAAGGGGGTAAACAGAACTTCTCTCAAGGAAAAACAAAAAGTAGCCCGCCACAGATAAAAATGATGCCACGAAAGGCGGGTGTGGCATACAAAGCTGTAAGGGCGAGAACAGTATTTCCAACTACGAGGAGGCGGAAGATACAGGAAAGAAAGGGAAACCTAGCCTCCTGTGAAACAAGGATACTAAGACAAGGATCCAAACAATCAAAGGGGCTGGTGTCCCAGGGGAACAGAACTGAAAAGGACAGCAAAGACAATAGCTAACCCATGGCTGCGATGGCAGATTTGTATCCACCCCCTTTTTGCACAAGCAACTGCATTGGCTGTAACCCAATTAGGTTGGTAAGAACACCAAAAGGGTAAAAACAGATACAAAGAACACCAAACTACTGAAGATTAACAGCATCAGGAGCACTATAAAGTAGAAATAGGGCTTACACAAGAAAGCGGTACCCAGGCCAAAGAGTCTGCCTGCCTGCGGTACCATTATCGCCCATATGGCCATAAGAGGGAGAAGAGAAAAGATGAAGTCAAAGTCCCTACAAGGGATACTAAGTGTGCAGGTACCTCACAAAATGTCCCTAAGCCATACAAAATAGGTCCCAGAAAAACAGGGACCAAGGCTATATTGCATCCACACAGCATAATAGAACATCAGACAAAGAGAAAGTACTCGGGTAAAAAAATTCAAGCGCCAAAAAGAACCTGTAAGAACAGGCTCCTACAAGGCCACAAAGTAAGATATGTTCCAGATGGCTGAAAACTAAACCGGTCACTGACAGCATAAATTAGAAGAGAAGCTCCTGCAGCAAGCAGGACCACCACAACGGGTGTAACCCTGGAAGGGAGAGAAGTACTCCGCCCTATGAAGGCTGATAACCTAAACATGGGGAAACACATTGTCCCGACAAACCTAGTACATCAACAGAGTTAAGACTTGGCATCACCATGACTATCTCTGAACCAGCGTACAGCCCAGTCAGCATGCACACCAAAAAGGGAGGCGCCATCAAAGGGCATGTCTATCAAAGTAGTTTGAAAACATCAAAAAATCTAACACGCTGCTTTACCCATTTATTTATAAGAACGCGATAAGGTCGTTAAATTAATAAATCACTCAGGCTAGGCCAATTATTTGCACAAAGAAATAAATGATTCAATTATTGAAACAGCATTTTATTTTTATCTCGCTGTTATTCAAAAACAATAAATCAATACAAAAATCCATTCTCACAGCAAAGGATATTTATGTTAATTTAGTTTATGTTGTGAAATTAATCTTATAAAGTTATATTGTTATTGCTTTATAATTGAAATATTCGTTTTATCTATGCACATGTTTAGGGATACTGTATTAGAATCAGGTATAACAATCTTTGATGTATGTTTAGTGTGGGTTCACGGTTTGAATGTGTTTATATGAATGTGAGATTGTATGAATGTTGATTGAAAGGTTGTCCATGGAAATTTTCATAATGAAGGGCCAGTGTTATTATTGTATATATTGTATTGTGTAGAGAATGGATTTTTGTATTGATTTATTGTTTTTGAATAACAGCGAGATAAAAATAAAATGCTGTTTCAATAATTGAATCATTTATTTCTTTGTGCAAATAATTGGCCTAGCCTGAGTGATTTATTAATTTAACGACCTTATCGCGTTCTTATAAATAAATGGGTAAAGCAGCGTGTTAGATTTTTTGATGTTTTGATTTTCCCCTATCGCTTTACCTTTATCCTCCCAGGGGTCCCCCTATTACCTAGTGGTTATCAAAGTAGTTTGCACAGCCTCCAAAAACCTGGAAGTACACAACCATGCACGCCGACGTAGAGCTACGGAAGAGGCCATAGCCCGACCAGCCGAATAGGTGGTATCCATAACACAGCGGGTGCTAAACATGGCAGCTTGTTGCCCATCTTGTACCAATGGAACCAGCGCATTCCAGGCTTCCACCGGAACGGAGGGCAAGAGGAGCTTCACTGAGTCCCACAAGGCGTGGGAGAAGCGGGCGAAGAAACAAGAAGTGTTCAGAGATCGCAGGGCAGAACTAGAAGAAGAGAAAATATAGCTACCACAAGCGTCTCTTTCCGAAGGGACAGGAGGGATAAAATCAATATTTTGGGGGGCTAAAGCAGCCTGTACCACAAAGCTCTGCTTAGATGGATATCTAAGGTCACATGACAGATCCTCTAGGGCCGGGCGATACCTGTGAGAAATGGAGCGATCCACAGGGAGCCCGGTTTCAGGTTTAGCCCAAGAACCCAGCAGGATATCAAAAAGACATCCACTATAAGGAAGGACAGGCTCTACGTTAGACTGGTCAGGATGTAGAATGCCAAGTAAAAGGTCTGTTGGCAATTCCACAGAAGGAAGTTGTAAATCCAATACAACCGAAACTCGGTTGAGCATGCCCGCCAGAGTGGAACTCGCCTCCGTAGCCAAACCAGGAGGAGGAGAAGATTCTAATCCACTGGCATCACCCAAGTCAAGTAACCAGATAGACTGCATAGGTGGTAGAACTGTATCCAAAATGGGATTGGGACACTCCACACCTTCGTTAGTACCTCCACAACCATGGTCTTCAGAAGGATAAACCGGAGGAAGGCTCCAGAAAGCAGAGGAAGAGTCTAAGATGGTGGACTCCTTTGGCGCCACATCCGACACCGTAACCAAAGCTGGTTGACGCCTCGACATCAGAAAGAGCGTTGGATGGCGTTGACGACACCACCATCGGAACCTGCAGAAAATAGCCTGACGCCAACATCGGAGTCGACAGACCAGAAGCAGGAGCTGAAGGGGGTAGCCTCAACGGGCTGTGCACCGGCATCGCTATGGTGTCAGAATGAGGAAGCCGACCAGAAGCAGAGGGAGAATCCGTTAGTGAGGACAAAGGCACGACCTCATGTGCCTCCGTGGGGCCCAAGGGCACTGCAGAGGAAGGTGCCGACCCAATAATAGAATGAAGAGAATGATAATATTTTCTCATCTGGGTCAAAGTCGCCCTGGCCCCAGGATAGTAGGGAGGCGCTGGCAGACTCATGTCCCAACACTTCAACAGAATAGCGGGGAGCAGCGGTAGGTGACGAAGACGGGAGGGGCATTGAATAAGGGTAGAAAAAGGCACACTGCCACATCGACGAAAAAACGTCAAGTAAGCCGAAAAGCGGGCAGACGGACTACAGTGCAGATCCAAATTACTTAGCGCAGAAAAGAAGGAACTGAAATCAGCACTTCGAGGGAGGTATTATACGGACTCCGTTGACATCACATTCGGAAGACGACAATGCTACGGAGTCGCTCTACTCCCTCAACCAACGCGTAGAAGTACTGCTGAAAAGATTTCTGGACCCAGTCTAGCGCCTAAGGAGGATTAGAAGATAAGGAATCTGCAGCTAGATGTCTCTATCAGATACATAAATACTGTGTCATTGTTGAAATGCTGTTATGTCACTCTGGAACCCTACTACATGAAACATTCCAAGCAACGGCTTCCAGTGACAGTTGCTGCGGCACTTTCATGTAGAGGGTCGCATTCCTGTGGGCTCCTCATTTATACTGAATAAACTTCAGTAAAATTACCTTCGTGGTCCTGGTATTTATTCTTAACATATTGGCAGCAAGTTGTTCCAGAGGAGCTCAGACGACAAACCTGTTCCTGGTATCCTGACTTTTGGGTACGGCTGGAGTATCGGAGGAATTTGTTAGCTATTTCTAAGCTGGCTTGTGGATTTTTGCAGCCTCTAATATGGTCTTAGTCCTGGCATAACCAAGTGAACCAAGGTAACGTGCCTGGGCAGCCCGTTTCGGCATTTACGTAGGTTAAAGCCTCAAGCGTTGAAGGTCTTCTTGAGTTGTTTCATCGTGGTTGCAGAGCCGCTTGTCTCGAGCGCAGAAATTCATGCTCGTAGCAACATAACAAAATAAAATGATGGATGGAGTGTTGAAACTTTTCAAACACTCACCCCCAGTCACAGCTCTGGGTTTGATTCATCGTTATTTTTCTCACCACGTCACCCAAATTTGGACCCAGCCATATGCAAATCAGTCTTGACCCTGCTCCCCATGGGAACAGTCCAGCCCGAACTGCGAGACCAGGTCCTCCCTTGACCGGAAACAAGTATCCTAGGACTGGTTTCGGGGTGTCACCCCTCATCATCCTGGCTAAGTTGAATTCAATGGCGGAGCGAGCTAGGGACCCACGTCTGGGCATACACCTAGCTACTTAGGGCGCACATAGCAACATCACAAAATAATATGATGGACGGAGAGTTTAAACTTTTCAAAGACTCACCCCCAGTCACAGATCTGGGTTTGATCTAGCGTTATTTTGCTCAACATGTCACCCCAGTTTGGACCGAGTCATATGCAAACCAGTCTTGACCCTGCTCCCCATGGGAACAGTCCAGCCCGAACTACCAGGCCAGGTCCTCCCTGTTCATGCTCGAGCACATTGCTAGGAGCATGATTAAAGTTGGCAGCCAATCTTGGGGTCAGGCTGCGACGTGCACATTGGTTTTGGAAACTGTCGTCTTTGGCCAGGCTGCTAAACGTCATCACGTTTAAGACATGCAGAGGCCATTTTGATTTCTGTAAGAGCACGAGCGAAGCCTAGTTACAAGCCTGCACCATTGGTGACAGGCACACCTGCACAGTGTTGTGTGGGCAGTTATTTTCAGATTTAAGCATTTTGTGCTTGCCTGCTCCTTCTGTGACAGGCACACCATTATTGACTAAAGTTGAGATAAATTTACAAACATCAGGGAATTGTATAGGCACACTTGTTGCCTGCAATCTCGGTGACAGGCACACCAGATTACTGGTAACTTTGGAACTGTGGCATACATCAGCAAAATGTAGAGTACATATATCTTTGTAAAACACTCACTAATTTATAATACGTGGAGTCTGTATTTTTAACAGCTGTCTGTGTATTATTTCCTTTGTCAATAACATGGCTTTAAATCAATATTTGATTCAATTAATACCATTTTTACAGCAAGCAGAAAAACCACCATGAAGTGGAAAATTGGCAATTGCTTACTCCAATGTCGTACATGATCGGAGGAGGTAAACCCACTTCTTAATTATTCTGACAAAGGTATTTGCCGGTGTAATGATGCTATACTTGAAAAACCAATAAAGAAAGTTATAAAAAAAAAAAAAAATCATCAAGTCCGATTGTACGGTTTTCTTTCCGCAGTTATTTAGCATGGCCGCAGAATGTCAAATAGGAGCCACACACGCACTTCTTGGATACAAACTGCTCTGGCCCTGAAAGAGGAAGACTTTTGATAAGGGGTGATATTCGCGACTCCAACACGCAGTGTAGCAAAGACATTTAAGTGTCTTTCCCAAGAAAGCCGCCCCACCAGACAAATTGTTCATCCGTTGATGTCAGAATGTGAACACTGCAAAAAGCGTGAAGAGTTTTATAAAGCAATATTGTGCTAGACTGAATATTGTTTGCCAATGTTTAGCCATGTACTTTATTTTGTGCGCTACGCTCTGCGAACTGACAAAGAATTAGTCCATCATGTTTATAATACTAGCTTTGGTTTTCAAGGCAAAGAGAAGTACATGAAAAGCTATTACTTAGTCGTCCTACATTACGATTTGTGGAGAGTTTCACTCTAATAGCTTCGAGGCAACACTGATGCACAAGGCTCACCATCTGGGTAGCTCTTAATTTGTTGAAAGTAAAATTCAAAAGCCTATCAAGACTACACTCGCAATATAGATTATGTTTGCTGCACATCAGAGTTTTGAGATTTAAGTTTAGTATTAAGAGTTTTATAATGTCCTAAAAGTGCAAACAGTCTGCTGTTCTAAAACAATTTGTCTTTCAGCTTCCTTTACCTTTCTACACACGTAATTTTATGCAGCTAAGTGCACAAACATGGTTAACTGTGTTAATAAAAGACATATGTGCTTTTTAAAGAAAACACCAGAAGCATTTTTGTTGAAAAATCGATGCATTTTTGTGGACAAATCGGGATTCACTGGGAATGTTGATTAAACATACCTCTAGCTTAAGTAGTTGAGATCCCTGTGTGAATTGCAACATACTAAGGGGGTCATTACGATGGCGGGCGGACAAAGTCCGCCCGCCACCGTAACGGAATGTGGGACCGTCCGCAAGGGGTGCGGCGGTCCCGCACCTGAAATTAGGATGCCACTGCCACCGTGGCGACCCCTATTCCTAGCATTGTGGTGGGCGGTGCACACAGCACCGCCCGCCACAATGCTGGGAATAGACGTCGTGCATTGGCATGCACAAGGTGACAGGCACCGCGCGATGCCTGACACTTTGTCCATGCCAATGCAGGGGGGTACCATAGGTACCCTCCATGTGCACCCCCACCCCCCCAACTTTCTGGGGGCCCGCCACGGGCCCCCAAAGGCAAAGACCACATGCCTTTCCATGGCGGCAACGCCGCCATGGAAAGGCTGATCTCCGCAGACATCGTAATATGGATGGCGGTGTCTTGCAGACACCGCCACCATATTAACCATGTTTTCCGCCGGTCGACGAGTCGACCGGCGGAAAAGCGGCAGACGGTCTTTCCGTCCGCCGCGGACCCCCCAGCCATCATAATATGGCGGGGGGTCTTTGTAGTGTGGATGCGGGCGGATCGCCCCCGCCGGGCCAGCGGTGACTACCGCCAGCCCGGCGGGGGCAATCTGCCCGCCATCGTAATGACCCCCTATGTTTTTCAAAACGTCACAGTTTTCATAGATGGCAAAGGCACAGTATATCGTTAGGAGTTTAGACACTTTATAGCATTAGCAAAACAACATTTAATAACTGACACTTTGGCGGATAAATCAGAATGAGTATAAGTAAGTGGGTCTCCAGAAAACATAATCCAAGTAATCACAGAGCTTAAAGGAAGTGGACAGACAACAGGAAAATGAAATATATATAGAGATCATACCCCACAAAACATTTTTTTGGACGCAAACACCAATCTTGCCAGCTGCATCATGGAGTTGTGATATTTACTATATGACCTCCCAGTAGCGGCTCCTTCGCTAAGGCGTAGGAGCGTCACCCCACTGCCTTGTTGCAGCAAAAGAAAGGAAAAAATAAAATGATAATAACTAGTGTTATCATCATTTTATTTTGTCCTCCTGCTGCGCAGCTTGTATGAGGGGCGGGGCGGGGCTGAACAGCAGGGGAGTAGGGTACAACCTTCCTAAGTGCGCAGTGACTGTTTGGTCAGCCCTTTCGGGACGCCCAAAACAGTCATGCGCACTTTTAGTATTCTCCATGCAGGCTGCATTACAGCCTGTGTGGAGAACATGCCCACCCCTCCAGGCCCTGGCTGAGCGGAGCTCAAACCAATCACAACGCTGCATTGCAGCATTGTGATTGGCTGCGGGGAGCGTAGGAGCCCTGGCGCGTCCTGTTTCTCCCAAGAAGGAAGAGGACCCAGGAAAGTCCACGCAGCAAACATCGTGTCTTTTCTGCCCGAGGAGGGGACACTATCCAGCGCTCCTTCTTTAAGCCATCTGAATTGGGTTGTTGCTGCCTCGAATTTCACCTAGAACCTCAGCCAGGCCACAGACTCGCAACTTGATCCCTGCGTCCATCCTCGCAGGGCAATTTGGAGAGCTCTTTGGCGGAGCAGTGAATTATACATGAACGGCTGTTGCAGCTCACTTATTGTTCACATTTATTTTTTATTTTTATTTTCTGGGTGTCCCGGTCTCGCTCGGGACACCCACTGCTTTTTTTTTTTGATAGGAGGCTATGTCCCAAGACCCCCATGGCCCTATTTCTTGGGGCCGCGCAGAAATCAATATTTTGTTTTTATAAAAGGGGTTTCCCAATGCCCACCCAGGGCACCCCAGACCATTATTGTTCTTTTGGAGCTGCGAGGGGGAGTGGGGGTGTCTAGGGCCGCAACAGCCCCCTTCTCCTGCAGGAGCCGGCCACGTCTTTTTAAAAAAAAAAATTTAATTAAGTGCCGTGTCCCAGTACCTGCCCAGGGCATGCCATAGCTACTTGCACATTGTGGGCTGCAGGGGGAGGCCCAGGACCATCACAGGCCAGCCGTCTCACCGCTTCCACCCATTCAGGATGCAGCATTGCTCCCACCTCGCAGGAGCTGTTTTCTTTTGCTCCTGCGGGATGGGAGCAGTTCAATATATTTCACTGGCCAAGAACAAGGGCGGGGAAATGTACTCCTACTAGGTGGGAGCTTTCCGCTTTGGCCTGATGGGAAAACGGTGCACTTTCCCTGCCCGGGGGCAGGGAAATAGCCATTATCCCGGGGATTGGGGACCCTGGGTCACCGTCCCCGGGGGATGGCTCTGTGAGGGGCCGCGCCCCCCCTTGTTTATTGATACAGCCCAGGGGATACGGTTTCCCCTGGCCCACACTGGGGGGGTTATTTATGTATTATTTTATCCTCCACGAATTTGTGGTAAAAAAAAAAAAAAAAAAAAAAAAAACATATGACCCCCGACGGGTTCCCTCTACGCCCCCTCCCCCCACAAGGCCTAGGGGCTCAGGGTATTCCTACCCTTTTATGTTTTGTTTTAAAAAAATTCTTAGAACTCAAGACCGAGTCCTGAGTCCTAAGATGGCTTACCCCACTTCCTGGTTGATGTGGTAGTAGCCATTCAGATTTCAGCATGAGATCCGTCGGCTTCACGGATTCTCTACAGTGTGAAATAAACAAAGTGACTACTAGGGTCAGCTAGTTGATTCCTGTTTTGAGCTATGAGAACATAACAAGCTCCAGAGGCTCCCTGCAAACTGCTCAGCCTGCCCTGCTGCCCACTGTTGGAGTGAATTCCTGCCCCCCCATCCTCCAAGAGGTGCTCCTCAGGTCCTGGACTCTTGGTGTAACCTTAGTTGAGCTCTCTCCTCAAGAAAAGGAGAAATCATGAAGTTTTGGACTCTTCGCAAATGTGAACAGGCCAAGATCATGCCCCCCGCCAAAGTGAAGTTCCGGACAAATTAGTCTCTTAGCGGCACAGTGACCGCCGACGTCCAGCAGAGCAAGATCTGCACTTCGTGATCCAGCATCGACCACTCGTGGTGACCGCCAACTCTAGCAACGACCGTACATAAAGCCGACAAGATCTTCCAGCTACAGCGACGACCGCCCCGACACCAGGCCTGCTCTTCATGCTACATCAACCACTATCCACAACGATCTCCCTGCTCCCCGCGGACCCTTCTACAGCAAACGGAACTCTTAGTGCTTGACTTTGTAGGCAACGCTTACCTGGTCCCTGTATCTGGCCCGCGCTTCATCGCGGTCAGCCTGAACTTGTAACTTTCACCTGGCCTCACGAGACCAGATAGCCGCGAGTGGCACTTTGTGCTTTTAGGCTCTTTACTTACCTGAAATCTTTAAAACTGCATATCTCCGGTTCTACTAATTGGAATTTTGTCATTTTGGTGGCAAATAATTTATTACATTTTGCTCTATTTCTTCTAAATTGGTATGGGATTTTTCTTGTGTTGTGTTTTTACTGTTTAAATTGCTGCATTAATGATTTACACATTGTCTCCATGTTAAGCCCGACTGCTTTTGTGACAAGCTATCAGAGGGTTAAGCACAGGTTAATTTGGGGTTTGCTTGTGACTTCACCATGCTGGAAATTGTGGCTGCTGCTCGAGTGGGGTTTCACCCCCTCAACCAGTTTTCTTTATTTCATTCTTGTTAAATTTTTAAGGTGCAAATAGTGCAAGTGAATGGACGGTCTAAGCGTTATGGCACACAGCCTTCTACTGGACCATAGAGTCCCTTTGTCTAGATCGTCAATTTAAAGTGCTCTTGTGCTATTCAAGTGACAAGCAAAAAAACAACTGGACTGTTGATCAATTTCAGTAAGCCATTTTCAATTCATGTTAAGTACACATATTATACATAAGCAGAATCTTCTCTTGACACATTTTATACATTTCAATTATTTATCATGATGTTTTTAAAAGAAAGCAGGGATTAAGTAGACGTGATAAATAATTTTCTTCCTAATCAATCTAAAAGAGTTACATTGATCACGGAAAGTGCAAGTGTTAAATAATGCCACAAGATTATGCATATGTCTCATTCCAAAATCCCCTTAATAACTTAAAGTTGTTATTAATGATAAAAGCACATTGGAGTGTTTAACAATTGGATGCCCTTCATACTAAAGTAGTATAATTAAACTTTGTCAATCATGCCTTATGAATAATCATTGTGGAAATAAAAGCATAGGGATACTAAACATTTAGAGAACTCTCATACTAAAGTAGTCTACTATGACAAGTATATTATCAATTTTACTTAGAGAGTTCCGTGTATTCAAAGTTTTGGGGATTCTTCGTTCCAAATTACTCCTATTATGTGCCTTCAATATATCATGTATTTACACATATATCGTTCTTACATATCCAAATTTAGACAAATGTATAGACACTCACAATCTCCGATACTTTACACATCAAAATACAAGTACCTAACTCAGTTCATTTTCACAAAGGATGGGTTCAGGGTACATAGGAATGGGAATGGAGAAGAGATCGGGGAGGGAGAGGAACTAAGAGGAATATAGGAGTATGAGGGGGATATTATTATTTAGATTTGAGGAACTAATGGTGGAACCGTTCATTCACACGAGTAAACTCAAATCCAAGTGTTTCTTTTTGTTTCACAAGTCGTTCCTCCTCTATGTGGTCCAAGTTCCCAATCATATTTCAATTGTTATGTTTACTTATTTGGAAGTGAGAGTGTTGGACAAGCGAGCCCTCATGACTGATTGATAACAGGATTCAGAATTGTAGGCTGCAATATCTAGTATATGGGATTCAAGACCATTATTTACTATCCCATATGTACATGCAATTCTGCGTCTGAAATTATGTCCATGGGGAATTTCAGTTCCCAATCCTGTGATTAGACGTGATTCCATTCGTCTGAGGGATAGGGTTCAGTCGCCACCTTGTTCTCTTGCCTTGATCGGTTTTATTCCAAAATATTTTACCCGTGAATCATCCCTGTTATTGTATTCCGATAAGTGTTTCGCTATCGGGTAGGTGAAGTCACAGTTCTTTATGGCACGTACATGTTATATTCTGAGTTTTAATTTGTGTATAGTGCTTCCTATATACTGTTTGCCACATAGGCATTCCAAGACGTAGACCACGAATTTCGATTCACATGTGATATGGTCCTTTATTTTTTCCGTTTTGCCATTCCACAATTTGTAAGTTGACATATATTTTTGCCATGTATACAGGCTCGACATTTGTTACTTCCATAAATCTGGAGTGTTCAGCCAGGTTAACATTGGTGCTTTTGGAGTGGAAAGATGGCTCCATGTGAATAGATCTCCCAAAGATGCTGTTTTCCTGCAGGTAATGCTTGGCTGGTTGGTTAATGTTTTGCTTAAGGTTTCATCTAAGCGGACAATTCTTATGAAAGATTTTCTGCAGTTCTTTATTTCGGTTATTGAAGTCCATAATTACACATTTTTTCTCCCTCTTTGTCTTTCTTCCGGTTCTCATCCAGATTGCTTAACAGCTCATCTGTTTGTCGACACGTTACTTTGCAGTTACTACTTCCATGGGGTAACCTCTTGATAAGAGCCTATCACTCATCTCTTCTAGTTGGTGTTCAATATCCGTTATTTCCGAGCAATTCCGTTTGGCTCTTAACATTTCTCTGTATGGAATGCTCCATTTGAGATTCTTTGGATGTCCACAGTTGACATGAAGAAAGCTGTTACACGAGGTGGATTTCCGGTACAGTTTAGTGCACATTTTCTTGCCCTTTACAAATACTTCAACATCCAGGAAGGTGACTTTTCCTGGCTGATGGTTGATGTGAAACAGAAGTTAAAAACATTATCATCTGTTTCAATGAATCTCTCCAACTCGCTCACATCCCCTTCCCAGATTACAAAATGATAGTCAATTAATCTTGTCCATAGGATTATATGTTCCAATGTGCTACGATCTGATTTCTTCAACACAACTTCTGCTTCCCAGAGTCCCATGAGGAGGTTGGCATATGTAGGGTCAAAGGAAGTCCCCATGGCAGTACCCCGCTTCTGCAGGTACTAGCTCCCGTTTAATAAAAAGACATTGTGGGTTAAGCAGAAAAACAACATCTCCAACAGCATCAATCAGTGTTCAAGGACACGGATTTATCTGGTTTGCAGAAATTGTTTTACTGCATATATACCATCATCGTGTCGCATTGATGTGTATAACGATGTGACATCAATGGTTGCCATTATGTAACTGTCTTTCCATGGAATATCCTTAATCTTGTCCAGAAAGTCCATTGTATCAAGCATATAAGAGGGTAAAGCAGTAACATAATCCATCAAGAAAATATCGATGAATCTGGATGCCTTTTCTAGTATTGAGCCAATGGAGCTAACAATCGGTCTTCCCAGTGGGTTCTGTAGTGATTTGTGCACATTCGGAAGAAAGTATATTGTTGGCACTATAGGATGTTCAACCTTTAAATATGAGTACTCCTCATAGTCAATCAGCTCTAGATCTTTCCAATTTTGCAGTTTTTGGTGATATTCCTGAGTAATTTTCATCGGGTTGTCTGAGCTTCTCGTAATGCAATGGCTTTCCCAATTGTCTTTCAGCTTCCATTAGATAATCCGTTAAATCTTGGATCACGATGTTGCCCCCCCCCCTTTTGTCCGAGGCCTTCATGATGATATTTGGGTCTTCCTTTAGTTCCTTCATGACTTTAAGCTCCCCATTGGTTAAATTCTTAGGTTTCTGTTTTGATGGACTCTTTATTAGGTGATTTCTGTCCTCCATCATCTCCTGGAAGAGGTCGATTTTATTTCCTGGGGTAGTTGTGGACAGAAGATTGTGTTTTCAGTCCACTATTACCTCCTTTGCATGTTATGAGGCCCATATCCTTGCAAAACTGCTTGTCCGAAATTTCATATTGTGGTGAGATTTCCCTGTCCATTTCTGATTATTTTTCCAGGGACTACAGTATCTTTAGCGAGGGTAGATCATTCAACGTTAGTGTAGATGTTTCTATAGGAGTTATTGATGTTCTCCAGTTACTTGATGGATTATTATCAAAATGCTTTTTTAATTTGAGTTTGCAACAAAATTTGTATAAGTCAAAACATAAATTTGGTAAATTCATATCTGTGTCTGGACAGAATGATAGTGCCTTATTTAATAGTTTGATTTGATCCATATTGAGTTTTAGATGATAAATTAATCACTAGATTCTCCGCTATTAGTCTCTTTTTTAGTTTTGCCTTTTCTTTCCTCTTCCTATTTTGGTTTTTCTTTCCTCTTCTACACTTTCTGTTTTTGACTTGGTTTGTCCTCTCCCCGGTATAGCCCCTCTTCTTTTCCTCTTTGTCTCATCGTCATTTGGGATTGATGCATCTCTCCGGAAAAATCCAAATTGGAGATGTTAGAGTCCTCATCTGCGGAGCGGATGTCCAAGCGGTCTACTGTTCCTGATGTTTCATAGCCTGTGAATTTATCCATCACAACCCGATTTCTGAGGGCATCATATTTTCTTGCAAATGTGTAAATTTGACCGCTTGTATAATCAATCCGATCTCTCCTAAATTTATTTGCCTTTCTTTTCTCTACACCCATTTCATGTTTGTTGATTTTCTTTTCCATTGTCTCCAAAGCTGCTTTGATTTAATCATTTATAGTATATTTTTCCAATTCCTGCTCCAATTCTTTAATTTTGGCAATCACTTTCTCCAATTTCCTCTCGGCACATGTTATGAGAGTTCTCATCAATTTAAAAGAGCACTAGTTTGTGTCAGCTTGCCATTGTCTTCATCCAAATCGTTTAAAATGGGTATAATCAGTTTTCTTAGTCCTCTCTGTACTCTTTTATGTTCAATAAATTTTTGGAGTGATGTCATCTCCCACCATTTGTTAATCTCCATTATCCGATTGTGCTCTAGGTCTCTCATGATGGCATTAATAGTCTGTTTTCTCCCTTCTCCTTGTTCTACTGTTCAATGAGTGGACTGCACCGCATTATTATAGAGTTGCTCATTCACCCTCTGGGCTCTATTTCTGCCTCTTTCTGCCAAGTTGTCAGAGAGATTTCCTTCAATTTTGCTTGCACAATGCACCCTTTCCTTATTCTATGTTAAGGTGTTCTTCCAAAAATTTGAGTCTGCTTTTCCTCAGTGACGGTAAAAAACTGAGAACCGGGGCTATGCCCATACTTCCTTGTTTTCGCCACTTTATCGATCCAGTGGAAGTAGATCCTGTTAAAGTCCACTTGCGGTCTCTAAGTGCGTGCTGTGTGGTTGTTTAACTCGCAGGGTTTCTCAACGGTTCGGGGCGGTTAGAGCCACCCCCTACCACTACCTACGCAGTGCTAAGTACGCCGCTCCAAACCCCCGCCCCCACCATCAGGATTCCCCCACCAGCACCCTTCCGACTCATCAGCTTACCGGTGTTCGATTCTTCCGCATCTGGTAACGGCACGGCTTACAGGTCAGAGGCAGAGAAGTCAGCATGTATTTCCTACTTCAACACTCGCTGCTAAACGCTGTCTCGTCTTGTTCCCCAGGAGCGCATGGTGTGCAGTGCAGCTACTGCATTCAATTTACTTTCACCATCTCATTGCCTCTGATGAGAAACACTGCACTCGTAGACTCAGGTATGTTGTAAGTTTTCTTTATTTCATTTTTGTTAAATTTTTAAGGTGCAAATAGTGCAAGTGAATGGACGGTCTACGCGTTTCGGCACACAGCATTGTACTGGAACATATAGTCCCTTCGTCTAGATTGTCAATTTAAAATGCTCTTGTGTTATTCAAGTGACAAGCAAAGCAAAAAAACTAGACTGTTGATCATACTTCTGCCTATCGGCAATTTCAGTAAGCCATATGTGTGTGTATGTGTGTATATATATCACCTACTGGCGGCCGCCAGCAGGTAGTTATAGTTAGGACCTAGTTTCCATAGACAAAGCGTTTTTTTGTTTTGCTAATAACTTTGTAGCCGTTTTATAAATCTTCATGAAATGCTCCAAACTAGTATGCCAATCACATCAGCCTGCTGTCTGGAACTACAGCCTGAACCGCTGAACGGAATCACACCAAATTTGGCAGAAAGCTAGATCTTGGTCCAGAGAGATCTCCTATTGTGATTTAGTGCAAATCTGTTCAGTAGTTTTGGAGTTATTAAAGTAAAAATATCTATTGATATCTAGGGACAAGAACACTCTGCGGATCCGACAGATCACAAAATGAGATCTGATTAGCTGCCGACACTTCACCCAGAAAGTGTTGGCAGCCATCTTGGAACTCTGACTCACCCGAGTACCAAGAAAAAAGTTAAAAAAAGAATACAGAAGGGTGCAGGATAGGAATAGCCTGACCTCACTAGGCCTAGTGGTGGGGTCCACCGCCAGGGTCCAAAAACATTTTTTTTTTGCCTTGAATTCACAGGGGATCCACGAATCCCCAGCAAAAATTGATAAAAACCCCAAAAAAGAAAAAATTTAAATAAAACAAGAACAGCCTTCCGCACTTGCTTTTTAAGGGGAGGGGATGCATGCCGCTCTCTCCATTTACTATAAGGCTAGGCCTTGGGAGATGAGGTCCCCGGGAACAAAATAAGGCCCAGGGAGGGGGCCACGTACCTCACCAAAAAAATGTGGTGGGCCTTGGGGGATGGGCTCTCCCAGGCTGAAATCGGCCCAGGGAGGGGGGCTGCGTGCCCCCCTCCCTGGTAGGCTGCCTCTGGTGGGCTGGCCACAGGCCTTGTGGCCAACACCCTGCCATGCCTTTGCCGTGCACAGCGTGGGGTAGGCTGCATGTGGGAGTTGGCCCTGCGGCCAACACCAAGCTACGTTAAAAGAAACAAAGAAATTCATTGCAAAAAACAAAGGTTACAGGGACGTTATAGTTGGGAAATAGGTTTTAAAAAACCTTAAAAATTCACACAAAAAAAACAAAGGTTACAGGGACGTTATACTCCAGTTCAGAATTTACACACACAAAACCAAAGAAATTCAGCCGTTATAGTTATCTCAAGAAACTATAACTTGTGCCCTAAGGTAACTATAACTTGCGCCCTCGCCGTGCGCTGCAAATTACCCCACATATTACACCATTCATTACATCTTCTATGACATCAATACTAATATCAGAACAACATTTGCAGTGAAATTATTGATGAGAAGAGTGTGCATGGTGGGGGTGCGAGTTACAGCTACCTTAGGGCACGAGTTATAGTTTCTTGAGATAACTCTAATTAAACTGCTGACCTTCTATGGTTTTGTGTGTGTAAATTCCGAACCCAACTATAACGTCCCTGTAACCTTTGCTTTTTTAAGTGATTATATATATAATATTATGCAGTGGCGGTTGCCCCTGGGTAGTTATATTTAGGATCGTGTTTCCATAGGAAATGCATTTTCTGTGGTGCTAACACCACTGGTGCCGTTTTGACGTTTCTCCACAAAACTTTCTAAAGAAATGTGCTCGTGTAGTAAAATTCACACGGCACAAGACTTCTTGTCCAGTCCTTTTAATGGAGCATCCTGACTACAAGTACAATCAGCAGATAACTGCTCAGGAAAAACCCTGAGTTCCAATACCTATTCAAAGATACACATTCTTAACCAACATTCCTCGAATATTGGTCATGCATTGGAACACTGGAATATATGAAACAGAATATTCCAATATTCCACCACATAGACCAAAGACATAACTACAACAGCTCTTTTTTTGCCTAGTTTGCGCATGGAAAGGTCCAGGGTGATCTATGAAGCAGAGGCTGAAAAAAAAAAGGGGGGGGGGTTCTTAAAAAGCGTATTCCCTATTCATTTTCCCATAGCAACTTTAGACACACCTACAGCCAATACCACTGAGGATTTCCACCAGATTTGGCAGAAAAGTAGATCTAGATCCAGAAAGAGTGCTTTCTGTGTTTTGGCGTTAATCTGCTCCGTAATTTTTGAGTAATTAACTGAGATCTGTCTGGCTGCCACGACCTCAACAGAAGTGGGGGCATCCATCTTAGAACTTGGGACTCAGTCCAAAGTCCTAAAAAAGAAATTAAAAAAAAGACACAAAGGGCCAGGTTAGGACTATCCTGATCCCCTAGGCCTGGTGGCAAACACTTTTATTTTTTTATTTTGCCACAAATTTGTGGAGGATCCATGAATTCGCGGTAAATTAAAAAAAAACAAGGACTTGTTTTTTTAAAGCCCCCCCGAGTGGGTCAGGTCCCATTGGGGAGGGGGGAGGGGTGGAGGGAATATTTATATTTTGGAGGAAGGGGGGGTGTTGCCCCCCTCCCCAGGCTATTTTTGGCCCAGGGACCCATTCCCAGGGCCCAGTCTGCATTGTTAAAGGGGAGGGGGGCAAGTGGCACCCTTCCTCAGGCTGATTTAAGCCCCAGGGCCCGGTCGAATATGCAAATGGGGAAGGGGCGCGTGGCCCCACTCCCTGGACTAATTTCAGCCCTGGGGGCCCCATCCTCTGGTTGCATCTGTAAAGGGGGAGGGGGCTGTGCAGCCCCCCTCCCTGAGCCATTTATGGCCCTGGGGACCCCATCCCTCAGGCTACTTTACGGGGAACCCACTCCCGGGACATAGCGGTTTCCCTGCTCGAAATGGAAAGGAGACCTGTGTCTGCTCTTGCTTGAAGTGAGCAATTTCAAATCTCCCACCAAGCGGGAGCAAACATCAAATTCGCTCCCAGCAGGCGGGAGCTTGAAAAATGCTCCCACCTACTGGGAGCGGACTTTTCATCTGTTTCAGGGAAACAGATGAAAAGATTGCTCCCACCCACAGGGAACAACATTTTTAGCTGTTCTCCGCGGGCGGGAGCAATGCCGGCTCCTGCTAAATGCAAGGAGCCAGATGGGGCCATAGGGGCTTTGGGGTTCCCCCAGCGGCCAACAGTAATACATAGCTACAGGGCCATAGCAATGGGGGCATTTGAGGGCCGGGCCAACCCATAATAATCTTTGGCCTCCCCCAAACAACTGAGGCATCTGGAATAGCAGAGATGCAGGAGTTCAGAAGGTAAATGAGCAATAAAAATGCCTTTAAATTATGTTTTTCTTGTTACATTTGCTGTGTGTTCCAAGGCAAGTTAAATGTCTGGCTATGTCTTCTGACAAATTGCTGCTTATGGAGATGTTTTTTACTTTTCTTCCTTTGACTGCATAGCGAGAGGATTTTGAAAAGTGAACTAGCTATAACAAACTAACTTTCAAAAATGAATTAATATCTAGATAACCCCATCAGGGTCAACAGGCCGAGGATTCATCTTCTTGAACCAAATATTGTTGAAATCATACCCACGGCATCTGAGGCTGAATGCATTTGTATTATAATTGACCTCTCTAGGCTTCTCTGAACAATAACGAAGAACATTTTCAGATTTTGATATATTGTAACTTAGGATCTGTGCAGTATGAATCTGCTTTTTGAAATGGATTGACTCCTTTTAAATTCTGTTTTATCTTTATCTAATTTGTGGTAATAACAGATACATTGCTGTTATGAGAGCCTACGTAATTAATGAACTAAATGCATAATATTTGGGGTAGTGTTTTTATTAGGAGAAGTGTGTGAACTCTGGGTGGAAGGAATTTTATGAATCCTCACATATTCTGGAATTTTCCTTCAAAGAAATATAAGGAAAATCTGTGATTTATCCAGGGTTTGGTGTTTGCAGGGCATTCAGTGTAAGAAAACGTATTGGGATCCATGCAACGCGCACCACCCTACACTTCTGTAGGGATGTTGTTTTCAGAAATGTCTGGGCCTGGAAGGTTTTCCTATGTGCTGATCGAGCCCTGGGCTAAATTCCACCGCTACTCACATAGCTCCAATTGGCCAATTTGCAAGGCAAAATCTTCATTCTTCCTTGTGTTGTAGGGGCCTTAGGGAGCCTTTACTTCCATAGGCAATAGCTCAGTCACACAAGTGGGTTACTACTGTTATCAGGAGAAGTGTAGGAATGCTGTGTGGTAGGACCCTTGGGGATCCCCGCAGAATCCATTAGAGTGATCTGCTTTCACTTTTGTTTTGCTGTAATATCACTGCACACAGTATGCTGCACAATACAACAAAACAAAAAAGAAATTGTGGGAAGCATTTCCCTCGCATGCCAAATTTGATTTTGGAAAATAAAACGCTTCTGATGTTTTTACCAGAACATTTTCTTTTCCAGTACTGTGGATGACCTGTTGAAGTCCACCGTACTGTGAAAGTAGTGTGGTGGACGTCATCTGCCCTAAACCAGTTAAAACCCACCAAAATCTCTAAGCCTGATGTCCTGATCAACATAAATTTACAACAAGCTGCAGGGATATGATGGCCACATTACATTAACTTCTTTGTTCGATGATCGTAGAGGATTTCTCAAGCTCCAGTGCATGCTCGGCCAAGCAATGTTAGCCTCATGTAGGGTGCCACATTGTGGGTCCTATGCAAGCAGTCTACTATATGTGAAAGAGTAGAGAATGTCCATAATTCTGGAAAAATTGAGTCACTGTTGCATCCAAATGTGAAGTGTCATGCACGCACCATCAAAGAAAGACTATCACAGAGCAACAACTAAGAGCATCAGAGGCAGTGACGCTGCCAGTGTCCTGAGATAGACCCGTTCCAGGTGCACATAATCACCTATACTTTTCCATGCCCACCTGTTTTGCTGGTTGATGTCTAACAAAAGTCTCCTATATATAACACCATTTGCACAACCTGCCTATAACTTTGAGGTGTGTATGCCGATGTTGAAGCCGGCTTCAAGCCCAAGAAGTTTTGATTTGTGCTTTTGATGAAAGGTAATTGAACTATCCATCTTATGTCACAACCTTCCAGTGAGATTCATTGTGGGACATTGGCAACTTTCCCGATAAAATGACATTTAAATTCTCTTTATAGTTTTCACCAGTGTTGCATCCATAAATATTTAAAACACACTATTCGCAATTAACTTAACAAAACATTCTTCATAGATATTTTCCAAGCTCTCTGTGAAGTTATTTTAAATTATTGGTGAGTTAAATTAAAACTTCACTTATAAAGTTGGTTGGAATTAGGAAACTCTCCACTTTATGAAGCAGACTAGGTTTCCTAACTTTACTTGAGGTGAGGCTTATCCTTTCGGGCCTTCCAGGTGTGGTGATTTCAGGGACATTCAGGGGCAGAATAACCCAGGTAGGACATAACGCAGCAAATAAAAAAATTGTGCGTGGAGACTGTACATCCACCACCTCAGGTACGAGGTGTGGAAAGGAGGGTTCTAAGCTGAGATCAGCTTTTTTTCTTTTTTTTTTAAAGAACTTGATAAGCTGTGCATTGCACAACATTTGAACAGTTTAGAAAATACAAAAAGTTGAGTCAGCCTACTATACAACTTTAAATTCTTCTACTGTAAATCTCATGTAATACATGGGGCTTTAAGTTGGATTGTGGAAAGTCGATTGAGTCTGTTTTAATAAGTACCTTAAAAAATCCACATATTCCTTCACATAGATTCACATTGTGTGCACCCTGAATATCGAAGGCACCGAATATGGAGGACAGAATATTGCATCCAAAATATCATCAGGTTAGTGTTTCTTTACCAACCTCCGCATATATGCACCTAGGTAAATATATACATCTTTCAGGTATATAGATATGGAGTTAGGAATAGTAAATCTATACTTCCATATATGCAAAGAAAGGGGCACTTTCCTACACCCCCCCCCCCCACCAAATGAAAGAGGATGAGACTAACCTTTCCCAAGAGAGTCTTCATTGTCTAAGTGGGAAAATATGGAAAGACCATCTGCGTTGGCATGGGCAGATGGGCAGTTCCAGGTCTTGCACAGGTCTATGCTCCACTGTAATGTCCATTCCCTGTAGGGATATGGACCACCTCAAAAGTTTTGGATTCTCTCCTTTCATCTGCATTAGGCATCTGAGAGGTGTGTGGTCAGTTTGACCCAGGAAGTGAGTACCAGCTTCTTCAGGGACCAAACCACAGCAAAGGCCTCCCTCTCAATGGCACTCCAACGCTGCTCCCGGGGGAGTAGCCTTCTGCTTATGAAAGAAACAGGTTGGTCTTGTCCATCATCATTGGTCTGGGATAGGACCACTCCGATCCCCAGTTCAGATGCGTCAGTCTGCATTATAAACTGCATGGAGTAATCTGGAGCCTTGAGAATAGGTGCTGAGCACATTGCCTATTTTAGGGTTACAAAAGCCTTTTGGCAGCCAACTGTCCAGTTCACTTTCTTGGGCATCTTGTTGGAGGTATGTCTTGTGAGGGGGGTCACTATGGACCCATATCCCTTCACAAACCTCCTAACCTATAGCACCCAGTCAAGCCAAGGAATGCCCAGACTTGGGTCTGGGTTGTTGGAGCTTCCGAATCCAGAATGGTCTGGATTTTGGGTTGGAGGGGTTGGACTTGGCCTCCACCTACAAGGTGGCCCAAGTACACAACAGTTACCTGCCCTATCTGGCACTTGGAAGTCTTGATAGTTAGGCCTGGAGCTTGCAGGGCCTGTAAAACCTTCCCCAGGTGGACCAGATGATCCTGCAAGGAAGGGCTAAACACAGCAATATAAGCTGCACTAAAGACTTCCAACCCAGCAAGGACTTGATTCACCAACCTTTGGAAGGTGGCAGGGGCATTCTTTAAACCAAAGGGCATCACAGTAAACTGGAAGTGCCCATCAGGTGTGGAGAATGCGGTCTTTTCTTTTGATCCAGGGGTCATGCCACTCTGCCAGTACCCTGCAGTCAAGTCAAAGGTACTTAAGTTGGGTGCTGCCAGATTCTTATCTATCAACTCATCAGCCCTGGGGACGGGGTGAGCATCTGTCTTGGTGACAGCATTGAGACAGACCTTGGTAGTCCACATAGAACCTCATTTCTCTCTTTCCACCCTGTGTATGAGGTTTGGGGACTAGGATCACTGGGTTGTCCCACGGACTCTCAGAAGGCTCAATGACCCCCAACTCCAGCATCTTGCTGACTTCAGCCTTGATGCTTTCCTTGACTTGGTCAGACTGGCGATAAATTTTTGTTTTGACAGGCAAACTGTCTCCAGTGTCCACATCATGGGTACACCAGGGGGTCTGACAAGGGGTGAAGGAGAAGTGCTGTGCATACTGTTGCAGAATTTGTCTGCAATCAGACTGCTGTTGGGCAGAGAGGGTGTCTGAGTAGACAACTCCATCCACTGACCCATCTTGGGGGCTGCTAGAGAGAAGGTAAAGGAGAGGTTTACTATCTGTCTCCTGATCCTCATCAGTAACCATCAGCATGGTTATATCAGCCCTGTCGCAACAGAGCTTAAGGCAGTTCACATGTATCACCCTCTTGGGGGATCTGCTGGTGCCCAGGTCTACCAAATAGGTGACCTCACTCTTACTTTCTAGGCTGGGGTAAGGGCCACTATCTGTCCTGGAGGTTCCTTGGGGACACTGGCAACAAAATTCACACATGTTTCCCTGGTTGGGATTCTACCAGAGCTTCTGGAGCTCCTGGCTGGCCTCAAGGTGTTTGGTTGATTTCTGCATGTACTCTGCCATCCTGGAACGAAGGCCTATTACATAGTTCACCACATCTTACTTTGGTACATGATGGGGACTCTCCCATCGTTTCCTCAAAAGTGATAGTGGTCGGGGGCGTGGCTAGCAGCCAAGCGAAATGGCCGCAGCCTAACAGAGCTCCGAGACCCCTTCCGACGTCTCCGACAATCCGGCATCAATCCGCCTATCCTGCTGGTCGGTGAGCGGTGGTACAAGCATCGGACTCCACCCGGCAGACAGCGACGGTCCCAAATTGGGACGAAAGCAATCAGCGCCGATGTGGCACCGTGTGGAGGCACTGCGGCGTACGCGGGAGGGAGAAGCCGGGGCCTCGAGTGCGTGGAGCGCCCGGTCAAGTGAGTCCGGATCGGCTCAATCCCGCCAGCAGCCCTCCACAATTGATTTCACGCATCTGGGGGCTATCGGGAGCACGGCTTTCTTTCGCGACCCAGCCGGGCCTCTGTGGGCTTCCTTTCCGGCCCCCACCCTCCCCCTCCGGTGGCTGAAAGTGCTGCTACGGCCCGCGACGGGGCGAAGACTAGGACGCTGAGCACAAGCGCAGCAGACACCGGCACACGATCGGCGCGGTTGCTGCGCCAGAAGGTACAAAGGGCGCCTAAGCAATACCGGGCCCCCCCCCACCCTTGTTCAATATCGATTGATAGTTCACTGCTGCGGAGGGCCGCTTACACGGCGGGCACCCGGTGGGGGAGGTGGTACCAATTGGCATAACTGAAGGTGATATGGACCCTATGGATCCGTGGTGAAGAGCCTCAGAGGGGCACACGCTTGCTGGCCCCAGGACACCCGCGACGGGGCCCACTGGCAGCATATAACCTGCACAAGTGACAGTGCGGGGCAGAGACTGGCGTTGCAACGAAAGGGACGGCCGTGGAGTCTCCGCTTGGGGGTAGGAAACCCGAAAGGCCGCAGGGGGCGCAGAGTCTCCTAGGCAGGCAGCGGTGAGTACTACTGCCCGAGTGCAACTCAATGGCAGGAGTGAGGATGGGGGGCCGCGGACAACGCAATGTTCAGCAATCCAAATTAGAAAAGTTTGCCTACACTAAAGATCAGCAAGATTCGGTGGAACACCCACCGAAACGTGCAGCGGAAGTGCCCGCGGGAGACAGGCCGGAGGTCACGCTACAAGACATACTTTCCACTCTGAACAAAGCGCATATAGCATTAGATGGGAAAATTGGCGCAGTATCATCCGAACTCTCCCTGCTCCGAGCGGATTTCAAGAACATGAGCGCCAGAGGAGGTAGAAACAACCACCGAGACCTTATGTGCCAAGACCAAAGAACTCCAACGACAAGCGCATCTATTGGAGACAGAAACCAAGGTACTTACCGACAAACTCTATGATTACGAAGGCCGGTCTCGGCGCAACAATGTTCGCATAATTGGGGTGCCGGAAGGTGCAGAGGGGCGAGCAGCTGACCTATTTGTGGAGGAACTCATTCAGCAACGCCTACAACCCAAAGGCCTCTCAAACTATTTCTCAGTGGAAAGAGCACACCGAGTCCCTGGAGGCAGACCGAGACCAGGGGCACCCCCCACACCGCTTCTGGCCCGCATCTTTAATTTCAGGGACCGAGACATAATTTTGCAAACTACAAGGATTGCTCCGCCAGTCCACATTGAGGACAAAACCATTACCTTGTTTCCCGATTACACGGCAGCAGTCACCAAGCAACGCCGCACGTTCCTGGAGGTTAAGAAGGAACTTGGAAAGAGGGAGCTGAAATACTCCATGCTGTTCCCGGCGCGTCTGAGAGTTAAAGCGGAAGGCAAGGTATGGTTCTTTAACGCGCCGGAGGAGGCCCAGGACTGGCTGGAGGGGTGGCGTCCAGCAGCAACATCAGGGAAACAACACAGCAGACCGCGCCAAACGTTGGCAACAAGCGCACGGCCTGAATCTAAGGCTACTTTAATAACGCAAGGCAACTCACCTGAGCGGCACTGAACGGACAGGGACAAAACCTAAGACTGTACTGAGGCTGGAACGAAGTAGCGGTTTCTCCACCCAGTGGCTTGCGACATCCAATTACTACGGACACACCTACTACACGAGAAGTACCCAGGAGAGGTGGATGACGCCGTAGCATGGACATCTCGCTGAACACTACTATTATCACACGCTCACTTGTTCTAAGGGTGCCAAATTAAGGATTAAAACAATCACTGATTCATGATGAGACGAAGGGGGGGGGGGTTGTAAGAAGGGACCCAACCCCACTAAGGTAACAGGGAATGGGACGTAAGCGCTCTGCAATGTTGGGGAGGTGGGTAGTTTCGAGTCCATCATGCAGGGAGGCAGGGAGGGGGGAGGGACATTTTCTAAGGGATACTAAAAGTTTGGGGAATGTAGTTTCTTTTATTGTCAATGTTGTAATGGTTGAAGATCTGCAAACAATAAGACACAGTCTCTGTGAGAATTTATGTGCACACCACCTCAAATATCCGGTCCGTGATAGGGACCCGCATCATGCACGTCATCACATAACCCAATGACGCAACGCAACACAACACCAACGCTGTCGTTTATCTCTTGGAATGTTAATGGTCTAAGAGACAAGGTAAAGAGGGGACTGGTGCTGCAATATTTAAAACGCAAGGCCCCAGCAGTCACAATGTTGCAGGAAACACATTTAGTGGGGTCCACATGTAAGGCACTGGACCGGTGGGGGTTTAAGCTCATAGTGCATTCAGACTTTACCTCAGGGTTCCGTGGGGTGGGAATCCTGGTTAAAAAGCAATTCCCTCTTATTATTCACCACACCTTCAAAGATGATCAAGGTCGGTTTGCTGCGATCTCGGTCCAATGGGAAGGCCGTCTCATTAATCTAGTGACTGTGTATATCCCGCCTGCCTTGCACTCAATGGCCTTCCAGGCCATTGGGCACGTTCCTGCTTACACTGCCAGAGGGTGACTTAATACTTGGGGGCGACTTTAACATGACGCTTGATGACGCAATGGACCGTGCACCCGCCCGACCTCAACACCGTCTTAGATCAAACTTGGCTGACTTCCTAGAAGCACATGGCTTGCTGGACACTTGGCGGTTTCAAAATCCACACATGGGACAGTATACTTTCCACTCAAGGGCGCACAATAGCCTCTCCCGCATAGATTACATTCTTACGGCAACGGACAATATGGGTAGGTTCGGGGCGGTCTCACATCTGCCCAGGGGAATCTCTGATCACTCCCCAGTGATGGCGGAGTTTAGATTGCACACCCCCACACAGCGTCGCGTATACCCCATATATCCGGGATTCCTACACAACCCTAAGATTAGGAAAGGCCTGATAACTATGACAACGCATTATTTCAAAGAAAATGAGGCTTCAGTCTCCTCTCCGCTAGTTTTATGGGAGGCATATAAACCAGTCCTACGGGGGCAGGCCATATCGCTCATTGAAGGTCATAAAAAAAGACAAGAAAAAAAGAGATAGAAGCCTTAGAACAGGAGGTGCACCATTTGGAGTCCCAACATGCCGGGGACCCCTCAGATGCCACCGCATATAGGGTACATGCGAAACAACAGGAATATAAAGAACACCTATGGGCAGATGCCAAAACACGCCTAGCGGCAGTCTGACATAGGGTCTACGAATCAGGGGACAAAGCTGGCAAACTTCTTGCTTGGTTAGACAAGAGGGAGCGGGCGAATAGATGGGTGGCGGAGCTCAGATCGGAGAACGGTGAATCCACATCAGACCCCCAGGAGATAGTGACTGCGCTGGCCGCACATTTTGAGCGAGTGTACACCTCCACGAACACAACCACAGTTCAGGAAGTGCTCGATTTCCTTTGGGACATACGCATGCCGGTGCTCACGTCAGAGGAGGCCCAGGGGCTTGATGTGGACATCACAGTAGACGAGCTCAAGGTGGCCATCCGCAAGCTACAGTCGGGCAAGGCCAGCGGCCCCAACGGCATCCCAATAGAACTATACAAACGCACGGCTGATAAAGTGGCCCCCTACCTGTTGAAAATGTATGAAGCAAGCCAGGCCCAAGGCGAGCTTCCTAGAGATCAGCGTCTGGCTACCATAGTGGCCATCTATAAACCTGGCAAACCCGTTGCGGAGTGCGCATCATATCGGCCGATATCGCTGATTAACGCAGAGGCCAAAACATTGGCGCTCCGATTGACCCCCTACCTCACTAAATTGGTCCACCCGGATCAATCGGGATTCATGCCGGGAAGGAGTACAGCTTTGAACCTCAGGCGCCTACATAGCATCCTGGGACGAAAACACACCATACGGGAGGACGCAGCGGTCCTGTCTCTTGACGCGAAAATGGCCTTTGACTCCGTGGAATGGGCGTTTCTTTTTGCTGTCCTCCAGCATCTGGGGTTTGGGTCTAAATTCTGTTCCTGGGTACTCCTATTGTATGCTAACCCCATCGCACATGTAGTGACTAACGGACACATCTCACATGAATTTTCTCTAGGGCGCGGGACGCGGCAAGATTGCCCGCTGTCGCCACTTCTGTTCGCACTGGTCCTGGAGCCATTGGCTGCCTGGATTAGGGAGACCCCAATAATCCGGGGTCTAAAATGGGCGGAGGGCTGGGAAGATCGCATCTCCCTCTATGCAGACGACGTCCTGGTGTATATAGCTACCCCCACGCGACCCCTTCATGCACTTTTGAATATCTGTGAGGTATTTGGGAAGGTATCAGGCTATACGATTAATTGGGAGAAGTCTGTACTGTATATTCTACATGGACCACCTCCCAAACTTCCTAGGGGTTGTACGGTCAAGGTAGTAACAGACAGCTTTAAGTAACTAGGGATACATGTAACGTCCGACCCAGACGAATTCCAGGCGCTCAATCTTCAAGCGCCGCTACAGAGGCTAAGGCGAGATATCAAACATTGGAAAGCGTTACCGCTCACCCTACTGGGCAGAGCGGCACTTTTTAAAATGATGGCATTACCCAGATTTCTTTATGCCTTACACAACACGCCCTATCGAGTCCCTGACTCCTATTTTAGAGCAATAAACTCGGAAGTCACCAATCTCCTTTGGGACAGCAAGTCGGCAAGAGTGGCCGGGAGTAAACTGGTTAGAAGCTGGTACGACAGGGGTATCGCTCTACCCGACGTCCGGGCATACTACTGGGCCTCACAACTGACGGTGATCAACCAGTGGATTCATGCACCTGCCACTGACCCTGCGTATCGCTCAGACAGAGTGGCTCTGGGAACGGGAGGAGTCAACAGGGTACTCTACAACAAACACAAAAAATTAGGCCTCCTGGGACCAACAGCACACACGGTTTATGTCTGGCACACAGTGACACGGCACCTGGGATGGGCTGATAAACTTACGCAATACACCCCAATATGGGACACTGGCAGGCTGGGTACCCTGGGAAAGAGCAAGGGGTTTCAGAAGTGGGACCTGATGGGGACCTCCCGGCTGGGGGATCTCTGGAAAGAGGGAAAGGTCGTCACCTTTACCTACCTGCAGCAACAATACGAAATGGCTCCTGGTGAAATGTTTCGATACATGCAGGTTAAACATGCACTGGAAGCAGCTATCCCAGCAGCGGAGGTACTCCCCGACTCGTCACCCTTAAGGACCGGCTGCTGACAATCCACTTAGACAAGAAAGCAATTTCTCTTACCGGAAAATCATTAATAATCAAACGGACCCCCTGGTACGACTCCGGGATGTCTGGCAGACAGAGGTGGGGGACCTGGATGACACCGACTGGCAGGAAGCGATTGCATCGCCCAGAGAGGTAGCGGTCTCTTCTAGGCTGCGCTTGATATAGCTAAAAATACTACATAGGACCTACTACACGCGGGTGACAATGCATAAGATAGGTAGAGCCACTGACCCGCGCTGTATGCGCCAATGTGACAAATTAGGCACATTTTATCACACTCTGTGGGAGTGTCCGCTGATTGTATCCATCACTGCCGTCCAGTATGGTGTAATCACAGAGGTCTGCGAGAACCCAGTCCCGCCTGACCCCAAATGTTGTCTATTGAATATATGGGAACCAACGGACCTCAACCACACGGACCGGAACTGGGCAACAACGGGGATGATGATAGCTAAGCGGAATATAGCTCAGAAATGGGGAGCAGTACAAGCCCCAACCCTGACAGAGTGGTGCAGGGATATGGACATGATCATGGTGGCTGAGAAGGCTACGTATATTCACAGAGGATGCCCCAAGAAATGGGGGAAGTGTGGGGCAAATGGAATGCCTATAGAGGACATGTGTGTACCCCCCCCTGTCGTAGAGCGAGACTCGGATGATGAGGTATAAAAATCGAAACTAAGAATAATGGTATATCACTGTGTACGATGAGGATTGATGAGACACAGTCAATGTAATTTCTCCTTCATAAGAAATGTAATTGCAGATTTGTTATGTGTATAATAAACATTTTCACAAAAAAAGTGATAGTGGTCCCCTTAGAGGGTGGCCAAACAGAAGTTCAAAGGGTGAGAACCCTACTCCCTTCCGAGGCACCTCTCTGTAGGCAAAACACAGGTAGGGCAACAGGATATCCCATCTCCTTTTGAGTTTTTCAGGAAGTCCAATTATCATGCCTTTCAATGTCTTGTTGAACCTTACAACAAGGCCACTGGTTTGTGGGTGATAAGGTGTAGTGAACTTGTAGGTCACCCCACACTCATCCCACATGTGCTTCAGGTATGCAGAAATGAAGTTGGTACACCTCGGTCTGATACTACCTCCTTAGGAAACCCTACCCCGATGAAGACACCAATGAGGGCTTGGCTACCACAGGGGCTGTAGTAGTCCTAAGGGGAATGGCTTCAGGATACCTAGCAGCATGATCCACTACTACTAGTATACATTTGTTTCCTGAGGCTGTGGGAGGTTCAAGTGGACCCACTATATACACTCCTTTCCTCTCAAAGGGAACCCCAACCACTAGTAGTGGGATTAAGGGGGCCTTTGGGTGTCCTCCTGTCTTGCCACTGGCTTGACAGGTAACACAGGAGCTTACAAACTCCTTTACTTTTTGGAACATCTGGGGCCAATCAAAGTGGGTGACCAATCTTTCCCAAGTCTTGGTCTGGCCCAGCTAGGGGGATGTCATGTGCTAAGGTGAGTAGGAACTTCCTATGTAGTTGAGGCACTACCCCTCTCCTAGTGCCTCCAGGTTTGGGGGTCTCTGGCCTCAGAGGTACAGGAGCCCTTCCTCCCAATAGACTTTGTGGGAACCACTGACATCTCCCTGCTCCTGTGCAGCAGCCTGCTGCCTCAGACCTTCAAGAGTGGGGCAGACTTGTTGCCCAAGGCACAGCTGTTCCCTAGAGGGTCCCCCTGGTCCCAAGAGCTCTACCTCGTAGGATTCAAGCTCCATGGGCTCAGTTCCCTCTGGGGCTGACAAGTCCTCTCCCTGAGGAGAGGGGTCCTGACCTTTTTGCTGTGTGGAAGCTGTTCCACCAGTCTTCCTACCTTCTCTCTTAAGAGGTTGGGTGTTCCTTTCAGGCTTCAATCCTCCTTGTTCACCCTGTGCTAGGCATTGTGCTTGGGTATTCACACACACACACACTATCTCAGGGATGTGCAGCATGGCTGCATGTGTCTTTCTTTCTACCTCAGTTCATGCTGAGGTTTCCAGATCATTTCCAAGCAGACAGGCGGCTGGAAGTTTTGGAGAGACCACTACCTGTTTAAGGCCAGCAACCACCCCCCGGTATAATGTCGCCATGGCGTGGTAACACAGTCAGCGTTGGTAACTGGATAGGTTTTTCCAGTTAGGTATTGCTCTGGGGAAACTAGTGTATCTCTCACCATAGTGACACTGGCACCTGTTTCCCTCAGGGCTTCTATCTTAATCCCATTCACTAAGGGGTACTACAGGCATTTCTTTAGATTAGGGGGCCAAACAGCCAAAGTGGCTAACCCTCCCGCCCCTTCAGAGACTAAAACAGCCTCAGCGGGAACCCGGATTTGCTCTAGACACACTATTGACACCATCTGGAGATTTGACATACCAGTAGGAACTGGTGGGGGACTAGGAGCTGGTTTGTTGGGACAGGCAGCATCTCCAGTTCGTGTCCCTTCCTGTTACAGTGGGAACACCAGGCCTTTGCAGGATCAAAATATTTCCCCTTGTACCCACTAGTGGGCTGGGAAGAGTTCTTGAGCCCACCCCCCTGACCAGGATTTTGGGGGCCTTTAGAAGACTCTTGTGTTTTATCTTTCGGTTTCTCACCCGCTCTCCCCTGGGAGGCTTTGTGACCCCTTTCTTTTGGTCACCCCCAGTGATTGTCTTGGTTACCCTTGTCTTGACCCAGTGGTCCGCCTTCTTTCCCAATTCTTGGGGAGAAATTGGACCTAGGTCTACCAGATGCTGATGCAACTTTTCATTGATGCAATTACTTAAAATGTGTTCTTTCATAAACAAATTATAAAGACCATCATAATCTTGCACTTTACTTCCAGTCAACTAGCCACTTAGTGTTTTTACTGAGTAGTCTACGAATTCCACCCAGGACTGACTCTGATATTTCTGAGCCCCCCCTGAACTTAATTCTGTACTCCTCAGTAGTCCAAATCCCTCAATCAGGGTGCCCTTCATGAGTTCATAGGACTCTGCTTCTGCCCCACTAAGGGTCAGAAGTCTGTCTCTGCACTTACCAGAGAACAGTTCCCACAGGAGTGCCCGCAGTGAAATGTCCTCACTTTTCTGGCTTCACAAGCCCTCTCAAAGGCTGTGAACCACTTGGTGAGGTCATCACCATCCTCAAATTTAGCGACAATCCCTTTGGGGATTTAAGGATCATAAGACCCTTTTTCTTCTAAGTTTTTTAGATTGCTGCCACCATTAATGGGTCCTAGGCCGATCTCTGCTCTCTCTAGGGCTAGGAGCCTAGTCTCTAGCTCTAGTCTCTTGGCCATCCTTACTAAAAAGAGGTCCTCCTCAGTGAGGTTGTCCTCACAGTCTGGTAGGGAGTTGGCCCTACCTCTGTGGGAGCCAGCCCTTGTACCTCTTGGGTGTGCAGGGTAGGACACAAAGTTCCCTTCCTCCTTAAGTAGTTAAGAGGGTCGGTTTAAGACTTCATCCTTCTCACGACCTTCCCCATCCTCCTGAAGGTCTTTACCTTCTTCAGTGGGGTGGTCCCTCGCATGCCCTGCCAGGAACTCCAGGAGTTGTAGTCTGGTAAGGTTGGATCCAGTTTTTTTTTGCTTAGCTTTGCAGAGCAGCCTTAACTCTCTAACCTCTAGGTTGGAGTAAGGGGTGAGGTCGAGCTCCTCAGCCATATTCCCTGGATTGCTCATTATTTTTCTAAAGTGGGGTTCTTTTTGGAAGACCTACACTAATAGTTCTAGATACGCCCCTAACTTCAGTGACTTATTTTACTAAAAAAAAAATACTACATGGACTTGACACAAGGCCCTAACAAGACTTTTAGAATTTTTGAGAAAAAATAGTCAAATCAAAAAATTGATTTGTACTAAAGACAAGTTTTGGATTCTTGTGTGATCAGAGGTTGACTAAGTTAGTCCAATAAATTCAAGGCTTTACATCCACCGCTGAACCACCAATGTAGTAGGCTGGCTCTGTATATACTATATCAAAGTAAGGTGTAGTGTGCACAGAGTCCAGTGGATCCCCAGGGGGTATAGCAGAGGCTAAATTAGATAATCACTAACAGCTCCACTTGTGGTAGTGTGGTCAAGCAGTTAGGCTTATAAGGAGGGTGTCTTAAGCATTTATTGTATTGACTCAATCAAGGCTGATGTCACACACCCAGAGACAGAATCCAGACCAATTAGGTAAGTATAAAAAAAAGGCATACTTGTGGTTTATTTATAGAACCAAGCAGGACTTGGTACAGGTTGGTAATAAGTACTTTCAAATGCACGACTGTTGAAGGAAATGCAGTTGTTCTTGTAATTGTAACAGTTACAGATTGATATCACTTTTCAGAATACTTGGCATTACACAACAAATACTCTTAGATTACTTCCGGATTACGTTACAATACTGCTCACTTGATACTTAGAACACTTTCTAGACCCAAAACCTCATAATATGGGTCCCTGTGGGAGGAAAAATGGTTATCGAGTTCGGAGGTATGTATTGGACTTAGGAGTTTGAGATTTCGGGGTTAGGACCAAGGTTCTCCCAAGTCCAAGTGGAGACACTAGTTGCACCACCAGTGGCACTGGGGCGGCAGGGTGCAGAGTGCAGGGGTCCAACGTTAGCCAACGGGCTAAGGGCCTTTGGTTGTAGTCTTCTAACAAGCAGGCTATTTGGATGTGGGAGCACAGCTCCTAAGGTTGCGGTCGGCTTTGCAGGGGCCAACGACCGTCACAAGCACTGCACCACCAGCGGCATCGGGCGGCCAGGTGCAGGAGGTAAAGCGGACGTCGCGGTCCCTGGGTTTCTCAGTGGAGACCGTCTGTTTCAGGAAGTTGCAGGCTTGGTTTGGAGGACTTCTTGGAGGCGACCAACGACTGAGAAGGCGACTGGGGATCTGGGAGGATGCTTGGACACTGTCGGTTTGGGCCACCCAAGGCCGGGAAGGCGTCGAGGGTTGAGGTGTCTTGGGCGTTGGTTTCCTTCTGTCGCGGTCGGGGGGACCCTTCAAGTAAAGGCTGCAGGTTTAGCGTTGAAGCTTGTGGGAGGTCAGGGGTCACTGGATACCAACTTAGGAATGCCGGGGGGGACCTCTTTGAAGTATTGGGCCACTCAACCTCGGGCCGTGGCGGTACAAGTGCAGAATCGCAGAGTCCAGACTCTGACGGTTTAGTCTTTGGCTTGAGCAAATGCAGTGCTCACGGGAGACAGAGTCTGTTAGTTGAGTGCAGGGCAGGTCCTCCGGGCTCTGGGCGTCTGCTGCTGCGGGACACGACAATTTCTTCACTATAGGCAGGTCGCGGTTGGGACAGGCCGGTAGGGCTGGGGCAAAATCAGTTGGTGTCCTCGGTTTCTTCCTGGGTCAGCACAGCTCTTTGGTCTTTCTTCTTTCTTCCTCGAATCTGAGGAGGCAAGGTCGGGTCGCCCCTAAATACTAAATTTAGGGGTGTTAAAAGGGTGTGTAGGTTGGGACCAATGGGTTCCTTCCTTGAGGTGGGTACACCCCCCCATTATGGGGGGGGCATGAGCCTTTTCCTAATTGGCGGTGTCCCCTCATCTTCAAGATGGAGGGGACTGAGATGTGTGCTTCACTTCGCTTCCCTCACTCGAGGGGTGGCGTTGGCAACGATGGGCACACCCCTCTTCCTAACTTGGGTTTCCTGCAGATTCTCCAGCCCAAGTGGGGGTCAGAACCGGTGGGAGCCAGTTGCTGGGGGCAGCAAAAGGCAGGGACAGCGTCCAAAGGTGGCAGGCATTTGAAGCTTCCCTTTTCGTGAGTGCAGCCGATCCTGGGGGAGGAGGCATGACACCTTCCCAGGATGGGCTTTGTTTCTGGAACCAGAGCGGAGGGCCTCTACCCAGGGGTCCAGAAACCTGTCTGGTGGTGGCAATGGCGGGCAGTCATTCAGGAACCACACCAGGGTTGGTCGGCTTTCAGTGGGCATCTCTAAGATGCCCTCTGAGTGCATTTTACATTAAATCCCACACTGGCATCAGTATGGGTTTAATGTGCTGAGGGGTTGCTACTAAACGTCCCAGTTTTTAGTAAAGCCATTATGGAGCTTTGGAGTTCGTAGTGACCAACTCCCAGACCATATACTTTTTATGGCTTTGCTACACTTACAATGTCTATGAATGGACTTAGACACTGTAGTGGTACCAGAGTCATGCCTCTGTACCCTCAACCTAGGACTAGTGCACCCTCCTAGAGGGGTGACTTACCTAGGCCTTAGGCAGTGGATTGCAGGCATGGCACGCAGGGGTGTGTGCCACATCGACGCTTCACTTTTCTCTGCACCAAAACACGCAGCCTGCTGTGGCAGAGTGTGTAGGTTAAGGGGCAGGGCCCCTGAGGGTGGAACAATGAGTACTGCAGCCCTAAGAGGCCTCCATTTTTCACAGTGCCCTTGGTACCTATGGTACCTTTTACAAGGGGCTTACCTGTGGCCAGGGATGTGCCAATTGTGGATACAAAGGTACAATTTTGGGAAAGAACACAGGCCCTGGGAACCTGATTTGTAGGGTCTCAGGGCACATTTACTAGGTTTCGTCAGATGTCAGGCAAAAATGGGGGGTAACCATGTAAAGAAGGGGCACTTTCCTACACCAGTCTTAAGGCCTTGCTTGTGGCACACAACCCTTCCCCTTGGCAGGAGGTAGGGATTGCTCAGCTGGGTAACCTGTATGAAGAGGGGGCTTTGTTCTCCTTTCAGTGCCAGAGGGAACTCTATGTATTGGGGCCAGGCCCCTTTCTTGCTTAAAATGCAATTGTGACTTCGGTTGGGAACATATGGTTGACTGGACAGGTCAAGCCCCCATTACATTCTGGATTGCAATGCTTCTTGACACATACGCTGGACTGCCGGGTGAACTCAGCCCTATACACTGCAATGCACGCAGGCCGCACTGACCTTCAGACTCGAGACAAGCCTAGATGGGATGAGTGTTAGGGGAAGGATTTGAAGGGCAAACAATGGGCCAGGGCCTTGGAGTGGGTGAAACGCATTTCCCGCAACACCCGTTTGAAGTTTACACAATTTAATTATCTGCATCACTTATCTTACACCACACCGCCTCCAAGGAATGGTTCTGGGGGTATCACCGACCTGCCCACATTGTGGACTTGGGACGCCACATTTCTGCACATGGTGTGGGAATGCCCCCAGTTACTTCGGATATGGAACCAGGTAACGGAACAGGTATCACTGGTGGTTAATATGCAGATACCGCCGGACTCACGCTAATGCCTGCTGGGGATCACAATATGCACCAAGTGCAATAAGCACTGTCTCAGGCTGTTGGACCTGGGGCTAGTCCTTTTTAAGTGCTTAATTGCTATGGCTGGGAATGCTCCGCAGCTGCCCACCCTCTGATCTTGGTTTCAGGTGACACACAAATGGGCTTTGGCTGAGGCAGATGCTCTGGCCCATGATTGTCGATCACGGGGAGGGGGTGGTGCCACTACACTCTGGGACAAATATGTCCTTAAATTGTTCAACAAATTACATGAGCCTCCCGTCTAGGCGATGGCCTCCTATACACTGACACAGGTAGTTACGCTAGGAGCTTTAGGTACCATGGATCTCCTCGAGCATGCACGGATGCGGGATGGAGCTATGCCCCGAATGGGCCCCTGGAGAAGTCCAGGTGGAGTTAGACCTTGCACCCTCCCCCCATTCAACCACTTGTTAACACACAGTATTGGCAAGAGTTCCTGATTCATGTCGAACGCCCTAGTCCTGCTGCCTATAAGCCAGATTGGCTGAAGGGTTCTTGGTGATTGCTGGTCTGTTCTCTGTTTCTAACAGGCAATTTAATAATTCCCCTGTTAGATTAGATGCAATATGTTGCCAGACGTTTATCCTGATTGTCTCAAGTCCCACATTTTTCTATTTTCCTTGTATGATATGCTTGTAAACTACTATCTACTTTACACAAGGGCCATGTTTGAGTACTAACTTCTGGATGATACCTTCAATTGCATTTCCTCTAATGTATGATGTATCAAATATAAATGCCAATAAAGATATATATTAAAAAAGTGGCTTTATATTGAATTTCTTCTGCTAGTCTCTGAAGTGAAAATGTGGTTCTTCCTAATTAACAATTTACACTCCGATTATTTGTAATTTGAAGGGTGATTAATTCCTGGAGGGATGGAGTCAATAGCAGAAAGAAGAAAAGTGCACAGAGGAGGTTTGTATGAGTGTAGTTTCATGTGCGAAGAGCCTTTTTGTTCTTAACAGTATAATATTTTTCTTCTATTTTATTCACCTGTTATAATCAGCAGTGGCGTACTAAGGTTGCCTTGGGCAAATAAGGGAAAAGGGACCCCAGCCCTTATTGGGTAACAAAAGGCGATCATAATATGCAGTGGGTCCTCAAGCAAGCTTCAGACTGCACCTGCTGCACTATCGATAGCTACATCCCTGCATGACAGTTTTACCATAGGAAATTGTAATCAGGTTACAGCCTCGAATGCTGCAGCTGTACAGTTATGGGGATGAGAATATTAGTATTTTCAACGGCTTTTGTACTGGCATATTTCCCACAGACGTTTAGAAGTCGTGTGAAGACAGCCAACCATACACACTAGTTATTCAGTAACCAAGGGAGTCTGCAGAGGTTCCAGCCATATGAACAAGGCCTGTGAGCATCTACGGCAATCTGTCCTTACACTTGTTTCTTCCTGGGCACTCACAGACAGCAGGCTAAGAGCAGGCACAGGCCTTACACACATAACTGCGCTAGGAACCGCTTCTGCAATGCAAAAAGACAGAGGTCTTATTACATGACTAATGCATTCCAGTGCGGTGATGCGGGTACAAGCACTGAAATGTGTTCGTTTAACCCATATTGCGTGGCACTGGGCAGGGAAGACGATAGTGTGGTGTGTGCCCTGGGTGGGCACCAGAGCACCCACTCTTTGCTGGCGAGGCCCTGGGGGATGGGGTTCCCGGGGACGAAGTCGGGTCAGGAAGAGGGGAAGGCTTGTGTGCCCCCTCTCCCTTAAATAGGTTAACAGGCCCCAGCGGATGGGGTCCCTAAGGCCAAAAGTAGCCTGCGTAAGCCTCATGCCCCCAGCCCCCTAAAAAATGTGCCGGGCTCTGGGGATTGGGGTGACCGGGGTATAAATTGGCCCAAGGAGGGGGCTGCGTGCACCCGTCCCCTTAATTTTAATTAGTGGCCCTGGGGGATGGTGTCTCCAGGGCCTACCGAGGCTCTGGAGGGGGGCACGCGCCCCTCCCCCTTTATTTTTATAAACCGTCCTGGAGTATGGGGTCCAGAGAGACAAATAAAGCTTGGGGAGGGTGCCATGCGGCCCCCTTCTTCTTTACAAAAAATAAGGCCCTGGGGGATGGGGTTCCCAGGGCCCAAGGAGGCTCAGGGATGGGGGCCACGTGCCCCCCCCCTTTAAATTATATATGGTCCTAGGGGATGGATGCATGCGAGGGATAGGCAGCAGGCCAGGCCTTGTGACCAACTTTCTGCCATGCATGACTGACCGCCCTGTGCAGCATTGGGGTGGTTGTGGGGCCTGGCCGCCATCCAGGACCTGCAGCCAAAGCCCGTGCGCAGCAGGGGGTTGGATTAACATATGGTAATTGAATATTACTTTACGTTAAAAAAAACATAGAAATTCACAGAAAAAACTAAGATTAACATAATGTTATAGTTAGGTGAAGTGTTCAGTAACAACGTAACGTTTTAAACTCTAAAAACCACTGAAATTCCCCAGTTATAGTTATCTGAAGTAACTATAACTTGTGCCCTAAGGAAACTATAAATTGTGCCCTCGCCATGCACTGCTAATTACCCTACATATTACAACACTCATGACATCTTCTTTGACATCATTGATATCACTGTGTATGTATGTGTGTATGTATGTATGTGTATATATATATATATATATATATGTATAGTTACACACATACGAAAATCTATGTACATACGCACTATGTCTTTTTTATATTTATTTTGAAGGAGAGACCTTATATCAGATTATATTATATACACACACACACACACATATATATATATATATATATTTCACTGAAAAAAACCATAGGTTTCAGGCACGTTATAGTTAGAAATTAGCATTTAAAAAACCTTAGAAATTCAATGAAAAAAACATACGTTTTAGGGAAAGTTATAGTTAGTTGGACATTGCACTCGTACAAAACCCGTGAAATTCCCCCGTTATAGTTAGTTCAGCTAACTATAACTCGCGCCCATAATGCACTGCTGATGACGTCACATATTACATCACTCATGACATGGTCAGTGACATCACTGATGACATCACTGATGACATCATCCAGTGACTGTTTCTGTAAAGTTTAAATATGTTTAATATATATAGGGAAAGGCGTATTGAAGAATGAGTGGGTGTATAAGTGTCTGAATGGATGATTTAGTAGGTGCGTGACTAACTCTATAAGTGAGTGATTAAACGTATCTTACTGAATGCATGGGTTAGTGACTAAACTGGGTGAATGTCTGTATCCGTCTGTCTGTTGCTGTGTAAGTGGCTGCATGGGTTTGTGAATAGCTACATGAGTGTCTATATGAGTTATTGATTGGTTGTCTGAGTATCTGTATGGGTGCCGGAGTGTTTGTGTGGGAGGGGTGTGTGTGACTCTGTGCATAGATGTGTGAGTGGGTGATTCACTGGGTGCATGGTTTCAAGAGTGCATCTGTGATGGACTGTATGGGTGGGAGAGTGTGTGTGTATGGGTGTGTTAGTGACTGAATGTATATCTCAGTGGTACATGTGTGAGTAACTACATATGTGAAAGGCTGTATATATGTGTGTTGGAGTATATAAATGGCTATAAGTGAGAGTGTGTGATTGTGAGAGTGGCTGTATGGATGAGTGTGTACTTGTATCAGTGATTGTATAAGAGCGTAAGAATGTGCTAGTATTTGTATGAGTAAGTGAGCTGGTGTGTGTATAACTGTATAGGTGAGTAAATGGCAGTGCGATTAATTATTTGCATGACTGACTAGGTGTGTGAGTACCTCTATGGATGAGTGGCGGTGTGTGAGTGTCTATGTAGGTGTATGAGTGCATATGATAGTTCTGTACTGAGTGACCGTAAGTATGAGTGACTGTACGGGTGAGTGAGTGGATGCGTGTGTGGACCTAAGAATCAGTGAGTGGGTATGTAGTTATTGGTGTTGGAGTGTCTATGGTTTTGAGAATGGCAGTCTGTAATTTAGAGTGGGTGTATCACAAGTTATATTAGGGTGTGAGAAGATGCATCAAATTATCACATGGATGGTGTCATCAGTGATGTCATTTAAGATGTCATCAGTGATGTCACTGACCATGTTATGAGTGATGTAATATGTGACGTCATCAGCAGTGCATTGCGGGGGCGCGAGTTATAGTTAGCTGAACTAACTATAACGGGGGAATTTCACGGGTTTTGTACGAGTGCAATGTCCAACTAACTATAACTTTCCCTAAAACCTATGGTTTTTCAGTGAATTTCTAAGGTTTTTAAATGCTAATTTCGAACTATAATGTGTCTGAAACCTATGGTTTTTTCAGTGAATTTCAAAGGTTTTTTAAATGCTAATTTCTTACTATGCCTACAGAGGTAGGACATGTGAAGAAAGAAGAAAAACGCACAGAAAGAAGCAAAAGAAATGCAGAAAGAAGCAACAGAAGTCCACAAAGACGAAGAAAAGTGCAGGAAGAAGCAAAAGATGTGCAGAAAGAACCAACAGAGGAGCAGAAAGAGGCCTTGTTGCAAAATCATCCTGTGCCCACAACTTTTTCTGACGGGTACTGGTGGTAACTGACTCTGACTAACCAGAGCCAGTGCTATGCTAAAAGACACTTAGAATACAGTGAAAACACCTACATACACTAGGGTACACTATGCGTTGGGGTACCCCTGTGATTAGCATGACCTCCTCTGTAAGTCCCTAGTACATAATAGGGCAGGGGGATTTAAACTACCTCTTAAAACACGCTACAGGGCGCGTTTGCACAGTGGTGAAGGGAGGGAGGGCCTGAGGTGACGTGTGCAAACGTGCCCCGTGGCGCGTTTTAAGTTGCGGGATTAAGTCCCCTTGAATCCTGAGGGTCCCTGGGGCCCAACTAGCCCCCCAGGTACTTCCAGTAAGCACCACAGGCCTGAGTTGCAGAGAGGTGGTCCAAGGCCACGCACCTTTTTTCACCTCTCTGCAACGCAACTCTGTTGTGCTTACTGAAGGTACCTGGTGGGCTAGTTGGCCCCCAGGGTCCCTCAGGATTCAACGGGAATTAATTCCCCAACTTAAAACGCACCACAGGGCGTGTTTGCACACATGTCACCTCAGGCCCCGCCCCCTCCCTTCACCACTGTGCAAACGCGCCAGTGGCGCGTTTTAAGTTGGGGGATTAGGTCACCTTGAATCCTGAGGGTCCCTGGGGCCCAACTAGCCCCCCAGGTACTTCCAGTAAGCACCACAGGCCTGTGTTGCAGAGAGGTGGTCCAAGGCCACGCACCTTTTTTCACCTCTCTGCAACGCAACTCTGTTGTGCTTACTGAAGGTACCTGGTGGGCTAGTTGGCCCCCAGGGTCCCTCAGGATTCAACGAGAATTAATTCCCCAACTTAAAACGCACCACAGGGCGTGTTTGCACACATGTCACCTCAGGCCCCGCCCCCTCCCTTCACCACTGTGCAAACGCGCCAGTGGCGCGTTTTAAGTTGGGGATTAGGTCACCTTGAATCCTGAGGGTCCCTGGGGCCCAACTAGCCCACCAGGTACTTCCAGTAAGCACCACAGGCCTGTGTTGCAGAGAGGTGGTCCAAGGCCACGCCCCTTTTTACACCTCCCTGCAACGCAGCTCTGTGGCACTTACTGGAGGTACCTGGTGGGCTAGTTGGACCCCAGGGACCCTAAGGATTGAAGAGGAATTAATTCCCCAACTTAAAACTCGCCACAGGGCGTGTTTGCACACATGTCACCTCAGGCCCCGCCCCCTCCCTTCACCACTGTGCAAACGCACCCCGTGGCGCGTTTTAAGTTGGGGGATTAACTCCCCTTGAATCCTGAGGGTCCCTGGGGTGCAACTAGCCCACCAGCTACCTCCATTAAGCGCCACAGAGCTGCGTTGCAGAGAGGTGTAAAAAGGGGCGTGGCCTCAGAACACCTCTCTGCAACGCAGCCCACTGGCGCATACTGGAGGTTCCTGGTGGGCTAGTTGGCCCCCAGGGACCCCCAGTATTCAAGGGGAATTCGTTCCCCATCTGCAAACGCGCCAGGGGGCGAGTTTGCAGAGTGCTGCCAAGGAGGGGGCGATGCCAGTGGTTTTTTTTGTGGTTTTTTTTTTACGAAGGGGGGCTGTGTGCCCCCCTTCTTTTTCTAATTTATTGGCCCTGGAGACCCCATCCCCCAGGGCCTGCCCCCTAATGATTTAAAAAAAAATAAAAAAAATTTGGAAGGGGCCTTGTGGCCCCCCTCCCGAGGCCTTAATCGGCCCCGGGGACCCCATCCCCCGGGGCATGGCCTTTTTAAAAAATGTTTTGGAGGGGGGCTGCGTTGCCCCCCTCCTCAGGCCACTTATGGCCCCGGGGACCCCATCCCCCGGGGACGGCCTTTGTTTTTTTATTTTTTGTTTTTTTTAAATTTGGGTAAGGGGGCCGCGTGGCCCCCCTCCCGGGCCACTTGTAGCCCCGGGGACCCCATCCCCCGGGGCTGGCCTTCTCCGTTGGGGACCGTGGGGGGGTCCCCAATCCCCCACGGTCCCGCCGGCTCCCCGCGTCCTGCGGGAGCCGGCTTGCTTTCCACATGGGGAGCTGCTAAGCAGCTCCCGTGTGGAAAAGCAATCGTCTTTGGTTTTGGAAGAGAGAGCAGGTTTCCTGCTCTCTCTTCCAAAACCAAAGCAGTTTGCTATGGCAGGACGGGAGCCGCGAGGCTCCCGTCCCTGCCATAGCAAACAGCAGTGTCCCGGGGTGGGCACCCCGGGACACTGCAGAGCCGACCCTGGGGGTGGCGGTCCCCAGGGCCATCACAGGCTCCAGGAGGGGGCCACGCGGCCCCCTCCCAACATCTTTAAAGCCCGGGGAGGTGGTGGTCACCGGGGCTCGGGGGTCCGAAACGGACCCCCACATTCAAATTCTTAGTGCCCCGGGTAGGTGGCGGTCCCCGGGGCGTGTGGGGGGGCTCGAGCCCCCCCCCACACAGGTAATTACACTTTTTTAAAAAGAAACCCCGGGGGTGGCGGTCCCCGGGGCTGCGGGACGGCCGAGTGCCCTCCCGCACCATTTTTATTTCAAAGCCCCGGGGGTGGCGGTCCCTGGGGCTTGGGGGGGCCTTAGAGGCCCCCCCACATTATTTTTATAAACCCCCGCATGCCCCCGGGACTTGGCCCACCCGGGGGCCAAATAACAACAAAGCGCGGGAGCCCGCGCTTCGTTTTTTTTTTTTCTTCACGGCGGGATCCGCGCATCCTACGCGCATCCCACCGTTTTTGTGGGACCGTCCTTGTGGGACCCCCTGAGCAGGCCTAGGGGGTCAGGGTGTTTCTACCCTGCCCCCTTTTTGCGTTTTGCGCAGTTGTTTTACTGATTTCTTGTGCCTCGGTTCTACCGAGGCACAAGATGGCTGCCAACACTTCCTGGTTTGGAGTGTTGACAGCCAATTAGCATACAGCTCGTGATCGGGAGGGTGCGCGGATCCTACGCTGCCATAGATATATATGTGATTTTACTTTTGATTTTCTCAGGAACTAATGAACGGATTTACACCATTTAACCAAAAGGCACGACTCTGAACCAAGGGCTACCTTTTTGCCAAATTTGGTGTAATTCCGTTCAGCAGTTCGGGCTGTAGCTGCGACTAAAGCTTCCTATGGAAAATTGCATGGGGAAAACACGTTTTGGGACCCCCCCCCTTTTTTTCCTCGGCCCCCACTTGACGAATCACCCCGAGACTTTCAGGATAGGAGCGGACCGGAGCGCCCCACAAGTTTTGAAAATTTCGTGAAGATTCGTCAACCGGCGCCAAAGTTATTGGGAATAGAATGTTGCGGATTTCCTATGGAAAATAGGTCCTAACTAGAACTATCTACTGGCGACCGCCAGTAGATAATATATATATATATTCTTGTAAAAGCACCCGATAAACAGAAGGCAGCACTGTAGAAGGATTGTAAACATTTCTGTGCCATGCACGTCACAAACATTGAAAAAATATCTGAGATCGCCGTTTTCAATTGTGTAATACTGCTGGAAGGAGGCCCGGAGTTCGCACACCTGCTGCTGTGTGACATGCGAGGTATTGCGAACACGCGAGCTATAGACTCGCCTCGATGCCTCGTAGGTTCAATACACATTTAAGGTCTCTGCCTTCGAATGGGCAGTATTTTTATATAGCGCGCTTTCTACGGCCCAAACTGCCCTGGGCGCTATAATATGCGGATATCTGATCTCTTCTTCTCCTGGAAGCTCTTTTCATATGGGAGGAGATGGTATAATATGGGTTTTATAGGACAATCCTCATATAGGTAAAGATAATTACAGCACAGAGGATGGACCTGCGCAGGACTGGAGGTGGCAGGGTAGATGGATCAAATAAAGAATGAGTGGACGAATGAAGGACAGAGAAGAGGCGAGACGTATAGAAATAGATATATGAGAGATAGGAAGAGTCTAGGAGGAGATAGGAAATTAGACGAGGGAAGGGTAGGCGGGAGAGAGGGACAACATGAAAGGAGAGGGGGGAGGAAAACGGGTTAAAGCGAGGAGGGGGTTGGAGAGATGAAAGTGGGAAACTTGAGGAAGATATATAGAGGGAGGATTCAAAGGAAGGCTAGGGTGGAAAAGCATGAGGGATGGACAGGGAGTGGGGGGGGCAGGCGAGGAGTGAAATGGACGTAGGATAGAGGGGGTAAACTGAGGCGGATGGGTAGAGGGTGGGGTCCTGGAATGAGGGTGGCACGAGGGAGAGATGGAGGGAGATGATGCAGGCAGCGGAAAGGAGAGATGCCGAAGGCAGGGAAAATGTACACAAGTGTGGGAGCTGAGAGCAAGGAGAGGATGTGGAGAGGAGACGGTAGACGAGGAAGAGATGCATAGCTGAAAGGAGAGATTGGGATAGAGGGAAAGGAGGAATGAGGGGAGATGGAAGAAAGAACCGAGGGGACTTATGATGAGGGCGGGAGAGAAGGAGGGGGCGTGGATTGAGGAAGGTGAAGGTATAGATGGAGAGAGAGAAAGAGAAGCGTTCACAGACGGAGGGAAGGATTAAAGGAGAGAAGAGTGAGGAAGGAAGGACTCACGGACAGAAGGACACGCATGGAAAAAAGATGCAGAGAGAGGGGAGGGAGGGACACACGGAAAGAGCAAGGGTGGAGAAAACGGAGGAAGGACCGCAAGGGAAGGAGGGACACCACGAGATCGAGTGAGGGGCAGCTTCAAAGAGAGAGAGAGACCGAGAGGAGGAGAGAAACATTAAAAGCAGGAGGGCCACATGGAGAAAGGGAGGGAGGGCTCTAGTGAGAAAGAAATAGAGAGGCAGAAGGAGGGAAGGAATGCAGTGAAATGAGAGAGAACAGAGTATTGTGCTTGGCAGAGACAGGAATACACACACAGACTTGAGAGGGGCAGACACAGGAGGACCGACAGACAAGATAGACAAGTACAGATGGACAGACAGATACTGTATTGCTGTATATAACGAGGGGCGGTAACACATTTACTTCTCAATAACATGCATAAATCAAACTTTTTAATGCTCTCCCTGTGTATACTGAATTACTAGGGACATTAAATGAAGAAGTAAGCCGAGGATTTAAAGCCGGCGAGGCGCAGCGCAGGGATAAGCGCGTGAAGGCCGGAAGCACAGAGCGCGAGCACAACCTTTCGGGAACCTCCCGCTCTCTCCGGCAGACCGTCCGCGCCTCTGTCATCGGAGGAACACAGGGTTGCAGCGATGTGTTTCCATCAAGCCTGCCCCCGAGGAGCCCCGTTTCAAAGAGAGGTCTTCATTTTAACAGGGAATATGTCCGCGACTTTCACCCCTGGCCCTAGAGGACTCCCAGTCTGCCTTCCCTAGTAATGAGGCAGGGGTGGGCGTGAGATGACATCATATGCACCTCTGGGGGGCTCTGCCAAGGAGTCCAATTTGGCTCTAATTAGACAGCGGCTCTTCTCACCCACCCACTCTTTTCAACACCCTATTAGTCCCAGGGTAGGTGTCGGATCACAGAGGCGCGAAGCCCACGATCCTTTGCAGATGTGGGTAACAGTCACCTAGGGAAACCTGGTCCTGCCTGGAGAAAACTGTGTTTTAGAACGTGCTGTTGTGTCGAATCACATTTATTAATATCAACATTGCCACATAGTTTAGTCTGGCCCCCACCATTTGTTGAAATGTTCACGATGCACATATATGCTCCAATGGTTGGGATGTGAGCTGTGGAGAAGAAGACGAGCTCAAATCCCGGCTTCCACACTTCATCAAATCGGGTGATCTTTGGAAAGTCATTCTAGATATCTGCAATTCAAAAAAATCTGTCGACATTGGAAGTGTTTGGAAAGGCTTACTGATCGCACAACGAAACACTTATAAAATTGGATTCGTCCGTATTTCTATCTCCAAACACTACCCTTTAATTATCTTTATCCACCACATCCTTTCCTTGTTTCTCCCTAAAACTGAGTTTTTATTTGCATAGAATGTTCTTATATTTTTCAAATCTGGTCCTATGTTGAGAGGTGATACCCTTATTTAGTTTTCATGGAAGTGCATTTTTTTCTGAACACAGTTGCACTGTTTTAGAATTTCCCTTCCCTACCTTAGGTACATATACAATATAGTGGCCCACTTGTTTCTCAAAGAATAGGATCACCTCAAGCTTTAGAAGGTGATCGAAAACTCTAGGTGGCACCAAGGTGGCATGTGCAGGGCTCTAAAGGTTCAGTGCTTTGGGTGATGTATTTCATGCTGCCATACCACCTCTGCCTGTTTGGTAGGGAACACATTGTTATATCATCCATTTACATAATGCACTCAATGTACATTGCTGTTGCTGAAACTGATAATCTGTTCTAAATCTGATACACACACACACACCACCAAGACACACACACATATATATGTATATATATATGTATATACATATATATATATATATATATATATATATGTATATATATATATATTATCTACTAGCGGTCGCCAGTAGATAGTTATAGTTACAACCTATTATCCATAGGAAATCCGCGACATTCTATTTGAAATAACTCTCTTGCCGGTTGACGTATCTTCGCGAAATTTTCAAACTTCGTGGGGCGCTCCGGTCCGCTCCTACCCTGAAAGTCTCGGGGTGATACGTCAAGCGGGGGCCGAGAAAAAGGGGGTCCCAAAACGCGTTTTCCCCATGCATTTTCCCATAGGAAACTTTAGACACGGCTACAGCCCGAACTGCTGAACGGAATTACACCAAATTTGGCAAAGAGGTAGTTCTTGGTTCAGAAAGAACCCTTTTTGTTAAATGGTGTAAATCCGTTCAGTAGTTGCTGAGAAAATGAAAAGTAAAAGTTAGTGATATCTAGGGACGAGTAGGGTCCGCGTACCCTCCCGATCACGAGCTGCATGTTAATTGGCTGTCAGCTGGCTGTCAACATTCCGATTCAGGAAATGTTGGCAGCCATTTTGTCCCTCGGTAGAACCGAGGGACAGAAACAAGTGCGCAAAGCGCACAAAGGGAGCAGGGTAGAAACACCCTGACCCCTAGGTTTGCTCAGGGGTCCCACAAGGACCCCCTGGGCAAAAATAAATAAAAAATTTTTAAAAAATCGGCAGGATGCGCTCAGGGTGCGCGAATCCTGCCAAGCACTACGCTTCGATGTTAATTGGCCCCCGGGTGGGCCAAGTCCCGGGGGCATGCTGGGGGGGTTAATTTTATGTGTGGGGGGCCTCTAAGGGCCCCCAAGCCCGGGGACCACCACCCCCGGGGCTTTATGTACAATGGTGCGGGAGGGCTCTGAGGCCCTCCCGCAGCCCCGAGGACCACCACCTCCCGGGGCTTCTTTTTTTTATTAGAAACCTGTGTGGGGGGCTCCAGCCCCACACGCCCCGAGACCACCACCTCCCGGGGCACTAAGAAAAATTACAATGGGGGACCGTTTGGACCCCCAGTGCCCCGAGGACCACCACCTCCCCGGGGCTGTGCACTGAATGGGAGGGGGCCGCGCGGCCCCCTCCTGGAGCCCTTGATGGCCCTGGGGACCACCACCCCCAGGGCCGGCTCCTGCAGTGTCCCGAGGTGCCTACCCCCGGGACACTGCTGTTTGCAATGACAGGACGGGAGCCTCGCGGCTCCGTCCTGTCATTGCAAACTTGCTTGGATATTGGAAGAGAGAGCAGGAAGCCTGCTCTCTCTTCCAATATCCAAAGCCGATTGCTTTCCACATGGGGAGCTGCATCTTAGCAGCTCCCCATGTGTACAGCAATGCCGGCTCCCGTAGGACACGGGGAGCCGGCGGGACTGTGGGGGGATTGGGGACCCCCACAGTCCCCAACGAGAGGCCAGCCCCGGGGGATGGGGTCCCCGGGGCAAGTAGTGGCCCGGGAGGGGGCCACGCGGCCCCCTCCCCAAAAAAAAAATTAAGAAAAAAAAAAAAACGATCGGGCCCGCAGGCCCCGCCCCTTCCTTCACCACTCTGCAAACGCGCCCCCTGGCGCGTTTGCAGAGAGAGCAATTCCCCTTGAATACTGGGGGTCCCTGGGGGCCAACTAGCCCACCAGGAACCTCCAGTATGCGCCAGGGAGCTGCCTTGCAGAGAGGTGTACAGAGGCCACGCCCCTTTTACACCTCTCTGCAACGTAGCTCTATGGCGCTTTTTGGAGGTATATGGTGGGCTAGTTGCACCCCAGGGACCCTCAGGATTCAAGGGAGTTAATCCCCCGACTTAAAACGCGCCACGGGGCGTGTTTGCACAGTGGTGAAGGGAGGGGCGGGGCTTCAGGTGACATGTGTGCAAACAGGCCCCGTGGCGCGTTTTAAGATGGGGAATTAAATCCTCTTCAATCCTGAGGGTCCCTGGGGGCCAACTAGCCCAACAGGTACGTCCAGAAAGCGCCACAGAGCTGCGTTGCAGAGAGGTGTAAAAAGGGTGTGGCCTCTGTACATGTCTCTGCAACGCAGCCCCTGGCGCATACTGGAGGTTCCTGGTGGGCTAGTTGGCCCGTAGGGACCCTCATGATTCAAGGGGACTTAATCCCCCAACTTAAAACGCACCACGGGGCGCGTTTGCACAGATGTCACCTCAGGCCCCGCCCCTCCCTTCACCATTGTGCAAATATTCCTCTAAAATCAGCCGAAATACGAATTCCGATTTACTCACCTGTTATCAGGAGAGACCTCAGTGCTGCATCTTTCAGCCCAGTACTGATCCTCAAAAGTAATTTTAACCGTACTTACCGGTAACTTGAATTTCCTTCATAGGCTAACATTGACTGGTTTCACTTGGAAATTCTTCTAAGTGTGGAGTTTTGGAACTTTAAAATATTCCTCTAAAATCAGCCGAAATACGAATTCCGATTTACTCACCTGTTATCAGGAGAGACCTCAGTGCTGCATCTTTCAGCCCAGTACTGATCCTCAAAAGTAATTTTAACCGTACTTACCGGTAACTTGAATTTCCTTCATAGGCTAACATTGACTGGTTTCACTTGGAAATTCTTCTAAGTGTGGAGTTTTGGAACTTTAAAATATTCCTCTAAAATCAGCCGAAATACGAATTCCGATTTACTCACCTGTTATCAGGAGAGACCTCAGTGCTGCATCTTTCAGCCCAGTACTGATCCTCAAAAGTAATTTTAACCGTACTTACCGGTAACTTGAATTTCCTTCATAGGCTAACATTGACTGGTTTCACTTGGAAATTCTTCTAAGTGTGGAGTTTTGGAACTTTAAAATATTCTTCTAAAATCAGCCGAAATACGAATTCCGATTTACTCACCTGTTATCAGGAGAGACCTCAGTGCTGCATCTTTCAGCCCAGTACTGGTCCTGAAAAGTAATTTTAACCGTACTTACCAGTAACTTGAATTTCCTTACATAGGCTAACATTGACTGGTTTCACTTGGAAATTCTTCTAAGTGTGGAGTTTTGGAACTTTAAAATATTCCTCTAAAATCAGCCGAAATACGAATTCCGATTTACTCACCTGTTATCAGGAGAGACCTCAGTGCTGCATCTTTCAGCCCAGTACTGATCCTCAAAAGTAATTTTAACCGTACTTACCGGTAACTTGAATTTCCTTCATAGGCTAACATTGACTGGTTTCACTTGGAAATTCTTCTAAGTGTGGAGTTCTGGAACTTTAAAATATTCCTCTAAAATCAGCCGAAATACGAATTCCGATTTACTCACCTGTTATCAGGAGAGACCTCAGTGCTGCATCTTTCAGCCCAGTACTGATCCTCAAAAGTAATTTTAACCGTACTTACCGGTAACTTGAATTTCCTTCATAGGCTAACATTGACTGGTTTCACTTGGAAATTCTTCTAAGTGTGGAGTTTTGGAACTTTAAAATATTCCTCTAAAATCAGCCGAAATACGAATTCCGATTTACTCACCTGTTATCAGGAGAGACCTCAGTGCTGCATCTTTCAGCCCAGTACTGATCCTCAAAAGTAATTTTAACCGTACTTACCGGTAACTTGAATTTCCTTCGTAGGCTAACATTGACTGGTTTCACTTGGAAATTCTTCTAAGTGTGGAGTTTTGGAACTTTAAAATATTCTTCTAAAATCAGCCGAAATACGAATTCCGATTTACTCACCTGTTATCAGGAGAGACCTCAGTGCTGCATCTTTCAGCCCAGTACTGATCCTGAAAAGTAATTTTAACCGTACTTACCGGTAACTTGAATTTCCTTCATAGGCTAACATTGACTGGTTTCACTTGGAAATTCTTCTAAGTGTGGAGTTTTGGAACTTTAAAATATTCCTCTAAAATCAGCCGAAATACGAATTCCGATTTACTCACCTGTTATCAGGAGAGACCTCAGTGCTGCATCTTTCAGCCCAGTACTGATCCTCAAAAGTAATTTTAACCGTACTTACCGGTAACTTGAATTTCCTTCATAGGCTAACATTGACTGGTTTCACTTGGAAATTCTTCTAAGTGTGGAGTTCTGGAACTTTAAAATATTCCTCTAAAATCAGCCGAAATACGAATTCCGATTTACTCACCTGTTATCAGGAGAGACCTCAGTGCTGCATCTTTCAGCCCAGTACTGATCCTCAAAAGTAATTTTAACCGTACTTACCGGTAACTTGAATTTCCTTCATAGGCTAACATTGACTGGTTTCACTTGGAAATTCTTCTAAGTGTGGAGTTTTGGAACTTTAAAATATTCTTCTAAAATCAGCCGAAATACGAATTCCGATTTACTCACCTGTTATCAGGAGAGACCTCAGTGCTGCATCTTTCAGCCCAGTACTGATCCTGAAAAGTAATTTTAACCGTACTTACCGGTAACTTGAATTTCCTTCATAGGCTAACATTGACTGGTTTCACTTGGAAATTCTTCTGTGTGTGGAGTTTTGGAACTTTAAAATATTCCTCTAAAATCAGCCGAAATACGAATTCCGATTTACTCACCTGTTATCAGGAGAGACCTCAGTGCTGCATCTTTCAGCCCAGTACTGATCCTTAAAAGTAATTTTAACCGTACTTACCGGTAACTTGAATTTCCTTCATAGGCTAACATTGACTGGTTTCACTTGGAAATTCTTCTAAGTGTGGAGTTCTGGAACTTTAAAATATTCCTCTAAAATCAGCCGAAATACGAATTCCGATTTACTCACCTGTTATCAGGAGAGACCTCAGTGCTGCATCTTTCAGCCCAGTACTGATCCTCAAAAGTAATTTTAACCGTACTTACCGGTAACTTGAATTTCCTTCATAGGCTAACATTGACTGGTTTCACTTGGAAATTCTTCTAAGTGTGGAGTTTTGGAACTTTAAAATATTCCTCTAAAATCAGCCGAAATACGAATTCCGATTTACTCACCTGTTATCAGGAGAGACCTCAGTGCTGCATCTTTCAGCCCAGTACTGATCCTGAAAAGTAATTTTAACCGTACTTACCGGTAACTTGAATTTCCTTCATAGGCTAACATTGACTGGTTTCACTTGGAAATTCTTCTGTGTGTGGAGTTTTGGAACTTTAAAATATTCCTCTAAAATCAGCCGAAATACGAATTCCGATTTACTCACCTGTTATCAGGAGAGACCTCAGTGCTGCATCTTTCAGCCCAGTACTGATCCTTAAAAGTAATTTTAACCGTACTTACCGGTAACTTGAATTTCCTTCATAGGCTAACATTGACTGGTTTCACTTGGAAATTCTTCTAAGTGTGGAGTTTTGGAACTTTAAAATATTCCTCTAAAATCAGCCGAAATACGAATTCCGATTTACTCACCTGTTATCAGGAGAGACCTCAGTGCTGCATCTTTCAGCCCAGTACTGATCCTCAAAAGTAATTTTAACCGTACTTACCGGTAACTTGAATTTCCTTCGTAGGCTAACATTGACTGGTTTCACTTGGAAATTCTTCTAAGTGTGGAGTTTTGGAACTTTAAAATATTCCTCTAAAATCAGCCGAAATACGAATTCCGATTTACTCACCTGTTATCAGGAGAGACCTCAGTGCTGCATCTTTCAGCCCAGTACTGATCCTCAAAAGTAATTTTAACCGTACTTACCGGTAACTTGAATTTCCTTCATAGGCTAACATTGACTGGTTTCACTTGGAAATTCTTCTAAGTGTGGAGTTTTGGAACTTTAAAATATTCCTCTAAAATCAGCCGAAATACGAATTCCGATTTACTCACCTGTTATCAGGAGAGACCTCAGTGCTGCATCTTTCAGCCCAGTACTGATCCTCAAAAGTAATTTTAACCGTACTTACCGGTAACTTGAATTTCCTTCGTAGGCTAACATTGACTGGTTTCACTTGGAAATTCTTCTAAGTGTGGAGTTTTGGAACTTTAAAATATTCTTCTAAAATCAGCCGAAATACGAATTCCGATTTACTCACCTGTTATCAGGAGAGACCTCAGTGCTGCATCTTTCAGCCCAGTACTGATCCTGAAAAGTAATTTTAACCGTACTTACCGGTAACTTGAATTTCCTTCATAGGCTAACATTGACTGGTTTCACTTGGAAATTCTTCTGTGTGTGGAGTTTTGGAACTTTAAAATATTCCTCTAAAATCAGCCGAAATACGAATTCCGATTTACTCACCTGTTATCAGGAGAGACCTCAGTGCTGCATCTTTCAGCCCAGTACTGATCCTTAAAAGTAATTTTAACCGTACTTACCGGTAACTTGAATTTCCTTCATAGGCTAACATTGACTGGTTTCACTTGGAAATTCTTCTAAGTGTGGAGTTCTGGAACTTTAAAATATTCCTCTAAAATCAGCCGAAATACGAATTCCGATTTACTCACCTGTTATCAGGAGAGACCTCAGTGCTGCATCTTTCAGCCCAGTACTGATCCTCAAAAGTAATTTTAACCGTACTTACCGGTAACTTGAATTTCCTTCATAGGCTAACATTGACTGGTTTCACTTGGAAATTCTTCTAAGTGTGGAGTTTTGGAACTTTAAAATATTCCTCTAAAATCAGCCGAAATACGAATTCCGATTTACTCACCTGTTATCAGGAGAGACCTCAGTGCTGCATCTTTCAGCCCAGTACTGATCCTCAAAAGTAATTTTAACCGTACTTACCGGTAACTTGAATTTCCTTCATAGGCTAACATTGACTGGTTTCACTTGGAAATTCTTCTAAGTGTGGAGTTTTGGAACTTTAAAATATTCTTCTAAAATCAGCCGAAATACGAATTCCGATTTACTCACCTGTTATCAGGAGAGACCTCAGTGCTGCATCTTTCAGCCCAGTACTGATCCTGAAAAGTAATTTTAACCGTACTTACCGGTAACTTGAATTTCCTTCATAGGCTAACATTGACTGGTTTCACTTGGAAATTCTTCTAAGTGTGGAGTTTTGGAACTTTAAAATATTCCTCTAAAATCAGCCGAAATACGAATTCCGATTTACTCACCTGTTATCAGGAGAGACCTCAGTGCTGCATCTTTCAGCCCAGTACTGATCCTTAAAAGTAATTTTAACCGTACTTACCGGTAACTTGAATTTCCTTCATAGGCTAACATTGACTGGTTTCACTTGGAAATTCTTCTAAGTGTGGAGTTCTGGAACTTTAAAATATTCCTCTAAAATCAGCCGAAATACGAATTCCGATTTACTCACCTGTTATCAGGAGAGACCTCAGTGCTGCATCTTTCAGCCCAGTACTGGTCCTGAAAAGTAATTTTAACCGTACTTACCAGTAACTTGAATTTCCTTACATAGGCTAACATTGACTGGTTTCACTTGGAAATTCTTCTAAGTGTGGAGTTTTGGAACTTTAAAATATTCCTCTAAAATCAGCCGAAATACGAATTCCGATTTACTCACCTGTTATCAGGAGAGACCTCAGTGCTGCATCTTTCAGCCCAGTACTGATCCTCAAAAGTAATTTTAACCGTACTTACCGGTAACTTGAATTTCCTTCATAGGCTAACATTGACTGGTTTCACTTGGAAATTCTTCTAAGTGTGGAGTTTTGGAACTTTAAAATATTCCTCTAAAATCAGCCGAAATACGAATTCCGATTTACTCACCTGTTATCAGGAGAGACCTCAGTGCTGCATCTTTCAGCCCAGTACTGATCCTCAAAAGTAATTTTAACCGTACTTACCGGTAACTTGAATTTCCTTCGTAGGCTAACATTGACTGGTTTCACTTGGAAATTCTTCTAAGTGTGGAGTTTTGGAACTTTAAAATATTCTTCTAAAATCAGCCGAAATACGAATTCCGATTTACTCACCTGTTATCAGGAGAGACCTCAGTGCTGCATCTTTCAGCCCAGTACTGATCCTGAAAAGTAATTTTAACCGTACTTACCGGTAACTTGAATTTCCTTCATAGGCTAACATTGACTGGTTTCACTTGGAAATTCTTCTAAGTGTGGAGTTTTGGAACTTTAAAATATTCCTCTAAAATCAGCCGAAATACGAATTCCGATTTACTCACCTGTTATCAGGAGAGACCTCAGTGCTGCATCTTTCAGCCCAGTACTGATCCTTAAAAGTAATTTTAACCGTACTTACCGGTAACTTGAATTTCCTTCATAGGCTAACATTGACTGGTTTCACTTGGAAATTCTTCTAAGTGTGGAGTTCTGGAACTTTAAAATATTCCTCTAAAATCAGCCGAAATACGAATTCCGATTTACTCACCTGTTATCAGGAGAGACCTCAGTGCTGCATCTTTCAGCCCAGTACTGATCCTCAAAAGTAATTTTAACCGTACTTACCGGTAACTTGAATTTCCTTCATAGGCTAACATTGACTGGTTTCACTTGGAAATTCTTCTAAGTGTGGAGTTTTGGAACTTTAAAATATTCCTCTAAAATCAGCCGAAATACGAATTCCGATTTACTCACCTGTTATCAGGAGAGACCTCAGTGCTGCATCTTTCAGCCCAGTACTGATCCTGAAAAGTAATTTTAACCGTACTTACCGGTAACTTGAATTTCCTTCATAGGCTAACATTGACTGGTTTCACTTGGAAATTCTTCTAAGTGTGGAGTTTTGGAACTTTAAAATATTCCTCTAAAATCAGCCGAAATACGAATTCCGATTTACTCACCTGTTATCAGGAGAGACCTCAGTGCTGCATCTTTCAGCCCAGTACTGATCCTCAAAAGTAATTTTAACCGTACTTACCGGTAACTTGAATTTCCTTCATAGGCTAACATTGACTGGTTTCACTTGGAAATTCTTCTAAGTGTGGAGTTTTGGAACTTTAAAATATTCCTCTAAAATCAGCCGAAATACGAATTCCGATTTACTCACCTGTTATCAGGAGAGACCTCAGTGCTGCATCTTTCAGCCCAGTACTGATCCTGAAAAGTAATTTTAACCGTACTTACCGGTAACTTGAATTTCCTTCATGAGCTAAC